>OY821520.1:153759353-154959353 GCA_963682025.1 Cordilura impudica
TCTTAGTTGTTTAGTGATGAGACTTATTTTTTGCAAAAACAAATAAACCCGTGCAATATATGTATGCAATAACCTGTTTTAAAATGAAAAATAAAAAAAAGAAAAATGAAAAATAGAGATGAAAAATAATAAATAATAAAAAAAAACGAAAAATTAAAAATAAAAAATTAAAAATTAAAAATTAAAAATAAAAAATGAAAAATGGAAAAATGGAAACAAAAAATGAAAAACTAAAATTAAAAATTTAAAAAAAATTAAATATTTAAAATGAAAAAGGAAAATAAAAAATGGAAAATGAAATATAAAATTAAAATATAAAAAATAAAATAAAAAATAAAAATAAAAAATAAAAATTAAAAATTAAAAATTAAAAATTAAAAATTAAAAATTAAAAATTAAAAATTAAAAATTAAAAATTATAAATTAAAAATTAAAAATAAAAAATTAAAAATTAAAAATTAAAAATTACAAATTAAAAATTAAAAATTAAAAATTAAAAATTAAAAATTAAAAATTAAAAATTAAAAATTAAAAATTAAAAATTAAAAATAAAAATTAAAAATTAAAAATTAAAAATTAAAAATTAAAAATTAAAAATTAAAAATTAAAAATTAAAAATTAAAAATTAAAAAATTAAAAATTAAAAATTAAAAATTAAAAATTAAAAATTAAAAATTAAAAATTAAAAATTAAAAATTAAAAATTAAAAATTAAAAATTAAAAATTTAAAAATTAAAAATTAAAAATTAAAAATTAAAAATTAAAAATTAAAAATTAAAAATTAAAAATTAAAAATTAAAAATTAAAAATTAAAAATTAAAAATTAAAAATTAAAAATTAAAAATTAAAAATTAAAAATTAAAAATTAAAAATTAAAAATTAAAAATTAAAAATTAAAAATTAAAAATTAAAAATTAAAAATTAAAAATTAAAAATTAAAAATTAAAAATTAAAAATTAAAAATTAAAAATTAAAAATTAAAAATTAAAAATTAAAAATTAAAAATTAAAAATTAAAAATTAAAAATTAAAAATTAAAAATTAAAAATTAAAAATTAAAAATTAAAAATTAAAAATTAAAAATTAAAAATTAAAAATTAAAAATTAAAAATTAAAAATTAAAAATTAAAAATTAAAAATTAAAAATTAAAAATTAAAAATTAAAAATTAAAAATTAAAAATTAAAAATTAAAAATTAAAAATTAAAAATTAAAAATTAAAAATTAAAAATTAAAAATTAAAAATTAAAAATTAAAAAATTAAAAATTAAAAATTAAAAATTAAAAATTAAAAATTAAAAATTAAAAATTAAAAATTAAAAATTAAAAAATTAAAAATTAAAAATTAAAAATTAAAAATTAAAAATTAAAAATTAAAAATTAAAAATTAAAAATTAAAAATTAAAAATTAAAAATTAAAAATTAAAAATTAAAAATTAAAAATTAAAAATTAAAAATTAAAAATTAAAAATTAAAAATTAAAAATTAAAAATTAAAAATTAAAAATTAAAAATTAAAAATTAAAAATTAAAATTAAAAATTAAAAATTAAAAATTAAAAATTAAAAATTAAAAATTAAAAATTAAAAATTAAAAATTAAAAATTAAAAATTAAAAATTAAAAATTAAAAATTAAAAATTAAAATTAAAAATTAAAAATTAAAAATTAAAAATTAAAAATTACAAATTAAAAATTAAAAATTAAAAATTAAAAATTAAAAATTAAAAATTAAAAATTAAAAATTAAAAATTAAAATTAAAAATTAAAAATTAAAAATTAAAAATTAAAAATTAAAAATTAAAAATTAAAAATTAAAAATTAAAAATTAAAAATTAAAAATTAAAAATTAAAAACTAAAAATTAAAAATTAAAAATTAAAAATTAAAAATTAAAAATTAAAAATTAAAAATTAAAAATTAAAAATTAAAAATTAAAAATTAAAAATTAAAAATTAAAAATTAAAAATTAAAAATTAAAAATTTAAAATTAAAAATTAAAAATTAAAAATTAAAAATTAAAAATTAAAAATTAAAAATTAAAAATTAAAAATAAAAATTAAAAATTAAAAATTAAAAATTAAAAATTTAAAATTAAAAATTAAAAATTAAAAATTAAAAATTAAAAATTAAAAATTAAAAATTAAAAATTAAAAATTAAAAATTAAAAATTAAAAATTAAAAATTAAAAATTAAAAATTAAAAATTAAAAATTAAAAATTAAAAATAAAAAATTAAAAATTAAAAATTGAAAATTAAAAATTAAAAATTAAAAATTAAAAATTAAAAATTCAAAATTAAAAATTCAAAATTAAAAATTAAAAATAAAAAATTAAAAAATTAAAAATTAAAAATTAAAAATTAAAATTTAAAATTTAAAAATTAAAAATTAAAAATTAAAAATTAAAAATTAAAAATTAAAAATTAAAAATTAAAAAATTAAAAATTAAAAATTAAAAATTAAAAATTAAAAATTAAAAATTAAAAATTAAAAATTAAAAATTAAAAATTAAAAATTAAAAATTAAAAATTAAAAATTAAAAATTAAAAATTAAAAATTAAAAATTAAAAATTAAAAATTAAAAATTAAAAATTAAAAATTAAAAATTAAAAATTAAAAATTAAAAATTAAAAATTAAAAATTAAAAATTAAAAATTAAAAATTAAAAATTAAAAATTAAAAATTAAAAATTAAAAATTAAAAATTAAAAATTAAAAATTAAAAATTAAAAATTAAAAATTAAAAATTAAAAATTAAAAATTAAAAATTAAAAATTAAAAATTAAAAATTAAAAATTAAAAATTAAAAATTAAAAATTAAAAATTAAAAATTAAAAATTAAAAATTAAAAATTAAAAATTAAAAATTAAAAATTAAAAATTAAAAATTAAAAATTAAAAATTAAAAATTAAAAATTAAAAATTAAAAATTAAAAATTAAAAATTAAAAATTAAAAATTAAAAATTAAAAATTAAAAATTAAAAATTAAAAATTAAAAATTAAAAATTAAAAATTAAAAATTAAAAATTAAAAATTAAAAATTAAAAATTAAAAATTAAAAATTAAAAATTAAAAATTAAAAATTAAAAATTAAAAATTAAAAATTAAAAATTAAAAATTAAAAATTAAAAATTAAAAATTAAAAATTAAAAATTAAAAATTAAAAATTAAAAATTAAAAATTAAAAATTAAAAATTAAAAATTAAAAATTAAAAATTAAAAATTAAAAATTAAAAATTAAAAATTAAAAATTAAAAATTAAAAATTAAAAATTAAAAAACTAAAAATTAAAAATTAAAAATAAAAATTAAAAATTAAAAATTAAAAATTAAAAATTAAAAATTACAAATTAAAAATTACAAATTAAAAATTACAAATTAAAAATTAAAAATTAAAAATTAAAAATTAAAAATTAAAATTAAAAATTAAAAATTAAAAATTAAAAATTAAAAATTAAAAATTAAAAATTAAAAATTAAAAATTAAAAATTAAAAATTAAAAATTAAAAATTAAAAATTAAAAATTAAAAATTAAAAATTAAAAATTAAAAATTAAAAATTAAAAATTAAAAATTAAAAATAAAAATTAAAAATTAAAAATTAAAAATTAAAAATTAAAAAATTTTAAAAATTAAAAATTAAAAATTAAAAATTAAAAATTAAAAATTAAAAATTAAAAATTTAAAATTAAAAATTAAAAATTAAAAATTAAAAATTAAAAATTAAAAATTAAAAATTAAAAATAAAAATAAAAATTAAAAATTAAAAATTAAAAATTAAAAATTTAAAATTAAAAATTAAAAATTAAAAATTAAAAATTAAAAATTAAAAATTAAAAATTAAAAATTAAAAATTAAAAATTAAAAATTAAAAATTAAAAATTAAAAATTAAAAATAAAAATTAAAAATTAAAAATTAAATGTTTAATTGAAAATTAAAAATTAAAAATTCAAAATTAAAAATTCAAAATTAAAAATTAAAAATTAAAAATAAAAAATTAAAAATTAAAAATTAAAAATTAAAAATTAAAAATTAAAAATTAAAAATTAAAAATTAAAAATTAAAATTAAAAATTAAAAATTAAAAATTAAAAATTAAAAATTAAAAATTAAAAATTAAAAATTAAAAAATTAAAAATTAAAAATTAAAAATTAAAAATTAAAAATTAAAAATTAAAAATTAAAAATTAAAATTAAAAATTAAAAATTAAAAATTAAAAATTAAAAATTAAAAATTAAAAATTAAAAATTAAAAATTAAAAATTAAAAATTAAAAATTAAAAATTAAAAATTAAAAATTAAAAATTAAAAATTAAAAATTAAAAATTAAAATTAAAAATTAAAAATTAAAAATTAAAAATTAAAAATTAAAAATTAAAAATTAAAAATTAAAAATTAAAAATTAAAAATTAAAAATTAAAAATAAAAATTAAAAATTAAAAATTAAAAATTAAAAATTAAAAATTAAAAATTAAAAATTAAAATTAAAAATTAAAAATTAAAAATTAAAAATTAAAAATTAAAAATTAAAAATTAAAAATTAAAAATTAAAAATTAAAAATTAAAATTAAAAATTAAAAATTAAAAATTAAAAATTAAAAATTAAAAATTAAAAATTAAAAATTAAAAATTAAAAATTAAAAATTAAAAAATTAAAAATTAAAAATTAAAAATTAAAAATTAAAAATTAAAAATTAAAAATTAAAAATTAAAAATTAAAAATTAAAAATTAAAAATTAAAAATTAAAAATTAATAAAATTAAAAAAAAAATTAAAAATTAAAAATTAAAAATTAAAAATTAAAAATTAAAAATTAAAAATTAAAAATTAAAAATTAAAAATTAAAAATTAAAAATTAAAAATTAAAAATTAAAAATTAAAAATTAAAAATTAAAAATTAAAAATTAAAAATTAAAAATTAAAAATTAAAAATTAAAAATTAAAAATTAAAAATTAAAAATTAAAAATTAAAAATTAAAAATTAAAAAATTAAAAATTAAAAATTAAAAATTAAAAATTAAAAATTAAAAATTAAAAATTAAAAATTAAAAATTAAAAATTAAAAATTAAAAATTAAAAATTAAAAATTAAAAATTAAAAATTAAAAATTAAAAATTAAAAATTAAAAATTAAAAATTAAAAATTAAAAATTAAAAATTAAAAATTAAAATTAAAAATTAAAAATTAAAAATTAAAAATTAAAAATTAAAAATTAAAAATTAAAAATTAAAAATTAAAAATTAAAAATTAAAAATTAAAAATTAAAAATAAAATTAAAATTAAAAATTAAAAATTAAAAATTAAAAACTAAAAAATTAAAAATTAAAATTAAAAATTAAAATTAAAAATTAAAAATTAAAATTACAAATTAAAAATTACAAATTAAAAATTAAAAATTAAAAATTAAAAATTAAAAATTTAAAATTAAAAATTAAAAATTAAAAATTAAAAATTAAAAAGTTAAAAATTAAAAATTAAAAATTAAAAATTAAAAATTAAAAATTAAAAATTAAAAATTAAAAATTAAAAATTAAAAATTAAAAATTAAAAATTAAAAATTAAAAATTAAAAAATTAAAAATTAAAAATTAAAAATTAAAAATTAAAAATTAAAAATTAAAAATTAAAAATTAAAAATTAAAAATTAAAAATTAAAAATTTAAAAATTTAAAAATTAAAAATTAAAAATTAAAATTAAAAATTAAAAATTAAAAATTAAAAATTTAAAATTTAAAATTAAAAAATTAAAAATTAAAAATTAAAAATTAAAAATTAAAAATTAAAAATTAAAAATTAAAAATAAAAATTAAAAATTAAAAATTAAAAATTAAAAATTAAAAATTTAAAATTAAAAATTAAAAATTAAAAATTAAAAATTAAAAATTAAAAATTAAAAATTAAAAATTAAAAATTAAAAATTAAAAATTAAAAATTAAAAATTAAAAATTAAAAATTAAAAATTAAAAATTAAAAATTAAAAATTAAAAATTAAAAATTAAAAATTAAAAATTAAAAATTAAAAATTAAAAATAAAAAATTAAAAATTAAAAATTAAAAATTGAAAATTAAAAATTAAAAATTCAAAATTAAAAATTCAAAATTAAAAATTAAAAATTAAAAATTAAAAATTAAAAATTAAAAAATTAAAAATTAAAAATTAAAAATTAAAAATTAAAAATTAAAAATTTAAAATTAAAAATTAAAATTAAAAATTAAAAATTAAAAAATTAAAAATTAAAAATTAAAAATTAAAAATTAAAAATTAAAAATTAAAAATTAAAAATTAAAAATTAAAAATTAAAAATTAAAAATTAAAAATTAAAAATTAAAAATTAAAATTAAAAATTAAAAATTAAAAATTAAAAATTAAAAATTAAAAATTAAAAATTAAAAATTAAAAATTAAAAATTAAAAATTAAAAATTAAAAATTAAAAATTAAAAATTAAAAATTAAAAATTAAAAATTAAAAATTAAAAATTAAAAATTAAAAATTAAAAATTAAAAATTAAAAATTAAAAATTAAAAATTAAAAATTAAAAATTAAAAATTAAAAATTAAAAATTAAAAATTAAAAATTAAAAATTAAAAATTAAAAATTAAAAATTAAAATTTAAAAATTAAAAATTAAAAAATTAAAAATTAAAAATTAAAAATTAAAAATTAAAAATTAAAAATTAAAAATTAAAAATTAAAAATTAAAAATTAAAAATTAAAAATTAAAATTAAAAATTAAAATTAAAAATTAAAAATTAAAAATTAAAAATTAAAAATTAAAAATTAAAAATTAAAAATTAAAAATGAAAAATTAAAAATTAAAAATTAAAAATTAAAAATTAAAAATTAAAAATTAAAAATTAAAAATTAAAAATTAAAAATTAAAAATTAAAAATTAAAAATTAAAAATTAAAATTAAAAATTAAAAATTAATAATTAAAAATTAATAATTAAAAATTAAAATTAAAAATTAAAAATTAAAAATTAAAAATTAAAAATTAAAAATTAAAAATTAAAAATTAAAAATTAAAATTAAAAATTAAAAATTAAAAATTAAAAATTAAAAATTAAAAATTAAAATTAAAAATTAAAAATTAAAAATTAAAAATTAAAAATTAAAAATTAAATATTAAATATTAAAAATTAAAAATTAAAAAAAAAAAAAAAGAAATGAAATGAAAAATAAAAAATGGCTGATAAAAGCTCATTATACCCTAACCACATTGGTATAGGGTATAACTAAATTCAATTTTTAATGTTCTGAAATTTTTCGATTTAAGCAGTTTGAGAGAAACCGCTAAAGTACGTGTTGTTAGTTCATATTTTGATATATAAAATTCTCTAAAATGGTTGCATAATAATCCCTAGATAATCTAGATGATAATAAATCTCTGTAGTATTCGTATAAATTACTTAAATAACTAATTTATGTCACCCACTCATTCTCAACTCTAATTTACTATGGTTTTAGTAATGTTGTTACTTATTTGCTTGTTTGTCCGAAATTTATTATTATATATTTATTTTTCAAAAATTTTCCAACTGTAGTAAATCACTGTCTTGTGCACTAATTTTTGTTTGTTTTTACAATTGAGTAATTCCCTTTAAATATGCGTCATGAACGATTTATTTTATTTCAAATCAAAATATACCCTTATTATACAAGACTTGTCTTCTTCTGAAATTTCTATAACTACACTAAAATATATTTCAATCAGTATGTAAGCAAAAATTATCCTACTTTCTGTGGCTTTGGCTGAAAGCTAAAAAAATTATATGATAAAAAATGTCTGAATCCATAAATCCTTTGGCAGCATTAAGTTTTCACTTGTATGAACACAAACATGAGGCAAATATATACATATATGGCAATTCGTAAGCGATATAAAAAAACTATATAAAATACATTGCACTAATAAAGACGGCACACGCAATTGTTCGTTACGTACGAGTTGTCCACGAATATGCAGGGATTTTGAAATTTCAATGTGTATGTGAAATATAGTGATAGTGTTTATTTGTTACCAAGATGCTGTTGTCAAATGCTTGACAAGTTTGTTGATAATTTGGAACTTGTGCACGAATGTGGGCCTGAACTTATACTGTCTCTATTAAGTAAAGCAAGGGACATAGGGACATATTTCCCTATGGAATGGAATCTAAAGACAAATGAAAGATAATTTTTACACTCTAATCGTTTATTATAGACCAAATCACTTATTTTGTTACTAGTTTCATTATTATTATCTTTCATTGCAGAGTCAATAAATAGATAAAATAATAACTTGTCTTCAACATTTACATTTAATGTTCGATTACTTATTTCGTGCAACTACTTTGCAATTGTAGCACCAGAAAGGTATTTGGATTAGTAGTGAATACTTTAAATTGCGTTGTAAGTGAGTTGCATATTTCACATTCTTTTACTCGTATTTCTTTGTTTGTGGATGAAGAAAAGCAAAATGATTTTAAAGAAATTCATACAAAGGAATTTGTTTTATTGTGAATTATAGACCAATGGTTTTTTTTTGGCCATTAGCAAGTTCCTTGGACCCAATGCCACACAATATCAGAAAACAGTGAATTGAAATCTAGAATAGCATGATAAATAAAATACGATTTTCTATTGTATATTTTTAAGAGCAACTGTCGTCAAGGGTAAAAGTATGTGTATTTACTTGCTTAACAGCTATACCATCAAGGATAATCAATGAAAACCATGTATTCTTAAGTTTCTGAGTCATGGGAAAAAGGAATTTCTCTCCTTTGTTCAATTTGTGGTAAACTATAATGTAACATTAATGAATGCAGCATTCAACTGGGAAAGACTTGGTTGCTGAGTGTTCTTTTTTATAGATGACCTTACGCTAGTGCCGCCCTTTAATATAATTCAACAAAAAATGAAAAAATTTTTTTAATTAATCATTTCTTAAAAGTACAGCGATTTTTCAAATATTTTGATAATAAATAACAAAGGCCTACAAGATTACGCTATTAAGAATTGAATGTTCTTTCTCACATAGTTCTTTGCGCTAAATTCGAATGTGGCATATTTTCAATATATCATCAATTTCACGAAGGCTCTCCCAGATACCACTATGTGGTTTGGGTATAATGACTTTGTGCTGCTGTTTGTAACAACCAAAAATATTTGACCTAGACCCATCTTTAATTATACCGATCGAATCAGAATCACTTTCTGAGTTGATTTAACAATGTCCGTCCGTTCTATGATATAGTTTTATTTTTTGATAGATTTAAGTGAAAATCGGGAAGCAGCTTTGTACGGGGGCTATGACTAAGAATTTTCCTACGGGATTTATTTTTGGACTACTGATTAATAGATGTAATAAACACATACAAATTACCGAGATCTATACTATAATTTGGATCTTATGCCAATGTAAGTCGATCTCATAGGGGTCGTTTGTAAGGGCACTAGGTCTGAACATGCACCGTTTTGCACAAACTTCAAGAGCGTTGGTCCTATGGGCGAGAAAAGATGGGTATACGTCAAATATTTTTAAACTACAGGTCGCAAATATGAATATATTTCGATGAAATTTAGATCAAAAGCTCTTATCTTTTTTGAATAACTTATCTGACTCCATTACTGTAATTTATAAGATACTGTGTCTTGTTGTAATGGAAAATCATATATAATAAATAAATACATATACAAATTTGCCATCGGTAAAAATTTGGAGTAAGTATGTTTATTATATCAGCTAATCAGTTATCCAAAAATAATCCCAGTAGCGCCATTTTTAGTTATAGTCCCCATATAAAGCTCATTCCCGATCTTCATTTTAATTAAGCAAAAACCCAAAATATATCATAGGTTTCTTTAAAACTCGATTTATATGTTTTTGAGAAAAGTATGGGTGATCGGCCCAAATATAAAAATAACATCAGATATGAAATTGTTCATATATACATATTTGCAAAATACAAGAGACTTTACCAAACATGATCAGGATCGGTCCATTTTTGGACTTAGTCCCTTTATAGATATAGCATCCGATATGAACTTTTTCATATCTGCAGCCAAAAAAATTAATAAAAATCCCACTCAAATTTGGTTTTTGCTTATTTTCAATGTCCAGTTAGTTGGGCCTAAGAGATAGGGTTTCTAAACGCATAGTATAGGGTATCGTATAGTCGGATAGTCGGTCTAGACCGACTATAATTTTCTTACTTGTTTTTATTTCAGAAATGGTTTCCGATATGGTGAAGGGTTCTAATTCCATAGACTCTTTGACGGTATTGGACTCATTGAATAGTTTCATTTCTTCATATGGCTGGAATATTTTTTGTAGGTGAAGCGCAAAAGCATCAGCTTTTTCATTGTTACTTTTTGGCCAAGATTTTTTTGTATCTAAATTGCGAGATTGTGAAGAGTTAGTCCTTTCAAACGTTTCCGTTATTTTTCATAGTGAGTAATCTGTGATTTTATCTGCAAATAATTTTATATGCTGATAATTCCTCCAATTTTAACACAAGGCATTTATTTTATTTTCTTTTGTTCTTTCGGAAATGAGACCATTTAGTTGGGTTTTTAAAGGTGGAAATCTATTTGATTGTAACTAATTTCTTAATTCGAAGATTTCTGATGGCTAAGATTGTTGTTTTGGTTAATTGTTGCATCTGGAAAGCTAATTTTTCTATTTCTTCTTCAGTAAATCTACATATTGAGAGTGAGGAATGCACTTGGATGAACTATACAATGCCATAGGTCCTACCCTAACAGCTGAGATCTTTCATAGTAAGCACCTATAATGACCACTTCTACGCTTTTATTTATCAACCAATTTTGACAAAATATATACCATTTGAATCGTATTTCTTTGCAGATGTGCACCATCTTCATAGATGAGCACCTCCTGGTACATTTTATTGGAGTAATAATGAATTAAAATTTCTATTAACACATACATAAAACATATAATTAAGATTAAAATAAAAGACCATACAATGCTGCATATGTGTTTATGTATTGGCTAAAATTGATTAGCATACCTTTAGGCTCTTATAACATTATCTAATAACAAACCTGTCTTCTGTGTGTTCAACAAATATTTATAATGAAATTAATGAATTTTATTTAAATTTATATATATATTGGGGTAGGTCAAATTGTATGGGGCCAAAAAAATCTCCATGGGTTCATTGCGATTCTGGTTTTGTGGGCTATAACAAGTATATTTGTCCAATAAAGTATACCTCTAAAATCATTTTCGAGCCCGCCAAAATTTCGATGAAGATATTTTCATGTAATCTTCCATAATACCCATTCAATTGTAAAAAAAAAAAATATTATGTGTATACCGGGGTTTTCTTGGGTCAGAAAATCCATTCTTCGTGTATTTTTGTGTATTTTTTCATCTTTTTGGAGAAAATTGACGAAATTATTGCGCAAATCGAGGAATCTTTGACTTTCCCATATTGAAAATAGCCCGGTTTTGCAAAAAATATTTTGCTGTTTCGCTATTTTAAAATCATGACCTATCGGCATATTTTGCGAAAAATTTCCTAATTTCCTAACATCAAAGCGCCAATTTATAAACACAACAGAGTAACGTTGTTTATGAAATAAAATGCAAAGGAAACGAAGATCACAGCTGTAAACAGGCTTATATAGGAACAACAAAACGAACACTTGAAACAAGAATAGGAGAACATAGAATGGACATAATTAAAAACAAAGAAACAACTGCATTAGCACAACACACAATAACAACAGGCCACACAGCTGATTTTGACATGATTCGGATACTTGATAAGGAAAATATAGAGAAAAAACGATTCACAATAGAAAGTCTACGAATACAACAAAACACAGGAATAACAATGAACACTAAAGAAGATACAAACAATATAAGCGCCAGTTACAGAGTTGCTATTAAGTAAAACTATTCTGAGATATTAGTTTAAGTTTTGTGTATTTATTTAAATTCATGTTTTTATGTTTTTTTATTTTATGTACAATTCTGTTTCAATGTGAAGGAAAATAGTTTCATATTGTAAGTTTAATCGTAATTTGGTGTATTTTATAAAATAATGTATTGTTTTTACCATTAAAAAGACGACTTCCTTGATAAAGTCTACAAATATAGACGAAACGTCGGAAAATATGTAAAGAAACCTTGTTTTATTTACACTGAACAGCTTAGGCCTTATTAGCTCAAATAAATTAATCAATTTAAAATAAATTTTATGAAAATGAAATTGGTGGAGATTGAAAAAAATAAATTTTTAACGACATGCAAATTCCTGTTGGTTAGAAATACAAATTCCTGTTGGTTAGAAATACCAAATAGTTTAATAATTTGGGGTTATTTTGCTATAAACAAAGAATTATTTTTAATATAAATTTTATTTGTAGGATTTTAATCAACAATAATTCGTTACACTATCTGTAATAACATTTTTGGTTTAAAATATGTCACAAGCGATAACCTTCTAAGTTGACTTAAGAACGATTTGATTTATGTATGCTATCATATTCTACTAACAACGCTTTATATAACACTATTTTTAAGAAGCTATTAATGAAAACTAACTGACCTTAGTCGTAATGAACCTCCATTACATATATGTATATAAAAAGTTATTTTTCTCCAAAGCATGATTTTCGACTTAGGCGGTTAATGCTTGTGACCACAGATATTTAGCATTGAAGTATGTTATTCTTGGGTTCATTCAATTGAATTAATAATTTTTCTTGTTGGAGATTATTCTATTTCAGAAGAATTGTGTTTATGGAGTAGTTATTGAATTAAATCTATTCTATTATTAAATAGTAAGGAATTATATTAAAAATTTGTACCACCAATAATTAACTTTTATTGTCCAGTTTGAGATAATGTATATACTTTTCTAATAATAGAAAAGATATTTTTTTGCAATGTAAGAGAATTATGAAAAAAATTTATTTAATTTTCAAACAACACAATTTGTTCCTCGTCAGCATTCCTCTGTATATTACTTCGAGTCATGCTTAGTCAACTATTTAACTCAAACATTTAATAGAATAGAACATGGGAATTGTTTTTTTTTTTTGTTTTTTTTTCATATATGAGAGTTATTAAGAAGACCCTACGCATTTTTTCAATTTTAGCTTTCTCTATAATAGCATAGCCATATCAACTACAAGTCTTGTAGTGTCAAAAGCTTTTTATAATTTACAAATAATTCCTCTAAATGAAATCTAGAGATTAATAGATCACCCACAATTGCATTATGTTGGGGTCACATTAAAAAAAAAATTCTCTTTCCATTATTAGAAAAATATATGATCACAAACCCGACAATAACAACCTTAACCTAGTAGTAAACGAGTTCCTACCAATCTTTCTTAAACCCTCTACACCACAGTGCAGAGGATATATATCAGTTGGTCAATCCGCTTGTAACCGACAAAATAAACCACTTACCTATGTAGAATTATAACAATATTATTTGCCATTATTTCGAGCAGGTTGTTGTTGAAAATAGTGTAAATGGGGCATCACTGTGCCGAGATATGTTTAAAAAGATAAAGACACATTTAAAAATTTTTTTAAATTCCGCGTGTTTGTTGTTTTAAAATAATATATGGATAATAAAGTAAACATAAAGCTACCAAAGATTCGGCACAGCTGAATTTAATACCCTTACTAGTTTTTTTTTTGTACATCTAAGCGTTCAGGCAAACAAAAATGTGTATGCATCGCTGATAAATAAACAAACGAGAATGTAATTGTATGCGCATATATATTTGCATATATGCTGATTGCATTTAATAATTGTTTTTAAAAACTAAGCTCGAAAATACCTAAATTTGTCTAATTATGTCATTAATTTTAAACATAATTCACCCTGGTAATGCGAAATCTATCTTTTTGTCTTAGTGTTAACAGCCTTGATTATACTAATCTATCTATCAAATATTGGGTACAGCCGAATTTAGTTACTTGTTTTTTTTTTTTTGTGTGTATTTACATTTGTATTTAATTTTTTTTTCAAAATGTGATTAGTAATATTCTCATTAGTTATTTTATTTTTAAACTGTTTTAGTAAGGCATAAAACTCACAATGTTCACTAAATTTTATTACTTACAACAACAATTTTAATTGGATCACTTTAAAATTGGTGATTTTAACATTAAGTAATATTAACAATAAAAGTTATCGTAAAAACGTAGAAGTGAAAAAAGGTGAATGTGCAACTATGAAGCATGAAACCACAAAAAAAAATTAAGTAAAATACTTGCTACACCATTTGCATTGATAAATGTAAAATAATCTTGAAAGCTCCACATTATCTGGGCAATAAACTTAAATATAAATGAGAAGCTCTTAATGTTAACTGGTTGAAATACAATAGACAAACTAAAGACATGTTCTTAAAAAATATCTGCAATTACTTTCTTAAGTTGTGACAATACAAAACAAAGTAACACACAGTTATTTTTGCTTTGTCATCATCAGCATCTCATAACAATTTAACAGTTACAACAATAAGCTTGAAAACATTGTTACTAATTACTGTTGTGTGGAGCGAATAGAAAAATTGCTACAAACTCAACAAAACAGAAACAAAAATAACTAGGATTTTACTCTGAAACGATTATATGGGACTGAACATGGCATATGTTTTATGTTTAGTTAATGAAGATAATTAAACAAATTAATAGGAATGTATAAATTTTTTAAGTAGGAGAGTTAAACATGGAAAATGTCAACCCATAATGGTGCTTTTCTTCAAAATTTTAAGCAATTACAAAAGAATTAAATCTTTTTCAGAGGTAACACAATATAACACGGCGAAGACCGACTGATCAAATGTAAACAAGTTAAACTATGTTTCGATTTATGACCTGCACTTTGATTATGATTATGTTTCAATCAATAACTGCTGAGAAACATTAATATTTTTGATAAGAATCAGCTTAAAGTCATTCTTCTCTTACTACAAATTATTTAGTATCGAATACAAAAAGTTTTTCGAGCTGTTAAATAATTACTCATTTAAAGTGTTCCGCCAGAATAATATGCTACATTTTCTATAAACAAATAGCAAAAATTGTTTATTAACTTCAGTTAACTTCAAATCTAAATTCCGAAGCAAAAAAAATGTATATTTGAATAATTGTGAGTAGTAATTAAAAAAATTATTAATAAATTGACTAAAAAGCCTTTTTTAATTGTGCAAATAACAGCGGATAAAATAAATTTGTACTTGATTCCACAAAGTACATATCGCACCTGTACCTCTAAAGTGAGTCAACTCAAAATTTACAAATTTTCAGTAGAGGCTAAAAACGGGGGGTTTTTTTTAATATTTACTATAAAATTTAAAAACAGTTGTTTCAATGTAAAGAATTGCGAATAATAAGTATACAACAATAGTAGTAGTAGCGATTTTTTCAGTGATCATCAAAAATAACAAGTTTTTTGGGTGCAACTCAAAATATGTCTTTTTAGTGGATTCTAAAGAAGCTACTCTTATAACACAAAGAGGGTTACAACTGTATTTTTTTTTTGCGAAAGCCTAGAAAAATCGATGTAAGATTTTTACAGTGGATAGATATGACCACTGTGTATCGTTTTTTGCAAAAAGTGAAAATTGAAAAGTTTTGAGTTGACTCACTTTTGAGGTACAGGTGCGATATACCAAAAAAATTTCGAAAATCTTCAATAGCTAAATTTCAGATCTACATCTTTATTTTGAATCATTAAGGTCAACGGCAACAGTTGTTCAAATAGATATGAAGGTCAGATCTATATGAAACATTTAATCGGAGTGAATGATTAAAAATTAGAATACTTCTAGCCACAACGTATTTAATTCCCTGCATTTTATACGGGTGTGGACTATTTGTAAGTTGTGATTCTCATAGAAAAGACAAACTTATTGTTTTATATAACACCATAATTATATATGTTTCTAGACTAAGAAGATTTATCGGAACTTCTTTTTTCATTAATAAACTTCTCGGCTTAACATTTGAAACTATGATTAAAATTAGAGTTCTTTCGTTTCTTCATAACATCATTTTCAAACCAGGGGAAAAAATTAGTTAATCGATATTTGATATCTGAATGTTATTTCTACTTTGGCGCTATACGTCTTTGGAATATGCTTCCACAATCTCAACAACTGAACAGCAATGCTTCAAATTGTAAAAAAAAAATCTTTTTGAAGATTTTGCTGAACAACTTTATTAATTATATAAATTAATTTATTCTTTTGTTATCTTTTTGCAATCTTGAATTGTTTTCTTGGTTTTACTTTAACATTTTCTTCAATATCTTTCGTATTTTTGTAACTGAATATGTATTATATCTCACAGTGGCGCCATTTGAGTATTTACATCACAAAAACCTTAACTTTTGAACCGATAATCAAATGAGTTAAGGGGCGTATGATAGGTAATTTTCCATGAATTGTCTATAGAATAAGTGTTTGAACAAGGTGCTACGAATTCTAGGTGCTTAATTATCACTTATCAAAGTTGATTTGTAACAATTTTATATTTTTTATGTTTCTTTCTCAAGGTTTTTATGTTTTAAAATTATTATCCATAAATAAAAAAAATTAGATTGGAAACTAATAGCTTCAATAGTTTTTGTGTGCTTTGCAATCTACATAAAGCAACACTTTGGTGCATGCATTATCATGCAAACTGAATGCAAAAGATTGGACAAACCACCAGCAACTGATAGTTCGAATCGTTTTGTTTTGCTTTTATTTAATGCATTTGTTCCCAAATATTTACCTTTGACGACGAATGGGACACATATGTCCCATGATTTTTCTCGTATAAGGAGTAACAATTTTAAATTTTGACAACAATTTAGCCGTGAAATATTGTGTTTCTGAGTTCGAATCCGCCAAAAAATTTTCAAAATTTCCAGTAGAAAATTCTTCGTCATCAAGGGCTAAAAAAGGTTACTTACATGAAAAATCGTAATTTTTAATATAAGGAAACTTATTTAAAAAGGGCACTTTTTAAAATAAAAGCACTTTTAAAAAAACGTGTTTTGTTAAAATAAGCTTTTTTTGTAAAAGTGTACTTTTTAAAAAAAAAAAGGTATTTAAAAAAAGAATGCTTTCTAAAACAGAATACTTTTCTCAAAAAGATTAATTTTTTACAGAAGGGGAATTTTTTAAAAAAGGGTACTTTTTGAAAAGACACTGTTTAAAAAAGGGGTAATTTTTTAAAAAAGGATACTTTTTAAAAAAGGTAGTTTAAAAAAGGCTATTAAGAAAAAATATGATCTTTTTTATAAAAAAAATACTTTTAATTAGTTTTTTATTGTTCGGTTTGAGATCATGTATATAGTTTCTAAGAAAGGAAAAGATAATAATTTTG
Source organism: Cordilura impudica (assembly GCA_963682025.1). Lineage (NCBI taxonomy): Eukaryota > Metazoa > Arthropoda > Insecta > Diptera > Scathophagidae > Cordilura > Cordilura impudica. Next base: position 153,776,700 of record OY821520.1, read on the forward strand.
TAATGTAAGAGAAATATGGAAAAAATTTAAGACAGCATATACATGATCTCTTATTGCAATAAAGATCAACAATACGTACCGCTAACAAAAGGTACTTTTTAAAAAAGGGTCCTTTTTCAATAAAAGTATACTTTAAAAAAAAAATAGTTCTTTTGAAAAGGGCACAGAACAGATTCTTTATTACAAAAAAATGGTGCTTCTTTAACGAGGGCATTTTTATACCCTATACCACCATGTGGTTTGGGTACAATATTTGACCTAGGCCCATCTTTTATTATACCGATCGACACAGAATCACTTCCTGAGTCGATTTAGCAATGTCCGTCCGTCCGTCTGTCCGTACGTCCGTCAGTCCGTCTGTGTGTCCATGTAAATTTTGTAATCAAACAACAGGTCGTAAATATAAATTTATTTTGATGAAATTTGGTATATAAACTTTTATCGGCCATAGGACGAACGCTATTGAAATTGGTAACATTCGGTCCAAATTCAGACCTAGTTCCCATTCAAATGACCCCTATGGAATCGACACTAATTGCCATAAGATCCAAATTAACATATAGATCTCAGTCAAATTGGGTTTGTATGTGTTTATTATAGCCACTAATCAGTAGTCAAAAAATAATCCCAATAGGACAATTCTTAGTCATAGGCCCCATATACAGCTGCTTCCCGATCTTCACTTAAATCTATCAAAAAACAAAAATAATGCACAGACTTTTCTCAAATTTGAATTGTATATATTTTTTCAAAATATAAGTGAGTTTACCAAATATGGTCAGGATCGGTCCATTTTTGGACCTAGTCCCTACATAAATATAGTATCCGATATGAACTTTTTCATATCTGCAGCCAAAAAAATTAATAATAATGCCACTCAAATTTCATTTATGCTTATTTTCTATATCGAATTAGTTGGGCTGAAAAGATAGGGTCTCGAAACCATGGTATAGGGTATCGTATAGTCAGTCTAGAACGACTATAAGTTTTTACTTGTTTTAAATAGGGATTTTTAAAAGAGATTATTTAGATAAAATTAGACTTTTTTTAAAAAAGGATACTCTTTGAAAAAGATCTTTTCAAAAAAGGATACTTTTTTTTAAAAAAAAAGAGGTTCTTTAAAAAGAATTGTACTTTCTTTTTTAAAAAGGGTCTTTTTAAGAAAATAAGTGTTTTTTTTTAAGATTAATTTAAAAAAAGTTTTTTTTTTATAAATAATAAAAAATAAAGCTAATTTTTAAAAAGGGGTACTTTTTTAAAAAGGGGTAATTATTAAAAAAGGGTACTTTTTTAAAAGAATGGAATTTATAAAAAATGGTGCTTTAAAAAAAATTACTTTTTTAGGGATAATATTTTTCGTTTCATACACACACCCTTAGGAAGCAAATGTCTCAACTACAATGACTACAACAATAAGAAGAAATACAACATATCTTGTGAAAAACAACAAATACATTGAAACTTTTTATTTTTTCAAAAGGTTTTTTCATATTTTCATTCATATCTCGTGACCCTTTGGACCGACTTTGATAATATAAATATAAACTCCTTTTGAATACTAATAAACGGCTTGTACAAAAAATAAGAGTCTTTCTCAGTTATTGAGGGTGTGATTTTCACAGACAGACTGACAAATGGTTATTGATAAATCATCTTCCCTTGTTATATGGATCAAGAAAATATATATGATTTTGGTCTCCGGAATTTATTATGACGCGTTACAACTGGAATAACAAACCGCTTTCTATATTGGTCCTGGCCTACCTAAACGGTGTGGTAGTCATAAACCAACGACTAGACTTAACCTCATACATAAAGAGAAATCGAAAGAAGTTAAGTCGACCAGCTTGCACATGACATGTGGAACCATCTTGGTAAATCGAAATATTACTGATGTCGAGTCCATCCACTTCTTGCCAAAAATAGTACTCCAATATGGCACGATAGCGAACTCCATTGACAGTAGTAAGATGGCGATCATACAGCTGTTTTAGTTTTTTATATGAAAGTTCATAGCACTTGGTATAGGTGTCTCCCCATTTTTGATGTCATTCTGTTCGCAATAATGGTGAACAATATATCCTCTACCCAGTTAAAAGGTTCATTTTGTGAGTGAGCATGATTTCAACAGACATATAGACGAACAGGCGGACATTGCTATATCGACTCGACTTGTTATAATGATCAATAATATATAGTCCATATGGGATCTCAAATTCATATTTCGATGTGTTACTAACGAACTAAGAAACCGATATATACCCTCTGCGCAGTAGTGTGCATTCATTTATTTATTTATTTTTATCTTAAAACTAGCTGACCGGGCAATGGTGATACGCCTCAAATAATTATTTTATTCCAATATTTCCTTATTTTGTCAAACTAATTTGTCGTATGTGGTATTGCCATCCATTAGCGTTTTCACTGGCTCTGCTGCTGGGTTCAAAGTAGGTAAATCCACTTTGCTGATGAACAACACATTGTGGTTTCGTTTCATTTTTGAATTTCAGTGCATGGCAGTAAGTGCCTTTTTTATTCATACCACCAATTGAAATTTATATATTTTATATGGAATGTAATGCGAATGTTGGTGTTAGTGTTGCTTGCATGCTTACTCCATTTTGAATCCATAACATGAGCGGGTGAAGTGTGAGCTGTAGTATAGTTTTTGTAAGTCATTCAGTTCTGTGGACATCACCTTTTCTTGCTGCTTCTTGTCGTTGCGGTGTACTATTTCACTGAAATTTGTGTGCAATTTGTACCTGAATTAGATTGGAAATGTTATTTGTTATATTGATGTCACTTCAGAACTATTATTATTCTATGATAATCAGTATTGTTATAAAATTTTATATAATTATCATTTTAAAATTGTTCGAAAGTTAATTTGGAATTTTCATCAAACTTATTTATAAATATTTGTACAGCATAATGAAATAACTTTTTTTTTTAAATTCAAATGTATTTTTTGTCTAAAATGTTATCTTAGATTCACAATAATTTAAATATATGTATCTATAATATTAATAGGCTAGGCGATTTCTTGTGATTGATTTTTTGTTCTACCGTTTTATCCCGATTTTGACCAAACGTATAGTATTTGAAAGGTATTTATTTTTAGCCATTTTGCAGATTTACAGATTTTTTTATTTTTCCTTTATTTTGAGTAAATTGCATTTAAAGTTGCTACTAACACATACATTAAATTATACATATGCTATGTGTGTGTTTATTAAATTTGTTAATGTGTTTGTAATAAAAATGAGTTTGTATTTGTGTTGATTTATGAATTGGCTATAATTGATTAGCATACTTTTAAGGTCTATATTTAATGAAAAAATAAAATTTCCTAGAAATTACGCTCGAATTTCGAGGGCTGGAATCTGCTATACATATAAAGAGTTTAGCCAATTTTGACTTTTCAACTTAAATATAGTGTGAACATAGTAAGATAACTTTCTTTAAAGTAACTTAATATATTAAGGAAAAATCTACAAAAACCTTTAACAAAAATGAAATAACTAATCCTGAAATGCCAAATGTTTGTAAACTTATAAATAGTCTTGTGAGACAACCAATGCTACAGTCGGAAATTTTTCTAAATATACCAAAGTTCTTATTACGTTTAAATTCAATATCATTGATAAGAAAATTATATACATGGAAAATTATATCTTCGTAAGTATATCCACCCCAGCGCCACCTATAATGTAAACATTATAGGATAAGATTATATAATTACTTTAAATGGGCTAATTACATTAAATAGCAAAGCCTAGTACTCGAAATTCGAGTTCAAATTCTAGGAAATTTTATTTTTTCAATAACTATTTTTCTTTCAAAGTTTTTTAATGAATATGAATATTTAAATAAAATTCTTTAAATTGTAGATTTTTATATAAAATTCATTAAATTTTGTTATAAATATTTGATGAGCACACAGAACGTATACAAATGGGGTATTTAATAAATAATTTTATAAGAGCCTAAAGGTATGTTAATCAATTTTAGGTAATTCACATTTCAACGCAGGGCGATAAAAAAGTACTCTTTTTGAAACCATCAATAACAAATGCACAGGCGATGAATTGTGAATTGACTAAAATTGATTATTTAATTTAATATATTTTTAACATTTATTATGCATAAATTTTATCATTAGGTACTTATCCTCCATCTGATCTATAATTATGCTGAAGTTCCTACTCCTCTATGCGCGAAATTTTGCTCAAAATGTTGTCGAAAGATTTACCTTCACGTATTAATATATAGAGGATAACAGATGACGTCACACAAATTTGCAAAGCTCTCCCTATTATAGTAATCGATATTTGTGATATTGGATAATCACTTTGTATAGGAGGTGCCACGCCTACCTATATGGTACCACCGACTTTCAGCATAGCTACTGACAGTACTAATCTGTGAAATCACACGAAATATTGTTACTCTCCCTTTTGTATTATTGTAGATATAGGTTACTGAAAATTAAATTTTTATGAGAGGTGACATTCTCACTTATCCGATCTCACCCATTTCTAGCAAGGCCAATTTTAGTAATAATGGATGAACTCACAGCAAAGTCCTCTCTATCATAGTACTCAAGATGTTTGGTTTTTAATAATTACAGTGGATGGGAGGAGTTCCACCCACCGATGTGATTCCACAGAGTGCAAGACGAACATATATTGTGAATATAAAATTTGGCTAACTTTAGTGGTACAGCCATGATGTGTTACTTACATTCGCACCATTGTTTTTGTACTCTATACCAATACGTGGTGTGGGTATAATGAGTTTGTGCTGATGTTTGTAACTAGCATATATTTTTTTCAAATTTCTTTTATACATGTTCTTAAGAAGAGTAAGTTAGTTTACTAAATATAGTCATGATAGGTCCATTATTTGAATTAGTTCCCATATGAAAATATCATTAGATACGAACTTTTTTGTATTTTCACGCCACAAGTTAATAACGATAACACTAAAATTTTGGTGTATGCCTATTTTCTATATCCAGATATTGCCTTAGCAAAGTTGGATCCAAGACCCTCTCTTGAAATGCAAGCTATAGATCGACCATTTTTTTTTTCTAACTTGTTATATTTAAGATTGTATAAATTTCGTGTCATAAGTTCGCCATCGTTGCCTCAGTATGATGACAGGTAGATAGATAGATATTTTCTTTATGGAATTATATAAAATAACACATTAGTATTACAATATTTGTTTTAATATAAAACTTGAGTAAAAAAAAATATAATTAAATATATTTATAAAAATAAAGTTATTTACAGCTTGGTTTTTAACCGCCAGCCGCAAATTTGGCATAAAATTGGTTTAACTAATAACACTTTTATACCCTATACCACAATGTGGTTTGGGTATAATGACTTTGTGCTGCTGATTGTAACTACCAAAAATATGTGACCTAGATCCATCTTTTATTATAGCGATGGAATCAGAATCACTATCTGATTCGATTTAACGATGTCCGTCCGTCCGTCTGTGTGTCCATGTAAACCTTGTTATCAAACTACAGGTCGCAAATATGAATATATTTGGATGACGTTTGGTATTTGAGCTTTCGTCGCACATGGGATGAACGCTATTGAAATTGGTGGGAATCGGTCATGTTCAGACCTAGCCCCCATACAAATGACCCCTATGATATGGACATAAATTGCCATAAGATCCCAATTGTCATATAGATCTTACTCAAATTGGGTTTGTATGTGTTTATTATATCCATTAATGAGTAGTCCAAAAACAATTCCTATGGGACAACTCTTAGTCAGAGTCCCCATATAGAACTGCTTCCCGATCTTCACTTAAATCTATCAAAAAACAAAAATATTGCACTGATTCTTCTCAAATTTTGTTTGTATATATTTTTGCAAAATACAAGAGACTTTACCAAACATGAGCAGGATCGGCCCATTTTTTGACCTAGTCCCCATATAGATATAGCATCCGATATGAACTTTTTCATAACTGTTTTCCAGTTAGTTGGGTCTATAAACGCATGGTATAGGGTATCGTATAGTCGGTCTAGACCGACTATAATTTTCTTACTTGTTTTTTATTGTATTCATCTATTTAAAGTTTTCCTAAGGAAGGCATTCTTTATAAAAAGATAAAGTGAATTTCAGTTTTTCTCTCTTCCCCCATCTAGAAGATCATAATTTTCAATCAGTAAATCCCCAGCATCCTAGAAATCTTCTTCTTAAAATCTGCAAGTACAGGACAACTTCCTACAAATCGAAAAATTGTTTCTTCTTCATTCAGATTACACAAAGAATAAAGAGTGGATTGGTTGGTGGTATATATATTTGATTGCAGTATTAAAAGGTCCCCATGAGTTTTCGTTATGATGATGTTTGCGATGATGATGATTGAGCTACAAATGAAAGCCATTAACATTTTTTTTTATTCCTTTTGTCATTATAATTTTTTTTTTTTTTTTTTGTAAATTGATACTGTTGCTAATATAAAATCGATTTAACCACAACTAAAGCTTAATGCATACTGACTAGGGTATCCACATTGTTGGACTTTTGCTGAAATTATTAATTGCATTAATTTGAATAATTCGAAAAATTCGATTTGTTTAAAATTATTAAGAAATTATTAAACAAGAGGGGTTTGACAAAAGTAATAATTAAAAAAAAAAAACTTAATTAGTTTAATATAATATAATTTTAACATAACAAACAAAATTTAGAACTAAACATAATTTACATGCTGTTAACAACAAATTATAACATTTTGAAACATTTAAGGGATATCTGGAGGAGTGAAATTTCAGGCCAAATTTTTTATTTCATTCCTCAGCAAAATTGTTGCAGCTATATGTCTTTCATAAATGATTAATTTTGCTTTCTTGAAGCAAACCTAACAAGTTTATACTATGCTACAGTTCCTTCAGTAACTCGATCCAGAAAATGCAAAGCAAAGCCATGGTTAACATCTAATATAAAGCAGTTAATTGCTCTCAGAGATGTATGTTATTCAAGGTGGAAGCAATTTAAAACTACTGCGCTCGAAAAAGTTTACCATACTGCAAGGAAAAAAGTTAGAAAAGCTATATCGGTCTATTATTCTAGGCGTTTTGAGTCCGCTATGGATTCACGACAAACCTGGAAACACGTCCGTGATATTAGTATAGGGTAAGGTATTAAAAGTGTTGATAGCAGTATTGATTTCAATGAGTTAAACTCAGTCTTCAGCAATTTACCAGTTGTCCACAGCAACAACTCCTCATTTTACAATTTTAACAATGATAGTGACCCTATTAATTGTTTTGAATTTTCATGAGGATGTTTATCTTAGTGTTTTTAGTGCTAAATCTAATGCAATCGGACATGATAATATTCGTCCAGTATTTTTTGAGGATTTTGCTGGCCCTTCTCCTGCCTTATTTAACACATTTATTTAGCTGAATTATAATCACAAGCACTTTCCTTTACAAATGGAGACATGCCAAAATAATTCCTGTTCCTAAATCTGCTAACGAATACCCCCCCCATAGCAATCCTGTGTTAATTTTCAAAGTACTCGAAAAGCTCCTTCAGAAACAAATGACCACTTATATAAATGGTAATGGTTTGTTGTCGAACACACAAACAGTTTTTCGATCTAATCATAGTTGTGTTACTGCTTTGACTGAAGTAACTGAAAATATAAGGCAGGAGCTGAATGATAATAAAGTTAATTTCCTGGTCCTACTTGAGCAGTCAAAGGCCTTCGATAATGTCGACCACTTAATGCTATGTAATAAGTTGAAACATCTTTTTAATTTCTCTTCATCTGATCATACCCAATCCGTTTACGCAAAAAAATAAAACCTCAAGAACGTTGACTATTACAAGCGGAGTGCCCCAGGAATCCATCCCAGGGCCTTTGCTTTTTTCTCCATTGCAAAACTCAAATGTACGCCGATGACGTGCAGTTACATCTAAGCATTTCGACTGCTTCAATTAAACACAATATAGGGAAACTCGAAGAGGACTTAAAAAATATCCATCGTTGGGCTGCGGCCAGCTCTTTTTAAACCCATTAAAATCTAAATGTTTGATGATAAGTAAACGATCTAAACCATGGTTCCTGATATTGCAATTAACGATCAAAAGATTCCTTTTGTTTCATCTGCCAAAAATCTAGATATTATCTTTAACAGCTCGCCATCGTGGTCAAATCATATAAATAATGTAGTTGGGCAAACTTACGTTAAACTGAGTTCTCTTTGGCTAGCATAATATTTCATACCTTTGAAAGTTAGAATTCTACTTGCCAAAACGTATATAATTCCTGCACTTTTGTGCGGCTGTGAAATTTTTGCTAATTGCGATTCCTCGAGCTAACGTCCTATAAATATTGTGTTTTTAGTCTAAGAAGATTTTCTCATATTACACCCTTCTCTGAAAGACTATTTGGCGTGTATTTTGATAATCTTTTAAAAATTATAGTTACAATTTTTAAGCACAAAATCATTTACTTAAAAAAACCCAGCTATCTATTAGAAAAACTGCAATTTGTCAGGTCTGATAGACAAGAAAGCTCATAATTCATATACATAGGACACTTGTTTCAGAACAGCAATTCTTTGTGCACGGAGTTCGCCCTTGGAATACACTTCCACAAACTTACCAACTAACAAACAACGCAAGCCTTTTTAAGAACCAAATTTTTGATTATTTTTTAAAGTAAAATCTTTGAAATTTTTTATATTTTGTTATCTTCTTTTGTTATTCTATTTCAAGATTTATTAATATATTTAATTAATTTTATTTGTTTCAGCACATTGTACCCTTATATATTATTAGTCCTGTATTGTTTTTATAAGAATAATTTTTCTTGTTGTACAGGAATGCAACAATAAATAAATAAACAAATAAATAATATAAATAAATAAGGCTTAAATAAATAAATTTTATTAATACTAGCATTATATTATATTATATTAACTTTTATAATATAATACCAAAATTTGCCAAGAGAAGTTAACGTACAGTAATACCAAAATATGCCAAGAGAAGTTAACGTACAGTAATACCAAATGTTGTCAAGAGAAGTCAACGTACAGTAAAAGCAAAGTTGATTCTCCACGCATAACTTTCCTCAAACCCAACGAATTTAAGCAGTTAATAGCTCAAAAGAGGGAGCTTGATCCACTGAGTGTTCTTAGACTTATATCAACAGCCTACGTTAATTAGAACTCTAGTTAAATAGGTTTGAGAGAAGAAAAATATTGAAAAAAAATCTTGAATGCAAAGTTTATTCATAAATTCTTTTAATACATATATAAGAAGATAAGCGTGTAAAAAAAATATAATACAAAATACTGACGTGTGCTTATTTTAATAATAAAAATATCAGTCATCCGAATACATCTCCTCTACCTTAGTAAATAATAATACTCATATGACCTGAATATGTTATCTGATCCAAAAATTGCCAAAAGAGAAAAAAAATTGATTTTTTATATCCTACACCACTATGTGGGTAGTAAATATTTGACCTAGAACCATCTCTTATTATACCGATAGACTGAGAATCAGAATCTGTCCGTCCGTCCGTTGTCCGTCTGTGTGTCCATGTTAAACTTGTAATCAAACTACAGGTCGCAAATATGAATATATTTTGATGAAATTAAAAATGTAAGCTTCTATCGATAAACGCCATTGAAATTGGTTAAAATCGGTTCATGTTCACATCTAGTCCCCATACAAATGTCCCTTATGAGATCGCTTAAATTGCCATAATATCCAAACTATCATATAGATCTCGGTTAAACTGGGTTTATGCAAGGTGATTACATCCATTTAGCAGTAGTCCCAAAAGTTAAGCTATTAGACAATCAGCCCCAAATAAACCTGCTTCCCGATCTTCACTTAAATCTATAAAAATCAAAAATATTGCACAGATATTTGTCAAATATGGTTTGTATATGTTTTTGCAAAAATTAGTGAGCTTGCTAAATATAGTCTGGATCGGTCTAATTTTCGATCTAGTCCCCATGCATACAAAGGATCCGATGTGACTCAAATCTGGTTAATTCTTATTTTCTCTATTTAATTAATTGGACCTAAGAGATAGGGTATAGTCGGTCTAGACCGGCTATAATTTTCTGACTTGTTTTTTAACTGTGATTATTGAAGAATTTGCGATAGAGTAAGAGGGTAAATAGTTCCCTATGTAACGGGTGATTTTTTAAGAGCTTGATAACTTTTTTTTTAAAAAAAACGCATAAAATTTGCAAAATCTCATCGGTTCTTTATTTGAAACGTTAGATTGGTCCATGACATTTACTTTTTGAAGATAATTTCATTTAAATGTTGACCGAGGCTGCGTCTTAGGTGGTCCATTCGGAAAGTCCAATTTTGGGCAACTTTTTCGAGCATTTCGGCCGGAATAGCCCGAATTTCTTCGGAAATGTTGTCTTCCAAAGCTGGAATAGTTGCTGGCTTATTTCTGTAGACTTTAGACTTGACGTAGCCCCACAAAAAATAGTCTAAAGGCGTCAAATCGCATGATCTTGGTGGCCAACTTACCGGTCCATTTCTTGAGATGAATTGTTCTCCGAAGTTTTCCCTCAAAATGGCCATAGAATCGCGAGCTGTGTGGCATGTAGCGCCATCTTGTTGAAACCACATGTCAACCAAGTTCAGTTCTTCCATTTTTGGCAACAAAAAGTTTGTTAGCATCGAACGATAGCGATCGCCATTCACCGTAACGTTGCGTCCAACAGCATCTTTGAAAAAATACGGTCCAATGATTCCACCAGCGTACAAACCACACCAAACAGTGCATTTTTCGGGATGCATGGGCAGTTCTTGAACGGCTTCTGGTTGCTCTTCACTCCAAATACGGCAATTTTGCTTATTTACGAAGCCATTCAACCAGAAATGAGCCTCATCGCTGAACAAAATTTGTCGATAAAAAAGCGGATTTTCTGCCAACTTTTCTAGGGCCCATTCACTGAAAATTAGACGTTGTGGCAGATCGTTCGGCTTCAGTTCTTGCACGAGCTGTATTTTATACGGTTTTACACCAAGATCTTTGCGTAAAATCTTCCATGTGGTCGAATAACACAAACCCAATTGCTGCGAACGGCGACGAATCGACATTTCACGGTCTTCAGTAACACTCTCAGAAACAGACGCAATATTCTCTTCTGTACGCACTGTACGCATTCGTGTGGTTGGTTTAATGTCCAATAAAGTAAACTGAGTGCGAAACTTGGTCACAATCGCATTAATTGTTTGCTCACTTGGTCGATTATGTAGACCATAAATCGGACGTAAAGCGCGAAACACATTTCGAACCGAACACTGATTTTGGTAATAAAATTCAATGATTTGCAAGCGTTGCTCGTTAGTAAGTCTATTCATGATGAAATGTCAAAGCATACTGAGCATCTTTCTCTTTGACACCATGTCTGAAATCCCACGTGATCTGTCAAATACTAATGCATGAAAATCCTAACCTCAAAAAAATCACCCGTTATTATACTGTAAAATACTCTTGCATAGTTTGATTGTAGTTGCTAGTTAGAGCATCATTTTTAACATTTCCATACATTTTTATCAATATCAAAATTTTTAATACCAAAGAAGAGTATTCAAAATTTTGTAAGAAATTTTTTTTGCGTCTTTGAAGCTCCCTACTAAAATTGTTGGCTTTACATTTTTCTTGAATATATTGTACCAGAAATGTACGTAGGTATGGTATAATGATGGACATTTTGGAAATAAGGTCCTAAAAGACCCACTTCCGTAGGAGCTCGAGGGTTAATATGTTCTAAAAAAATATCCACCGATCAATTTCATGGAACAAATGTCAATGTAGAATTTAAATGAAAGAACTCGTTAGTCATATATTTTAATTGTTATGAACCAAACTTGTCACGAAAAAAAAAATTCAAACCGATTCAAACGATTTCGCAGAAGTTCTGCTTAAGAGCCTCAACTGTTATATCAATAATTACATACTTACCAAGTACTTTTAATCGATGATATACATAGATTAACGTGCCCAAGACATCGTGTTGCACTGTCTAATTTTTATTAATACTAGCAGATCCCAGCCCTCGAAGTTCGAGTGCAAATTCTAGGAATTTTATTTTTTCATTAAATAAAGACCCTAAAGGTATGCGCCTATCAATTATAGCGAATTCACAAATCAACGCAAAAATATTAAACTCATTTTTATTACAAACACATTAACAAATTTAATAACCACACACATAGCATTGTATAATTTTGTGTATGTGTTAGTAGCAACTTTAAATGCAATTTACTCAAAATGAAGGAAAAAATTTAAAAACCTGTAAATCTGCAAAACGGCTAAAAAGAAATACCTTTTAAATAATATACGTTTGGTCAAAATCGGGATAAAACGGTAGAACAAATTATCAGTCACAAGAAATCGCCTAGCCTATTAATATTATAGATGAGCATGTAGAAAGACTAAAAAATACTAACGTATGTTTATTTTAATATTAAAAATATCAATCATACGTATACATGTCTTCTACTTTACTAATTGAATCGTTTGGTTCAAAATCCAGTCAAGCAACAACAAATCAAAAATTGAGTTATTGGGCGATTACTGTTTTTTAAAGGAAAATGCATCATTTAATGAAAAAACAATTAAAATTTTGCCCCTATGTGATGGTGAAGCAAAGTTGAGAAATCTTTATTTAGTTCACAAAGAAGTCAAGTGACAGCGCTTAAATGGTTTCGGCTCTAAACGGCGGGATTTTTAATACAGAAGGCCAGTAAAACAGGTCATTTCAATATACAATATACAATATACAATGTGACCCTCAAAATGTTAAATATTTTAAAAAATGATGGCCTCTTTTAAGATTTCAACTTACAAATAGCTTTCTTATAACAAGAACTTGTCAGCAAAAGTAGGTGTGAAACCCATTCTCCTCCGGCTTTACCTACAGCGATCGCATATCATTCAGGAAAGGTGTGTAAAAATAAAATATTATATAGTTTATTTTACACTGTTAATGCTAGGCCATAATCTAATTTTTTTCGGGAATGTTAAATGTAAAAAAATTTAAGATGTACAAGCTCTAAAACCTTATTTGATTGTATACGAAGAGTTTTATGACTATATTTTTGAATGGCACACCACGGAAGCATAATGCACTGTAGAACGAATATATGAGGACGAATGGTCATTCCAAAAAAAATATGTTTATACGAGAATGATAACTAACTCGTTAAAAGTTAATTTTTTATTTTATTCTTAAAGTCCCTAATAAAATTAGAATATTTCGTACGACATTTACTATAGTGACGATTGTTTGGTTTAGAAGCCAACCAAGTGAAAACTTATTATTTTTTACATACATGTTAATATAGATAAAAAAAAAAGTTTTATGTATATCAAAGATGTGTAATTATGTGTAAGATGTTTGGATTACTTTCATAGGAAAAATATAAATTTTCTAAAAATAAATTTTAAGTTTCTAGGAAGTTTTCTTCGATTTACTCAAAATCAATAATTTGTTGCTTGACTGGTTTTTGAAATAAACAACACAATTAACAAAAAATCATGTGCCATGAATATTTATGTTGATCCAAAAAATGAAAAAGAGATAAAAAATAAATTCTTTTAGATAAAATTAGTCAAACTTGATTTGCTCAAGCTATTTGCTGAATAATGAAATCACAAATCATCAATGGTTGCTGAGTTATAGCAGAATTACTAAGAAAACAAGATAAGGAAATAATATAAAAGGTAGTAATGTGGCCTTAGAACAGCAAACGGTTTAGAGGTTTTACTAAACAGGCCTAATACTTTCACCACGACTTACAGTGTAACTAAACAAATGCATTTGTACTTATCTATACTAATATAATAAAGAGGTAATGTGTGTTTGTTTGTTTGTTTGTTTGTTTGTTTGTAGGGGGTAATCTCCGTAACTAGCCATCTGATCTTCCTGAAATTTTCAAAGAGTCTTACTGCGGATATGGGAAGTGCTATAGGCTATAATTTTTTTAATATTTTTAGTGGGCGTGGCACCTCCCACACAAAGTAAATTTTTAATATCATATACATATATTGAGTACCATGACAGGGAGAGCTTTGCAAATTTGTGTGAGGTCACCTATTGTTAATATTAGTAGCCGCGCCGGAAATGGGCCGGATCGGAGAAGTGGGCGTGGTACCTCCCATACAAGTAATAATTCAATGTTATATATCTCGAGTACTATGATAGAGAGAGCTTTTAAAATTTGTCTGATGGCACCTATTATTAATGTGAGCAGTCGGACAAAAAATGGGCACTATCGGACCAATAGGCGTGGCACCTGCCATACAAATAAAATATAAAATGCCATATATCTGGAGTACTGTTATAGTGAGAGTCTTGGGACTTTGTGTGAACCCATAAGTTATTCATATGATTAGTTGGACAAAAAATGGGCGTGATCGGAGCAGTGGGCGTGGCACCTCCCATTCAAAGTAAATTTTTAATATCATATATATAAAGTACTATGATAGAGAGAGCTTTGAAAATTTATCTTAGGTCATCTATTATTAACGTGAGTAGTAAGACAAAAAAATGGGCGGGATTGGACAAATGCGCATAGTACCCCTATACAAACTTAATATTAAATGTGATATATCTGAATTACTGTGTTAGTGAGAGCCTTGGGACTTGCGTGAGCCTTTTCGTAACAATTCGGAAGGGGGGGGGGAGGGGGAGGGTGTAGCGAAGCGCACCGGGTTACATCTAGTATATTTATATATAAATTGAGATGGTTTATTATAATTTATTTTACTTTATTTTATTTATTGAATCTTCACTTATTTGTATATAAACTGATAGTAAATATTGTAATCTGAAAACTAATTCTGATTATAAAGTCCAGCCGGTATCAGACAAAAATTTAATTATTTATATATATTAGAGTGGTCCTTAAAATAATGAAATTTGACTTTGGTGATAGGCGGGGTCCAATTTGTTACCTTTCAATATAAAACTAATAAATATGAAGTTTGGGGACAATCGGATAAGGAAAAGTCGCCCCGGAAATCGAATGAAAATTTCAAGTGTGTTTATGTGGGGAAAATTAGACCTTTTTTAAGATTTTACGAAAATTTCGTTCCATAGCTTAATTTTTACAACAAGTTGTTGTAAGAATTGGGATCAGTATTCAATTATCTATTTAAAAAGCTATAAAAGTTTAAAATCGAATAAAAATTCGCCAAGAAATTGCTAATGCCACAGCCCACTATTGTGCCCAAAAAAACTAGGTCATGAAATTTGATAAAATTTTTTTCAACTTTAAGGAATTAATTAAAGCCAACATTCTGTTTTAGTTTCTATACCTGTAGGTACTCAGATATGAAGTATTGTTTTATTACCACCTTGTTAACCTATTAAGCATTAAGACCGAACATGAAAAATTTTTTTGATAAAATTTAAAAAATTTTCTTAAATATAATTTCAAAAAATGGATCTGTCACTTTAAGGTTTTATTAAATATATGTCAGAGATTAACTGCGTGAATTTCTAATTAAATCTCTGTGCCAGAATTTTTTTGACAAGGATTTTATTTTTGCTGATTTCGAGAATATTGGAGTTTTGTAAAATATTCTGTAAATGTACTCTTTCTAAATACTTCGTATCAAAAACTCATCACTTTTCTACTTTTAAATGTTATATTTTATCATAGTAGCCTAGGGTTTCGGAAAAAAATAATATGACCCCATTAACACTTTTGGAATTGGGATAACATATGACCCCAATCTAATAAAAGACAATTTATTCAAAAAAATTTATTTTGTAAGTACTCTTGAATTTTTAGATGCGACGCTTAAAATATAATAGCCAAATGTGTACAATTTCTATTCGATAATGCGATTATATTAAAAAAATATAGATAATTTTTATACATAAAATAATTTTATAATAAAATTGGTTAAAAGTTGTTTTAATTTATATTCGCGAGCAATAAGCAGATAATTGCACCAAAGATATATCACAATGGATTATTTTGATCCCAAGAGCACTGAAGGGTTAAATAAATAAAAAAATAACCGAATTATTTTTCTTAAATTCTAAATATTGGTTTCATCGCGTTTAATAGAAAAACTCGTTTTCCGTAATTTTTATTTGAAAATATCTTAAAATCCAAAGCTGGCATTGGCAAATTATGGGTTAACGTTCTAGGCTTTATGCCAAATTTTAGCAACGGAAGTTCTACACATTTGGTTATTATATTTTAATCACCGCATCTAAAAATTCAACATCACTTACAAAATATTTGAATTTTTGAAAAAATTTTCTTTTATTAGTTTGGGGTCATATGTGACCCCAATTCCATAAGGGTAATCGCGTCATATTATTTTTCTCCGAAACCCTAGGCCATTAGGATCAAGTATAACGTTTAAAAGTGGAAAAGTGATGAATTTTTGATACAAAGTACTTAGAAAGAGTACATTTACAGAATATTTTACAAAAATCCCATTTTTCTCGAAATCCACAAAAATGAAATCCTTGTCAAAAAAATTCTGGCATAGAGATTGCATTAAAAATTCACACAGTTAATCTCTGACGTATATTTAATAAAACCTTAAAGTGCCAGGTCCATTTTTCTAAATGTTGTTTAAGAAAATTTTTTAAAACTTGAAAAAGGAGTTTTAAAAATTTTATCAAAAAAATTTCCCATTTTCGGTCTCAATGCGCAATAGTTTAACAATGTGGTAATAAAACAGTACTTAATTTCTGATTACTTTTAAATACAGAGACAAAAAAAATTATGGCTTTAATCAATTTCTCAAAGTTGAAAAAAATGCTACCAAATTTCATGACCTAGTTTTTTTTTGCACAAAAGTGGTCTGGGGCATTTGCAATTTCTTGGCGAATTTTTATTTGATTTGAAATTTTTTTATCTTTTTGAATACATAATTTAATCCCAATTCTTATAAGAGCTTGTCGGAAAAATTAAGCTATAGAATGAAATTTTCGTAAAATCTCAAAAAAAGTCATATTTTCCCCATATAAACACACTTGAAATTTTCAACCGATTTCCGGCGCTACTTTTCTTTATCCTGTTGCCACCAAACTTCACATTCATTAGTTTTATATGAAAAGGTAAAAAACTGGACCCCGCCTATCCCTAAAATCGCATTTTCATTTTTTAAGGACCACTCTAATACACATTATATATTTACTAATATTTTTATCAGATCTTCTACAATAAACTTCTAAGCACATAGCATTATAATTAAGATGATGCTTTTATTATGTTTTTGTACAACTTGACTTGCTTATTGCTAATGCAGCTGATATCGAAATCAGTGCTTTAAGAAGAACTTCCATTTTTTTTCGAACTTTTCCTTTCTAAATTAATTAAATCTTCAATTTAATGATTGCTGCAGCAATTAGAATTTTTTAATTCTATTGCGAGATTACTTTCATTAGCGTTAACTGAATATTTCAGTTAAATCCCAAATTCACTGTAATAAATGTATAAAACTGTATTAAGCAGTGCTTCGTAATCTTTTTATTTTTGTTAAAAAGTAAAAAAAACGGAATTATAGAAAATATTTCGCAGTCGAGGATCAATTCCACAAATAACATATTATTTGAAATTCGTAATTTTAATTTTTCAAACAAATAAGTGACAGAAAATTGTTCGATAAATCGATCAATTATTATTTGACTGGATACCCTAATACTATGTAGCTGATCAATATAACGTGTAAACGGTGAAACATTATTGTAGCCCCAATAGAGCTACCAAATATACAGTGGTTTCTCCATTTTGGAATTTTAATATTATGTATATTAGGTAAAGCAACCTAAGAAAGAAAGGTGAAACATAAGAAATATAGATTGAGATTTTAATTAATTCGCAACAATAGTACTAGCAATGTTGCAATTTATTCATTTGTATATTTTCATATCATTTTGAGGCATTTGATTCTGAAATTGTGGAATATATTAAGGCAATCCTATACTTTACAATTCTCCCTTTAAATGAATAATACCAAATGATACAAACAACAAATTTTTTAATATTTCAAATTGTTCGACTGCTAAGTATCATTTAACAATTACAAATACATTTAATCGTATAATAAAAAAAAAAAGAGAAATGTATCCTACATAATGATTGAAAAATTACAAACATATTTTTGTGCACGTTCTCGCATTACTGAAGTAGCACTGTAGTAATGTTAATGTGACATTAAATTAATTAAATGACATTTAATGGCTCACACTTGAAGTGACTTTAATATGAAGCAAAAAGTTTCACATCAGACAAATAATTAGCGAATTGATTTAAAAGAAAAAAAAGAAAATTTAATATCAAATCATATAGCGAATATTTTTGCATATATAAATATTTTATTTAAATTAGTAAATTTAGAATTAAATTAACTTAATTGAGTTGTGTTTGTTATTTATATGCTTGAATGCATATTTACAGTTAATTACACAAATAGACAGACGTCTACATCAGTAAACACTTGCAACTATTGCGGTATACAACAATCATACAAAGTTAAATAAATTTATTTGTATAAGTACACATAAAAAAAGTGATGTTAAACAAGTAAGAGTGTTTTATTCAGCTGTGCCGAATCACTGATACGCTCCACCTGTGTCTTAAACTATATATTATAAACATTGCTGGGCATATATACAATTTTAATGCAGTTGCCGATTCTTAACATTTCAATTCTAATACATTTTAAATTGAAATTTAATTGAATTTCTTTTTAGACCAGTATTTATTGCAATTTTTGTACAAAAAAATAATCGCCCTTTACAGAAAGAAGTAACTGTTAGCTGAAAAATTATTAGAGTTAATAAATATTAAGACCTCTTCACATGAGACTAAAGTGAAAGAAAATTGTAAAGCAGAATATCCAAAGTCAATGTAAGGTATCTACTTTGCAATGGTTTGAGAGCCTAGAAATTATCCGATATTAAACAAAGTTTCATTTTAGTCTTGGCAAAAAATCATGTCAATTTTTGTTTTGACACGGAAAGTTAAAAGAAACCTGTGGTCAGAAAATAAATTTTGAAGAAAAAAGACTTTGCCGTTAACAAGTTGATTTTGAGGCGCCTGAATGCTTTTAGGCCTGAAACTGGTTATTCGGATGTTTTCTGGGTCGCTGATTACGAATCTGGTGTTTGATTTTAAAAATTCAAAATGGTGGATCTAATAGGGTGGACTATTTTTGTAATATTATCGAATTTACTTGAGGTTACTTCGAGATTACTAATTAGCAGTTTAATGTCACAATTGTAAAATTCATAATAGTTGATTCAGTATGGCGCATGTTACTTATTGTATTCTTTTAAGGAGTAGGCTTTAATTTAAATATTTTCCAGTTCTGTTTATCAGTTATTATTGTGATTTCGAAGTGTTATAAATGTGAAAAAAAGAAGATTGTAAAAATTTTAAAAAAGGAAGTTTTGTTTCAAAAATGAGTGAAATAAATTATTAACTGTTTTACTGCGCGCTTCGTTATCTACTCATTTCAAAGTGGTGGTTTTTATATTACCGGTAAAATGTGTTCAAAAGATGAGTTTAAAAAAAGTGGAAAAACTGTATTTGTGTAAAGCTGATAACAATTCGGAACATGATGTTAGTGCTGTCAGTTACAGATGATTTCAGATCAAATGAAAAATCTTCACCAGATACTTTGAACAATAGGTGTGATTTACCTCTTTCAGATATGCAGGAGAGTTCGCAAACAAGTACGCACGTACAATATTCTGAGTTCGCTAAAGCATTAAAGTGTAAAAACAATTGTCTTGTTACCAAAATTGAATAAATATCAGTAGTTACAAGAGCAATATAAAAAAAAAATTTTTTTAAATAAAAACAATGATAATAGTGAAGATAATGATATATGCTGGCAAGAAGTAACTTCACCAACAGCACAAAAACGTCGACAAAGTGAATCGCCAAAAATGTTTACAAATTAACAAACAACAAAACATATTTTTTGAAAACAATGCTAGTACATTAACATATTCCAAAAATAATACACCTGCATCACAAAACAATAACAATAATAATACTCAAAAGAATGTCAACAACAATTCTAGCATATCAAAAAATAACAAGTAAGAAAATTATAGTCGGTCTAGACCGACTATATGATACCCTATACCATGCGTTTAGAGACCCTATCTCATAGGCCCAACTAACTGGACATAGAAAATAAGCATAAACCAAATTTGAGTGGAATTTTTATTAATTTTTTTGGCTGCAGATATGAAAAAGTTCATATCGGATGCTATATCTATATGGGGACTAGGCCCAAAAATGGACCGATCCTGACCATATTTGGTAAAGTCTTTTGTATTTTGCAAAAATATATACAAACAAAATTTGAGAAGATTCAGTGCAATATTTTTGTTTTTTGATAGATTTAAGTGAAGATGGGGAAGCATCTCTATATGGGGCCTACGACTAAGAGTTGTCCCATAGGCAGAATTTTTGGACTACTCACTAGTGGATATAATAAACGCATACAAACCCAATTTGACTAAGATTTGTATGATAATTTGGATCTTATGGCAATATATGTTGATTTCATAGGAGTCATTTGTATGGGGGATAGGTCTGAACGATTCTCACCAATTTCCACAGCGTTCATCCTATGGCCGATAGAAGCTTATATACCAAATTTCATCAAAACAGGTTCATATTTGCGACCTGCAGTTTGATTACAAGGTTTACATAGACACACAGACGGACGGAGGGACGGACGGACGGATGGACATCGTTAAATCGAATCAGTTAGTGATTCTGATTCGATCGGTATAATAAAACATGGTTCTAGGTCAAATATTTTTGGTAGTTACAAACAGCAGCACAAAGTCATTATACGTAAACCACATAGTGGTATAGGGTGTAAAAACAATAACGCTAGAACGTCTCATCAAACAGCCTTTACAAAAAATGTAAGTTACAATCGCTTTGCTAGTTTAAGCAATGACATTGATAGTAATGATCATGAAGATGATAATGAAAGTGAAACCGAAAATGAACAAAAAATTAATACACCAAAGCCCCCACCAATAGCTATACCAAATGTTGCTGATATTAAAGGTGTGATAAAAAATTTTTCAAGACTAATTTCCCCTTCATTGTACACTAACAAAACCCTAAGGGATAGTCAAATTTGGATTATGGTAAAGGATATTCAACCATAAAGAATACTTGTTACGTTCTTAAATGATAATAAAATTAACTTTCATACGTATCAATATAGACAAGAAAAATCCAATAGAAATATACACCCCTCAACAACACATTTAACACATTTTACACCCCTCAACAGCAAATGAAGAAAACAAAAACGCCATTGAAAGCTTAGGACGCAAGGTCAGAAATGTTAAAATACAAAAGAAGCTCTTCCAATGTTTTTTATTGATCAAGAACTAAGCGCAAATAATAGGAGTATATATGACATCAAATATATTAACAATGTTCCACCAAAGAAAACACATGATCTCGTTCAATGTCATCGATGCCAAGAATTCGGACACACAAAAACCTACTGCAGAAAACAAGCTCACTATGTTAAATTTGGATTCGGTCATCTAACAACCGACTGCACCAAACATAGTGATGCACCACATCGTTGTATTAATTGTTTGCAAAAGGATGTGAAGTATACAAGAAATAGTTTAAAAAAAAACTTTTCAAAATACTTTTATAGACTTAATAACGTTAGATATAATCATCAAAATGAAAAGTTTCGCTATTTGAACAACAATACAAATTTTAATCAAAATTTTAATTTATCGTACTCAGATGTCCTAAAAAGTAACCAATAAAGTATACCACAAAATTCACTTGAAAAGTTAGAAAACTTAAGACAAAACCAAATAGAATTAACTAACAAGCTTTTAAGCATGATGACGGTTTTAATAACAAAACTATGCAATTGAACTTAAATATTGCAACATGGAATGCTAATGGGCTTTCCAATCATACACAAGAACTAGAATTATTCTTAAAGATACATTTTATAGATATTATATTAGTGTCAAAGACACATTTTACAAGCAAAACCTTTTTTAGAATAAAATGACTCGATATTATAACAGCAAATCATCCTGATGAGAGAGCACGGGCCGGCGCTGCATATTAATTAAATCGACAATAAAATACGAACTTTTTGATAAAATAAGACAACCATATCTTCAAGCTGCATGCATTAAAGTTAAATGCGACTCAAATACCATCTCGTTTTGTGCCATTCATTTTCCACCTAGATTTTCTGTTAAATGTCAAGAATATCAAAATTTTTTCATCGTTTGGGGCCAAGATTTTTCGTTGCGGGTGGTTTCAATACAAAACATCAGTGGTGAGGATATAGATTAATAAATCCTAAGGGAAGTGAGCTGTGTAAATGTATAATTAATAATAAATACTCAGTTTTATCCACGGGAAAACCAACATATTAGTCAACAGATCCAAGGTATTTCAAGTCAGTCATTTAATATGTTTTAACACATTCTTACTAATCGCTGATAACATACAAACGAAGACTTAGAAAAGTGTGGCAAAACAGCAGATATCCAAATGACAAACGTAACTTCAATAAGGCGGCTAAAGGTCTCAAAATCAAGCTATATGAAATGACAAATGAACAACTTAGAAACTATCTTAGGAATCCCAACTTATCGCATAATAAAAACAATGATTTCAGCTTATGAAAGGCGACAAAGTATATAAAACGGCCAACTCGGAGAAATGTACAAATCAAAGATCTAAACGTTGTATGTTATAAAACAGATAAAACTAAGGCAGAAGCATTTGCTTTTCATCTTCGAAAAACATTCCAGCCCCATACATATAACAACTCTTTTGCAGATGAAATTCTTGACTATTTTAATAGCCCTTGTCCCATGGATTGGCGTATCAAACACATATCTCCCTCGAAGTACACGAAGAAATACAAAAACTTAACTGCAAAAAGTCTCCTGGTTACGACAACGTAGATGGAAAAGTAGTTCAAGCGGTGCCTAAGAAAGGTATTTTATTTCATACATTATTGCACAACTCTGAATTGAGGCTAAATCATTTTCCCTCACAATGGCAGTGTGCAGAGATTGTTATGATAGCAAAACCAAACAAGCCAGAAAATAGCATGATATCTTATAGACCGATAAGTTTACTGGTTATATTTTCCAAAATATTTCAAAGAATATTGGCTCCAGTTCTAGAAAAAATTAATATCATTCCCGAATACCAGTGTGGTTTCAGTCAGAAGCATGGAACTCCGGAACAATGCCATCGTATTGTATCATATATAAGAAATGCATTGTAAAATAAAAAAATATAGTACACGAGTGTTTTTAGATGTCCAACAAGTATTTGATAGAGTTTGGCTTATAGGGTTATTTTACAAATTGAAAAAACTTGAACGTAATATAGACCATCTCGATAAAGAGCGCATTATAAAACTTGTTGTGATGACAGTGGTCAAGCAGTAAAAGTAATATATTTCGATTTAATGCCAACGGTTCACTATCCTGTTAGTCCACAACAGCCTGGATGCGCTTATTTTAAAGCAAAAAGAAAATGTGCAGCATTTGGCATTACAAATGAAAAATAAAAAGTACCTGTACTGTGGTTCTAAATTGTTACAAAATCTACCAAAAGCATTGCACAGTAAATTTCCAAATTTAAAATTGCCAACGTTTGTTTTTCTTTTAGATCAATTATTTGATTGATGAAAAAGATGACATTGGAAAAGGCCTTCAGCACTATCTCAACACATTAAATGATATCGAAACTCTGGTGTTATTTAGTGGTAATTGCGTAGGACAAAAAAAGAATAATTCTGCCCTTGGATGTGGCGAGCAGCCAAAGGACAAAAAAAATATCATACAACAAGAAAAAAAATTATAGTCGGTCCAGACCGACTCTTTGATACCCTATACCATGGGTTAGAGACCCTATCTCTTCGGCCCAACTAACTGGATATAGATCATGACCATATTTGTTAGTCACTTATATACTTATATTTTGTATGGGGACTAGGTCTGAACATGGATCGCTTATATACCGAATTTCATGAAAAGACATTCATATTTGCGACCTGTAGTTTGATTATAATGTTTACATCGACACAAAGACGGACAGACAAATATTTTTGTTAGTTACTAACGACAGCACAGTCATTATACCCATGCGGTTTAAAAATTATTGCCTAAAAATACAAAATCTTTACAAACTGCGGAAAATGTACGTTTGCAGATACTTAAACAATTTTAACATTTAATAAACATTTACAAAATTTTTCTTAATTATTTTGTAGTAGAAATAAATGTTAATAAAACAAGTAAGAAATTTTAGTCGGTCTAGACCGACTATACGATACCCTATACCATGTTTTAGAGACCCTATCTCTTCGGTCCTACAAATTGGATATAGAAAATAAGCATAAACCAAATTTGAGTGGCTTTCTTAATTGTTTTGGCTGCAGATATGAAAAAGTACATATCGGGTGCTATATCTATATAGGGACTAGGTCGAAAAATTTACCGATCCCGACAAAATTTGGTAAAGTCACTTATATTTTGAAAAAATATACACAAACCAAATTTGAGAAAAATCTGTGAATATTTTTGTTTTTTTTTTTTTATAGATTTAAGTGAAGATCGGGAGGCAGCTCTATATGGAGCCTATGACTAAGAATTGTCCAATAGGGATTATTTTTGGACTACTGATTAATGGATGCAATAAACACATACAAACCCAATTTTACTAAGATCTATATGATAATTTGGATCTTATGGCAATTTATGTCGATTTCATAGGGGTCATTTGTATGGGAACTAGGTCTGAACATGGACCGATTTTCACCAATTTCAACAGCGTTCATCCCATGGCCGACAGAAGGTTACATACCAAAGTTTATCAAAATATGTTCATATTTGCGACCTGCAGTTTGATTACAAAGTTTACATGGACACACAGACGGACGGACGGACGGACGGAAATTGCTAAATCGACTCAGAAAGTGATTCTGAGCCGATCGGTATAATAAAAGATGGTCTAGGTTTTGGTTACAAACAGCAGCACAAAGTCATTATACCCAAACCACATAGTGGTATAGGGTATAATTAATGAAAAATTGTGATGTACATATAATCGAAACAAACCGAAAAATATTTATATTATTTTTATTGTTACTAGACTTTATATATCGTTCTTTATCGTTTAAAATTAAGGTGTACCATTTTTCGTATATTTGTATACGTGTATAAGTATGTGGTATGTAGTGTTTGTGTATATACATATAATTTAAGCTTTTGGTTTATACTAATGGTGTTTATATGTAGAATGCTTAGTGGTTTATTCAAATGTTCAAAAAAAAACAGTTTTATATAAATGGTTAATAAGAAAACCAAAATTTAGCAAAAAAAAAAAAAAAAAAGCGTCCTAAATTGAAGAGTCTTACAATATTAATAAAACATTTCGCCAAATTGTTATAGAAACAGAACAAGGAGTGAAAAGTAAAGTGGCGAACATAAAAGTAAACTTTTCTAAAGAAAAGGTCAAGGACTATAGATCCAACTAAATACATTTATAATAATAAATAAATAAAAAAAAAAAGTTAGTTGTCGTTAAAAACTATAAATCTTATAAAAATACAAATAAATAATTAAAATTATTCCAATGTTAGTTACATTCGAGAAGTTTTGATTTAATATAGAAACAATCAAAAATCAGCATTAAATGTAAAACATTACTTAATCGATTAAAAGTAACATCCATTTTTAGATATATATATATACCAACTTTACGGTCAAAAAATTCGTTTTACCATCCAAAGAAATCATTTCCGTGAAAAAGTAAGGAATGTTCGATCAAAAAGCTTTACAACTTTAAATTCGATCAATAACTGATTAGCCACAAATTCAATATACTCGGAGATAAGCTTAGAATTCATGCTAATCAAATTAATAGGCAAAGCACCTCTGAGGAATTCCTGATTGGTCTTAACTTCTTCTTTTACAAGTTCAATAATTCTATTAAATTTTCGAACATCAATACTGAAAAATCATAATATAAATCTTCATCTCTGGATATCAAATCATTGGAGAATATTAGGCCAGGTATTAAACCAAGTTTCTTTAACCAAAATATTTAAGCAAATTTTCCACTATAGAAGATTCCCTCAGAGGCAACAAATACTATGATACATTCGCCCAAAATTTGCCGACTTCGACGATATTGTAGCCATGAGCGTTGTGTTTTACAGCTGGCATATTTTGATTGGCATTAAACAGATAATCATTTTGTTTACGATCTCTAATGTAAGAACCAAGCATACTGTACATTTCAGAATGTTCACTTTCCATAGTTACTTGAAAGCCACATAATCAACGGACTTAAGCTATATGCACCTCTTGCGAGATATTTCCGAAGAGATTTGCATTACAATACCAAGAGAAAACGCAAAAAAAGCCGAGACATGCGATATGAAATGATGATAATTTACGGTCAGTTTTTCCTCGTCGGTGTTGTCTTTAGAGAGATCAACTTCTTCTAAGGTCCAGCCTTTTGGTACATTTCCCATAGATCTAATTATTGAATGAGGAATATAAAAAAACGCCTTGGATTTTCTTTCAAGAATGGATCAATGCCAGGATCAAAGGGGCTGTCCCCTTGAAATGGGCAATGAATTACACGTATCACCATTTTTGTTGTTTCGGCGACCTTAGAATATTGAAATTTGCCATTTGTCTGAATCCATCGCCAATAGACATTTAACGTACATTGCTCGTATTTACCAGTTAGGAATTTATGTCTTCAATGAAAATCTATCAATAGTATCAACAATGCTTTCCTAGAGAAGCATCCTTCTGAAACTTTTACTTTTTATGATTTTTTCACAATTCGTTAGAAAAAATTATTTTTTAATTATTCACAGTGTTTTTGCAAATTATGTTTAAAAATAATTGTTTAATCGTGGACTGCTGTGGGCTGATGGTTGTCCAAAGAGGATACAAATACCCGGGCCACTTGTAGCTCGGCAATAACTTCGGATGGGATTCAATAAAAAACTGGGGTTGTAAAGCTGGATCAAAGTACTTCTTTATTTAGTTTAACAAAAAAAAGAACAAGGAAGATCGTCCCTTTCGTTGAACACCGTTGATTGAAAAGCTTTTCCTTTTTAAAAAATAAACTTAAAGCACGGTATGATTTTATATTTTGGTGTGTTCGCACGCTTTTTGATGCTTAGAGAAGAAAAATTCAAGTAAGTAAAAAACGCAAAACCCATGCAAAAAGTTAGAAAAAGGGCCGTCGTCATCGCGTGTTCTGACGGCGGCAAGATCTCTATCATGTGGGCGGCTAGACAGTGTAGCCACTCGTAATAGATGGTCTGATCATACACCAGGCTGCTATCAGACGGTTTGTCGTGTCAGACACCAGGCTGTCCTCAGATGATACGCAAACATACCGCCACCCTTGCGACGATAGTGCAACAGTAATTGAGCCACACCAGGCAAATTAAAATTGAAGTACTAATCAATTTATAAAATTTAGATGAAATAAAGAAAAATTTTAATTAAAAACAATTTATATAAAGGCAATGTTAAAGTAAACGATATTTGAATTTAAGAAATTAAGAAAATTCATTTAACTTTAGTGTTATTGAAAGCAAATTAGAAAATTACATAATTCAGAGAAAAAAAAAGAAAAATTATATAATTCAGAGATCATTTTTTTTTTTTTTTTATATATATAAGGGCCACGTAGCATAATTGATTTTCCAATCTAGGATTCTATGGGACCACCTTTCCTTCTCCAAAATAGCACTGTCCGAATAGGGTTTCTTGGGAAAATATTTGGCCTGGTCGACCCGTAGCTGGACCTCTTAAAACTTGCTTTGTTACGTCCGCACCTAAAACCATGAAGTATCGATATTTGTCGAACCACCACTTGTCGGCTTCGGCGATGTCAGCGTGTTGTGTGTGAGTTTTCTGCCATTCTCGGTCAACTCTGGCGCTGGGGCTGTAACCGTATCTTTTCTCTTCAACCGCACACTCAACGGTAATACGGCGTTTTTCGAAACGGCGATGGTAAAGCGTCAACGAAGTTCGACCACGGTTGATAACGCACCCTAAGCGTTCGGCTTCAGCGGCCGTGATGGACGATCTAGCTGCATTTGGGTCAATCACCAGACGCGTTATTTGAGCACGACTTCCAGGATAGATAAGTAGTCGCACTTGAGCAGTCATCGGGAACCAGATGTTACCTGGGGATAACGGGTGCAACAAACTGTTGTGGTCTTGCATACAACGTCGACATCGGTCGAGACTTTTACAGTCGGCTCGAAGATGGGATTGTGCGAGACAGTTACTGCACAGTCCATGATGTGCCACCGCTCTCAATTTTTGTTCCATGTTCATTGCCAAAAATCTGCTACATTGACGGATGGCGTGCAGACGGCTACACAGTGGGCACGCATAGTTAGCATTAAAAAGTCCGTCGAACATGGTGAAGAGCTAAATTAGGATAAAAGATGTGGAAATTAGGTGAGAAGGGAGGCAAATTATATGAGCAGGAAAGGTGATAACAGTTAAAGTATATTTAAGAGCTACGTGGCAAAAGTATCAACTTATGGATCGGTCGGGTAATTAGTCCGTTCTGAGTTTTAATATCCACTACTCGGACCCTACAGTCGGCACCGCGATAAATTTTAGTGACCCGACCCAGACGCCATTCCGTGGGACAGAGAGGCTCACTTCTAAGAACTACAAGGTCGTTTTCCTGCAAATCAAGCTGTGGGGATTTCCATTTGTTGCGCTTATGCAATTCTTTTAGATATTCGTCCTTCCATCGACGACATATCTCGTGTTGCATAGCCTTGACTTTACGCCATCTATTAACAATGCTTATTGCAGGGACGAGTTCCTCAGGTTCAGCCGGAGCTAATAACGCCGAGCCAATTAAAAAATGACCAGGGGTAAGCGTTGACAAATCGTCGACGTTATCAGATAGAGGGCCTAGGGGGCGAGAGTTGAGACACGATTCGATCGTGGCCAAGAGAGTGGAAAATTCTTCGAAGGTATATTTAATCTGACCAGCCATTTTTTTGAAGTGCATCTTAAAGCTTTTCACGCCGGCTTCCCATAAACCTCCCATATGGGGTGCTGCGGCGGGTATAAAATGCCACGACAAGCGGTGATGTGTATGTTGAGCTACGACAATATCACGCAGTTCTTTCACATGTCGTTCAAAATTCACATCAATCTCCCTTGCAGCACCGACAAAATTTCTGCCGTTGTCCGAATAAATACGATTTGGGCAACCACGACGAGCGATGAAGCGAGCTAAGGCAGCTAAAAAGGCAGGAGTGGATAAATCGCTGACGGCTTCGAGATGAATCGCCTTGGTAGAGAAACAAACAAAGAGACATACATAACCCTTGGTGACTCTGCAATATCGACCGGTGAAGCTTTTAATTTCAAATGGGCCTGCAAAATCGACGCTTGTATTTGCAAAGGGGCGACTCAAAGTGGTTCTTTCTTCGGGCAACGCTGCCATTATTTGTCCTTGTCGTAATTTACGATGCACTACGCACTCCTTACAATTGTTAATGCATGTTTTGATAAGAGTTTTTGCCTTTATTATCCAACATTCATGCCGAATAACACTATGAACCAACCGCAAACCTCCATGATGGACCATTTTGTGAATAAAATCCACATACAAACGGGCTAATCTACTGTGGTATGCCAAAATAATCGGAAACCTTTCGTGATAAGATAAGTTTGGAGATGCACTCAAGCGACCATTTGATCTAATAATTTTATGTTCATCCAAAAAAGGGGTAAGCGTCAACAATGGGCTGCTCGATTCAATTTTTTTATTGCTTGATAAGCAATTAAAATCTTTCGAAAAGTGGATCTGTTGAGATAGTGAAAATAGCCGATTTCTGACAAAGCTTAGTTCTCCAGCTGATAATTTTAAAGAGTCAAAACGAACTTTATTTTGAAATTCTAGCCGAGTTCTATGAAAAAAACGAAACATATAGGCGATAACGTGAATGGCTTTGGGCAAACTAGAAAATCTATCCAGTATATCTTCCTTTTCGGTAGATCTAGCAACATAAACTTGAGCAACTTTAATTTCTTCATTTGTTTCATAATTAGATGGGTGCGAAGGCCATGAGGATTTCTGCAATTTCAACCAATCTGGACCATGCCACCAAAGATTACAGCATTTCAAATCCGAAGGAGTCAGCCCCCGGGTTGCTAGATCGGCAGGATTATGTTGTGACACTACATGTGACCAATGTTTATTTCCGACCTTTTCAAGAATAGTGGCGACTCTGTTGGCAACAAAGGTTTTCCAATTACATGGTGGTTTTTTTAGCCATGCAAGAACTATCGTTGAGTCGGACCACAGAAAGAGCGAATAGGTTTTCAAATTAAATTGAGGCATAATACTATCGACCAGCTTCGCTAATAGGACCGCACCGCATAATTCTAATCGTGGAATTGATGGCTTTTTAATTGGAGCTACTTTTGTCTTTGACACTAAAAGATTTGTAAATACCTTTTCGCCAATCTGCACTCTTGCATATAAAGTCGCCGCATACGCCAGCTCCGAAGAATCGCAAAACCCATGGAATTCGATTTTATAATTTGGAGAATATTGGATCCAACGAGGGACAGTAATTGCATCTACATCATTATATTGAGAGACAAAATCTTGCCAATTTTTAAGCGCCACCGGCTTTATTTTTTCATCCCAGTCAATCTTATCGAGCCACATTTGCTGCATTAAGATTTTCGCTGTTATAATAACCGGAGCGAGCCAACCAGCAGGGTCGAACAGTCTAGCAATCACGGAAAGAACCTCTCTTTTGGTGTAAGAAGATTTTAGTGGAATTTTTTCTGTCGCAAAATAAAAGTAATCAGCTGAAGCATTCCATCGAACACCCAGAGTCTTCGCATTACTTTTGTCATTCAGACATAGAAAATTTTCATTTAATAAATGGTCACAGGGCAACCCATCTAAAATTTTTGTTGAATTTGCCGTCCATTTTCGCAATTCAAAACCAGCTGTTTTTAAAATGGCTATTAGCTGATCACGGAACTTTAAAATGTCTGGTAAGCTGTGAGATCCGACCAACGCATCGTCGACATACATGGAGTCTCGCAGAATTCTTGCGCCAAATGGAAAACGGCCCTCTTCATCATCCGCCAATTGCAATAGTGTTCTTAGAGCCAAATAAGGAGCACAATTGACGCCGAAAGTAACAGTTTTTAACTGATAATCTTGAAGCTCTTCATCAGGAGAGCTACGAAAAACAATTCGTTGGAATGGAGTATGCTTTGGGTTGATTAAAATTTGCCTATACATTTTTGAAATATCGGCATTGAACACGAACTCATAGAACCTCCATTTTAAAACTAAGAAAACCAAATCCTTTTGTAAAATGGGGCCAACGTGCAAAATGTCGTTAAGACTAGTCCCACTGGACGTAGCGCTAGAGGCATTAAAAACCACCCTCAACTTTGTTGTTGTACTGTCAGGTTTGAAAACGCCATGATGAGGCAGATAGTAACTCGGGCCAACTACAGGATTTTCAATTTTTTCCATATGTGCCAAAGTCAAATATTCGTTAAGAACCCCATCATATAAAATTTTGTTTTCAGGTTTACGTAACAACGATTTTTCGTTTCTCATAAATTGACTCGAAGCTATGTGTCTATTAGGGCCGAGCAATGACAAATCAGATTTAAAGGGCAAATCAGCTACGTATCTCCCTTCAGAATTTCTCACTGTAGTGGACCGAAATATTTCTTCACATAATTTATCAGCTTCAGACATTATTGGTTTATGTGAAACTTCTTCAAGCTCCCAAAATTTAGATAATTGTTCATCAATAGATACTTTAGTGAAATGCGACAGTCTAACGGAACGACGGGGACATGTAGGGCCAGTAACAACCCATCCGAATATTGTTTCTTGAGCAACTAGTGAATCAAAAACTCCATGTTGAACACCACCTCTCAAAATTGCTGGATAAACGTCTCCCCCTAACAAAATGTCAATTGCACCACTTTTATAAAAATCTGGATCTGCATACCTCAGATTTGGTAGCTCCATCTTTATAGGATTAAAAGTGTGCGTTGGAATATCCCCTGTAACTTGTGGAACCACTAAAGCATCAATTTGAATAGATAAGTTAGAATTTATTATCGAAGTTACAGAAAAGGTCGCCATCTTTTCGACTCTACTAATAACTTCTCCGCCTAGTCCCGCTACTTCAGCAGACACTGGTACAGTAGGCAATTTTAATAATTTTTGAATTTTTTCGGAAATGAAACTTTCATCCGAACATGGGTCAATTAAGGCTCTTATTTTATAATTAGTGCCACAATGTGCTATATTAACCCATGCAGTAGCTAGCATCACCTTTTTGGCAACAGAATGATGGTGATTTTGTACCATATTGGATGTAGTCGGCAATTGAGTGGACTGTATATTATTTTCTAATGAAGCCGACTGATAATAACCTTGGGTCACACCGTGGGATTGGTTTCTTTGCCCTTTGTTTTGCGTGAAATCTTTGTGCAAGAGATTATGATGTTTTCGTTTGCACTTCGAACAACTATTTTCATTTGGACAATCTGTGAACATGTGACCTAGTTTGAGGCAATTAAAACAGTAGTGATATTTTCTTAATGTAGAAACACGCGTTTTATAGTCCATGTTTAAAAATTTCTTACATGAGGTAAGCGTATGGGATTCTTTGCATAATTTGCATTGAGATACATCAACTTTTGTATGGTGTGTTTTAAATTGTTTGATTTTATTTTGGTTTTCTTGAAAACACGCTTGGGAACCACTGGATCGAATATTAGAAAAACTTTCAAGAGCCCGAAATCTGTCCGTCAAGAATTCATCAAATTCTTTCCATTTTGGAATTTCTGTTTTATTTTTCACGGATTGTTCCCATAGGCTTAACGTTTGTTCTGGGAGCCTAATTGAACAATGAAAAACAAATAATGGTTCCCATGCGTCCACATCAATTTTGTATAACCTCAAAGTTGACATACAATTATTTATTTCCCTCTGTAGCCTTTTAATTTCAGGCCCAGTTTCCTGTAAACGTGGAGCCTATTCGTATTGCGCCTTTAAATTTTCCCAAGCAATATTAAAATTGTTGTTGTTGTTTTTTGAAAAAGAAATCATAATTTTTCTACGGGGCCTAAGCGATCATTATTAATGTAAATTGCCGTAAATAAATCTCGAAACGTGGGCCACGAAGCATAATCGCCATCAAAAACGTTCATATCGCACGCATGAACTGGTACAGAATTTCCGTGTTTGCGAACCACTGCATCTGAAGATGTTTGTTCTTTAGGTACCCTCCGCATTGCCTTAGCAATTATGTTAATACATTTAATGTGAGTTTTATGAGTCTGATTATGCTTAGTATGAACGGCCACTATATCCTTTTTTTTTTCTAGTTGTTCCCCGGAACAATTTTCGTAATAATTTTTATACTTTGCCCACAATTTAGCTAATTCAGCTTTTTCAAATTCTAGGGCCTCCAAAGTATAAATTGAAAAATCTTCTTCTCTGAGACGTGCTTCAAATCTGGCTATCTCGTCAGCCGTTTCATTAAATTTGTCTAACATTGACATATTCTATTGTTAGCCGTACTGAATTTAATGAATAAATCTCAAAGAAGCGCCTTATTTTACTTTATGTAAATTTGCCAAAGTTTTTGTAAAAAAAAAACTTCAATATTTCACGAAGGAAACACAAAATTCTAATTTGTCTCGAAGATTACGATAAAATTTACGACTTGCTCCACTATAAATTTATTTAAAAAAGGGCTACAAAATTTTTCAAAAGAAATTCGAAAAAAATCCAGAAATAGTTTCACATAACCTCAAATCTAAGTGACGTGGTTTGCTCGAATAATTTAAAAAAAACTCGCTTATAAAGGATGGCTCCGATAACGAAAGATTAACACAAAATGGCGTAATAAGTGAACTACGAAAGGGCAAATGGCGTTAACACGTTTGAGTCAAAAATTTTAACCTCCAATAAAATTTTCTTCGAGCCACTAATTTTCGTATTTCACTTTGATAAAAAAGTCACAGCGTACATACCTTGAATCCTCTTGCTTTTTTTTTTTTTCTGGATCAGTTTTGCTTCACCGGGAGAAGGACCAAATGTTTAATCGTGGACTGCTGTGGGCTGATGGTTGTCCAAAGAGGATACAAATACCCGGGCCACTTGTAGCTCGGCAATAACTTCGGATGGGATTCAATAAAAGACTGGGGTTGTAAAGCTGGATCAAAGTACTTCTTTATTTAGTTTAACAAAAAAAAGAACAAGGAAGATCGTCCCTTTCGTTGGACACCGTTGATTGAAAAGCTTTTCCTTTTTAAAAAATAAACTTAAAGCACGGTATGATTTTATATTTTGGTGTGTTCGCACGCTTTTTGATGCTTAGAGAAGAAAAATTCAAGTAAGTAAAAAACGCAAAACCCATCCAAAAGTTAGAAAAAGGGCCGTCGTCATCGCGTGTTCTGACGGCGGCAAGATCGTCTATCATGTGGGCGGCTAGACAGTGTAGCCACTCGTAATAGATGGTCTGATCATACACCAGGCTGCTATCAGACGGTTTGTCGTGTCAGACACCAGGCTGTCCTCAGATGATACGCAAACAATAATCTAACCCATAAACACAAAGTTTTTACTAAAACTCTTTCTTTCCTTATGCATATGAGTTTTGAATCTCCCCGTGACTTTGCGTTGATTTGCGTGACAATTTTAAAATTAATCTTTGGTCACAACAAGTCTACGGATCAAGTTTCAGATTGAATGGATGAGGGAATTGGGGTTTAAATCACTCCGTGACTGTGCGTTACTATGCGGTAAGTCTATCGACCAAGTTTCAGATCGATCGGATATGGCGATATGGGTTTTAAAGCACTCCGAGACTATGCGTGACTGTGTGTGGCTGTGGTGACTACCCCAAAATTAATCTATAGTTACAACAAGACTATGGGCCAAGTTTCAGATCAATTGTTTGAGGGGGAATGGGGTTGCCCCATAGCAGACAGACAGACAGACAGAGGGTATGAGTTAAAAGAGAGAGTTTAATAAAAATCAGTTGATAAAATTCCGATTCACATGTTATATAGGAATTAATTGAATGTGCTACTAACATTAGTATGAGAGTTACAGAGAGTTACATACTATATGTCATTGCTACTTAAAATCAATGGTGAATTTCTTTTTTGTCAAGTCTACGGGATATGATTTTTTTTAACAAGTTTTAATATTTATTAGATTTGCGATGATTTTGTAGAAAAGATATTAGAATCTGACAATTAGTAAAGAACAACCTTTAACGTATGAAATAGGATATAAATTTTAAAAGCTTAAAGTTTATAGTCGAAGATTATTTCTACAAACAAATATCATGAATTCATTAAAACATGACAGATTGTAAAAAAACAAATAAATTAAGGAAATTGGAGATATTTTATTATGAAAAATTTTTTAATAAAGACATTTTTCTATAAGTTAAAATGAGAGAAAGAGAGAGTTCTTAAAAGAAAAACTGCTTAAATGTGAAGTGCCGCAAAAAATGATTGAAAATCTTATTAATTTTAATTTAAATCCTTAAACAGTTATTTCACTTTTTTTTACCCTATACCACTATTTGGTTAGGGTATAATGACTTTGTCCGTCCGTCCGTCTATGTGTCCATGTAAAAACCTTGTAACCAAACTATAGGTTGCAAATATGAACATATTTTGATGGAACTTAGTATGTAGGCTTCTATCGGCCACAGAATGGACGCTACTAAAATTGGTGAAAATCGGTTAATGTTCAGATTTGGTCCCCATACATATGACCCCTACGAATCGACTTCAATTGGCATAATATTCAAATTATCAGTCAGACCTTGGTCAAATTGGGTTTGTGTATGTTTATTACATCCACTTACCTGTAGTGGAAAAATAAACCCAATGTATCTATCAAAAACAAAAGTATTGCACAGATTTTCCAAGTATGGTCTGGATCGCTCCATTTTTCGACCTAGGCCCCATATAAATATAGCATCCGATATGGTTTGTGTTTAT
This sequence comes from Cordilura impudica, assembly GCA_963682025.1. Taxonomy (NCBI): domain Eukaryota; kingdom Metazoa; phylum Arthropoda; class Insecta; order Diptera; family Scathophagidae; genus Cordilura; species Cordilura impudica. The sequence goes on from OY821520.1 coordinate 153,812,857, forward strand.
TTTCTATATCTAAATAGTTGAACCAAAGAGATAGAGATCGTTTAGTCGGTCTAGACCAGCCATGGCCAAATTGCGGCCCGCGGGCCACACAAGGCCCGCCAACATATTTTGTGTGGCCCGCTGTGTATAATAAAAAAACAGTTTATATGCGCCGCTTAGTTAATAAAAATTCAAAATATGATGTTCGTTTTTTCCAAAACTTCTAGTACAATTTATAGAAAAAACGTTAAAACTCCCTAATATTAGCAATAGTATCACTGAGACGTGTTTTATGAATTGCATCAATATTGAAGTTGAAACTGAAACTTGGGGAACAAAAAGAAAGGTCGATAGTGACTGTCGTGTATTCAATGAATATCGGAAATAAAAATATTTTTTCACGGTGCTTAGGAATTAACCATTATGCCTAGTTTGTCGAGCAACGGTTGCAGTTATACAAAAGTCCAAATAAAAGAGACATTTCTCTAATTCTGCGTGATGAAGGGCATAAAGCCCATGCCAAGAATCTCGGAAATGTATTGACAAGCTATCAAAATATTTTAACACGGCAAGATAAACTGCAAGAAGCAGCTACACAAGCTAGCCTTTTTGTTTTTACAATATTACGAAACACGGTAAACCCTTTTCAGATGGTGATTTTATAAAAAAATGTATGGTAGGTGTTTCAAAATTTCTGTGTCTACAATTAGGTTGAAAATTTGAAAGTATGTCCCAGTCAAGGCAAACTGTTATGCGAAGAATAGAGCAAATCAGTGATAATTTAATGAGCAGCTGTCAGAAAAATTATAAAATACAAATAGACCATACTGTGCTATAGCTTTAGACTAGAGCTCCGATATAAAAGATATTGCACAACTATTGATTTTTGTTCGGCTAATTAATGAGGAACTTGAAATTATACAGGAGCTGTGAAAAATAGAACTATCGGTGCAGAAATTTTTAACGAAGGTGAAAAATGTCTTTTGAAATGTAATAGTAAATGGGAAGATCTTGTTAATGCGACTACCAATGGATTCCCAAACTTAACGGGTTCAAATATAGGCCTGCTAAAAAGAATTCAAGACAAGGTTCACATGATTGATCCAAATAAACAGCTTATTATGTATTATATATCAACACGCATTGTGTAAAAATTTATTAAAAATAGAACATGTAACTGGTAAATTTTCTTCGATCAAAAGGTATAAGACACAGACAATTTATATCTTTGCTGGAAGAGCTCGACGCTGACTACTCAGCCATGTTCGATTGTTAGGCTTTAGTAAATTTCTGCGACGGGTATGGGATCTTAAAGAAGAAATAATAACCTTTTTATATTACCCGAAAAGGAAGACTTTCCTGAGTTTAGCCTTTTCAGTCGATCATACATTTTTTACATCCTTTAACAAATGAAATTAATCGAAGATTTAATTGGTTTCGTATAATTGAAAATGATTTGTCAATTATTCGTATTCCAATTGCTACTAATGTCTAGTGATTCAAGTGATATTCACCTGAAATTAGTTGTTTCACAATGTATTGCGGCTATGCAAGATTTATTTGATCATCAAATGGACACCTTACCAAATTTTTATCGTCTTCTATCTAAATGAAGAAAAATACTAAAATATTCGAAATTTGGCAAAAAAAAAAAAAAAAAACAAATAATGTTGGTTATAATGAACCAAAATATAAGTCAATCGCGATCTAGGACAAGTGATGAACATTTATTTATTTATTTATTTATTTATGTATTTGGTTTCCTGCACAACAAGACTAAGAGTCTTATAATTAAAGTACATTTGTATGCAATACTAAGAATTTTGAACAAGTAATTTTGATATATATTTTATATATTTTTCTTACTTGTTTATATTTTCATTGAAATTGCGAGACCGATTTTGATGATTTTAGATAGCAAACTGCTCGAGACATCAATCAACTCATTACTTTGATTAACAATGAGTTGATCCATTAAAGGCGTGATTGTGAGTTCCACAAACGGCCAGACAGACATTGCTATAAAAAATATCTAAATTAACTTCGTAATCAATATTGAAACTATATATTTATGTTTTTTAGTACCACATAAAATACCACTTCATTATTTACCCAACGTGTAAAACTGTTTATTTAAATATATTTTTTTTTTTGTGGTTAAGCAAAAACCACTTATAAATTCGACATGTTAACAGTATATGTACATATTTGGTTGCAAGATAATTAAAAAATAAAAACAACTAAAAAACGTGTTAAGTTGACAAAGGTAATATAGTAAGAATTGTTTATAATAGTGGTTAATGGAAAAAGTTAATTTGTTTTAATTAGGAAATTTAAAATTGTGTAGTTGCAGAAAGTTATAAACTTACTTTATTACGTATAAAATATGAATACATTTTTTTTTTGTCGGTTACTCTCGTAAAATTTCAGCAAATGACAACTTGTTTGTTTGTACTTAATAAATTCCTTTAACAGGCACAGTTCATTGATTATTTAGAAGGCACAATCTAAACTAAGGAGCACATTGTTATACGTATTCCAAATAATAACACAGTCCTAAACGATTGCCCCAAAGAGATCCCTAGGTGGTTTCGGATTAAGGATTGTGCGTTGAACCCTAACACTATTACAATTTTTCATATTATTAATTTTTCATATATTATTTGCATCTATATATATAAAATGGAATGTGTGTTTGTTTATTTGTTTATTTGTTTGTTTGTACCTTATAGGAGACCAAACCTCTGGACCGATCTTCTTGAAATTATTAAAGAATTTAACTAGGACTCTGGCATGATTAATAGGGTACTTTTTTTGACCACGCCCACTTTTACGCCCACTTTTTTAAAATTATGTAATTGCTCCCATATAGTTTTTAACAGATTTACTTCAAATTGTATACACATTATATTCCAGGCGAGGTAGAAATAAACATTTCTTATGCCACGCCCCCTTTCAAGCCCCTTTTCATGCCAAATTTTGTTTGAAAGTTTTAAACTTTTTGTTCTCTGTACAAATTTGTTCCTTCCAACGCATTTTTTTTTATTTGGTAGTATATTGCTCTTAATACTGTTAACGTCGCCATATAACTATGAACCACGCTTACTTCACCGCCCCCTTTTTTTTAATTCAGATACTTACTTATACCACTAACAATGTTTGCTATACAAAATACTTTTTTTGTAATATGTATTTACCTAAAGTTTTATATACTTTTTATCTACAGGTAAAGTAGCCATACATTATTTTATTACCAAATCCCCCTTTTTCGCCCCATTTTACCTTAAATTATAATTAATCTGCTTTCAATCTATCTATATATGTATATAAAAATTAATGTGTGTTTGTTTGTGCTTTATAGGAGGCCAAACCCCTGAACAGATCTTCCTAAAATTTTCACAGCGTGTTACTGTTACTCTAGAAGGAATAATAGGCTATATAAATTTTTGATTTCACAAAGGGGCGGTGCCACGCCCATATAACCCAAAATTTGAAATCGTCGTATCTCGGGAATTTATTGACTTACAGCGGTCATATTTGGTACATATGGTATTGGCATGAATAGAAATACATACCAGAAGAAAAGTGGGCGGGACCACATCCCTTTTTAGAAAAATAAAAAATCGTAATATCTTCTAAACTACTGGAAGGATGGTCATGAAATTTTCACAAAAGGATATTTTTGCGAAATAATAAGTCCTTAATTATTTAAAGTTGTTAGTGGGCAAAGGGGCGTGGCCCCGCCCATATAATCCAAATAATAGAAATAGTACTACAGGAAAACTGGGCGGGACCACGCCCTTTTTGAAAAATTAAAACCCATAATAACTTCTATTATGTCCTTGACTATATAAAGATTTTAGTGGACAAACAACTCAATATTTCCCATGGATTGATATACTAAATAAGGTGTTTCCCTTTGTTTCCGATTTGTAATAAGCCAAACCATTCTTCCTTAAACTTTCACAGTGTGAAACTTTCAAATATAAAGGAACAGATATACTTTTGCCACGTATTCCAATGATCCCAACTGATTTACCATTCGACTTCAAACGATTACAGTTTCCTGTTCGATTAGCATTTGCGATGTCTGTTAACAAAGCTCAAGGTCAATCTCTTCAAGTTTGCGGTTTAAATTTAGCAAATCCATGTTTCTCACATGGACAGCTTTATGTTGCATGCTCACGCAGGGAAACCCATCGACTAATATGTTTATGCTCCAGATGGACGAACAAAAAATATTGTATATCCTAAAGCATTGCAATAATTAGTTCTAAATTAAATAAATAATATTTTGTTAATGTATAAATATTTATTTTTTATTTTATTTTATAACGATGAGGGGTAGCGAAGCACACCGGGTTAAGCTAGTTAATAATAAAACTCAAGCACGATCATATTCCTCTGCCCAACAAATTCCGTTTCCTCATAGTTTTTTCTACGAAAATCCATGTATGCACATTATTTCCAATATAGTTCTACATTTTCAACTGTAGGAACATTTGTATCAACAACTTGCATTTGACTCCATTCAGAAACCACATTCAGATCGTAATGGTAAAACGAATGTCTTTTATTTGTAGGCCTGAATAAATTATGAAAATAATAAGTTTGTAAATGCGCATTTTTTAGTTAAAGATATTGTTCCTAAAAATTACGTCGTTGCCAAAGTTTCACCGGAAATTTCATTCTAACAAAACCGGATTACGAGTTTTTTGAAATTTATAAACCTTCAGTTGCGCTTAAAAAGTTCCTATGATTTTTTCTTAAATTTATCAACTTCTCTAAATAAATATTCTTATCACATATAGAAGGATGGGATGTTGTTCTGTTAATGATGAAATAGAAGTTTTATAGTCCATTCCGTTTTTACAGTGAAAAAGTGTAACAGCTTCATTTTTGGAATAATATTTGCTCCAATCTAATAAACTTTGGGTTAGTTTGATTTCAATCGGTGACAGGTAATAAAATCAAATGAAATAGAGTCAATTAACACTATTTCCCACATTGGTGCTAAATAAAGTCAATTGACATTGTAAACTTTTCGCAATGGGAAATAAAATCCGTTGAATTTATTGCACTTTGCAAGTAATTGCATTTGCATAGCTTCGCGGTCGTTCGCCCTCCCCTCACCACCATGCGGTAACGCATGTAGATTTAGTGTTTGTATACTTTTTATTTAAAAGTTTTATTCATTTCATATATTTGACATTTTAATAATAATTATTATACAAGTCATTGGAATATTATTGGCAACAATTTGTCTGCAGAGTATAGGATATTTTGCATTCGCAGCATGTTTCACAATTTTTGAATTACACTGCACAAAGTTTAAAATGGCTGCATAGAAATAACACCGTATCGCGAGAGTTTGCGTTACAAAGGGCTGAAATTGATGACTTCATCATTGTTTTCCTCCTCGCTTTTTACTTACTATACATATTGACAAACAGTTATCATAACGGATTTACAAAAAAAAAAAAAAAAAAAATAACAAAACTTTCTTTGAATCGACGTACTGCGAGCATTGCTGATGCTATTTCCATTTGGATTAGGTAATAACATCAATTACTTTATTCCGAAATTTTTGTTGATTTCATTTCACTTTGCAAAAAGGCAATTATGTTGTGTTAGTGTCAATTGACGTTATTTATTTATTTATTTATTTATTGATTTATTTATTTATTTATTTATTTATTTATTTATTTATTTATTTATTTATTTATTTATTTATTTATTTATTTATTTAATTCAGCTACAAAAAAGTAACAGCTGAGCAATATTTACAAAAATATTTTATAAAAATAATACCGACTTTAAATACAGTTATAAACATAATAATTAGAGTTAAAATAAGTCGTTAATCTTCTTTTAATAACATCAACATCATCGGATAAATCAATTAAAGCATAGTGTCTGTTCACTTCGGTGCAAATTCTTCGGAATGGATCGAAATTATTGAAATTTGATCTGTGGAAATTCAGGTAAACCGGCTCATACGATCGAAGTTGTCTGTTATGGACATTTATACAAATTTTTCCAAGAAGGCATTCAGAATCAATTTTACCATGAACCAGGTTGAGGAAGAATGTTATATTAGAAATGATCCTTCTACTTTTCAAAGTTGGAAGCTTTATTAGAGCCAAACGACTGCGATACGGTGGAAGACTCAATTCCGTATTCCACTCAAGATATCGAAGACAAAATAGTAAGAATTGTTTCTGAACTGATTCAAGATTTTTGATGAAAACATTATACTGTGGATCTCAGATTACTGATGCGTATTCTAGTATCGGCCTGACCAAAGACTTGGATAGATTTTTTGTTATATAAGGATCATTAAATTCCTTTGCCCAACGCTTTATAAAAGATAAAACACCATTTGCCTTATTAAGAGTCATTGTTACGTGAGAATTAAAACTTAGTCTTTTATCAAAATGAACTCCCAAATCTATGAACGATTCAACTGAGTTTAGTTTTGTGTCATGGATGACATAGTCGTTCGAATATGGCGAATATCTAGAGAAGGTCATAGACTGACATTTTATTAGATTTAATTCCATTAAGTTGACATTGCACCATTTGTAGAAGCTATTTAAGTCAGATTGGAGACGTATACTGTCTTCATTGTTTATGATGGTGGAGTAGATTTTTACATCGTCGGCATACATAAGAATATTGCTATATTGAATAGACTTTGGTAGATCATTAATAAACAGTAAAAAATAGGAGAGGTCCAAGGTGACTCTCTTGAGGGACACCGGAAGTTACATTGATCTTGTTACATGTTTCTCGTTCTAAATATTCCCACTCTGTGGTTAAGGAATGGTGAGTTGGGGCTGATATTTGCAACTACCAAAGATACAACCACAACACTACATTTTGTTTCGCTCAAAATCAATTCTTGAGTCATACGTCTGTATATCCATGTAAACAGTGTTGGCAAAGTACAAGTTGCAATTGTGCCCCGATGAAAAACTGTCTTTTCAATATAAGTTTTTGACAAATAGCTTTCTTTTCCAGTTGGTATTATTGTTTTCGACGTCTATACCTAATTCGACGTTTAATGATTCAGTAGGGACACTACGATTCGTAAACAACTTAAAGTGAATTTGCCTGATATAAGTAAACAAAAAAGTTCCATTAAATTTTTTTGCGGTATGAAATCTCTGCTGCCAGGCTGTGTGAAAAAAAAGTGTATTCAAGCAGTACAAAAAGTCTGAAGAAGACAGAGAGATCGTTAATGGAAAGAGCGCCTTTGACGATGACTGATGAAAAAAAAAAATCAATGAAGTTAAAGAAAAATCGACAGCTTTCATTTAGATGAAATTTCTTTTGTCTTGACAGTAAATATTTTAAGTAATAGAAAATAAGCGCATTTGTCTTGTATGTCTCTAGATCTTTCTTACCGTAGTGACAGATTTCCAAAACATGCCAACAATATGTGGAAATATTGTGTTATCTTAGAAAGGAAGGAGTCCTTTAATATCAATTTTGATATTTATGGAGCCCGTTGTAACAAATGGCTTGCTTCTTTTGCCGTAACTATATATTGCATGCCACAGGAGGAATTTTTTGGACCTATCTTTGACTTATCTTTAATATTACATCTAGCATTAGCAACATACTAGTTTTTATCGGGATGCTGCCAAAATCTTTTACAACGTACTTATCGTTGTCCAATAAGCAGCAAGTGCATTGTTTCATGAAACATAATTTAAATTTACGGGCTCTTTTTTTGGCCTCTAAATTTTTCACAAACTTCCTGTCTGGAACATTTTAGACATTGAACTTTATAATTTCAAAAGTCAGACAATGAATAAAAGTTTAGCTGAAGTCGAAAGAGTATCAAGTGTAAAGAGGTTCTTAAAATTCTTCAATACATATTTCCGTTAAATATCTAATACATACTCAACGTGGACTAAAAAAGCGATAGTAATTATTTCATTTCAAACGTATAAAAAAAATTCAAATTGTATCTAAAAATAATACTATGGCCTAGATATGTATGTCGAAGAAAATTAAACACTTTTTATTCGTAAAATTTTTTTTCATGTCTTTAATTTTTTTATTGATATATCAATAAAAAAATTAAAGAGTATATATACACTTTTAAAAGTAATACCACATACTAGTGGTTTCTAGCGCTTTTCGTTTTATTATAATTTAACGCCTTCCAGAACTTTTAGAGGCAAAGACACAAATATTACTTGTTATTCCATAAATTTATTTTTTTAACTAATAACTTTACACTTTCTGTAAAGGGATGGGTGTGTATTCAATTTATCTTTACGTCTAAAATTATTTTGATTGTACATTTGTAAACTTATTTAACCAATCATGTGAAGGCGATATCATGTTTAAGATAAATAAAATGCAAACAAGTTTTAGATTAAGTGTAGGTTACACATGAACCATATAAAAAGAGATAATATTTTTCAATCTAAAATATGATAGATATTTTATTTGTCGACGAATTAAAATGCAACTCAATCGAAATAATATTTTAAATAGTTTTATAAAGCTATAGAAAACTTTTTTCATAATTTGCCTTTAAACAATATTTTTCAGTATTTAATATATTTTTTCAAGTTTGATATATCCTTGATGTATCGTAACAGTTATAATTGGGAAACATATAAGGTGTACAAAAGTTGTAAAACTGTAAATAAATAAAAAAAAGTCAAAGGTTTATATGTGAACACCCTGTCAGATATATATATATATATATATATATTAAAATCTGAAAAATTATTCAAATATTTGCAAAATATTTGTTCTTTTACATAAAAACTTGCCTGAATGTAATTATTTCCTTCCATTTTAAAACAATGTTTGGTTAAATATTTGATTAAATAGTAAACAAACAACAGATGATCACATAGTATAACACAATAACATGTATAGAGAATATCAACAACATTTATATATAACGTTTGTACAATCTTAACCAGTGTTGCCGTTTTCACTGCGATCGCAGTTTTTCACTGCGATTTGCCCGTCATCACTGCGTAACTGCGTTTTTTTTAATATCACTGCATTTTTCAGTTTTTGGTAGTTTTCCTCTTTTTTTGATCAACAACGCCTTAACATGATTTACCTCAAACGTGTTTAACACGTAAGCCTGTGAAGGCTATAACACAACGAGATAAAATTGTCACCCTATTAAAAATATAGTATCTAGATGGCAACATTTTCTGCTGTTATGTTACGTTGCAGTTGACTGATTAGGTCTTGTATAAAAATGTTGAAAATCCCGTTAGAAATACATAAACAAACTATTTCGTGAAAAAAATATTTGCTTTTCAGTCCATTTAATTAATTTTTATATTGTTTCGAAATGAATGGGTAAGTTGGCGTTTCAAATAACTAGACAATATTACATAATATTTGTTTATAGCAGCCAAGAGAAAACCAACAAGAAGACAAATGCAAAGAAAAGGAAACTCCCGGCAACAACACATGGGCAGAATTCTATATCAAGGTAAGGCTGTAAAATATCTTAAATTAATAAAAAAATCCTTTTTTTTTTTAATTTTAGTTCTTTTGTACCAAAAGAAAGACATATTTTGGAAAAACGAGGCGAAAGAATTATCAATCCTAATTGTGAAAAAGAAGCAGATGATACAGCTTGTACTAGTACAGATGGAATTGAAATTTTAGATGACAACGAGCCATCATCATCCTCTACTAATCAAGCTAATTCAAAGAAAACGCCATTTCGACAACTATACCTACCATCTTGGAAAGAAAAATATAATTTGCTGGATTGCAAAGACAAAAAAGCTTTCTGTAAGTTATGCTGGAAATACTTGGACAATAATTACACACATTTTACAAAGAGATATTTGATCAATAAAAATCAACCTCAGGTTAATGACACGGAAAAACTAAAGGAATATAATTCCAAACTTAACAAACAAAAAACAGCGGAATTGAAAATTATAATTTTTTTATGTTTGCACAACTTGTCATTTAATCTTGTAACTCCACTGATCGACTTGTTTAAAAACATTGCCAAAGATGACGAAATTGTCAAAGAATTGAAATGTGGCAGAACTAAATCTGTAGAGACTGCAAATAATATTTTGTCGAAAAGTATTCTGGAAGATTTTTGTGAAAAGGCGGAAAAAATTTTCTATCATAATAGCTGAAACAACTGATATAAGTACTTCAAAAGTTTTAGCAGTAGTCGTCCGTTATTTTGATGATAAATTAGGAAAAGTATGCGATCGCCTCTTAAATCTCATTGAATTGGACAACAGCGATTCCAAATCAATATATTCATCCATAATAGATTTTATGGAAAATGCAAAAATTCCAATTTCTAATATGATTGGGTTTGCGGCGGATAATGCAGCTTCAATGATGGGTAGTTTATACGGAGTGCAGGCACTTTTCAGACATGTTAATGAAAACATGTATGTTGTTGGATGCGTTTGTCATTCACTTAATTTATGTTCCTCTGCTGCTTCCAAAGCCATTCCATCTGCTGTGGAACATTTAGTAAGGGATATTTATAGTTTTTTTTTTGCATAGCGGCAAACGTCAAAATCAATTAAGAGAGTTTCAAGAATACTTTGACGTCAAACAGCACAAAATTTTGATAATTGCAAATACTCGATGGTTATCTTTGGAAGCTGCGGTACAACGTATTTTAGAACAATGGCAGCCTTTAAAGCACTTTTTTCTGTACAATGAGTTCGATCAAAATAATGATGTTGCATCTAAAATCTTACAAGGAATGACATCAGAAAATTTATGTTATTTGCAATTTCTGTCATACTCATTAAATGCTGTTAATAAATTAAACTTGGAGTTTCAGGCAGAAAGGCCTCGCTTCCATAAGATTTTGGAATCTTTTAAATTTTATTTCAAAAACCTTGCCAATAATTTTTTGGATTTAAACTTAATGGATATGGAAGATATAAATTTTGATGATACTTCCATTTTCAAACCAACAACTGATGTTTATATTGGACCAAGAGCAGAAATAACCATTAAAGATCAAGGTTTAACGTCTGAGCAAGTTTACGAAATTAAAAAAAACTGTAAACAGTTTTACATTACAATTTGCAAGCAAATATTTAAGAGAATTAACTTTTCAGACCCTGTTTTAATTGCTCTTCAAATCTTAAACCCTACTAAGCTAGGTAAAAGTTTAATACCAGTCATACGTTTGTTTCCTAATATTGTAAATGATGAAGATATAGATGATTTAGAAAGTGAGTGGCGATTTTTAATTATAAATGACTTTATTTCAGAAGACGAAGATCTTGAAAATTTCTGGACTTCTGTTTTTAAATTAAAAACTTCAATTGGAGAGCTTATGTATCCTCACATTCAAAAACTTTTTAGTGCTTTGTTATCCTTACCCCATAGCAGTGCGTCATCTGAAAGAGTATTTTCTTTAACCAGTTTAATAAAAAATAAGATTAGAAACAGGCTTAGTGTTTCAACGGTGTATTCAGTTATGTTAATAAAACAAAGTGTTGCCGAAGAGCATTTAAAAGACTGGGTTCCTTCAAAAGATTTACTTTCAAAATACAATAAAAGTTATGCATGAAATACGTCAAAATTTGGGTATTATTTTACTAGTGACTCAGAATTTGTTTTTATAAGAATCGAGTCAAGGTTGATAAATTAGTTACTTTTTTTTTATTAAAATATATAATATTATATATGTACCTTTTAGTTATAAAATGAATTGTTTTTGTTCTGATAAATAAAATTGAAAAACTAAAATTAAAACTATGTATTGTACTGTTGTTGACAATCAAAAATAATAATTTTTTTCTATTTCAGTTGATTAGTTAAGATAAAATTAATTAAAAAAATTAAAAAACAAGTAATTCTTAAAAAAAGGGCAAAAAAGTGTTAAAAAAATGAAAAAAAAATTGCCTTTTTTTGTCCAAACGAAAACGACATTATTTTATTTCTCGTCACTGCGCTTCACTGCATTTTTTTTTTTTTGTCGATTTCACTGTGAAAAAAAGTTGGTCGGCGGCAACACTGATCTTAACACATACGAATCAAACAACAGTTATGACACAAGAAAATTATTTGCCATAATGCGTATTATTGATTTTCAACTATTAATTTAATTTGTCATACGCAATGATGTCTTTAATATAATAATTATAAAAGTTCCATCATTTTCATCAATGAATTAATTTCATAACAGTGCATTGCAATAGTTATTATACAATATCTTTAACAAAATGTTATTCATTATTCCCAGAAAAAATTATATGGTTACAAAAACTGGTACTAAATGTTTTCTGGTTACCTAAACTGTATAAGAGTGAAAATTTCTGAGCACACCTGACATCACCTCAAGAAATCAAATAGGTGTATAAAAACTGAGTGACCAATTATGCTTACCACCTTGCAAAATAATTTTGATTCCAATATCTTTTACGCGATGTTTTTACTTAAAAATTACATTAATTATGTATTAGACATTTTGTTTGCAACTATATCACCATTAAGTTTAAGTCCGAATTAATGGTACCTCAACAGAAAATATTGAGTCTTAACAAATTGAAATATTTGGCATTTGTGAAAATTTGAATATTAGAAACATCTACTTAGAACAATTATCTCTCGCCTCAATTCGCCTCTGTATCGCCTTGAATTGTATGGGAAAAAATCGTGCTTTTGCTGTCCGTAATAATGAACCCTGACCTTGTTTACGATTTTTTCACAAAATCGCGATTATTGTTAGTGCTTTAAATGTATATGGTTTGTGTATTGGGGTGTGTAGGTTTTTAAGGCAAAACCAATATATTTTATTTCGAATGTCCCCATATTTGGGGGTGTTAAAACTGTAAATTTAAATCATGGAACAGTTATATTTTTTATCATTTCAAGGATATCACTAATATACAATATACAATATATACAACATCTTTCGTAGAAAATATGTTTTATACTAAAATAATTTTTACTCTGTTGTCACGTTTTCTTATATCGTTCGACTCAAAATAACTATTTAAGAAGATTCAACGATATCCATCAGTCCACCAGGCTATCTGTCTCGTCGTCCACATTTGTATATTTTTGAAAATCATTTCCAGAAACTATAGGTCAATCGGTAATGAAAGTAAAGGAAATCGGTGCATGTTCATACATAATAGATGTCTTTCAAGGATTTCTGTCCATAAGATCTAAATCTGTCGGTTACGACGATATACATGCAAATTTTATAAACTTAATATTGCCTATCGTGCTAATTTATATATAAGTTACATCCTTAATTCCATATTGCAATTTTATCCTATTTCTCGAAAGCTTCGGAATAACTCATCCATAAATGAATGCTGCGTCATGTTCTTGATAGAGGTTTAGTTACTAGTCGCCAATCTGGATTTAGGTCGGTATATTGTTGCACAACTGCTCTTGCATATATTATTAAAGATTCTCGGAGTAATACTGATGACAATCAGGTCAGGGTTTTAATATTTTTAGATCATTCAAACATTTTCGATGCAGATCATTATAAAACATTCAGCTTATTTGAATGGAAAACATCAAGCTGTTTTTAATGAGTTTATTCGACTTGGCTACCGTTCTTTACACCACTAGACATCAGCATGCTTTTAACTAAAACGTATTTGATAGCTACGATTTTATATGGTTGTGAAATATTTTTTGGTTGTGATTCACCTGATAAGCGTAAATTAATAACTACATACGATAGTGTTACCAGCCATGTTTATACCCTATACCACTATGTGGTTTGGGTATAATGACTTTGTGCTGTTGTTTGTAACTACCAAAAATATTTGACTAAGAACCATCCTTTATTATAAATATCGGCTCAGAATTACTTTCTGAATCGTTTTAGCGATGTCCGTCCGTCTGTCCGTCCGTCTGTGTGTACATGTAAACCTTATAATAAATCTACAGGTCGCAAATATGAATATATTTTGATGAAGTTTGGTATAAGAGCTTTTGTCAGCCATAGGTTGAACGCTATTGAAATTGGTGAAAATCAGTCCATTTTCAGACCTAGTCCCCATACAAATGACCCCTATGAAATCGTCGTAAATTGCCATAAGATACAAATTATCATATAGATATTAGTAAAATTGGGTTTGTATGTGTTTATTGTATCCATTAATCAGTAGCCCAAAAATAATACCTATTGGACAATTCTTAGTCATAGGCCCCATATAGAGCTGCTTCCCGATCTTCAATTAAATCTATCAAAAAAAAAAAAAAATATTGCACAAATTTTTCTCAAATTTGGTTTTTATATATTTTTTTCAAAATATAAGTGACTTTAGCAAATATGGTCAGGATCGGTTCATTTTTTGACCTAGTCCACATATAAATATATCACCCGATATGAAGTTTTTCATATCTGCAGCCACAAAAATTAACAACAATGCCACTCAAATTTGGTTTTTGCTTATTTTCTATATCCAGTTAGTTGGACCGAAGAGATAGGGTTTCTAAACCATGGTATAGGGTATCGTATGGTCGGTCTAGACCGACTATAATTTTCTTACATGTTTTGATCTAAAAAGATATGACAGGGTATCTGACTTTGCATGATCCAACAGAGGAAAAGCAATAATTCAAATTAGTCACTAATATCACTTCTCAGATCGCAAATTATTTATTTATGCAGTCCTTCTCTGGTACTAATTAATCCATAATATAGAAAATATAACCAAAGCAATACAACTTAAAAAATCAAATTTTAAGTAGTTTTAAGGATTATAATTTTTTAATTTTCTGGGTATTATTATTATTTTTTTTAAACTCTTTTTTTTAACTCATACTCTCTGTCTGTCTGTCTGTTTGTCTGTCTGTCATGGGTCAACCCCATTCCCCCTTATCCAATTGATCTGAAACTTGTCACATATTCTGGCTGTGACTACACATTAATTTGTGGGTAGCCACGCTCAGTCGCGGAGTGATCTTATTGTCATTTCACCTAATCCGATTGATTTGAAAATTGGTCCATATACTTGCTCTGAACGGAGAGACTTAAAACGGAGAGACTTAAAACGGATTTCCTCTCATCCAATCAATCTGAAACTTGGTCGATATATTTGGTGTAAAGAAAGATTAGCTTCGACATAGTCACGCACAGTCACGGAGTGATTTAAAACCCATTTCCCCTTATCCGATTTATCTGAAACTTGGTCGATAGACTTGCTGTGGAAAAAGATTAACTTTGACATAGTCATGCGCAGTCACGCATAGTCACGCACAGTCACGGAGTGATTTAAACCCCATTTCCCCTCATCCGATCGATCTGAAGCTTTGTCCATAGTCGTGTTGTGACCAACGATTAATTTTAAAATAGTCACGGAGAGATTTAAAACTCATATGTATAAGGACAGAAAGATTTTAAATAAAAACTATGTTGTTGGATTATTTAATTATTAAATGTTGAATGTTATATAATTCTGTTTTTTTTTTATTACACATATATTTTCTTATGTCTACCTTTATATTTATATTATGATATTTTATTATATTTATAGATATTTTTATATTACAATATATTGTTATGAAAGCTGTATCAGCCAATATGAGTGTTTCCAGTGCTAAATCTAAAAGATATTATATCTTATTGCACTGGTTCCAATTTTAATAATATACAAATACAAAAAAAGAATATACCCATATAAATGTCCCTGTGAAAACACCTTACAATTCAAACTATTGTCTATATCATCATAAACAAATTTATGTGACCCTGCTTAAGAATACGCACCTAGTGTATCAAATTTATTTTGGAAAATAATTTTTTCCCACAAAGAGCGCATACGTTTGTGCGATTTTCTTCATGATCGCATTTATAAAGCGGATGCTGACTATTCACCCGACTATTCAGCTGATACTCTTTCTCTTAAAAAACTTTTAAATATCTATTTAGAAAATAACTTTTGATATTTATTCCAAATTGTCCAGATCTGAAATATGAATAACTTTTGAAAAGGAACAGGTAGGATTTCAATTTTGCACCTATAATCATCAACAAATACAACCCAGCTTGCAGTTTTTGTCGACATTTTTGTGCTGCCTTCCTACTGTGTAACGTAGCCCACATAAAAATGACTTTACAAAAAGTTAGGAAGCGTAATTTTTAGTACATTTTGCTAAAAATAATTTTTATATTGATTTTACAGTGACTAAAATCGTTATACTACTCAGGTCTAAAATGAATAAGCACAACCAATTTGAATGAGTGATATCTTATTTCATAGAAAATTTTACCTGGTTACTTATAGTGAACAAGTTTTCCATAAATACTTTCAAAAGTATTTCGAATTTTAAACATAACTAATAGAATCCAACCATATTTTTAACAGTTTTATTTTTAATTCCTTTTAAGAAGATTGAAATGATGCAAATTAACACAGTGCTTTTGTTAATTAATTCTCAATGCTTACCATGCATAAAGTGAATAACCTCTTGACCTTACCCCATCGTATAATAAATAATTAAAAGTATTATATATAAATAATAAACCCGAGTTGAAAAGAAGTTTTATTTTTAGTTTTCCTTTTGTGTTTGTAGCTTGAAGTATAAAATTGAAATATTCATGGTTATGGACTAAACAAAAAAAACCACAACAGAATTACCCCAACTGTACGAACAGTTTCAATATGTTACAAGCACAATAGACTGGATTTGTATTTATTTTCAAAGATACCCCTAAATGTTTAAAGAAAACTTATTTCTTTAGATGTTAGATGTAAGATATTCAGAAGTAAGTAGATAAAATAAAACGCAAAAGACATTGTTTTATATCGCCTTAATATTTTGGTATATTTTAAACAATCATTGGTGGCGAATGTCTTCCTTTTATGTTTCTATTATAAATTTTTTTTTTTGCAACTGGAAGTAATAATGGTACAAATTAAATATTTATGTATATTACACAAGATGTGGTAAGGTTAAGGATAATTTAAACAAGTAAGAAAATTATAGTCGATCTAGACCGACTATACGATACCCTATACTATGCGTTTAGAGACCCTATCTCTTAGGCCCAACTAATTGGATATAGAAAATAAGCATAAACCAAATTTGAGTGGCATTTTTATTAATTTTTTAGCTGCAGATATGAAAAAGTTCATATCGATGATATGTCTATATCGGGACTAGGTCCAAAAATGGACCGATGATGACCATGGTTGGTAAGACTCTCGTATTTTGCGAAAATATATACAAACAAAATTTGAGATGAATCAGTGCAATATTTTTGTCTTTTGATAGATTTAAGTGAAGATCGGGAAGCAGCTCTATATGGGGCCTTTGACTAAGAGTTGTCCCATAAGGATCGTTTTAAGACTACTCATTAATGCATGTAATAAACACATACAAACCCAATTTGGATCTTATGGCAATTTATGTCGATTTCATATGGATCATTTGTATGGGGGCTAGGTCTGAACATGGACCGATTCTCACAGCGATTTCAACAACGTTCATCCCATGGCCGACAAAAGCTTATATACCAAATTTCATCAAACTATATTCATATTTGCGACCAGCAGTTTGGTTACAAGGTTTAAATGGACCCACAGACGGACGGACGAACATTGTTAAATCGACTCAAAAAGTGATTCTGATTCAATCGGTCTAATAAAAGATGGGTCTAGGTCAAATATTTTTGGTTGTTACAAACAGCAGTACAAAGTCCTTATACCCAAACCACATAGTGGTATAGGGTATAAAAATATCAAGTGGTTAACTCATCTCATCTTTAGAATTCAAATTTAAATTTAATTTAAGATCATCTCTAAACAAAGAAATAACAAACCCTAACAATAATATTTTGAGAAGTAGTTAAATTTCTCTAATTTAATATGTGTGTATAGTTGACCCTTTTTTGTTAGATAATTTTAATTTTAGTTAGGCTTGAAGTCATAAATTTTAATAAAATTAAATAAAACAGAATAATAATAAGATTTAAAACAATTCTGTTTTATTTAATTTTATTAATATTTATGACTTCAAGCCGAACTAAAATTAAAATTATTTCTCTAATTTGTAATCGCTAATTGAATCCAAAAATTTTAAAAATTGAATTTTGCTTCCTTAAATTTTGCTGGGATTTATCTTCCTCTAGGTAAATAAAATTAATTATAAAATTAAACAAATATTTTTGTGCAAAGTTAATTTCTTGTCTGATCTTCTGTTTGTGATTTTCATTGTAACTGCTGCCTATATTCAAGTCTTTATTATAACAGACATACAATGTCATCTTGTCTACTAATAGATGTACGAGTTTATGAACGTTTTTAAAATGTTTAATGATCATTACTCTATTGGGGTTGGATGCGGAATGGTAAAATTTAATTTAAACTACAGACCAAAAGTAAAGTATCTAAAGTTTATATTAGTTATGCTACAAGTTATTATTTCTACCCAATTCGAGTAGTTCAAAAAACAATAAAAGTAGGTATGAATTGAAGAGGAATTCAATTTCTCGTTTACTATATTTTTACTACAAAATTTCTGTTGACAAATTCATGCCTTTTATAAAATAAGTATCAAATATAATTTCATACTTTTTGATTTTAATCTAAAATGCAAATTCTAGTACATTCGTTAAATGAAACAAATCAGTATTTTTTCATTTTATTTTTATATGGACTTATTAAAAAAAGCTATTTATTTAAGCCTTAGCTACAATTTTTCTGAATAAATGAAATGATACATCGCCAATAGTTCCTGAGGTATCACAGAAAAACTAAGTAAACAAATATCACGATAAGGTAAAAATATAAAATATAAAAAATATACATTGTTGTAGACCCGATAGTTATGGTGGAACATCAGTTTTTATCAGAAAAGAGACGGAATATAAAATAGAAAATTGTGAAAGTATAAATTTTGTTGATTCAATTGTTTTAACGCTACATAACAACAACGCTAATGGTAAACATTTAAAGTTTATATCATTTTACAGATCACAAAAATGTGATACAAATAGATTTCGGCTTTTGTTTTAGAGAATTTGCTCATTAATTACGGTCGTAACCCTTGTGTTTTTGTTGGTGATTCAAACATTGATGGTTTGAATTTCGATTCGTCACAAGGACTTTAAAAATTTTCTTGCGAATTACGACTTTAAAAATTTTCACACTTTAGTAACACGACCAGATAGTGGAACGTCTATGGATCAGATTTATAGGAACAATTACGATTATGTACATGTTGATTCCATAGAATGTAAGCTATCAGACCACAATCTGATCTCATGTAGAATAGAAATGGAAACCGATGCCCACGACTTCATTGAACATAACCGCTTATGCTGTGATTATAATCGTGTAAAAGATTGCATTCAAACTCAATTGCCAAATCTATGTGAAACAGGGGACCCTTCTATTGATACTTATTTGTTTATCTCTTGTATTCGTAATGCTCTTGGGAATTGTACTGTAAAGAAACATTATAAAAGTTTACTCCGACATAGAATTACACCGTGGATCAATGAAAACTTTAAAATGCGAAGAAAAGAACCAGGCAACGGTGATATAGAGAAAAGATTAAAAGGCGTCAGTAGCGTGATAAAGAGAGCAAGTAGAGAATCTATGAATAATTTTTATAAGGACAATTTAATCGAAATTCAGCATGAATGAAACCCTTGGAAGAAAACAATACCAATCTGTTAATATAAAAGATGCAAATGGCGAACAAATCGTAAATGACTTTCAAAAAGCTAAAATTTTAAATAAATATTTTTTGAATTCTATTAAGGATTTAAAATTGGGAATTGATCATTTATCAACGGATTACTGTTATTCTTTAAGAACTTTGACCCAATGCAATTTCAGATTTAATTTTGTTCACACTACATTTGATGAGGTACACAATGTCATAACAAATCTAACACCTAATAAAAGCACTGGACATGATAATATTTCATCCAAATTACTTATAAACTGCAAAAATTTGTTGACACCATATTTGGTAAATATCTATATGATAAATACAGGCATTTATCCTGATATTTTAAAAATACATAAAGTAGTTCCAATACCTAGGGAAATAAATGCCTCTAAGGCTGAAATGTTTAGACCAATAACAGTTTTGTCTATCGTTGATAACGTATTTAAAAGAATTCTACATAATCAAATTTCAACATATTTAAAGAATAATAAATTATTAAGTGATTTTCAATATGGTTTTAGAAAAGGATGCGGTACTGAGGAGGCGGTTCTAAATATTGTCAATTTTATATGCAAGGGACTAGATGAAGGCAATTGTGGAGTAGCTGGCATTTTTTACAACTTTTCAAAAGCGTTCGATCTTATAGATCGTGAAGTTCTGGTTGAAAAACTTGAATTTTATGGAGTCTTTGGTAGGGAATTGTCTCTATTTAAGAGTTATTTAACAAACCGTCGACAGTATGTTCAAGTAAACTCCATTAAAAGCATGCTGAGTTCAGTTCAACATGGAGTGCCGCAAGGGAGCATACTGGGGCCTTTATTGTTTACAATTTATCTAAATGACATCACAAACCTGGGACTATTTGGAAAATTGTTTATTTACGCTGATGATGATGACGTGACGCGGCTCTTATATCTGAATTTGCGAGAGTAAATAAACTTATTTTAAATGCAAATAAAACACGGCTTGTAGGATTTAAACCATACGTAAATTTTAGTGTTTTTGTAGATGGCAGAGAAATTTCAGACGTTAATTCGGTGAAGTATTTGGGTATAAATTTGGAAAGTAATTTATCTTGGAGTCAGCATATACAATCCCTAAAAACCAAAACTTCTCAGGCTATTGGATTTCTATATAAATTGAAAAACAAACTTGAATATGAAACCAAGTTGTTAATATTCAACGCTTTGATTCAAAGTCACTTTAATTATTTGGCTAATTTTTTTGCATGGAAGAAAAACACTGATTTGAATTCTCTCCAACGGTTACAGAATAGAGCTTTAAAAGTAGTAGCGATTCTTCCCATTACACACCCGACACTATCACTATATAAAGAAACATTCCGAACAATTTTGCCGATTCATGGCATTTATAAGCTGAAACTTTTATTATAAAACTTTTATTATAAACATAAAATTTTCAAGAAATCAAACAACAGTAATTTAGTAGTAGCCCGGTGTAGGTTAGAAACAACAAAACAAAGAGTTGAATATATGGGTGGTCATCAGCTTAATAACTTACCACAGAATTTAAAATGTGAAACAGAATTTCTTTATTTAAATCTTCGTTAAAAGATTATTTATTAGTTAATATAGAAGAGCTTCTGAGTTGAATAAATTTGATAACTTTGATTATAGTAAACAAACATTTTTATAAACATTTTCAAAAACATTTTTTATAATGTAATTATATAAAATTATGTGTTATATTTTACCAACTCGCCTCAATAATGCCTGTAAGGCGCTGAGGCAATAATTGTACTGAATTATTTGAAAGATAAATAAATACAAAAAAAAAAAGGCCACTGAAAATGTTCCGCAGTTTAATTAGTTTATGTCAACTAAAAAGCAAATATGTTTAGTAACAAAAGAAAATTTTGGTAAAATGTTATAAAATTTTTGAAAAGAGTCAAAGTGAAATGCGGGAAAATTTTAGTTGAGTTAACAAAATTTTGAGTTCGATAAATTTAGATTTTTTTATTCCTTGACTTAAATAAAAAACTTTTAATACACTTTTTTTATTGCAAATTAAAGATTTTATAAAAGCAGAAAATTTACAAAATATTTGTAATAGACACTTGAACGGTTGTTAAAAGTAAACTCTTACTTTATATAATTAGTCCGACACAACAACAATTTAAAGTCACAATGAATCACATCTAGAGTTTTAGGTACTCATGAAAAACACCGAAAATGTAGACCAACTCTTACCCACCAGCAGGGCTGGAAGAATTTTCCAAATCCTTTAATGGACATCTGGCCTCATGAAACACTTGTGAGTAAACTATTGTAACCTGTCGATAAAGACTTAGAACTAATGACGAGTATTACATACGTTCACAATTTTTTTAAGATGTTTGATCATAATTGCCCAGCGATTAGTTGACGCAAAAAAAAAATAGTAAAGTACCTATACAAATCCGACAACTAAGAACTCCTGAAAGGCATACTGCAACAAAATTCAGCAAATTCCGTACACATGGAACGTATGGCGCGAGGCAACTTATTTTCTTAATATGCTCCTGTATACCATTATAACAAGGCATATTTGACCCGTTATAGGAAGACTGGCCTCTAAAATTTTTTGTATCGATGTTATATTGGTTTAAAAAAATGGAAATTTTGATGGCTTTGTGGATTTCTATAGGAATAAATATTATAAAACGTTCTGCTACTTCTGTGCATTCGAAAGAGTAGAATTGCTTTAAAAAAGCTGTTCTTTCGTAACAATACGAACCGATTTGGACCTAGTATCATACAATATTCATATACATATTATATTCAATATATCTATACAATCTCACTCAAATTTGTTTTATGGTTATGTCTTATGTCCGTAAATCACCTCACCCGGAATGTTTGGAGCCAATACTGGTTGTATAACAAATCATATAGACAGCTTAGCCGGCTAAAGTTTTCCAACTTGCTAATTAATTAAAGTTTATGACAATCTATTAATAAAAATAATTAAAAGCAATATTATATGTTACAAATGAAAAATCTGCTGATTTGAGATATTCTAAGCTAAAATGGCAAAAACTGACCTTCTTGGGCAGAAACTATATTTTTAATTTGGTCATGAGTTTCGAAGTATATGTATGACCTTGAATAAATATATTTTTGTTTGTTATTTTTTTTTTATTTTACTTCACACACACATAAATTTGTTCTTCAAATTCAATTTATTTTCCCAAGTAAAACATAAATTTTTCTCTTCTTAGTAATAGTATGTGTACTTATAATTAAAATGCTGTTTCTATATTGTCCTTGATATAAGCATCACTTCATTAGTTGCATTATTTTCTACAAGTTGAGAGCAGTAAATCACATATTCATAATATTTTTTTTAAATGTTTTTACACATAAAGAAACTAATACTTTTTAATAAAGTATTTCAATACTCGAAAGAGTGAAGCAGAATCAAAAACTATTATTTATTTATGTAAGAAAATAAGTAAATGATTAATTTAAATTTGACACTTAAATCATAAATGTTTAAATTGTTTTACTTTTATTATACCAAAACTCGTGTAATAAAATATTCCTCAAGAAGAGTTACGGGTGGGGTTCAATTTTCTCCCGACAAAATAATCTCTTATGATCAGAAAACATTTCTGATACAATCATTAATTTCAAAAAATGCTGACTGGGATTAGTTTAGGCTAGTACTGACGCACCTTTTCTAATGTTACCTACTAAATACAAAATATCGCATATATGAAAGAAAAATATTATTAAGATACAAGTAAGAAATTTATCTTTATTTATCGGTCTAGACCGACTATACGATACCCTATACCATGGTTTAGAGACCCTTTCTCTTAGGTCCAACTAATTGGATATAGAAAATAAGCATAAACCAAATTTGAGTGGCATGTTATTAATTTTTTTTTTTTTTTTGCCTGCAGATATAAAAAAGTCCATATCGGATGCTATATTTATATGAGGACTAGGTCGAAAAATGGTCCAATCCTGACCATATCTGGTAAAGTCACTTTTACTTTGGAATAATATATACAACACAAATTTGAGAAAAATCTGTGCAATATTTTTGTTTTTTAATAGATTTAAGTGAAAATCGGAAAGCAGCTTTATGTGGGGGCTATGACAAGGAAATGCCATATGGGGTTTCTTTTTGGATACCCGATAAATGGGTGTCACAAACACACACAAACTCAATTTGACCGAGATCTATATGATAATTTGGATCTTATGGAAATTTAAGTCGATTTCATAGGGGTCATTTGTAGGCGACAAGGTCGAAACATGGACCGAATTTCACCAATTTCAACAGCGTTCATTCAATGGTCGAAAAAGCTTATATACCGAATTTCATTAAAATATATTCATATTTGGGACCTGTAGTTTGATTACAAGGTTTTGATTTCATTGGCCAAAAGTCTAATTTTTTTTTGTCACCGATTTTTAAAATTTTAACGTCCTTTTGTAGCTAATATTAAGGTAGCCAAAAAATTAGGTTAAACTATTGATAATTGTGAGCGTGATTTTTTGTTTGTTTTTTATTTACTACTCGCAAGCTATCATCGATAATGGCCTGGGGTCTTTTTTATAATGTTAGTAGGATTACAGTCTTTAGTTGTTGTAAGTGGTCATAGCTCTACCGTTTAATATTAGGGGCGTTATGAAATATTTATGAATCTATTATATGTTTCTCAAATTTCAAATTTAGTGGAATAGAACTTCTAGGGAACAAAAGGGAAGAAGAAACGTATACCACCCTGAGAAATGTGAAAGTATTCTCTTTAACCCTATATATATTTTTGTCCCCGTGACGACCCGTGGGTAGAACACTTTCTCATTTTAATGAAATTACTCTAAAAAAAATTTAAATTACAGTGGTGTATTAAATTTATGCTTTAGGTATATTATAGCTTATAATAGTCATTATTTGTTCTATTACCATAATATATTTGTAAGTATGAATGTCAATACACAGAGGATGTAATTCATTAGAAACCTGGGTTTTTTGGTATTATCATACCTTTTTTATATCTTTTTATTTTACCTAACAATGCACTAATGCAAGTAGTAAAGAAAACACACAAAGGTAATTCATTTGTATAGTGGGTTTTTTATATATTATGTTGGGTAATAATGCACTAATGCCATTTTATTACCTTTTTATTTTACCTAGAAACATAGTATGTTGGCTTATGAGAAGGCTTATAAGAAAGCGACATTTGAATACAAACTCAATTGCTCTAATATATTTCAGCAATAACAGTCGCAAATAAAAATATTCAGAAAACTATGTAGAGTTCAAAAAAGAAACATGTTCAAGATGAATATCGCAAATTTGGATTGATTATAGATCAGTCAAAACAAGGGTCAGGCAATACAAATGATGGCAATACCGCAAGAAGATTCTCTTCAGATCCAGAAACAGCATCTGAACTAACAGGAGTGGACTTAAACGTAATTTTCAGATTTAAAATAATCCTAGAAACACTTGCGTGCAATGAAGAAATTGGCTCTAGAAAATTTGTAGATTATGGTAAGGAAAATGCAAAAATATATATGTACAACCAACTACCCATGGAGAAATATGTCTGCAACATTTCACAAAATCCTTTGTCATGGAGAAGATGTCATTAAATATCATTTGATGCTACTTGGAGATCTATCAGAGGAGGCTCAGGAAAAAAAGGAATAAGGATTACAGATTTTGTAGAGAGCACAATACTAGAAAAATTTCACGAAATTCCACAAATGAAGATCTATTTAATATATTAGTTATTGGTAACGTCAGATTCGTTCATCTCCAGTATTTGAAATCAATGGAAAGTGAAACATGGGGATTTAGAT
Source organism: Cordilura impudica (assembly GCA_963682025.1). Lineage (NCBI taxonomy): Eukaryota > Metazoa > Arthropoda > Insecta > Diptera > Scathophagidae > Cordilura > Cordilura impudica. The sequence continues at coordinate 153,838,311 of OY821520.1, forward strand.
GAAGAAGTCAAAAAACTGCTAAAGAACAGAAATAACACAGAACAAACTATAGAATATTTGCAATGAATATTTGAGTCAAATGAATAATAATTATAATTGCCTTTCATTGTTATTTAAGTACGAAAAACAAAGTATTAGTAAAAAATAATAATAAACAGGATCTACCATTGTTACAAATGCAATTAAAATCTATTGCAGTTTTTATTTCTAAAATGTTTTTTAAAATGATCAAATTTGATAGCAAAAAAGAATAAATTTTTCTGTAGTCATAGCAAGATTTTTAGATAATATTAACATTTTTTTTTAAGTGTAAATAGTCTTTGAGTGTAAACAAATTTGCAAATTTGACAACAATAAATTTTTAATTTTTCAGTAATAATAGCAAAATCTCCAGTTGATTTTACTATTTTTTTTTTGAGTGTAACATTCAAAAAATCCCGTTATTACAAAAAATGTTTATAATTATTATTAAAATCCAAGTATTAATTTTTTTAATAAATAAAAAAATTATAAACACATATTTCACTCTAAATGTTAAAAAACATCAAAAGTTTAAATTTGACATAAAATTCCTTAAAAAGTCCTCAATCAATTTTAATGTAACTAAAACTGAGTCAAGTTGAACTAAATATCTATCCATTAAAAAAAAATTACTTAAATATTTTGATCAGTTCAAAAGTTACGGAATTTTGGCCAATGTAAAACGATTTTCAGCCACTGTGGGACGGACGGACGGACGGACGTCGCTAAATCGAATCAGAAAGTGATTCTGAGAAAGTGATTCTGAGTCAATCGGTATAATAAAAGATGGGTCTAGATCAAATATTTTTGGTAGTTACAAACAGCAGCACAAAGTCATTATACCCAAACCACGTAGTGGTATAGGGTATAAATACCACATTTTGCTAAAAAAGCACCAAGTTATTTAATAAAATTAAATAACTGTTTTTACGTTTAAAAAAAAAAAAACTAATCAGATTTGCAAAATATTTTTTGTAACATAGTTGTTCATATAAAAAAAAAATATATATAAAAAAATAAAGAAAATTATAGTCGGTCTAGACCTACTATACGATACGCTATACCATGGCTTAGAGACTCTATCTTTTCGGTCCAACTAATTGGATATAGAAAATAAGCATAAACCAAATTTGAGTGGCATTGTTATTAATTTCTTTGGGTGCAGATATGAAAAAGTTTATGTCGGGTGCTATATTTATATATGGGGACTAGGTAGAAAAATGGACCGATCGGGACCATATTTGGTAAAGTCACTTATCTATATAATTAATAAGCTAGGCGGTTTCTTGTGACCGATGTTTTATTCTACCGTTTAATCCCGATTTTGAATAAACATATATTATTTCAAAGGTGTTCCTTTTTAGCCGTTTTGCAGATTTACAGATATTTAATTTTTTTCCTATATTTTGAGTAAATTGCATTTAAAGTTGCTACTAACACATACATAAAATTATACAATGCTATGTGTGTGTTTATTAAATTTGTTAATGTGTTTGTAATAAAAATGAGTTTGTTTTTTTATGTGTATTTGTGAATTGGCTATAATTGATTAGCATACCTTAAGGGTCTTTATTTAATGAAAAAATAAAATTTCCTAGAAAGTGCACCCAAATTTCGGGGGCTGGAATCTGCTAGTATTTTTCAAAAATGTATACAAGATTTGTATATATAAGGATTATTTTTGGGCTACTGATTAATGGATATAATAAACACATACAAACCCAATTTGACTGAGATCTATATGATAATTTGGATCTTATGGCAACTTATGTCGATTTCGTAGGGGTCACTTGTTTGCGGACTTGGTCTGGACATGGACCTAATTTCACCAATTTCAATAGCGTTCATCGTATGGCCCATGGAAGCTTATATACCAAATTTTGTCAAAATATATTCATATTTGCGACCTGTAGTTTGATTACAAGGTTTACATAGACACACAGACGGATAGACGGACAGGCGGACAGACGGACGGACATCGCTAAATCGACTCAGAAAGTGATTCTGAGTTGATCAGTATAACAAACGATGGGTCTAGGTCACAAAGTCATTAGTCATTATACCCAAACCACATAGTGATATAGGGTATAATAACCCATAAAAACCGAGTTCTTTGTAAACTAAGTTTGCCATCATGTAATTAAATAATTGATTGGGTGAAAATGAAACATCTCTAGAAAAAATATTCATCGCCACGAGTCTGCCTGCAAAGTTACAGCTCGATTGGATCACGGGGCAAAAGGCAAAAAATTGATCCAAAGTTTTTTCGGCAAACGAGTTAATATAAAGGGAATACAAACACAAAAATGGTCATAAAAGAAATGTTGGCTTGATAAGACCAAACCCTTTGAACATTTTACTACACTGGGCTCAAACTTTCACCCCGACTTATAATATCCCACCCGCAGACAATGTCCCAGAAAATGTACCACAGTGTAATACAGAAGTAATGCTGGTCAAAAAAGATAAGCAATTAACTTTAAATTTAAATGAATTCGACTTTGAAAGTTAAAAATTAACACTGATTATAATATATTACGATACAGCTGGATGGTATCGAAAATGCGGCACAGGCGAATTTAATCTGAATTTTTTTCTAAAAGTCATTTTGTTAGTTGAATAAAAGACCAGACATTTCATAGAAAAAACTAAGTTTGTAACATTTTTGTGTACCGTGTATTAATATAACGAGAAGGTGTAAAGATAGATAAACATTAATTTTTACTAGAAACATTTTCCAAACAAGAATTTTGATTGTTTTGGTTTAAGATCCTTTCCCGACAATAATTACAGGTTTGGATCGACTGTAATGATTTGTACTATTTTAAGCTGTCCCATATTCCTAGTAATAATTTTTAAATTCTTGTTTCTATGATTATGCTTAAATCACTTAAAAATATTTATGATCATTCCGACTCACTGAATTTGTATTGCTATAACACGACTATAATGTGCTTTTATTTTTTTATTCTTTACAATTTGTTATCGAAGTCATTTTTTAAAGGGTGTGTTAAACGCCTTACAGCTAAATAATTTGTAAACATAAGTTTGTACATATCAGGCATAAAATAAAGAAAATTAATACTTAAAATTCATTTAACCGAGTTAATCCTTGACACCACTGTAGAAATCTCGTAAAGTATAGATTCTTATATAGATTCTTTATCCTTATAACAACTTGAGTCTACATAGCCATGTCCGTTTTTCCGTACGTCTGTTTGTAGACATAGAATAATATTGTTTGTCATTATTTCGAGTAGGTTACTTATTTAAGAGGGGTAAATCGGGCATTATTCTACCCAGATATTAATTAAAATATAGAGGCAACAGTGTGTCTGTTGAAATAGACTTATAATATTGTTTTCTTTTTCAAATATTTTGTTTAGATTTGTTATAAATAGTACAGTTAGTCCAGATATCAACGTAAAATTGGAGGGTATCAGGTGGAGGTATCAAAAATTCGGCATTACTTGCTTCAACTTATTTCACCTCAATTAAGAAACTAATTTTAAATTTGCATTTTAAATTTTATAGCAACTACATGGTTAAAGATGCACTGCAAAACAAATTGTAGTATTTTACGTTCAACCTATAAAAAATTTAAGTCCTTTTTGGTACTACTGAACATATTTGCTACATCCTATGCATGCAAATGAGCTGTGACTGCGTTTACATGGACTCAGAAAATTAATAAATATATGAATCTTTATCCACATTAAAAAATGTATACCATATTCATTTGAAAAACTGTATAACAAATTGGAATTTCAATACAATTCTCTCCTGCTGATGTTTACGTTCCAGTAGGAAAAACTTTTAGTTGTTGTCTAAAAGCAGTATTATAAAAATAACGATTGATTTAATTTTTCTTTCTTTTTTTCGCAAGTATACCAGTCTCTTCCTACGGTTACAATGTATATTTTATGCTAAATATGATCTAATAACCATAAAATTTTATATGTTATTAGATGACTCCGTACAGTGTTGTATATGGTGGTTTGGGTTATTAAAAATATTGTTATGATTGATGCATTTGAATGGATGGCGTGGTTAAACTTGTAAAATATGTATATGTGCAGGGAGTGAGGTCATGAAATAAATGAAAGCACGTATTGTTAATAAACGTGTTGGTGGCACCACATAATAATTTTAATGTCAATACTTTCTAGGGTTTTGTCAACTATTTGAAAAAAATACAAATAACAATAATTGCGATTTTCTATCAAACAAAAGGAGTAGGAGTTGTATTTAATTTTGATGTTGAGTTACAGGCGGGAACGGATGTGAAGGCAACATTCTTTACTAATAGCCTGATATAAGCGAAAATAAATATATTTCTAATAGAAAAAATGTTTTTTTCAGCAAAACGCGTTTTATTTTTTTTAACACATTCTCCCTTTAGCTTTATATAAGAGTATGTTAACCAAAGTTCATAAATTTTTTAGAGTTTAACCCTCTCATGCACCAAACATCATTAGGGCAGCAATATTTTTTTAAAATGATTTTTTGTAAATAAATTGGGTTTAGATAACACAAAAAGAAGAAAAGAAATAATACTTCCTCTCCGCGTACTTTTTAGAAAATGTTGTACACATACAACATGGCGCACAAATAGAAAAAAAGAGGTATGGTTTTTAATAAACAATCTTTTTATATACATTTTTTTTAGTTTATTTCACAAAAAAAGTTTATTTATAATGTTCCTTTTTTGTATTTCATGATGGAGTTGATGAAGTTTATGAAGAATCTGATGGGTGGCCACGTTTCCTCCAACTTAACGTACTTCTATAAAGTAGGCCAGTTGCAATTTTAGTTTGGAACTATATCACGATTAAGAGTCTTTATTGCTGACTTTTGTAAGCTGACAGTGACACATATATAGTAGCCAACTATTAGTGGCGGCAGAATTAATCACCCAAAAGAAAATTCGCATATAATATTTTCGGGGCCAATGATTTATTCTATATAACTCACGGATCACATCTGCTAAGTATACACCTCCCATAAAACGATTGTATTGCTGAACAATACCTTCGATTGTAATTTCAATAAAATTTTTATCTTTTTGATTCCATCGGCGACACGAAGATATTGGTTCAATATTGTAGGCCGTGGACAATAACTGCACTGTGTTGTTGTCAAACCATTTCACAACTATTGTGTTATGGATTGATTCTACTCTATGATCAACTTTGCTTCTAAATCCAAGTCAATCTTTCCTAAACGATTGTTGCGAATTTTTTCAGTTGCCACAAAATTCTTAGTCCTGAGAGCATTCATCAAATGAAACGATGAGAACCAGTTGTCAAAAAACCTCAAAGTTTTGATGTTCAGTTAATTCCTTCATAAAACATTTCAAAGTATTGCAATGGGGAATGTACTTGCACATCATTTTTAGCATTCCCAATCCGTGATTTGTTGTGAGACAATAGGTCTTTTTAATATATTTCAGATTTTTTAAGTCAAGTTTTTGGAATTTTGATGTGTCCATCCCACAATTACCAGAAATTGGATTGTCTGTTTCCTCTAAATCTAAATCGTTAACATCAATGTCTTCGGAAAAGTCAACCCTCTGCAAATCTGTTGCCGTTACATCTTCACATATATTATCTATCTGCTTCGTCGGCAAAAATTTCTATAAGTGGTAGTTCTGTTTCTGCTTTAGCATCCGAGTCATCCCAATCGAACTCAAAAATTTGGTTTATTTCATTTGCGGTTAATCGCTTTTGTCGCTCGATATTGAATAGTTATATAATAAAAATAAAAATATAAATAAAAATAATGTTAAAATAATCTAAAATTGCAAAGCAAAACAAACGAAATATTTAAAAAATTAAAACACCGTTAATGCACCATGTTGTATATACAACAGCATCAAAAAATTATCTAAAAATTTTATCTTTTTTCGTCTTATTTCACTTCTCTATGAAATAATGTGTCTGAAAAAAAATTTTCACCGAATTATCTCAAGGTTTTCGTAAAAAGTTAGCACTTTCTTATTTACAAAATTTACAGCAAAAAAATTGATCGACACCACCGAATGAAAAAATAAAAATGAAATGCAAAAACTTTTTGCTTACGTTAAAGTAGAAAAGAACACTACAGTAAAGGGACACAAGATCATTTCCTAATATTTACTTTTGCAAAAATTTACCACTAGATATGACAAGTCTGTTGTTTTCTAGAATATCCGCGTATATCATAAAATCAAAATGTTCAGGGGAGCCAAAAAATTTTATATTTGAAATTATGGGCTCAATATAAAGTTTTTAGAGCTTTTCATTTCACAGTCCTGTAGATATGGGTAATAAATACTTTACATAAAATTTTGAGTCGAAAATCTTCAGAGGAATAGATCCTAGAGAAGGAAAAAACAATATGTAAATAACACTTAAAGTGTGTGCAGATAAAACAACTTATGTCGACAAAAGTCGTTTTTTTTGAAAAAGAAAACTACCAACGCAAAATGGATTTTTTTGTTCGTCAACAAAAAGTTCACGGGACTTATGATGAGAATATAACAACGTGTCAAGAATAATAGTGACAAAAAATAACAGAAATAAACACACAAGTTTTTATAAGTGGTTATAAACTGAAAAACAATCCAAAATTATTTTGCATTTTTTTTTCATTAATAACAGCGTATGTTGATATGTGTCATTTCTGAGGTAATAATTTGTCAGTGACATATGTCGATAGTGTTGCAAATTAAGTTAATAAACTTTTAAGTTACGTCGTTATTTAAAGAAAAAACTCAGAAATGGTCAATATTTTTTTTTTTTTAATTTAACACATGTAAAGAGCGTTAAAAAGTAATATATTTGGCATCGTTAACTCAAAACTGACAAAAATGGATATACGCGGTTATTCCAGAAAACCACAGAAATGTGCCCTCCAAAAGTGATGTTTTATGTTTTATGTATACATCTAATGCATCAGAGAGTTAATGTGCTGATGTTTGTAACCATCAAAAACATTTGACCTAGACCCATCTTTTATTAAACCGATCGACCCAGAATCACTTTTTGAGTCGATTTAGCGATATCCATCCGTCCGTCCGTCCGGGTCTCCATGTAGACTTTGTAATCAAACTACAGATATAGTGTATAAGCTTCTATCAGCCATACGATAAATAAAATGACCCTATGAGATCGACCTAAATTGCCATAATATCTAAATTATCATACAGATCTCGGTTAAATTGGGTTTGTGTATATTTATTACATCCGCTTATCATTAGTACAAAAACAAACCCTATAGGACAATAGCCTTCGTATGAAGCTGTTTCCCAATCTTCATTTAAATCTATCAAAAAACAAAAATATATCACGGATTTTTCTCAAATTTGGTTTGTATATAATTTTGCAAAAAAATAAGGAACCTTACAAAATATGGTCACCATCGGTCCATTTTTCGACCTAGTCCCAATACAAATATAGCATCTATTATAAACTTATTCATATTCGAAGGTAAAAAAAATTAATAACAATGCCACTTAAATTTGACCTAAGAGATAGAGTATGTCAACGCATGGTATAGGGTATCGTATAGTCGCTCTAGACCGATAATAACTTTCTTACTTGTTTTTACTTAAAAGAGGCAAATGTTTCAGAGATGACTTTTTCATTCGACCCAAATCTCTTACCGCCGCACAGTGGGGCCAAATGCATGAAAAGTGGCGATTAATTCATAGAAGTCATAATTTAAAAAAAAAATATTTTTTATTAATGGATATTTATAAATACATAAAAAACCAACATTTAAAAAAAAAAACAGAGTGAAAAAACACATTTTTTAACCCTTTATGGGCTATTTTGTGTTCTGTAAAAAATCCTCTTTTTTCACATTTTTTGCTGTAACTTTGGAACGGTGCGCTACAAATTATTCAATTAAATTGCAAATTAAAGCATACTAAATGTACTGTAAGAAAAATAAGTAATATTTTTAAAAATAATAAGGAATAAATATTTTATATGTATTTTTATTAGAAAATTTTTAAATTAAAATCATACCTTTTTTCTCGAAATTTTAAAATTTTGCTCAAAAATGAAACATTTCAGAATCTAATTGTTTTTTTTATTGATAGATAACCATAAACACACTATTTAAAAAAAATTTAATTAAATTCGGTTATTCTATTTTTTTTTTTTTTTTTTTTTGAAAACAACAATTTTTTATTATAATCATTATTACCTTCAATGTTAGTATTTACTTCACATTCAATTTCATAATCATAAATTAATTCGTTACAATAATCTTAATCTTCATCTCCATCTTCATCTTCATCTTCATCTTCATCTTCATCTTCATCTCCATCTTCATCTCCATCTTCATCTCCATCTTCATCATTGCTATTTTGATTGCTGGGAAGTACAAGCAACTCCAATGCAGATTTTGGCATTAGCTCTTTTTTCTTTTTAGAACTATTGTTCATGCTTGTTATAAACGGATCTGAACTTAAGAGAAATCTATTAAAGATATCTTCCATTGTTTTTTCTCGACTGCATTTACGGGCAAAATTCTCCCTATAACTTTTAAAATCTTTATTTCTGGCTTCCTGAGACTCTTCGGTTAGCTGACCAATTGGCAATGGCGATAATGATATAATTTCAGGCCCATGAATAAAATATTTGTGAAGAGTAGGAGGCATATAGTACCATGGATATTTTTTCACAAATAGCCTGGCAGTGTTATTAGCGAAGTTTGTAAATTTTTCAATGTTGACCTCAATACCACTAGAAACTACAATTAATATTGTGTGCATATTTTTGATCAACTCTAAATCAATATTAGTAATTTCAGCAGATACTTCTGCATTCTTAAAAAAACGTCTTGCAGTATTCCCGTCATTAGAGTTACCAAAACCAGGTTTTGGTTGATCAATGATCAATCCCGTTCTCTTTTTAAATTCGCGTTGAATACGACTTTTAGTTTCAGCAATAATTTTTTTTTCTTCGTCACTTCTTGCCTGCCATTTTTGAATTGGAAGTTTATATGCCAAGTGAATAAGACATTCAAAAAATCTTATCCAGCCATGTAGGACAGACAAACCGAACTCCATGAAGTCTACGTTGGAATCTCTAGAAATCATTTGTTCAATATTGTTGAACTCCTTGCTGGTAGCGCCACATATGTAGCACTTTTGTGTGGACTTTGTGTCTGTAATCGCGTTACACACTTTACCGTCAATCATAACGAGAATTAGTTTGTGGTTCACTTTTATCTTTCTTTCTCCAACTGATATCACTGTATCGATAAGAGCATTTTTTTCTGTCTCCACTCTTTCTCTTTCTGTTTTAATACTGTTGACCGTTTCTTTCATAAATTCAATTTTTAATGGCCTGCAAAACCTAGTTGAAGACGGTCGAGGATTATGCCAAATGATTTTGTTTTTACAAACTAATTTTAATGGTACAATTGACATAATAAATACAGAAGAATCAGATGCATTACTGTCATGAAAGGCTTGTTTGTAAGAACTATGCCCTGAACTTCCGTCAAAGCCCCACTTAGTGTATAAAGTAATTTTTTCGATTTCTTCGTTCTCTAACGAATTTAAATCTGCATTTTTAACCGACAAAAGGCGTTCAGTGGTATGATCCAATATTCCTTGTAGGCTAACTTGCGCTGATGTTTCAGAAATTTTCATTTGTTCTCCCTTTGGGTAACATTTTTTCTTAGCTCTTTGGACCAATTTATATGATGGAAATTTCTCAGGTGCAACCTTTCTAATAACATTATATTGGTGGCGACTTAGCTTCGCTTCTACCAAAACGGACAGAGCTTCATCCGGAGTTAACTGCTGTGGTGGTACCTGTTCTATACTTTTTCGGTATTTTTGGGCTTTTGTTGGAGATGATATTATTTCCTTAACAATTTTCGACTCATCTATTTTTCCAACAGCTCTCAAGCTCATTTGTGTGGCGTAAGCCAAAACAGGCAAAGAAATTTGATCTCTTATGTCTTTACATTTCTTAACTTTTGTTTTTTCTTTGCACTCTTCAAATGAGAGATCATTGCGACCTCTTTTTTGTTGTGGTTCTGGTGGTGGACTGAATGAGATTGAGGCATCCAGCCAATTCTTATTATTTTTTACAAAAATTTCATTCTTTCTATGACATTTTTGCCACCGAATCTCATAGCTAGAGCAAAAATTATGAAACCTTGTCATAAAATCTACCATATCCGAAGGGTCGACACGTTTTATTACTTCCCATCTCAAAAGTTTAAATTTATCCTGAAGTGATTTAGGTTCTGCACTCCTCATAAAATTATGCAACCCATGACGAGGAATGAAAATTGTTTTGGGATATGTTCCTAAAATTAATAAGATTTCTATTCGTTTAAAATTTGCAAAAAGTAATTCCTTTAACCCTGTACCGAATAATTTACACTTTCACAACACTTTAAATATGTAACATCACATCACAAAACATTGACAGCTAAAACAATAAATAAACGTGTCAGTACCGAATCAATAATACCCTACGGATGGATAGAAATTCTTAAAAATGTATTATCATTATATTAGTAGATTGATATCACCAGCTTAAAACAAAATTAAAACTTTACTCGTATGATGCATGTATATGACCAACAGTTATTATGTAGGACTCAAATAAATGACAATAATAAATAGGGATGGGAGCGTGACCTCCTTCAATTTTTCAAAATAGTGCACTTGTGCCATATACAATTTTCTAATAATTTAAAATTAACAAATGTTTAAGTAAAATTCATTGAAATATCATAAACACATGTAAAATAATTTAATTAGTTTTATTCATAGTAAATAAACCCAACATACGCAATCACGTGAGCATGCGTGAATTAAAGTTACTCACGCCCCCATCTCTAATTAACAACACATTTTTTAGCTACAATAACAACTACTATAACGAAAATAATGACAAAACAAAGTAAAAACAACTTGATGTTTTGTTTTGTTTTTTTTTTTTCATATTTGTGGGTTTTTAGCATCTTGAGTTATTTCACAAAAACAAGCATAACTCAAAAATCGCAAAAAATCGCAAAAAAATATTTTGGGGTTTATTAGTTGAGATCTGATATTATAACACTATATAGACGATTTTACGCAAGCTCACAAACAAAGTTGTTGAAACTCCATATATAAATCAAAAATAGCCCATTTTTGGGCTAATTTTATTTTATTAACATTTAATATTTTTAAAACATTTATTTAAACAAAAAAACATGTACTATATAGTAAGCTACCTGAAGTTGACGGTTCCATTATAAAAAATTAACTTTTAGAAGTATTAATAGAAAAAATTATCAATTGAAATATCAAAATTTTCACTTTTTTTCAATATGCACAAAAAAAATAACAATTATTCAACTTTAAGTGCTCACTTCAACTAAAGCAAACAACTTAGAAGTATAATTTTTGCAATTAGTGATGCAGAATTTTATCCACTTTCACCCGGTACCAAACACGATCATGAATTTTAAAGTTCATATTTTGAATTAATCGCCACTTTTCATTCATTTGGCCCCAATGTGCGCCGTGCCGTTTTTCAAGTTTGGGAAAAGAAATTGCCACTGGATGGCCAATCTGGGGAATATGCTGGATGAGCTGGCAGATTGTAGCGCAATTTATGAGTTTTTGCCATGAAGAATATGCACGAGTGTACCGGTGCCTTGCACAGTGATATTTTGGTGTCAAAAACGCAATTTGTCGACAATTACTTTTCAAAAATCTAATGACGCTGTTCTATTGAAAAGTGTTTCACTAAGAAAATATCTAGTGAAGACACTTTTAAAAACTGAAGAAAATTTTCATGCAACTTGTTTTCCCCACGAAAAATTTCGTAATAGCAACTCATTGATTTCTGCATTACCAATAATGACTTACCCCTGCCCACTGCATTACTTCTAAAGTGAAAATAAAGCGTTACTAATAATGTGTTATACAGCTACTTATATTTCATGCCAGCTCCTTGCATACTGCATTACTTTCAAAGTGAAAATAATGAGTTCCTCCAGTTACCTCCAGTTACATCTCCGTGTTAATATAATGAGCTTATCAGGCAAACTTCAACCAGTTACTTCTCCTTCTAAAACCCATTATTTGGTAATGTTTTTTTTCTTGGGTCATTGAAAAACAGCACCTTCTTTTTATTTAAAAGGAAGTTATTTGGATTGCATATGTAGTTTAGTAGATATGGGCGAGGTAAAATTTAAATAAGCTAACCCATAAAAACAAAGTTTTTATTAAAACTTTGCATACGGCTTTTGACAGACAGACAGATAGGTCAAAAGTCGGGACATCATAATTCGTTTTAGAGGTATGGTTCCTTGGGCAAAGTTTCTTATTTTGATCCCTAGAATATGATTTTCCGTGTAACTTGAGCGATTTTTTTGCCTTCCTACAAATCGACCCGCCATAATACACATTTTTAAATTTAAACTTTATAATGATATTGTAGTTATCAATTACAACAACAATTTCTTAGTAATTAATTAACAGCAATTCCAAAGAAGTGCGTAACGAAATATGAAAAGCAAAACCATATAATTTGATTAATGAAACCTTTTGAATTGATAATAAAATTTGATAAAGCAAAAGAATACTTAAATTGGCAAACATAAATATATAAGGAAATTATTAATTGTGGTAATATTGTTGATTTATTAACAGATTTTATAAAAGCAAAAACTCTGTGCTAACGATTAGTGAAATCGCATTAGTGAGAAAAGCAATTCAGAAGCGATTTTTTAGGCACTTCCATAAACGCTGGGCGGAATCGCACAAAAAAATTTCGTGTCTCTTTAAGAAAAAGAAATAAATATCATTCATTTTGAATTAATAATACCATAACAAATTTTTTTACTTATATTTGAAGTATTACTTGCTGATGATCAATCAACCTAGTTTTTCAAGACAAAAAGGAATGCCAGTAAAGGAATTCCATGATTGAATAAAACTGCCGATTTAGTGTTCCAGTACAACCAACAACAATTAATAATGGCAATAATTAAATCGCTTCGTCCACTGCGCTAATATAAAATATGATATTTTACCAACTTCTATGAATTTACTAGATGAGAAAAAATATTACCCCAATGAAGTCCGAGTACCAGAAAAGGAAGTGTCTATAAGCTTGCAAAGTTTGACGAATCACACCACAAAGCATCTTTCTGAAAGTTTTTCGCATGAAAATGCTAATGATATGACAAATTTAAATTGCAATTATTTAAGTGATTATTTCGTTAATAAAATAAATAATTTTTATTTGTTTTCGTTTTAAGAAAACTATCCCTTAGTTTATAGGAGAATTAAACAAATAAGTATATTAAATTCGGCTATGCCGAATATTTGATACCCTCCATTCTTGTTCTAGCTACATTATTATAACCTAGGTTGTTAACACAAAGAGACAAAATAGGCTAGATTTCACATTATAATGGCTAGACTTCTTACACATTTTTTCCCGTATTGGTGTTGACAAAAAGAAAAAAATACAACAAAAGCAACAAACAATCAAAAATGTGTATGCATCACTTTTACATATCGACATGGACATGTAGATTTTTATATGAAATTTTATCAGAGTATCTTTACATTTTCGTACGTCATTCTTTGGCTACTGGTTCAAGACGCTTCAAATGCAAAACCGAACTGCTGCAGATTATGACGGACATTTTAAGCTTAAGTAGTACGACCTACTCGACCCATTGCGGACTAGAGAATATTTTCCACATCAAAACAGACAGGCGGATATCGCTATTTCGACTTCACATTTTATAAGAATCGAGAATATGTATAGTTTATGGGGTCTCAGGAATTTATTTCGATGTTACAAATGGATTGACAAACTAATAGACACAGTGGTGTGGAGGCTATAGAATCGCAACTCTTTGTAATTCAAAAATTTTGCTTAAATTAAATTAATACTTATTAAATTTTCTTCCAAATGAGATAACAAACAAGAAAGGACGTTTTCAACTCCCCCCTTTATTAAAAGATATTTAAATGTATGTAATCATCAATTTTGTATTTTTATAAATTATAAATCACAAAATTTGATATTTTAAAAATTTTGTAATTGTATTATTTTTTTAGTTTTTCCTGAAGATGAACAGCGAAGCTGTTCGAAACATCGAAAAGATACTAAATATTTAAAAATAAAAATATTAAAAGTTGGAATTTTATTTTTAATTGATGACCTTGAGCCAAACCAAGAAAACGTATATTCTTACAATTACTTAATTAAATAATGTAGCATAGCCATTATTTGCTAGTACCAAATTCAATCTGGTAACATGGAATCAACTGGGAACATTAAATAACTAGGGGATATATTTTCCCATTCTAATTTTTTCATTTCTTCTAATTGCTTCAAATTAGATGGTTTCTTTGTTAACTTCCAAATCTCCAAACTCCCATAGATTTTCTGTGGGGTTGAGATCGGCATACTTCGGAAGCCAAAACTTACAAATCATGGTCGCTTAAAACCTTGCGAGCTAAGCGACGTGTGTGCTTAGGATCATTATCCGGATGAAATATGTATCCAGTGGTCATTTTTTCTTGATTTCCAAAATTTCGCAGTTTTAAATAGCGTTCATTACTCCTTCAATTTAGGTTATGGAACCTGTACCATCATGGAAAAAATCATCTATAAAATAATATAAAATAGCCTTGTTTTCTTACATAAATATATTATTCGTAAACCCACGCCATTATGGAACCCCCGCGAAGTTTATCAGTTGGCAGCTGATACTTGGGCGTACGTTTTTTATATTTTGGCGTCCGGAAAACATAACTTATGCCATCAAAACCAAATGCGGTAAATTAGCATTCAATGCTCCACAACACTTTGGCCCACTGCTCCTTTAACCTTACTAATGAGTGGTTTCTTGCCTGGTCTTCTAACGAATAAATTTGCCTCCCTTAATCGATTTCTGGCTGTCTGAATAGTTCCAATACGAACTTGTAATTGTTCGTTTGAGTAACTAATAACATACACTGTCGCCTTCCGTGATTCGATTTAAAATTTATTTTTATATGGCGGTCTTGACGGGTAGTAGAATTATGTAGTCCTCCACTTCCTGACTTGTTTCTTCGACGGTATCTCGATGCAATCCGGCAAACCATTGATTTACAAATATCAAATTGATGGGCAACTTTATTCATTGATTTACCTTCTTCAGAAGCCTATATAACCGAAAATTTTCTCTCAGCTGACAGATGTTTCTATTATAGAATTAATAATTTTAAAATTATTAATTCATCTTTTAATAACATTTAATTTACTTACTTTTATTGGAAACACAGTGTGTGAAAATTTCCTCTTATTTCATGTGTGATGTAACCTTACAAACAATTTCATGGCTTTTTGATAACAAAGTTTTACTGCTTGCAGTCAGCGATGCAAACTTAGTTAGATTTAGCGCTTTTAAACTATCCAAAAAGCCCTTTTTAAACTCTTTCTTTTAACTCATACTCTCTGTCTGTCTGTCTGCATTGGGTGGACCCCATTCCCCCTTATCCAATTGATCTGAAACTTGACCCATAGCCTTGCCATGACTACAAATTAATTTTGGGGTAGTCACGCACAGTCACGCATGGTCACGCACAGTCACGGAGTGATCTAAATGTCATTTACCCTCATCCAACCGATCTGAAACTTGGTTGATATACTTAATGTAAAGAAAGATCAACTTCGACATAGTCACGAAGAGATGGATCTGAAACTTTTTCCATAGACTTGGGTCTCTATTGAGTATGAAGGATTTAGTTTTTGCCAATTGTTGCCCTCGACACGTCTTATTTTGGAGAGTGGAACATTGTCCTCTTCATCATGTTGAAATTGTACTTCTGCTTCAACGGACAACATTTGTCTTCTAAGATAATTCAAATTAGCATCATCTTTCTGATCGCCCTTATCCGAATCTTCATCGGTTTCACGATGTTCAGTTGGAGGAATTACGTATATGTCCATTAGGGTGGCCCTTAATAAAAAAAAAGTGTTCAAACTGTCGGTCTCACCCCCTAGAAATATGCGAATAGCAAAAAAACTGAGAAATACAAAGTTTTGGGCCAATCAAAAAACGTTTAGTCGTGGCGCAAAGCGATTGAAAATTTCAAGTGTGTTTATATGGGGAAAATATGACTTTTTTTTCAGATTTTACTAAAATTTCGCTCTATAGTTTAATTTTTCCGACAAGCTGTTATATAATTCAGGATCAGTATTACATTATCCCTTCAAAAGGCTACAAAACTTCAAAATCGTATGAAACCTCGCCAAGAAATAGCAAATGCCCCAGACCACTTTTGTGCCAAAAAAAAACTAGGTCATGAAATTTGATGGCATTTTTTTCAACTTTGAGAAATTGATTAAAGTCATCATTCTTTTTTAGTCTCTATACTTGTAAGTACTCAGAGGTGAAGTATTGTTTTATTACCACGTTGTTAACCTATTGCACATTGAGACCGAAGATTGGAAATGTTTTTGATAAAATTTTTAAAACTCCTTTTTCAAGTTTGAAAAAATTTTCTTAAACAAAATTTTAAAAAATTAATCTATCACTTTAAGGTTTTATTAAATACATGTCGCGAATTAACTGTGTGAATTCTAAAGTAAATTCCTCTTCCACAATTTTTTTTACAAGGATTTTATTTTTGCGGATTTCGAGAAAAATTGGATTTTTGTGAAATATTCTGTAAATGTACTCTTTCTAAATATTCTGTATCAAAAATTCATCACTTTTCTACTTTTAAATATTATATTTTATCTTAATAGCCTAGGGTTTCGGAAAAAAATAATATGATTCCATTAACCCGTTTGAAATTGGGGTCACATATGACCCCAAACTAATAAAAGACAATTTATGCACAAAATTCAAATATTTGGTAAGTGCTGTCCAATTTTTAGATGCGACGCTTAAAATATAATAACCAAATGTATAGAAGTTTCGTTCCAAAAATTTGGGATAAATCCGAGAACGTTAACTCATTATTTGCCAAGGCCAGCTTTGGATTTTAAGATATTTTAAAATAAAAATGACATAAAGCGAGTTTTTCTATTAAATTCGTTGATACCACTATTTAGAATTTAAGAAAAATAATTCGGTTAATTTTTATTTATTTAACCCTTCAGTGCTCCTGAGATCAAAATTATCCATTGTGATATATCTCTGGTGCAATTATCTGCTTATTGCTCGCGAATATAAATTAAAACAACTTAGGTCATATGTCTCAAATATAGGACGTTTTTTGAAATTCACTTTGATTTAATTTTGTAATTTATTCCATTAAGAGTAGTATTAATTTAATATTACCTTTTATATATATTATTATATTTGAAATTTACTTTTATTTAATAAACTATTTAAAACTGGGAAATAAAAATAAAAGATAATATAAAGCGACCGATTATAAAAAATCAAAAAATGTCAACCATTATAAGTAATGGCATCTTCACCGATTGACCTGAAATTCTTTTTGGCGTTTTTATCAATATCCAAATTGGTGGGTGAGACCGCAAGAAATTTAACTATTACTGTATTACATAAAGTAATTTTATAACAAAATTGGTTAAAGGTGGTTTTAATTTATATCCGCGAGCAATAAGTAGATAATTGCACCAAAGATATATCACAATGGATAATTTTGATCTCAGGAGCACTGAAGGGTTAAATAAATAAAAATTAAACGAATAGTGGTTTCATCGTGTTTAACAGAAAAACTCGTTTTCGGTCATTTTTATTTAAAAATATCTTAAAATCAAAAGCTGGACTTGGCAAATAATGGGTTAACGTTCTCGGATTTATCCCAAATTTTTGGGACGAAACTTCTACATATTTGGTTATTATATTTTAAGTGTCGCATCTAAAAATTGAACAGCACTTACAAAATATTTGAATTTTTTGAATAAATTGTCTTTTATTAGTTTGGGGTCATATGTGACCCCAATTCCAAAATGGTTAATTGAGTCATATTATTTTTTTCCGAAACCCTAGGCTATTAAGATAAAATATAATATTTAAAAGTAGAAAAGTGAGGAATTTTTGATACAAATTATTTACAGAATATTTCACAAAAATCCAATTTTTCTCGAAATCCGCAAAAATAAAATCCTTGTCAAATAAATTCTGGCAGAGGGATTTACTTAAAAATTCACACAGTTCATCTGCAACATGTATTTCACAAAACCTTAAAGTGATAGATTCATTTTTTTAAATTTTGTTTAAGAAAGTTTTTTCAAACTTGAAAAAGGAGTTTTAAAAATTTTATCAAAAAAATTTCCAATTTTCGGTCTCAATGGTAATAAAACAATACTTCATATCTGAGTACTTATAAGTGTAGAGACCAAAAAAGAATGATGACTTTAATCAATTTCTCAAAGTTGAAAAAAATGCCATCAAATTTCATGAACTAGTTTTTTTTGGCACAAAAGTGGTCTGGGGCATATGCTATTTCTTGGCGAGGTCTCATACGATTTTGAAGTTTTATAGCCTTTTGAAAGGATAATTTAATACTGATGCCGAATTTTGTAACAGCTTGTAGGACAAATTAAGCTAAAGAACGAAATTTTCGTAAAATCTGAAAAAAAAGTCATATTTTCCCCATATAAACACACTTGAAATTTTCAATCGCTTTGCGCCACGACTAAACGTTTTTTGATTGGCCCAAAACTTTGTATTTCTCCGATTTTTTGCTATTCGCATATTTCTAGGGGGTGAGACGGACAGTTTGAACACTTTTGTTTCCCTCCATTTAACGAAGGGCCACCCTAATGTCCATGTTATCCGTTACTTCTTACATGTTCTGCAATTCTTCCATTATTTGAGCAACTATTAGTCTATTGCATATACATAAAGCACATAACATCAATGCAATATTTAAATATATATTAGAATTTTAAACTTATTTTTAATAGAAATAGCACATAATAAACAAAACAATAAAATCCGTTTAAACGGACGCTGCTTAAAATCCTCAATTGCTCATAGACAATAAAAATTTTAAAACTTTTGTTTTGATAAATAAATAATATCATAATAATATAATATTAGTAAATAATAACTTAACTTAGACAGAGTCATATCAGTAAAAAAAAATATATTTTTACTCACCTGCCATGAGACCTCAAACTTTTTTTAAATAAATTTTCCATATTTTTTGCAAAACAGAACGATTCACCTCACAAAAATTGCAACTGAACGACTTTTTTATGTTTTGTTGTCATTTTTCAAAAATCAAGGTTAGCTAGATTCGATTTTTTTAGTTAGCTTCAAAGTAGATTTTGTAACGTCCGTTATAACGGACCAGACCATGTAATGAGATAAGGATAGTATTCCTGGTATTTGTACGATTCCAAAAAGTATATCTATAGCTTATATTCAAAAAGTGCTATCTGCATCAATAATTATTTTAAGGAGAGCGTGTAAAACTAATTTATTAATAAGATCTGAAAGTATTTGTCGATCGATTTGCTACAATATCTATTAAGAAATAGTCGTACTAATCATGTATGATATCAAAATTAATATTATATTTGACAGTTATATCAGAGAACAGTTTGAAATCAAAAATTAATATTGCTGTCAAATGTAGATAACACTTTTTGAATATAAGCCCTCGATATATTTGTTACATTTTCTTTTTGTACGCTTTGAAACATGACGCATTTTACTTTTTATTACTCGAGCTACTCGATACTCGAAAAATAAGTGTATATTTTGAAAAATAAGCGTAGTCGAGCAGCATTTTCATGCCACCAACCGACACCTCATCCGAATTGTGGTGTAGGGTTGCCAGATCGAAAAACAGAAAATGTTGACGGGGAAAACCAAGTGACATGAGTAGAATGTTTGGAAATGTTTCCCACACTGAAACACCCCATCCCCATTTTCAGTGTAGCCAGATCGAAATACGTAAAATTTTGTAAACAATGTTAAAATAAAATTGTTGCTAATAATATTGTTGAGTAGACAGTAAAATTACAAATTTTTAATTTTCAATGGGCACCTTTGCCGCGTTACAACTAAATGGCCCAACAATATAACAATCGCAAAATCTTTTAAAATTATTAAAATTATTTAAAAATCAACGCTAGAATAATTCTCTGCTCATAACAATTTAAAATCATCACTCAAATCAAATTAAAATAATAACAATTGTTATTGTTAAATTAACAGCAATCGTTATTGTTAAATATCAACAATTTTTTTCGCAGAGTGTAGCTCTACAAACTTTATTACAATTTAATAATTAAGCCAATACATCATAATCTATTCAATTCATCTTATTCATTTCCTTTCGTTTTAGATACAACAATAAACTAAGCACTCGAATAAATTACAGTAACAGTAAAAAAAAACTTAAACATCAAAACAGAAGACACAATCAAGTATTAAATAATGACAACTATAAAGATAAGAACGAGCCAAACAATAAGAGCAACAGCAAGGATAAAATTAGTAGCAGCAACAACAGCAACAACAACAAAACGAACAATAAAAATAACACGACAATTACGAAACACTCAAACAATCTGAGAAACTTCAAGTAACAGCAACAATAACCAAGAGTGAAAAAAAACTAAACGACGAAGAGCAAGAGGCAATTTAGAAGAATAACAAATAAATATTGAACTGGAAAAACTTGATGTTTTTAATTTAAATTTTAAACATTAAATATTTTTCAAATAGTAAAACTTAAACCGATAGAAATAAAGGTCTATGGAAATCCAATTTAAACAAACCCAACAATCGCAACCATTAGCGCCACCTCTAGCACTATCGCTACCACCAACATTGCCATTGCTGCCGAAAGGAGGAAGAAATATAAAATCAGACACAAGTGTAACAGTTATATTTCATTGTCATTTCCCGCCGTGTCCGCCTTACATACATAGGACAACGACAAACTGTAGTTGTTGTAGTGATAATGAGGAAATTAGTTATTTGCCTTTTAGTTTTTGGTCTCTACGCAATACAGACAGTAGGGGGGCATATAGACAGTGACCCAGCGCCAGGACGTTCACCCGGACCACCTGTAGATTTTACGACCAGCTTTACAAACGAGGCTGATTTACTAAATAACAGCTACAACAATCACGACAGAAACAATGAAGCTAGATATGAAGAAATTTTAAATGCTGCTGCTAATGTAACAACTGCAACCACTTACATGCAATTGAACCAAGACCAACAAAATAACCACAAAAATAATTTCCAACAAAACCACAATAACAACGAACAAGAAGTGAACTATGACAACGATTCACTTAATGACTCATACAGTCATTTATTAACAACAACCACACAATTGGATATTAATGATGCTGGCCACAATGAGGATGACTATGATATAAACTTTTCTTCTTCTGCTGCATCAGCAATATCCGGAAAAGAAGACGCAATTAAATTTCAATTGACAAAAACAGAAAATAATGAAAACAATAATAGCCCTTCAGATTTCAAACAAAATGATAGATCTGCAAATATTAATAGGAACGAAGATATGGAAAATGTCGAGCCGGAGGAGATGACACAATATGAAAACTTAGATGCATCAGCAGCAGCAACACATGGCAACTTACGTCAACACGCTGAAACAAAACCCGCCATATCATCATATTCTGTAAATAACAATGAAAATATTGAAACGTCTTCATCAACATCCGCGTCCTCTTCATGTCGCTCAGATCTCAAAGAATTTCTCAATGATGCAACTGTGATTGAAGCTGATGATAATAATGACAGCATTTCCAGCAACCCCACCACAGTGCCAGCATTATTATTACAACGAGGCATACAAATCCAATTGCAACTTTTACATGATGTCTTTGATACCTCCACCTCATTTGGCATCAACTGTGGTTTACTGTATAAAGGTAAGTTGAAAAGCTGTTGATTAAAAGCAAAATTTTTATTCATACCGTTTTGTGGTTTTTCCTAATGTGTTCGTAAAAGTGCAACTGAATATTTTAGCTTTGCAATAGACAATTGTTGACATATCAGTGACATTAAGTCCATTTATTTCTAAAGTTTAAAATTTACTTGCAACAGTTGCAGAATTCTTTTTAGCAAAACATATACATTAAGTTAGTTACCCACTTTTTCAATTATTTTTGCAAATTTATTTAGCTCTTAAGACCAAACAACGACAGCATGTGGACAGCTCCGTTTAAAATCTACGTATCGTAACCTCATTGAATTTGATCAAATTTGGCATGAATGTTTCTAGCTTACTAAACAAAGCGTCCAAAAAAAATCAATGAAGATTTGTTAATCTATAACTCTTACTTAGGCCGGGTCGATTTGTGGGGAGGCAAAAAATCACCCATTGTTCATTGAAAATCGTATTCTAGGGATCAAAATAAGAAACTTTGCCGAAGGAACCATACCTCTAAAACGAATTCTGATGTCCCAGAATTTGGGTCAAACTTTTGGAGAGGGTCAAATTTTGAAAAATCCCACTTTGACCCAATTATTATAAATAAATAATAAATATTATTATAAATAAATAAATAAAAATAAAGAAAAAAAACATAGGCATTTCGCTGATTTTTTCATGTAAAGTGCGAAAACTGACGATTTTTTGAAATATTTGTATGGGGAACCCCCCAGGGGAGTTCCAGGGGGTGTGCCACTGGCATGGGTGGGTCGGGCCTCCAAAGTTAGTGGGGGTCGGTCATACATTTGGACTCGATTGGAGCACTCTAAATGGGTCAAAGTGGGATTTTTCAAAATTTTCCCCTACCCAAAAGTTCGACCCAAATTCTGGGACATCAGAATTCGGTTTAGAGATATGGTTCCTTCGGCAAAGTTTCTTATTTTGATCCCTAGAATACGATTTTCACTGAGCAATGGGCGAATTTTAAATCGACCCGCCCTAATAACTCTGCTCAAAATCTTAATTAAAAGGTATTGTGCTAAAGGCCAAAGTTCATATTATAACATGATAAAAATTATTTGATGGTACACCATTCTCCAATGATGTTGATATTGCAAATGTTTTTGATTAATTCTTTGCCTGTACATTTTCGACAGCAGAAATTGACTTAAACAGAATCATATACACATGAACGTAGAGAACATATATTGTCAAACTGCGGTCTCAGTTTTTCATTTCCTAATCCTCTCTTCTTTTTAAAGGACCTTAAAATTTTAAGAATATAAAAACTGCTAAAAATTTCAATATTTCTACCCATCAGTTTAACCAATATGGATATTAAATGAATGAGAAGAATCTCAAAAAATGAAAACAAAAAACAAAAATGATTTAATTATTCAGGACTAAAAATTGTGTATAATGTCCTTTCAAAATTTTGTCCTTTCATATCTTTGACAATATCCAATATATTTTTTTAAAAAAATATATGTTGAAACCTTACGTTACTTTACCACATAAGTCAATTTTGTTTTTTTTACTTGAGCCTTAACAAAAAATCAACAATTTTCTTAATTTTTTTTTAAATTTTTTTTAATGCAATCAAGTTTCGAAAAATACCGAACAGTACTTGTTGGCCTTCAGAAGGCCATACACATGTAAAACTGGAGATCGTGTATAGAAAAATGGTATACTCCGTTTTCATTTTGTTATCATTTCTCCTTTTTAAAGGAGAATATAAAAATTTTTAAAAATTAATATTTTTAATATTTTTTTTTTATTTACATCTTTTTCAATTAAATGGAATTCTTAATGATCATTCAAAATTATTGGATTTAATATTTGTTAATGAAGTTACTGAATGTTTTACGAAGCGATCAAACCCTATTTCTATTCCTGAAGATGGATATCACCCTACTATTTAAGTAAATATATCCATTCCATCTGGACTTGTAGACACACCTAAAAAAGTGTTAAAAGTTTTTTGTTTCGCTCAAACGGATTACACAATGTTTAATGAACTTATAAATAATACAAACTGGCATGATTTATTATCGTTACCTACTGGTACAACTCGTGCCATTGATCAAATGACCGAAACTTTCTTTAAAAAGATGTAGTCTTTTATTGAGTCACTAGATGTAACCCGGTGTGCTTCGCTACACCCTCCCCCTCCCCCCACCCCCCTTCCGAATCGTTATGAAAGGGCTCACGCAAAGTCCCAAGGCTCTCACTAATACAGTAATTCAGATATATCACATTTAATATAAAGTTTGTGTGGGGGTACCACGCGCATTTATCTAATCCCGCCCATTTTTTTTGTCTGACTACTCATGTTAATAATAGATGACCTGAGACAAATTTGCAAAGCTTTCACTATCATAGTACTTAATATATATGATATTAAAAATTTACTTTGTATGGGAGGTGCCACGCCCACTAAAAATATTTAAAAATTAAAGCCTGTAGCACTCCCATATCCGCAGTAAGACTATGTGAAAATTTCAGGAAAATCAGAAGAGTAGTTACGGAGATTACCTCCTACAAACAAACAAAGAAACAAATATTACCTCTTTATTATGTTAAAGTATAGATTATTAGTATAGATTTTTCTATTTCAATGCTTGCTGATGCTGATATACAATGTTCTTTGTTTTTTCATTCGGTACAACAATTATCAGATTTTTGGGCGTTCCTGCCCTGGAGCAAGATACATGTAGCTGCCCATGAGAAGAAGATGGATTATTCATATTAGATCTGGCAACACTTAACTGTTGTCCTTGAACTTAGAATATCATTTGGCAATTTTTCTTTTGAGCGATTTTTGATTTTGCCCATTTTTTATTTTGAATATTTTTTTTTTTGGGCAATTTTTATTTTTTCGCGATTTTTGGGTTTGGTGAT
Source organism: Cordilura impudica (assembly GCA_963682025.1). Taxonomy (NCBI): domain Eukaryota; kingdom Metazoa; phylum Arthropoda; class Insecta; order Diptera; family Scathophagidae; genus Cordilura; species Cordilura impudica. The sequence goes on from OY821520.1 coordinate 153,863,101, forward strand.
TTTTGGTTTTGGCGATATATATTCCACAACAAATCACATTGATAACTAATGAACTTGCCAAAAGACTGTCGCTTTCGTAGTGCTTCATATTTTTTACATAGGAGGTGCCACGCCCACTAATCCCATCCCGGCCAATTTTTATTGGACTACTCACATTAATATCTGATGGAGTCCTGCAAAATGTCGAGTCTTTCCCTTTTATAGTACACCAGTTATATGATATTAGATATCTACTTTGCATGGGCGGTGCTACGCCCACTGCTCGGCTCACGCCCATTTTTTTGTTCGACTAATCAGACAAAGAACCTATGGGCTCACGCAAAGCCACAAAGCTCTCTCTTTTACAGTACTCCAGATATATGACATTAAATAGTTACTTTGCATGGGGAGTGCCACGCCCATTGTTATGAACCCGCTAATTTTTTGTTCGGCTACACATACTAAGATCTGATAGGCTCGTGCAAAGTGTCAAAACTTCCTTTTTAGCACACCAGTTATATGATATCATATATTTACCTTGTATGGGCGGTGCCACGCCCACTGCTCCGATCACGCCCATTTTTTGTCTAACTAATCAAATGAATAACTTATGGGCTCACACAAAGTCCCAACACTCTCACTATTACAGTACTCCAGATATATGGCATTTTATATTTAATTTGTATGGCAGGTGCCACGCCTATTGGTCCGATACTGCCCATTTTTTGTCCGACTACTTACATTAATAATAAGTGACATCAGACAAATTTGGAAAGCTCTCTCTATCACAGTACTCGAGATATATAATATTGAACTATTACTTGTATGGGATGTACCACGCCCACTTATCCGATCCCGCCCATTTCCTACTAATATTAACAATAGGTGACCTCACACAAATTTGCAAAGCTCTCCCTATCATATTACTCAATATATGTATATGTTATTAAAAATTTACTTTGTGTGGGAGGTGCCACGCCCACCAAAAATATTTAAAAAATTATAGTCTATAGCACTTCCCATATCCGCAGCAAGACTCTTTGAAAATTTCAGGAAGATCAGATGGGTAGTTACGGAGATTACCTCCTACAAACAAACAAACAAACAAACAAACAAACAAACACACATTTCCTCTTTATTATATTAGTATAGATGTGTTCCTAAAAAATTTTTGAAAAACCTTTCTGGACCGCCTTGGAATACTAGGAAACTGGCTAGTGTCAAGAATAAAAAAAAAAAATATTACAAAAAATATAAGAAAACTGGATCTCTTGTTGATCATGAAAAATACTCCATTTGTCGTGCCGAATATAATACTCTGAATAATTCATGTTATTTAAACTATTTGAAGAAAATGAAAAATAATTTTAAACGAAATCCGAAGTCATTCTACAAATTTGTTAACTCTAAGAGAAAAACTAAGAGCTATCCTGCTGTTATGAAATTTCTACATAATGAATCCTGTGATGATTCTAATGTCTGCTCATATTTACTGACTGCTACTCAAATTATATCCATTCCTTCTCTTGCTATATCTGTGGTTTCTAATGAATTGAAAAATTTAAATTTTCCAGCAACAGTGCTCCAGATAAAATTCCGTCCTGTATTTTAATAAAATGTGCTGATGTTTTAGCTGTACCATTAACACTCATGTTTAATACCTCAATTAAATACGGTTATTTTCCCATTATGTGGAAGGATTCATTCATTATTCCGCTATTCAAATCTGGTAACAAGGCTGATATTACTTATTATCGTGGAATTGCTAAATTAAGTATTCTACCTAAAATTTTTGAAAAAATTATAACGGATTATCTATGCCATCAAGTAAATACGTTAATTTCTCCCTTCCAACATGGTTTCCAAAAAAGATGTTCAACCTCTACAAATCTATTACAATTTACTACAATTGTCAACCGTGGTTTTCTTGAACGCAAACAAACAGATGCAATCTATACTGACTTCAGCAAGGCTTTTGATAAAGTCAATCATAAACTTCTTCTTAAGAAATTACATATGACGGGATTTTCAAATCTTAGCGCAAAGTGGATATATTCTTATTTAACCAATAGAGCACAATAAGTATGTTTTAAAAATATTACTTCAAAGCCGATAGATGTAAAGTCGGGAATACCACAAGGCAGCCATCTGGCACCGCTTCTTTTTTCTTTGTTTATATACGATCTTCCGAATGTTATTCGTTTTTCAAACATCTTGATATATGCGGATGATGTCAAAATTTTCTTCTGTTATAATCAACACTCTGGTCATGTTTTTCTCCAAAATGATTTAAATTCATTTTATTCTTAGTGTAATTTAAATTTAATGGATCTAAACCTTAAAAAATGTAAACATATGCGTTTCGTCAGAAAGAGGCCGATATCTGTCAACTATGTGCTGGGTGATTATTGTCTCGATAAAGTAGAAACTTTATAGATCTTGGTGTTTTATTGGATCACAAACTGACCTTTATTCCTCATATAACAATTACTGTCAACAAAGCCAGAGGTGTACTTGGTTTCATAAAACGTTAGGCTAAAGAGTTTAATGATCACTATGTCACCAAAACTTTATATACGTCACTTGTGAGACCTATCCTGGAATTGCTTCTATAATTTGGGACCTAATCTACCAAATTCATGCCGACAGTCTGGAATCTGTACAGAAATAATTCCTTTTGTTTTGTCTTCGGAGTTTAAACTTCAATCCAAGTAATCTTCCATCCTATACCAGCAGACTTGCCCTTATTAAGCTACCAACTTTAAAAAGCCAGAGAACTATGCTAAATGCTTCATTTCTTCTTAATATAATTAATGGTGATGTTTGTTCTGGTTTCCTGATTAGCAATATATAATTCAAAATTCCACAACGACCAACACGTTGCTTCTCAACTTTATCTGTACAGTTCTATAGAGCTAATTATGCAAATGCAGACCCTCTCAGGAGAATGTGTATTCAATTTAATGAACTTTATAGATTTATTGATTTCTCATTAAATACTAACCTAATTAAAAGTAAAATAATATGCTTTCTAAATTCATGAATATCTATGTACTAAAATTAATTTTAAAATGTTTTTCTTTGTAAATAGTCTGTAAGGATTAATTCCATAGACCAATATACGAATAAATAAAATAAATAAAATAAATATTTCCATCCATATGGCTATATGGAAATAAAAATAAAGGGGACGATCTCTGAAAACTAAAACTAATTTTATTTAGATTTATCGGAACGAGAAGGTTTAAAAACATGCTTTCATATTCTTGTGAATTCTAATAAATTTCAAACATTGTGAAAAATTGTCATCATTCAATAGCTTTCTGATCTGAGGACCAACAAATATGCTTTCTTTGATTTTAGGATATGACATTTTAGGAAAAACCGCTAACAAATATTTAAATGCTGCACCACCTTTGTCCAGAGCATTGACAAAGTTCTTAAAAAGGCGCAATTTTATGTGCAGCGACAGAAGAATAACGTCATTTGGATCAATTAATGGTTTATTTGAAATGATTTGTTTTCCTGGTGTTCAGTTCTTTTTTGCCGCTCTGTACTGACGTAATGATGACATGTAGCGCAACTATCCCATAGACAAAGGTAACAACAATATTTTGTAAAACCTCCTTGCATACCATTCCAAAAACCAACGACATGAAACAGATTAATTTACAGTTATTTATGAAGGCCTATACTATATATACAAAGAAATTTAAATCACACACTTTAAGGTCACCACAGATCATCTTCCATTTATGATCGTTGTATTTGAGTAATGTCAAAATCTCAGTCATTGGTTCGTAATTTTCCGTTGTATTAATGGCATGAGCAATTGGTATTAATGGTTTTTCATCCCCATTATGCAAAAGAAGAGCCTTTAAACTGTACTTAGAGCCGTCAGTAAATAATCTCCATTCAGTTTTGTTATATGGCTGGTTCATTTTTTGAAATAAGACATCAACATTAGTGCACTATAGAATAGAGTGTTTCTTTTCAAAATATGCAGCCAATTCCAAGCTTCTATTCTATAGATTGTTACTTTTGTCCCAACTGTAAGATGTTTCCACTGCTGCATGCGTGAAGCTGGTAATTCTGCGTCTTGCTTCGTTAAATATAAAACCCAAATTAGATCATTCTGTTCAGCTTGAGTCACTAAATTGCGTTCATCATCATCCTCATACAAACTACCACTGCTGGTGAAAGATGTTTCGGACTCACTGCTCGTAGCACTTGGAATGACTGGTAATGGATCATCATTTAAGTAATATTTTTTCGATTTTTCATACTGAATCCAGCAACTTTTGCTAAACAGAAATAACAATCGGTTTGGTGGTTACTAGAATTGAAAAATTGAAATAGATCTTCTTGCCATTTGACCACTTGTATAGAACAGTTTTGCAATTATTGCAAAACATTATCGGTGTCCACGGTTTGTCCAATTTCCTGAAAGCAAAACTAAAATAACGCAAGTCTGCATATTTTGATGATTCTGATATTGCATAACCTTTTTTCAACCAAATTTAAATTTAAGATTTATTATAATTTGAATTTCAATAAATATTAAATAAATAAATAAATAAAAATCTTTAATTTACTTTTTATTAGAACGAGATGAAAATTGTTTTAAAAAAAATATTTTTTCTATCTTTAATTAAGACAAAACTTTGTAATTAAACGAAAATAAGTCTCAATAAAAAACATTTACTTACATTGTTTATAATATTGAGTTTACGAGATAAAGCCGAATATAACAATCTTACTTTGTTTTTTATGCAGTTCCAAACATCAGCACAAACTTATAATACCCTGATCTGGTGTAGATTATAAAACCTCATTTGTCTATTAAACACTAAGCTGAACTGCTTAGATTTTTATTTCATTATTAAATTAACTTTTATAACAAATATCTATAGATTTCTCTTTTGTAAGATTTAATGTAAACATGTCTAAAATATCTTAAATGTTTAGCAAAGCAAAATATAAATTTAACCTAAAGTCACTTGGCTGTGACAGACTTTAGCCCTGAATTTTTCCTTACCATGTTGTGATAACCAAATAAATAAACAAAACACAATAAAACACTAAACAAAAAATCTTCGATGTCTGTGTGTGTGTAAACATAATTTCTAACAAATATACTGTATATGAATGTTAAGGCAGAGAAATACACAAATACTTATAAAGACAGATAACAAAGATTCGACAGAAAAACAAATAAAATATTTATGTTGGATTGCTATTTGTAGACACAATTTTATTTTCAAGCTAATCGATTTAAATAAGTAAATTTCAATCGAATATGAACGAAAAACAACAATAATCTCAAATTTACTACACATTTATTTCATTTTAAACACCAAATAGCAATATATTGTTGTAAAGCTAGATAATGGGATATAAATAACAAAATGGCTAAATATCCTTCAACATAATGTAATAAGTAAACAATAACTTGAAGTGCATCCAATACAGGTAACTTAAACGCCGCACAGAGGGGTATTTTAACGGTCTGGGTGGCCAAAATCATTTGAAGTAAATTTATGAAGCAGAATGTTAAAAAATTAGTCGGTGAGGCGTAAAAAACTAATTTGAATAATTGAAACTAAAACAAAAACGTATTTATTATATATTTGGTAACAACAATAAACAAAAACAATTCATTTTTTAAATAATTTAAAAATATTGTAGGCGTATTAGTAAATCACATACTTTGATTGATGTTATGAAAAGATCTTTAAAAAAAAATTAAAATTCAAAGATTACAACTTAAATATAATTGTTGTTCAGGGTTAACTTAATTATTTGGACATATGGTCATCACTTGAGCATGAAGTATTTTCGTTCATTGTGTCCGCCATATTTTCGTGGCTGTCGCTGTGGTCTGTCGAAACAAGCATTTCTAAACATTCCTTTGTGAAAGGTGTTGGTAATTTTTTTGGCTTCGACCTAATGCCCGTTAGCAAAGGATCGGAAGTTAGCAGCAATCTCTTGAAAACTTTCGCGCATAATTTTGACGGTATTGGCGAAAGTGTTTATTTTTGGCCTCAGCGGCTTCTTCGGACAGCTTCGGACCTATGGGCTGTATAGCTTTTTCAATCACCAGTTGTCCATGTATCAAAATTTTGTGCATTGTTGGAGACATCGGGTACCAGTGCACAGTTGTAATATGTGGCCAAAACTAAAAAAAAAAAAAATTTTTCATTAGAAAAAAAAAAAATTATACCAAATGTGAGCCAATACTTTCAAACGTATAATTGAAAACTTTCACGTGAGTACATTTGCTGGTTTAGTTTATATAATGAAGCAAAGTTAAGATTTGTATATATCAATTTTCAAATTTAATACTTCTATTTTTTAAGTATGAAATCAAGGTAGGCTATAATTTTGAATTTATAACGTTTTGGAATTTTTTTTTGTTTTTGTTTTTTTGAAAACTGACATTCTTCTTAACCACGCATATAAATTTCGGCTAGTTTGAGTGCGGCCTTCATAAGATTTTTTTGTAATTATAATTACTCTAAATAAATAACATAAAAAAAAAAAAAATAAAATTAGAATTGAAAAGACGCAGAAATTTTTTATTAATAATTATTAATTAACGCTTATTGCCATAAAATAATTTAAGGCTTCCTAAATAAGTACTATGAATTTCAGAACCTAGTTTAGCCGATTGTTTAAATTAGAGCCTTTTTAGTGACGCCTATTATTACAAATAAAGAGATTTTTGATACGTGGAAAGCACATCAACGCAAAGAAAATCATGAAATAACAACGATAATACTTCAACACGTTGAGAAAGTTTCCAAAAAAAATTTAAAAAATAGATCAAATGTAACAAAAAATCCGAAATTTCATTGGTATTGCAAAGAAAAGGTGGCAAAATTCTAAGTATCATAAGGATTTTTTTGAATATAAGGAATCTGACTGGCTAAAAAGAGAATTTACATACTTGGAATCTGAAAATTGCGTAAGTTTACATTTTAGAAATATATATGATTAAAACAATTATCAATTTTTTATGAAAAGGATGGTAAGACAAGTCGAAAATCAACTGGCGGAAGACCTGAGGTGGCATATAATGTTTGTTCTGAAAGAAGTAAGCGCCGTAAAATAAATGAAATTTGTGTAAAATATGAAAAGGAATTAATTCATAAGGCTTCTGAAAAACTTTGTCGAGTTAAGTGCAAATATCGCTTTGATGAAAAGATCCAAATATCAAATGGTGCTTTAGCTATGTTTATGGACCTTAAGTTTACTAAAACTATGTATGAGGGTCTTAGAGATTATAATGAAATGTTATTGGGTGCAAAATATTATCCTCCGTATACTAAAATATTGGAAAGAAAAAAAGAATGCTACCCAGATAATACAATAATTGAGGAAACCGGTGCATCCATAAAGCTTCAAAATCTTTTAAATCACACCTCAACTCGAATTTTACAATCAATTTATGTAGATTTGAAGAATATTTCTGAAAAAAAAATAATACTGATTGGAAAGTGGGGTATGGATGGTTCTAGCGGTCAACAAATCTTTAATCAAAAGTGGCAAAACGAAGAAAATTTGGAAAATGTGGATGAGAAGAATATTTGTATGGTTACATTTGTTCCTTTAAAATTAATTACAGAACAAAGTAAACAAATAGTTTGGAGAAATGAGAGACCATCTTCAATCGGGTACCGTAGGCCAGTGAAATTTAAGTTTACAAAGGAAACCACGGAAACCGTCCAGAAGGAATACAAAAATTGTTGCCAACAGAAGTGGAGTTTAATGAATTCATCAAATTTGAAGTAAACTACAACCTTATGTGTACAATGGTTGATGGTAAAGTCGTAAATATTTTAACTGCACAAAAATCGTCAAGATCATGTCATATATGCAACGCAAAGCCAAGTGATATGAACAACATTGAATATGTGGAATCGTTAACCCCCAATGAAAGTAACTACGAGTTTGGGCTAAGTACTCTTCATTGTTGGATTAGATTTATGGAATGCATTCTTCATATTTCGTATAACCAAGATTTCAGGAAGGCGTTTACTTCTAAAGAAAATAAACAAATAAAAGAAAATGGAAAAAAATATATTCAGAAGGAACTAAGAAACAGAACTGGAATCTGTGTCGATATGCCTAGACCTGACACTGCCAACTCAAACGATGGTAACGTTGCTCGAACGTTTTTTAAAAATTATGACGTAGTTTCAGAAATTTTAAACATTGATATCGGTCTAGTAAAAAGATTTTATTGTATCTTGTAAGCACTTGCATCTGGTATAGAAATAATATTAACAAAATTCAAACTATATTGCAATGAAACTTATACACTATTTGTGGATCTGTATGGGTGATACACTATGCCACCGTCAGTTCACAAGGTGTTGATGCATGGAGCAGAAATAATATCTCATTTGGAACTCGCAATAGGCGCGATGTCAAAAGAAGCTCAAGAGGCATAAAATAAAGTATTCAAGTCTGCAAGACTTAATAATAGCAGAAATTTTTCAAGAAAAGTAAACAATGAAGATATAATACACTACATCTTAGTATCGTCCGATCCTCTTATTAGTCATTTAAGAATAAAGAGAGAGCGAATCAAACAAAATATGCTACCAGAAGCCTTGCAAATGGTGACTTAGTTTTTTTTGCAATTAAATGTTATTTTTTTATGATTAAAAGAAAAGCTTAAATTTAAAACTACATCGCATTTGGTGAGTGAATTTTTTAACGATCGCGAACAAGTAATATATCACTTCCTAATAAATAAAAACTTAATGATAATTAACTGTTTTTTATTTAACAGTTCAAATAGATTTAAATTGATATGTTTCTAAAAATAAATTAATTTGACTTTAAAACAAAAAATAAACTATTTAAAAACTTCACTACAAAATTCAATAAGTTTCTACTTCATAACCCTTTCATGACCGAATTCAAATGGCTGGGTATTTTAAGACAAAACTTAGTTTAAGAAACATGTTACCTGTTAAAATCGCAATGATTTTATGTGCCATTTATTCAAATTTAGATCTGAAAGAGTTAATAACATATTTTTATTAACTGGAGAATGAAATTGTTTTCATTCGCTATAGTTTGACAGCCATTTTTAATTAATTTATGTAGTGAATGAAAAATAGTTTTGAAATTGAAAATAATGGGCGTGGCACTTTTGTACCACGCCGAAATTTAGAATATAAATCACATATTATATAACTAACCCACGTACTGAATTTTATAAATTTAAATAAAGAAATAAAAAAGTTATGGGGTTTTGGCCGGATCTTACAACTGTGCAGTGGTACAAACAACATACATTTTTCAATTTTTCACCGTCAACGTTTTGGCCACTGGAGATTGCTTCTAAAATTACTTTCAACCGAAAAATAAGATTTCGGTCAACCCCCGTAATCTCTGCTGCCAAATCTGGATCGGAAAAAAACGCCTGCTTGTGTTGCCGTCATTACTGTTCCCAAATCCAGGCTTTGGAGCGTGCACAATTAGTCCCATTCGGCATCCAAACTCTTACTGCATCTTTGCTTTTTGGATTTTCGCAACATCTTTTTCTATTTCGGTCCTTGCCATTTCTTCAGAGGAAGTTTATAGGACAAATGCAAAATACCCTCAAAGAACCGAATTCGAGCGTGAAGCGTTGAAAGACCAAACGTTAGCGATCTTTCGTCGATTTCACCAATTTTGTCCAAATTATTGAAATCTTTAGAAGTTTTCTTGCAAATGTAGCACCTCATGGTGGAGCTGGTGTTAGTAATAGCGTTACAAACTTTAGCATCGATCATAGTGAGAACCAATGTATGATGCGCGCTAATTGCTATTCCATTTAACTCAAACTCCGTTTGAAAAAAGGCGTGTTTTGAATGTATTGCACTTCTTGGTTTGTAAAGTCTAACGACTCCTTCAAAAATTGAATTCGTATCGGAAGACAGTAGCATAGTGAAGATGGAGTTTGGTTCTTCCAAATCATCTTTTCCATTGTTGTTGATGACAGTTGCAATGGGACAAGCGAACTTTGCAAAATATAAGCATCCGAATCGGCATCATTTTCAAAAGCTTGCTTGAATTCACATTGATTGAACCCATCACAACCCCATTTATAAATAAGCCGCAAACTCGAAATCTCACCAAGTACTTCTTGAAGATACTGCAGAAGTCGAGTGGCCGTGTGGTTCAAAAGATCCTGTAATTTTATCTCAGCACAGGTAGCAGTAATTTTGAAAGCCGATGTTGGAGGGTAACAATCTTTCTTAGCCTCTTGAAGATAGCTGTAGTAAGGCTAGTACTTACCGTGGCTCATCCTAACTACCTCGTACTGTTTTCGTGTAAGATTGCCTTCAGCGAACATAGAAAGGGCTTTTAATACTGGCAACCGTCCCGTGCATTTCGAGTAGATTGACTCTGTTGGTAAGCCACTTTATATTTGTGTGCGCGATTTGGCGACGAAGTTATATTTTTCAGTATTTCAGCAGCATTTCTCTTTCCATCAGTTTCCAACTTGATTTGCGTGGCTGCAACCAACACACGTGTGTCATTGGATCTGCGTAATTCCTCTGTTTTGCGTAATTCCTCTGTTTTGCGCATTTGGGTTCTTGCGGAGGACTCTTCGAAACGTTTTACTGGGCGCCCAGCACAACTAACAGCACTTGGTATCGAAAAACATCCCGTGATCCATGAATGATTATTTTTCATAAAATCTTTGGGTTTTCTTTCGGATTTAAGCCATTTTGCTTTAAATTTGCCTTTTAATTTCCCAAAACTACTGATTACTAAAGCTCGCTTTTCTTTAGAAAAATTACCCAATTGCAGCTCACGATTTTTGTTATCGTCAATGTTAGTGTTTATTGCAGACAGATTGCTTTTATCGGTAATTTTCAGAACGTCTAGACGAACTATGTACTTGATTTTTGGAATAAATGTTTTTTTTAAATATATTTACAAAACAATATACATTAAAGCAGCAGTAGGTAAATGGCTAAAAAAAATATAAAAATGTTTTTTCCATCTCACCAATAAAATGTTTAAGATTACATTTAATCACAGATTGAAGTGGTGGTGAGTGGTGGGGATTAACTTTTTGACCAGAGGTCGCTTTTGGTACCCATTGAAATTTACAAAATAGAATTTTTCAATGCTGCTTTACTAGTAGGAATTTAAATTATTATTATAATTAGCTAATTGGATTAAATAATATTTACCTGCTTTACAATTTTCCATTTTACTTATATGTTTCAACTGAATACAGCCTTCGCACAGCCTGCTTAAACTTTTACTTTACTTGAAAGCAACAAAATAGCAAATGCACAATTAGGCAACTAGAAACTTTGAAAGCGTGTAGAAAACGAATGTAAGCAAAAAGGAATGAAAAAATAACGGATTCTAGTTAAGCATTATATTCTCTTTACCCTACAATCGGTAATTATTAAATACATTGACTTTTAAAAAATCGAATTTTGGCCGCTCAGATTGGTGAAATACCTGTCTGTGCGCCGCACAGTGGCTGAAAATTGTTTTTCATTGGCCAAAAATCTTTTACTTTTGAACGGATCAAAATATTTTAGTAATTCTCTTTCTAGTGGGTAAATATTTAGTTTAGCTCGGGTCTGTTTTAATTTCATAAAAAATGATTGAGTACTTTTTAAGAAATTCTAGGTCAAAGTTGAGCTTATAATTTTGGATTTTTATAATAATTACAAGCATTTTTTGCAATAATGGGATTTTTTTAATGTTTACACTCAAAAAAAAAAGTAAAATCAACGGGAAATTTTGCTATTACCACTGAAAAATTAAACATTTTTTGTTGTCAAATTTGCAAATTTATGTACACTCAAAGAATATTTCCACTTAAAAAAACGTTAGTAATATTACTAGAGGACCCCTGCTGCTCCGCAGCATTATACTTATATTATATTAATTTTTATAATATAATACCAAAATTTGCCAAGAGAAGTTAACGTACAGTAAAAGTAAAGTTGATTGTCCACGCATAACTTTCCACAAACCCAACGAATTTAAGCAGGTAATAGCTCAAAAGAAAGATCCACTGAGTGTTCTAAGACTTATGACAACAGCCTACGTTAATTAGAACTCTAGTTATAGAGGCTTGAGTGAAGGAAAATATTGGAAAAACCTTGAAAAAAGTATAAGGTCGGAATTGAGTAAATTCCAATGCTGTGTCTAAATAACTTTCATTTAAAAAAATGGTGGAAATCGGCCGGATAGAACGGCCAGATGGACTGATTTTAGTTTTCATAAATTCTTTTAATATATAAGATGTAATAGTCTTGCTATTACTACAGAAATATTTATTCTTTTTTGCTGTAAAATTTGTTCATTTTTGCAAAATAAATCTGTTGAACATTAGCGCAATGATTTTGATTTTGATATGAAAACGAGGGTTTTTATTTTTTGAATCTTTCTTATTTATGAAAACATTTCATATATATGTGGGTAAAAAAAACCCTTAAAAAAACTGCAATAGATTTTAATAGCAGTTGTAACAATGATAGATCCTGTTTATTATTATTTTTTACTTATATTATGTTTTTCGTACTTCATTGATTCATTTGATTCAAAAATTAATTGCAACTATTCCATATTTTGTTCTGTGTTATTTCTGTTCTTTAGTAGTTTTTTGACTTCTTCGTCTAAATCCCGATGTTCCACTGTCCATTGATTTCGAATACTGGAGCTGAACGAATCTGACGTTGCCAATAATATATTAAATAGATCTTCATTTGTGGAATTTCGTGAAATTTTTCTAGTATTTTCTAGTACTGTGCTCTCTATAAAATATGTAATCCTTGTTCCTTATTTCATGAGCCTCTTCTGATAGCTCTCCAAGTGGCACCAAATGATATTTAATGACATCTTTTGCATGATAAAGAATTTTGTGAACTGTTGCAACAATATTTCTTTATGGGCTCTTGGTTGTATATATTTTTGCAGTTTCCTTATCATAATCTCCAAATTTTTTGGAGTCAATTTCTTCACTGCACGCAAGTACTTCTAGGATAACTTAAAATCTCAGATGCTGTTTCTGAATTTGAAAAGAATCTTCTTGCGGTATTGCCATTATTTGTACTGCCTGACACTTGTTTCAATTTGCAACATCCAATTTTGCAACATTCATCTTGAACATTTTTCCTTTTTTGAACTTTTTAACTCCTTGTTGGTTTCGTTGTTTCTTATTGATCCTGAAGAATCGAAATCCAAATCATAACTTATTTTTGGTATGTGTTCCATAAGTCGTATTCTTGCATGTAGTGCTGATAATCCAAATTCATATGTATCAGTATTATGTAGCGATTTTGTCGGGACTTGACTTAATTAGCTTGATGTTGCTTGGCATATGATGCAGCTGGATGCAGCCTTCGTGTTAATCAAAGCCTGGCTACTTTTCCATCTATCATTGTCAGCATTAATTGGTCTGGTTTATTTCGGATGCTCTTTTTATATGGGGACTAGGTAGAAAAATTAACCAATCATGACCATACCCATATTTGGTAACGTCACTAATTTTTTTTTCAAAAAAATTAACAAACAAAATTTGAGAAAAATCTATGCAATATTTATACCCTATACCACTATGTGGTTTGGGTATAATGACTTTGTGCTGCTGTTTGTAACTACCAAAAATATTTGACCTAGACCCATCATTTATTATACCGATCGAATCAGAATCACTTACTGATTCGATTTAACGATGTCCGTCCGTCCGTCCTTCTGTGTGTCCATGTAAAACTTGTAATCAAACTGCAGGTCGCAAATATGAATGAATCTTGATGAAATTTGGTATGTCAGCTTCTATCGGCCATAAGATAAACACTATTGAAAGTGGTGAGAATCGGTCCATGTTCAGACCTAGCCCCCATACAAATGAACCCTATGAAATCGACATAAATTGCCATAAGATCCAAATTATCATATAGATCTTACTCAAATTGGGTTTGTATGCGTTTAATGAGTAGTCCAAAAATGATCCCTAGAGGACAACTCTTGGTCATAGGCCCCATATAGAGCTGCTTCCCGATCTTCACTTAAATCTATCAAAAAACAAAAATATTACACTGATTCTTCTCAAATTTTGTTTCTATATATTCTTGCAAAATACAAGAGACTTTACCAAACGTGGTCAGGATCGGTCCATTTTTGGGCCTAGTCCCCATATAGAATATAGCATCCAGTATGAACTTTTTCATATCTGCAGCCAAAAAAATTAATAAAAATCCCACTCAAATTTGGTTTATGCTTATTTTCTATGTCCAATTAGTTGGGCCTATGAGATAGGGTCTCTAAACGCACGGTATAGGGTATCATATAGTCCATCTAAACCGACTGTAATTTTGTTACTTGTTTTGTTATACCCTATGTGGTTTGGGTATAATCATTTTGTGCTGATGTTTGTAACTACCAAAATATTGGACCTAGACCCATCTTTTATTTTATCGCTCAGCTCAGAATCATTTTCTGAGTCATTTTAGCGATGTCCGCCCGTCTGTCCGTCAGTCTGTCCGTCTGTCCGTCTGTCCGTCCGTCCGTCCATCCGTCCATCCGCCTGTCCGTCTGTGTGTCTATGTAAACCTTATAATCAAACTAAAAGTCCACACAGTAGTGCAGCGGCAGAGAGGTTTTTTTCGAAGTTAGCAACAATTAAAAACATATTAAAAAACAGACTGCTCATACAGTCCTGTGATATGCATCTTTCAGCTTTAAATTTACTTGAAAGTGATCATGCCAAAGACTGGCAACCAAATCAGGAAATGTTAAAGAAGCTGGAAGACGTCATTAAAAAGGATCTCCTTAAAAAATAAAACAATTTTTTGTTATACGTAGTATGTTATGTAAGTTATTGAAATTACTTTTGTTTTCTTATTTTTTGTTTATTTTTGTTATAAAACAAGTAAAGAGTTTATTTTAAATAAACAAGTGAATTAAATAATATTGTTGGGTACCACAGTTGCTAGATAATCTAGGTGTAAAAGCGTCAAATTTTGGGGGAAAAATCGTCAAAATCGACATTCCATTTTGTAAAATCGTCAAAAAAAAAATTGTCATGTATGTATGTATGTATGTATGTATGTATGTATGTACGTATGTATGTATTTGTTTTATTTAACAAAGAAAACCAAAATAGTAAAGAAGATAAAATTCTTATAATTTTTTTTAAAAAATAAGTAAATTATTAAAGAAATAAAAAAACAACAATTCTAGTTAAAACATTTTTACATACATATTTAATATTTATGTATGAAAATGTCATAAATAACAATTACTTATCTTTAAATTTGTAATTTTAATTTTCAAACTCTTTTGAAAATAAATTAATTTGAAATTAAATAATTCTGTTTATATTCACAGTTTATATATAAATTTCAGAATTTAACATATTTATGAAATCTGTTTTTATTGCAATGTCATAGCAATTATTTTTAATTTTAAATAATATTTTTTGAAAAGAATTCCTACCATAGAATCTTTTCCTAGCCGATTTCTAACTTTTGTTTTATTCAGATTTACTTGACTGAATATTCTTTTAACATTGCCTAAAGAATGTGGCAAAATTAATATTTTTGGAACAGTTTTGTTAAAGTAGGAAATAAATATCTAGAATCTGCACGTTTTATTTAAGAAATTTTCTTCCAAAAATTTAAGTGGCCATCTTCAAAATAATTGTTAAAATTCAAAAATTATAACTCGCTAAATTCGGAATCTTAGTTTTGTTTATCCTCTGCATTAACAAAATATGGGAACTCTTTAACAACAATAAAAAAAAATTATTTTCTTTCATTTATTTTAAAGTTTGGATCAATAAAAGTTTTCAAAATCAAATCTTTTTAAAATTTGATCACAATGTTATACATATCGCTCATTTGTGAGAAGACAGACATAACTAAAAAAAAGCAATTCCGAGATAAATGCATTTGAAGTTTTCAATTTACACTAACTGCTGAGTAAAGTACAAAACCTTTTTGGTCGCCACTCAATGAGTAAAAGAGATATCAATATATGTTGTAGATTATGGTGTAACCCATATTTATGCATCATTAACTCAAAAGTCTTAATTTTTGAGTTATGCTTGTCTTCTCGTAAATAAGCGATATGTACTGATGTGTAAAGAAAAAAATAGTTGACTTTTTATTAATGAAAATTATAAGGTCGTCATAATAAAATATAGTTAACAGATAAAATGTTATTTTTAAAAATTGTAATTTTCAGAGCAAAAATCGTCCAATCGTCATTTGTTGGTGAAATGTGGCAACAGTGTTCGGTACACATTTATTTGAACTGAAAAACAAATGGTGGCTCTGTGTTCGAATTGGTGTCGTTTTTATTCAACAGGTGTCATATTTTATCGTTACAACCGATGAATATTTGATACTACATTAAATTCACTTGTACTACATTTTTTACTAATTTTTTTTTCTAGCCTACTACATATTCTGCTACAATTTGAAATGCCACCGCGGTACCCCTGGTAGACCCACAGAGAACTTTAATTCTAAATTATGAATAAATGAAATCTAATTCGTTATATGATTTGAATCAGTTTTTCTAGAATCGACATATATACATAGTTTTTTAGTTTTAGTTCCATCTTCAGGGGTACATACATATGTATGTATAAGAGAACTAAAAATACAATCAAAATCGTATATATCGTTTGGACTGGAAATAACAAAATAATATTACAATATACATTACCAAAGGCACAATCGATGATAAATATTGTCAAACAACTGTCAATTTACCATAAAAAAGACTTTCGAAAATCAACAAGCGAATGTAGGACATATAACAAAAATCGACTGTTATCGTAGTACAAGCTGAATTACATTTATTTTACATATTTACATACTTTTTTACCAACTATGTCCTTTTGGCGACCTTGATTCCAGTTTCTGTGATAAACGAGTGCGAACTGGGAATATGCACCACATGTTGATAATAATTTAGAAATAAATAACAAAAAAAAACTAACTTTAAGTTGAAGTGTGTGTGAATACATTTGGGAAACATATTTTAAACTTTTCAAGCTACTAAAAGCCTAATGAAAATAGTTTTTGTCATTAAATCCTTGAGCAATTACCAAAGTATACAAAAAAAAAAGTAATGAAAATACTTATAACCAGTTAAGTTTAAAGTAAATTCAACCTTGTGTGCACAATTGTTCTACAAACTTGTGACCATATTAAACAAAGGCGCTAAATTAAAGGGCCCATAAACTGAACATGTATGCAGCACATGAATATTTAATACTAGTTAGTTGTAAAACGTCTGTGTCGACCATTGAAAATTAAAAAAAAAATTTTTTCATAAGAAGATATAGTTTTCGAAAAAAGGTAATTTTTGAATAAAATTTACTTTTTCAAGACAAGACGCTTTCTTCAGGCAAGGTACTTTTTAGAAAAAAATATACTTTTTTAAGAAAGAGTACTTTCTTAATAAAGAGTGCTTTTAAATAAAATGCACTTTTTGAAAAAATTTCCTTTTTAAGAAAAGGTATTTTTCGTGGAACAGTACTTTATCAAGAAAAGGTATTTTGATGAAAATTTACTTCTTCAAGAAAATGCTCTTTTTCAAGTAAATGTAATTTTTGAAAATGTACTTTTCCAAAAAATGTACTTTTCCGAAAATGTACTTTTCCAAAAAAGGTATTTTGAAGAAAATTTACTTCTTCAAGAAAATGTTATTTTGCAAGTAAATGTAATTTTTCAAGAAAATGTACTTTTTCAAGAAGATGTACTTTTCCAAGAAAATGTACTTCTTCAAGAAAAACAGTTTTTTTATGAAAATCTAATTTTTCAAAAAAAATTTATTCTTCGCAAAAGATACTTTTTTAAAAAAATTTACTTTTTTCAAGAAAAATTTATTTTGAAACGTAACATTTCAGTAAGTCAGTGATGAAATTAACTTCGATATAAAGATTTTTTTTTCAATTTATAACGACATCCTATTTCATAATTTTTTATTTTTATCCGCGTGGCCAAAAAAAAGAATATTTTGGAAAAACATGTCTCTAAAGTGAATATTTAAGAACCCGAAATTTGCTAATAGGAAATCATTAATATGAATAGGCTCATTAAGTATTTTATACAATGGACAAAATTATTATATTCTTCAGAGATGTTTTTATTGATCTTAGTAAAGTAGCAGAAAAATTATCATTTTGGGAAAAAACATTTTAAAAAAAGATTCAACACCAAAAATTGATTAATTATTTTTCAAAGTACTTTCCGTTAAAGATCATAAAAGCTTTACATGCATTTGAACCAATTTCCGAAGCACTTTCTCCACTTTAAAGAAGGTAACTCCTAAAGATGAATTTTGAATACATCAACCGCTAGGCCAGCCATCTAAAAGCGTTGATCTTGTAATTTATTTACGATGTGCGAGAATAAAAAGAAGCCACTGGAAGCCAAACTAAGCTGCAAGATAGATTACCCTTTTGTTTGATGTTCAAGAAGTCGGCCGGCCTGTGAGAGCGAGCATTTGCTTATTTCTCCAAAGACTTTCAAGTAACTTGTGGTATACAATTCTGAATTGACCGTTCCACGTTAACCAACCATTCCTCTGAAGTGCTTCGTGCGGCAACAGCTTTTGCTGGATTTGACTCGTCTATAAATTTCTATATAGTCGGGTACTTATGCTTTATTATACGTTGCCTGTCATGAACTTATAAACGTCTTTTGAAGCACGGCGATTGAATTTTAAATCAATTGACAAGAGGCTTCGATACAGCGATGTCGATCCGTCCGTCCGTCTGTGTGTCCATGTAAACCATGCAGTCAAACTGCAGGGTCGCAAATATATTTTGAGAAAATTTAGTATGTAAGCTTCCGTCGACCATAGAATGAACCACACTGAAATTCGTAAAAATCGGTTAATGTTCAGACCTAGTCCCCATACGAATGTCCCCTATGAGATCGACATAAATTGCCATAATATAGAAATTATCATATATTAAATCCATTTTATTAAATCCATTAATCAGTAGTGCGCAAATAAATCATATAGGACAATTCTTTGTCATGGCCCCCATATAAAGCCGCTTCCGGATCTTAACTTAATTCCATCAAAAACAGCAATATTTCACAAATTTTTCTCAAATTTTGTTTGTATATGTTTTTGCAAAAAATAAGTTACCTTGCCTATTATGGTCATGATCGTTCCATATTTCGACCCAAACCTCATATAAATATAGCATGAATATAAATAGAGTATGAACTTTTTCATATCCGAAGGCTACAAAATTAATAACAATGCCACTCAAATGTAGTTTATAAACTCATGGTATAGCGTACCGTATAGTCGTTCTAGACCGACTATAATTTTCTTACTTGTTTCTTGTAAATATATAGTATTCAATTCCGGAATACACATATACTCATACGACAAATGACATTAATGAATCCACAGCCCGATGGGTCAACAAACAATATTTTGTCTTCTGGGCATTGATATAGATATAAGTGAAGTTAGGGAATCAGTTTTAAAAGAGACGCACATACACCAAGTTTTATCGATATATGTGACCTTCTCCGAGAAAAGGGACCTAGTGTGTCAAAAAACGGGTTGTGTCAAAAACGGTGGATTCTGCTACCTAAAAGGGTGTAGAAACTTTAAATGCGTTTTTTTTTTCTCAAAACTTCATTTTCACACACTACCTCCCTTTTCTCGGAGAAGGTCACATATATGTATAATATATATATATATACAGTAGTGGACTAAAGTGGATATATTAACTCAAGATTTTTCGAAATTTGTTATTACTTTTTTTATTAGAGAAACTTAAATGATTTTTTTAAAGCATAAAACTAAAACATTTTGCTTCAATAAAAACTAAATATATTACTCTATATCAATAAGAAGTTAATAAAAAAGATATTACAAATTGTGACCGCTTTTATTCAGTTTTGTCCACATTTCAAATTTTCGTCAAGTTTTTTTCTTTAGTATTTAGGCCAAAGTCCTTTGTTCTTTAGAACTGATTTTATGCGATAAGGCATGCTTTCCACAAGATTTTTAAATATTTGAGGTGGAATATTTGCCCATTCCGCTAAAACTCTTGACCAAAGATCATGTAAGTTGGTCGGTGCTTGTTCGTATTGGGATAGTCTTCTTTTTATAATTGCCCACTAATTCTCAATAGGATTCAAATCGGGGCTTTGACCTGGCCACTTCATTGTGTGGAATTCTTGTTCACCAATCCATTTTTGTACAATTTTGGCAGCGTGCTTTGGATCCCCATCTTGCTGAAAAGTTATTTCTGTTGCAGGGTAGGCGCACCTTTCAATAAAAACGGGCAAATTGTTCTGCAAAATACTTAGATAGTACTCCTTATTCATGATTCCTTCTATTTCCACCAGAGGACCAATGCCCCACCAAGTGAAACATCCCCAAACCATTACACTTCCACCACCATGTTTCACCGTTTGCTTGACATGGTGTCGCTGAATGGTTTCACCGGGCCTCTTCCAACAATATCCTATGCCGTCAGATTGGAAACGATTAATTTTTGTTTCATCCGACCAAATCACTCTTTTCCAGTCAGCAGTTGTCCAATTTTTATGAGTTTTGCAAAAATTTATTCGAGCCTTCACATTCTTGTCTGACAGTGCAGGTTTCTTTTTTTTTCACAGCAGACACAAGTCCAATTCTGTGCAAGGCCCTCCTTAATGGACGGTCACTTACCAATTTGTCCAGACCTTCGGCAGCTATTTTTGGTGTTCTAGCGTTTCTAGAAATTATATTTCGTTCCACCAAACGAGCATCTCCGTCAGAGAGCAATCTAGGTCTACCTCCCTTATTAGCAGCCACAACCACATATCGCTGTTTTCTTACCACGCTGACAGTTCGATGGCACACTTTTAGTTTTTTTGCGATACTGCGACATGAATCACCTTTTTCGCTTAGTCTCACAATTTCATCTTCAAGATTTTTTGATATTTTTCTCACATTTTGGCCGTTCTAAATACTTTCTAAATGAAAATCAAATGTGTTCGCCTTCTGACTTTTTAATCTATAATAAAACAAAAATGCAGTTCCTATACACATTTCTATTAAAAACAAAATTCCAACAAAAACATTCAAATCTAACGGGAATAAGGATAGATAAGCAAAAAAGGCAAAGAGTTGACAAAACTGGATAAATGCGGTTATGAAACACATATATTTTTTTTTCATGTTTCTTGAAAGAAATCATTAATTTTTTTTTAATTATAAATAGTAAAGAGAGCTCAAGATATACAATAGAAAAATTTTACTTGGATATAACAAATTGAACAAAAGTTATTATAACTGTTATAAAAATATTCAATTATGTATCCACTTTAGTCCATTACTGTATATATGTATTAGGGCGGGTCGATTTAAAAATCGCCCAAGTGACAAGGAACACCGTATTCTAACCATACCTCTAAAACTAATTCTGATGTCCCAACTTTTGACCTGTCTGTCTCACTTTGACCAATTTAGAGCGCCCCAATCGAGTCCAAATGTAGGATCGACCCCCACCAACTTTGCAGGGCCGAACCACACATGCCAGCGGCACACCTTCTGGAACCACCTGGGGGTTCCCCAGGGCTGACTATGTTTGATTTAATATTAAAATTAACACTCATACGTATACGTATCTTCTACTCTGCTAATAAATAATAATCATACGCCTTGACTATGTTATATTATTCAAAAAGATCGATCGGATGAGGGTAAATAACTTTTAGATCACTCCGTGACTATGTGTGACTAGGCGTGACTAACACAAAATGAATCTGTAGTCACAACAATACTATAGGCCAAGTTCAGATCAATTGCATGAGGGGGAATGGGGTTCCCCATGGCAGACAGACAGACAGATCAAAAGTCGGGACATCAGAATTCGTTTTAGAGGTATGGTTCCTTGGGCAAAGTTGCTTATTTTGATCCGTAGAATATGATTTTCCTTATCACCTGAGCGATTTTTTTGCCTCCCTACAAATCGACCCGCCCTTATATGTATGATATATAGTCGGCACCGATTTTCACCAATCTCAAGAGCGTTAGCTTATATACCATACTTGTTCAAAATATATTCGTATTTTCATCCTGTGGTTAGATTACAAAGTTTAAAAGGAATCTCCAACTACACCTTGGCTATAAAGAAATATAAAATGAACATTGCTGTCCGAGTAGCCAGTGAGAAATGGCTAATGCACTCAGAAATTGTTCTTTTCTGACATACTGTTCTCAATGTTATAAATATTCGAACGAATTTCAAATAGCATCTGCTCTTTTCAAATTCGCTTTTCTATGTTTTATGAATATTATAGATTATGCATTAATTTTTTGGTAGTTTTAATGAAAGTAAAGCCCTTTAATTAACTTACAACCTTAGTGCACATTTGCAATTTGACTTTCGAAAAGTATTCTAATACTAAATATTCTAGGCCCAGCATTTCTCCCATTTACCCTGGAAAGAAAAAAAAACATTGCAAACTTTCATTACTACGAAATGCTTCACTCAATTGCAATTTACACTTTCATGCTGCGTCAGAGTTATAAAGCAAAAAACTTTTATTTTCTCAAAGATTTAAATCGCACTGCATACTAATGAGTTTTTGGCGGTTGCCTTAGTAAACATAAAACAACACGTTTGCCTAAAGTATAAACTCGTAAAATTTTTGAATTTGTATACTATGTAGTATGTCAGTAAGTTTCTTCGTAAGTGGACTCTTAATAGTTATGTTATTTTTTACAAAAAGCCAACACCAAAATGAAGCTTATAATTATATAATTATGCAAAAAATTTTGAGTTTTGAAGAATACTTAAACTTAGATGGGTAACAAATGCTTTGTATAGTCAAAGACCCCACAAGAATCAATCTCTGCAGTCAAACATATTATTTCAATTATTTAATATTAAATTTTGGTGACCTTCATTTAACAACGATACAGATATAAGTAAAAATGAAACACAAAGAGAAATAAGTTCAAACAATATCATATTGCTAAAAGCCACACTCTCATATTAATGCACAAACTAACTCCGTTGCAAATATCCTTTCAGAGATGTATTTACATTAGACTGAGGTCTTTATAATCTCATCTATAGATCTGGTTCAAACTACCAATGCGTAAATCAGCCTCCCGGTATTCACTTAAGCTAATCTTAGACCTAGGAATAAATAAGTTTTTAGTCGGAGAAAATGCTTTAAATGCATATAAGTGCTGTCACTAAATATTGCCATGATCAGATCATTTTCGAACTAGCCCAATATACAAACAATTATGTCTGATATTAAATTTAAAATTTTTTCAGGTAACAAACACAAACAATTTCAAACAAAGTTATTTTGTGTACACAGAAAAAATATTGATGGACAGATGGACAGACGAACATACGGATATACAGAATGACGGACGATCAGTGCAATAAAAGATGGGTCTGGGTCAAATATTTTTGGTAGTTAAAAATATCTGCACAAAGCCAATATACCATGACCACATAGTGGTATAGGGTATATGAACCAACCAAATTTTGTATCCTGCTTGTTACTAATCGTAAGTTTAAATTGATTAAGAACATAATATAGTGGAATAAATTGTTGTGTTATCATGGACAATTTTCCATTTTCTTACGGAACTTTAAAGCGCTTGACTTAGCTTACTGAAAACATGTCTAAGCTATATATTTCATGTATAAATAACCTAGATTGTATAAAACGAGACTAAATGGCGTAAGTTATATACTCTGCGGTAATTAGAGCAACCAAGTATGGAATTTTTGGATATATTGTGGGTGAAAAATACAATAGTATAATCCAAACTACATTCCGTTTGTGATGCATCGAAATAAACTCCAGATACCCAATAAACAATATATGTGATTGATCCTTACAATAAGAGAAGTTGATTAATCAGTGTCCGCCTGTCTGTCTGTTTGTCTGTAGAAATTACGTTTACACGCTCAATAACGAGGCTAGGGTCATCGTTTTTAGATAATATCGTTTACTAACATCCTGCTTGTATTGACATTCCAAATCACCACAATCGGTCCAATGGGCGAGATATGAGAGATATGAATGAATGAAAACTTAAAAGAACTCTTGAAGTAATAAAAGCGTTCAATGTGTTTGTCCTTTTCCTTAAGTTATATTTAGCAATTTTTTTATTCCTATAATCATTGTAGTTGTAGCATTTGCTTCATGAGGGTGTGTGTTTGATTTTCTGCGTTCATATAAAAGTACCTTTTTCAAAAAAGTCCCTTATTTTAAACAATTTCCTTTTTATATATATAACATTTTTTTAAATGTACCTTTTCATAAAAAAATAAACTTTCTTAACAAATTAACTTTAAAAAAATGTTATTCAAAAATTAAATTTTGTTAAAGTAACTTTTCTTAAAAAAAAAATAAATTTTATTAAAAAACTTACTCTTTTTAAAGGGAAATTTTCTTAAAAAAGTACATTTAAATAAAGTAACTTTTTTAAAATATTAATTATTTTTAAAAAAGTATCTGCTGTGAAAAAGTGCCTTTTTTAAAAAGTACCTTCTTCAGAAAGCTCATTTCATAAAAAAATGGCTTCCTTTAAAAAATATTTTTTTTAAAGTAATTTTTTTCAAAACTGAACAAGAGTGCTCAAGCGGTCAGTCTTTTTTATGGATTATTTTTATACCGTCTACCAATATGTGGGCAGTAGGGCGGGTCGATTTAAAACTCGCCCAAGTGACAAGGAAAATCGTATTCTAGGGATCAAAACAAGAAACTTTGCCCGCGAACCATACCTCTAAAACGAATTCTGATGTCCAGACTTTTGACCTGTCTGTCCGTCTGTCTTACTTTGACCCATTTAGAGTGGCCCAATCAAGTCCAAATGTATGATCGACCCCCACTAACTTTGCAGGGCCGACCCACACATGCCAATGGCACACCCCCTGGAACCCCCTGGGGGTTCCCCATCAAACATTTCAAAAAATCACCATTTTTGTTTAGAATTGGGCTGACTATGTTTGATTTAATATTAAAATTAACACTCATACGTATACGTATCTTCTATTCTGCTAATAAATAATAATAATACGCCTTGACTATGTTATGTTATTCATAACAGGGTAAATAACTTTTAGATCACT
The DNA here is from genome assembly GCA_963682025.1 of Cordilura impudica. NCBI lineage: Eukaryota > Metazoa > Arthropoda > Insecta > Diptera > Scathophagidae > Cordilura > Cordilura impudica. Next base: position 153,888,200 of record OY821520.1, read on the forward strand.
CCGTGACTATGCGTGACTTTGCGTGACTACCCCAAAATTAATATCTAGTCACAATAAGACTATGGGTTAAGTTTCAGATCAATTGCATAAGGGGGAATGGGGTTTCCCCATGGCAAACAGGTAGACAGACAGACAGGTCAAAAGTCGGGATATCAGAATTCGTTTTAAAGGTATGGTTCCTTGGGCTAAGTTTCTTATTTTGATCCCTAGAATATGATTTTCCTTGTCACTTGAGCGATTTTTTTTTTTGCCTCCCTATAAATCGACCCGCCCTAGTGGTCAGGGTATAATGATTTTGCGCTGATGTTTGTAACTACCAATATTATTTGACCTAGACCCATCTTTTATTGTACTGATCAACCCTGAATCACATTCTGAGTAGATATAACGATGTCCGTCCATCCGTCCGTCCGTGTGTCCATCTAAAACTTGTAATCAAGCTATTAGCATGCAAGCTTTCTCTCGGCCATACGATGAACGCTATTGTTATTAGTGAAAATCGGTTCATGTTCAGCCATAGTCGCCATACAAATTAGGTCGACTTAACATGCCAATAATATCCAAAATATTATATTCATCTCGTTCAAATTGGGTTTATGTATGTTTATTACATCCGTTAATCAGTAATCCTAAAATAAACCCTATAGACAAATTATTAGTCATAGCCCCTATATAAAGCTGATTCTCCATCTTCACTAAAATCTATAAAAAAAAAAAATTATTGCACAGACTTTTCTCATATTTAGTTTGTACAGTGAGTGCCAAAAGAACGTTTACTGGCGTATGTATGCATGTGTATGCAATACTCTTAGTGTAAATTTATGATTTTGCAATATGATTAACTCCAATATTTTATGTTTATGGGAAATAGTGTTTGACTCGTACTCAATTTATAAAAAATAAACAACAAAAATCTTATTACAAAATCATAAATTAATACTAACAATGTATTATACACTAGGGCTATAATTTTTGAAAATATTAAAATTGGTCGAATAGGCCATTGAAAACTATGAAGGAATACACTTTTACTTTTTCGCTGGCTTCAGCAAAGTTCACGTACAATCAGCGATGAAGTTTCAAGCAAAATTGATGCCAAAAACATAAAGTGGCGTGATGATATGCAGTATTTGTTTGAATTTGTATATGCATTCAGATATTTTCAAAAAACCAAAAGTTTCCATTTATATAATTTAAAGCTATTCCTCCATCCTTGCACTTTTAGCATTTATAGTAATACCAATATATCACTCTGAGTTATACCCAATTTGTGAATTTATTTGCGGTCAATGGTAACATATATGGTTCCCAGATCACTGATTCCGAGAAGATAACTTTCAGCTTTTAAACCAGATTCAAAGACATCAAGAAGAACTTTCTTAAACATTGGACAACAGATAATTCGTTAATCAAAGGAGTAACATTTGTGCAGTATGCGAAATAAAAACTGTGGAGGATATATATCCATTTTGCAAATCTACACGTACTTTAAACTTAAAATTTTTATCCCACAATAATAACACTGTTAGTAAAATTTAAACTTTTGAAATGACACACAAAAACACCGAGACACCCCAACTAATTTTTTGGTCATAGAATCCAGTGGTATACCCCGTTTTAAAAAGTTAGCTCAGAATAATGAGATATTTCGATTTTAAATTTGTAGTAGATTTAAGGTGATTTTTGATGTTATTTGAGGGAAAAACCTGCAAACGCTCTTGTTAAATCCATTTATATATTTTTTTTTTCGATAAAATGTAATCGTTGAAATAATAGACATCTACTTGGAGGCAGAATTAGTTTACCTCTTACAATTTGGGGCCATAATAATTATAAAAATTTTGGGATTTTGGGATTGGCATCCCTATTACAAACAGATACTACAACATATATGTCAAAGATCAGTATTTTTTAACATCGCTCTAACTTGAAATTTAGTTTGAAAACTTGGAATTAAACTCACTTGTTAAGAGAAATCTTTCTAAAAAATCAAAGCTAACAATCAGTATTTTTGGTTACCCCCCGCTGAAGAAATGCGAAATGTTGATCATGCACCTGAATTTACGTGCATCACATGTTTTAGTGAATTAAACAAATGGTGGAAATTACGGCGATATTCGATGCCATTTGGACTTCCAATGATATGGACCAATCCAGGGGAACGTGATCCTGAAAATTGCTACGAGTGCAAGAACGATGTATATGGTCTGAATTGAAACAGTAAGTTCACTTAGATAGAATATATATCGAACACACAATAATTTATTTTTATAGAACGATCCGGTTTTATATACAAAAGTGTGCTAAGTGCTCACGTACCAGTTCCACACAGTGATGAAGTGACTGTCCCAGTACATCCATCGACATACCAATATGATACTGCATCCTATGAAGTACAATCACAAACTTCAGCAACATAATTACGTAATGCTGATTCTGATTACCTTCAGCCAGTTACACAATATCCATAATTAATTTAACAGGATAAAATAATGCAATGACTTTGGCTTCGGAACTAAGAAGCGTCAACGTGCTGGTAACAGGTGTAAAAGTTACATCTTACAAATACCGGCAAGAACCATATATGCCTTATTTCATGCTTTCCGAGGACGCAGCTTATGCATATTGTCAAGATATTCCCGATTTAATGAATGAAATGGGAATCTGCAACTATAATCCATCGATATGGCGTCTTTTTTCAACTCTTCAACCAGAAGCTTAAAAGTAGGTTTGCTATTTGAAAACAGCAGCGTTAAACCAGTTCCATTGATGTATGCTCTTGGAATGCATGAGTCGTATGATACCATGAAATTAATTCTGGAACGCATCAGTTATGACGAACACAATTGGCGCGTAAATTGTGATTTTAAGGTTCTTTCACTATTAAGGCCTGTATGCAGCTTGCTAAGGAATCAAAAACTTCATATAAAAAAACGCTTCAGAAATGCTTAATGAATTTTTCTGTCAAAAAATTTCTGTTGATAGTCTGCAGCTTTTTAAAAAAGTAGTGTTGTTTTTACTGCTTTTTTTTTACGTAAATTAAGTTAGGCAACCCAGGCTTTGAGCAGGAATATCAAATTTTTCGTTCTTTCTGAACAGAATTTTGACAGGAGAGGTATGTATAAACAAAATGTAATATGCTAAAAAAATTAAAAAGATATTTTTCAGTTGCAAACATGGAAAAAAACGAACAAAATTCGGCAAAGAAAAACAAGAAGCGGATGGGTAATTTTGATACTGAGCTTAAAAAGGTTTAGCAGGCCAAATAAAGCAAAACCGAAGAATTGATTTGTTTTCAATTTCACAATTCTTAATAATTGACTGAAAGGTACTTTTGTGCTTTTTTTTCTTTAAGAAATATATGAAAATTTTCTGTTAAGATTCCTTAACAAGCTGCGTACAGCTCTTTAGCTGGAATGCAAACTGGCTATACAAAGTACATGTGTTTTTTTTTTTGTAAATGGGAAAGCCGTGCAAAGTACGAAAAGCGAGATTGGCCAAAACGCGATTCGCAGGTGGTTGGCGAATTTAACTTAATTGGTGCACAATTGATCCCGCTTCAGAAAATAATGCTTCCGAATCTTCATATCTAGCTGAGAGTTATAAAGAATTTGTTAAAACGTTTGGTTCGCGTTAACGAAAATGCATTACCATACTTGAAAAACAAAGCTTTTCCAAAATTATCAATTGAAAAATTAAAAGAGGGTAATATTGTATAACTAAAAGCGTGTGACTGCAATATATTTTATATCAATTTTTTTTAACAGGTGTAGTTAACGGTCCAGGTATACGGAAACTTTTAAGGGATACGAGTTTTTCTGAAATGTTAGATGAAACTGAAATAAACTGAAACTCAATTCGTGCGGTAATTGAAAACGTTGTTTGCAAAAATCGCTCACCAGAGTAAAGTGATTATATTGACAACATGGTGAAGTCTTTCGACAAACTTGGCGTTAATATGTCGTTGAAAATCCACAGAAACAGACGAAACTGGCGAAAGATTTCATCAAACTATAATGGCATTCGAAGACCGTTTCGCTGGAAAAAGAATAGACTCAATGCTTGCTGATTTCTGCTGGTCGATTGCAAACAAAGAGTAAAAGTTGAATAAATCCAAAAAAAAATTATAAAATCATCAAAATAAGAGCAAATATAGTTCCATGTCCGCTTGAAAATGGACGTCCATTATTTCTAGATATAAATTTTGACAAATAAATAATAAACAAATTGATTTTAAAGTTTTTAAATTTTTTTCATTCAAATAAAATCAAAAATCGCATACAAATTTAAAATCGAAATATCTCGTGATTTTGACCTAACTTTTCAAAACGGGTTACACAACTGGATTCTACGATCCAAAATAGGTTGACGTGTCTCGGCGTTTTGGTGTGTCATTTTCAGCTACTTACAGTGTAATTAAAGGATGCTTTAACATTGTTGTTTTTATACCCTATACCAATATGTGGTTTGGGTATAATGACTTTGTGCTGCTGTTTGTAACAACCAAAAATATTTGACCTACACCCATCTTTAATTATACCGATCGAATCAGAATCACTATCTGATTCGATTTAACGATGTCCGTCCGTCCGTCTGTGTGTCCATGTAAAGCTTGTAATCAAACTGCAGGTCGCAAATATGAATATATTTTGTTGAAATTTGGTATATAAGCTTTTGTCGGCCATACAAATGACCCCTTTGAAATCAACATATATTGCCATAAGATCCAAATTATCATACAAATCTTAGTCAAATTGGGTTTGTATGTACATATTACATCCATTAATTAGTAGTCCAAAAATTATCCTTATTGGACAGCTCTTAGTCATAGGCCCCATATAGAGCTGCTTCCCGATCTTCACTTAAATCTATCAAAAAACAAAAATATTGCACTGATTCTTCTCAAATTTTGTTTGTATATATTTTTGCAAAATACAAGAGACTTTACCAAACATGGTTAGGATCGGTCCATTTTTGGGCGTAGTCCCCATATAGATATGGCATCCGATATGAACTTTTTCATCTCTGCAGCCGAAAAAATTAATAAAAATCCCACTCAAATTTGGTTTATGCTTATTTTCTATATCCAGTTAGTTGGGTCTATGAGATAGGGTCTCTAAACTCATGGTATAGGGTATCGCATAGTCGGTCTAGACCGACTATAATTTTCTTACTTGTTTGTAATTATTTTTTTGGGTTTTGTCCTCCTAATTTTAAAAAACGAACACTGTGCAACGCCCACTAAAAATATCAACAAAGACTGCAAACATTTCAAGAAGATCCTATAAGTTAGAAACAAATTGTTAAATTCTCTAATAAATTGTTGATGATGTCCATTGAAATTTTTTGCCACTCTGAATTAACTGTGTCTATGAAGATCTGCCTTGTTTTTTTCTGAGAAATAGTATGAAGTTAAATAACTTGTTATAATATGAAATAAAATAACTTATAAAAAATTTTTTTTTATTGAATTAGAAAATGAATTTTGTGCGTGAAGTTTTTTTTATATAAAATAACCCAAGATAACGTTTTTCGTTAATAAAACATCATTGCCCACCTCGTGGTACCATGCGAAACATTTGTTTATAGCCCTATTTTACACACCGGGTTAAGCTTTCTTTTGACGATTACTGTATATGTTTTTGCAAAAAATAAGTGACTTTTCCAAGTGCGGTCCATTTTTTGACCAAGTCCCCATATAAATATAGCATCCGACGAACTCCTTCATATCTACATGCAACAAAATTATCAACAATGCCACTCACTTATTTTATATATTCAATTAGTTGGACCTGAGACCCCTTTCTAAGCACGTGCTATAGGGTCTCGTATAGTGCGTCTAGACCGACTATAATTTTCTTACTTTTTTTATAATTATCAATGTTGTTAAAAATTATAAATCGTTACTACTTCTAAGAATTGTGTTGCATTATTTAGAGGAACATGGTAAAAAATAAAAATTTTAACCATCAATTATTAGGGGAATTCGCGACCATTTTAGGTGAATGAAGAAAACAGAAATAGTATTTTGGGATTCGTATAGATACATATACAATTTTTAATGTATTACGAGTAATTTATTTTATTACAAAACATTAAAATTTTACTTAAATTACAATCAGTTGTACGGTGTGTACATTTTAATTCCCGAGAGGTACATAAGTGTGTGAGAAATGGGTCATGCTTCTTCTTATATCCCTCACTTTTGGCGCTAATTTTATTATTTATTCTTTTGTTTTGCGCCTTTTCCATTCTCTTTATTAATCTCTAGAATGAAGTATTGTATTTCCATTCGGAGTTATTGTAATCGCAACCGGATTATAACAGTTACCGGAACCGTTTAATGAAAAACCGTTACAATATTTTTATATATTGTTAGAATTTAATCCTTAAAGAAAAATAAATAAGTAAATAATATTAACTGTTATTGTTATTTATGCATTTTGATTAAGCTACTCCGATAAATTGTTTTTACAATCAATAACAAAAACTCATACAATTCATACAATCGTATTTATTTAAAAGTCATTGCCTTTTATCTTGTATGGTAATTTCAAAAATACAATTAAGTAATCACAAAAGAGTAATGCGAAACTTAGTACATATGGCAACCAAATTTCAGTTTGTACCGAATTCGGTTGACACAAATAATCCTTTCTCTGTTTATTCATAGATATTTTAAAATGCTTTCCAATTGAGCTTCGTATAAATACCATTATATTTATATACGTAGAACTATTCCCTTATTGGAAATTATTAACATTTCTGACCTTGATAATTGATTTTTTGAATAATAAAATTGTTATACACGAGTTTTGTTATTTTTTTTTTTTTTAATTACGTGGAGACATTACAATTTTATTGTTAGTACATACAAATTGTATATGAATTAAGCTAATTTCTAATCATTATTTGGCATCTGTGTATAGGATATAGTTTTTTTATAGGCTTTAGAGCGTATTCCTACCATTGTCGCATTTAAATTTTGAAATAAGTGTAGCCTTACAGTTTACATATTTGTTTACAGGGATTTCAATGTCATTTAGCAGACACAATGGCAACATCGACATAACACAGGCAATGTGATGTCTATTGACGTTCAGAACCATATATATGTGTATGTATGCATCCCTATTTGGGTTTGTTTTATTTATTTTTATGCATTAACAAAAATGAATTGAAAAGAAAATTATTTTATACAAAAATTCACTAACACTTACAGAATACATATGGAATACATACGAGTATTTATAGTGTAATTTTTTTAAGAGTTTTTTTTTCAAATTATCGTTTTATGCCCTCCATTTGAAGTTCATTAATGTTTATGTATAATTTTATCGAAAAAAAAAGAGTTTTTTACTTCTTTCTCTAATACAAGAGATATTTTTAACATTAATTATATATGATGGCATTAAAATTAAGTGCTATTGGCTGGCTTCTGGGAATGGTGGAACTGCCAAAAGAATTAATGTGTTTTTAGTTTTTGCTGTCATGAATATAAATCAGATACATATATACAAAAGCTAGCAATGGAGTAACCTAGTACTTTCACTTCGGCTTTAATCCAGATCTATGAATATAGATTTAAAAATACTACATATAACATTTCAGACCGATCACAAATCATCTTCAGAGTGTCTACTAATAGATCAAACTTTTTTTGATCATTCGAACAAGTGAAGAATTTTCAAATATTGTGCGATTAATAGAACGAATGACGAATAATAATAAGCATTGTTTTTATACCCTATACCGCTATGTGGTCAGGGTATAATGAGTTTTCCCATAAGATCTCTGTCAAATTTGGTGTATATGGTGTGTCCGTATATTACACTTCATAATCAATAATCAAAAGCTTCTTCTCGATCTTCCTTTAAATCTATCAAAAAAATAAATAAATATATCTATAATATTAATAGGCTAGGCGATTCCTTGTGACTGATGTTTTGTTCTACCGTTTTATCCCGATTTTGTCCAAACGTATATTATTTGAAAGGTATTTCTTTTTAGCGGTTTTGCAGATTTATAGATTTTTTAATTTTTTTTCATTATTTTGAGTAAATTGCATTTAAAGTTGCTACTAACACATACATAAAATTATATGCTATGTGTGTGTTTATTAAATTTGTTAATGGTTTTGTTAATGAATTTGTTATCTTCATTCACAATAATAATAAACCAAAATAGTGTTGGTTTGTGAATTGGCTAAGTTGAAAAATAAAGTTGACTAGAAATTGCAGTCGAATTTAGAGTGCTGGAATCGGCTAGTATTATATTATTAAGTTTGAAATTATTCAGGCTCAAAATCAAATGTTCTTACTTTAAATATTTTATATGACCGACTATACGATACCCTATAGTATGTGTTTACAGATCTTTTAGGTCGAACTAATTAGATATAGAAAATAAGCAAAAACGAAATTTGAGTGCCATTGTTATTAATTTTTTTGCCTTCGGATATTAAAAAGTTCACATCGGATACTATATCACTGTGGAACAAATCGATTCTGAGAGTGAGGGGTGAAAATAGAGGCTAAATAAGAAGACCCGTATCGCGGCGTTTGTTTATGTTAGATCGAATTTTTTTTTTCAATCGACCTTCAAACTTTGCAGTCAAATGCCGATTTTCAGCATATTGTTTATATGGTTTTATGGCTATAACTCGTCGACTAATTGATATTTTTTCAATCTGTAAAAGCCAAATTATTGCTAGAGACCAGTGCAACAATTAAAATTTTTTAGAAAATTGATTTAGAAAATTTTTGTGGTGCTTATGAAGCAAAATGTTGGAAAAATTATTCTTTTTTCATGCTTTTTGAAAACTAAAATTTGCAACAATTCCATCCAATTGGTTATGTCCGACTAGGATTTGCTCCTTTGATGTTTCATAGGATGTACCTTCACCAGGGTCGTATTCTGAGAAGAAATCCAGGGCTGTAGCAGCGGCGGTTGTAGTACTGATATCTGTTTGAAGATCAATACTTCGGTATGTTGGTACTGGAACGAATTCTGAGTGCGGTGATGGTAATTGGATACTTGACACTGCTAAATAAGTTTTGTTCTTTGCTTTCCTTCTATTCAAAGTTTTATGGTAGTTGATACATCCATAGCAATTTTCTTCTTGATGCGGGCTGTTGTCTAACCACATCATTGGTATACCAAAATGCATAGCCATCTTCTTTTCACTTTCCATTGCATAAGAGTTTAAAAGCAATTAAAGCAAACTTTTTTAGGGGCATAGTTTACGTCAGTGATAATCTCTTGCGAGAAATATTGTTTATAGGCTTCCAAAAAAAAATCACTTGCATTGCCACATTTTTCATCGCTTGCTATGAAACGTCCACAAACATTACAAAAATGGTCCATTTTACATATTGGTTCCGACATTTTTAATACAATATATATTATACAATGTTTTTTTTTTTGTTATTTTTATGAAACCGTTGCACTTAACTTAAATCACTCACAAAATGAAATAAGTTCCAAAAAAATTAATAGCGAATTTATCACGACCGAGTGAAAATTAAAAGACATCAGCTTCGACTGAGTTTCGAGTCTTAACTGAATCTTCATTTTTGAAATTAGTTCGCTTGTACGGAAAAAAAATCGCCACCTGTGCGGTGGTTGAAAATAAAAAAGTTGTTTTACTAATTCCTAATTCTTGAAACTTCCCTTTTTAATTACTTCTACCTAAATCGCTATTTATTTAATGGTTTTGGGATTTTGAACGCAAATTATCGACTAAGACCATTTTCTTTTGAAATGAAATTTATTGAAGAAACTAAGAAGCATATTATAGATCAAATAGAAAGCAAAAAATACTTAGTTTTGTGGAAAATATTTTCAAAAAGCATGAAAAAAAAATAATTTTTCCAACATTTTGCTTCATAAGCACCACAAAAATTTTCTAAATCAATTTTTTTAATTGTTGCACAGGTCTCTAGCAATAATTTGGCTTTTACAGATTGAAAAAATATCAATTAGTCGACGAGTTATAGCAAAAAAAAACCATATAAATAATATGCTGAAAATCGGCATTTGACTGCAAAGTTCGAAGGTCGATTAAAAAAAAAATTCGATCTAACATAAACAAACGCCGCGATACTGGTCTTCTAATTTAGCCTTTATTTTCACCCCTCACTCTCAGAATCGACCTAACTTTTGCTAACCTGAATTTGTTCCACAGTGTATTTATATGGACCGGTCCGAAGAACGGACCAATCCTGACTATATTTGGTAAGGTCACTTGTTTTTTACAAAAACACATACAAAGCAAATTTGAGAAAAATCTGTGCAATATTTTTGTTTTCTGATATGTTCATGTGAAGATTTGGAATCAGCTTCATATGGAGACTATGACTAAAAATTATCCTACAGGGTTTATTTTTGGACTACTGATCAATAGATGTAATAAACACACATAAAAATTTTACCTAGATATGATAATTTGGATCTTATGGCAATTTAAGTCAATTTCGTAAGGGACATTTGTATTGGGACTAGATCTGACATGAACCGATTTGAACCAGTTTCAATAGCATTCATCCTATGGCCGACATAAACTTAATTTCATTAAAACATATTCATAGTTGCGAGCTGTAGTTTGATTATATTGACACACAGACGGATGGACGGACGGACAGATGGACATCGCTAGATAGAAAGTGATTCTGAGTCGATCGGCATAATAAAAGATGGGCCCAGGTCAAATATTTTTGGTAATTACAATCATCAGCACAAAGTCATTAACCCTAACCACATGGTGGTATAGGGTATAAAAATAAACATTTTTTATAAAAAAAGTAATCGTTTATATATTTAAAATATATTTTAAATCTGGTTTAAAATAAATTAACATCTGCTTCTTCGTACTTATAAAATAATAAAACTAATTATTCCTGCACAATAATATATTGAAAATATAAATAATATTTTATTTTTTTTTCCTACAATTTTACCCATACCAACCTGTGATCAGGAAACTTTAAGTTTGTGTTCTTATTTGAAACTATCAAATAAAGATGACTTCCACAGCCCATCTACTTATTGAGTTAACCAGCATTTAACCCTTATTTTTAATAATTTGTAATGATAGTTTCTTATTTGAGCACCCTGTACTGCTTGCAAAACTGCTCGATTATTATAAAATGAAATTTCATCCTAAAATATGAGTTCTTTTAAATTTTGACACCAAACACAAATGCAATTCAATATTCATTTTTGTATTTTGTTTAAATGTATAATTTACATGTAATTACAGTTAGAATATATGGTAGTGATATTTATTTAACACATTTTATTTTTAGTTTTTCTATTTCCAAAAACCAATTACGAAGGCAGTGACAAACTTATCCCACCGTACAGAATAAATATTTGATAGAGAGAAAATAGACAAGAAATAGAATGGCTAAGAATTCATTATTCTAAATGCGACTAATTTAAAAGAAGATACCGACAACATTAATACCAGAAATAGCGTCTTTTTTACATATGTACTGTCAAATTTTCCCACAGCAAAAGTTGTACACATCGTTTGATACATATGAAACATTGTTTATGTATAATATACTAGCTGTTACCCGGTGCGCTTCGCTACCCCGCCCTCCCCCCCCCCCCCCACAATGTTATGAAAGGAAATCAAAAGTTTACAGAAAAAAATTTTTTTTTTTTAAATAACGAATTATTTATTGCAAAGCTCTTATTTATTATGATTACAATTCAATATTTGAAATTCGATTATAAACTATATATTTTTTTAAAATTATAATTATAATGTTTTTCTTTGTTATTGTATCTTTAAATTTATAAGTGACTCAGAGCTTCTCTATATACAATGTTATACGTAGAGTTGCTTTTTGGTAGCAAAATGAACTGTTTCTCTGGAGTTCCAACTCGTGATAATCCAACATATAGTTGGCCATGGGAAAAACATTCTTTTCGTAGACCGATTCCAACCAAAGAAAAGGTTTGTCCCTGTGACTTATTAATCGTCATCGCAAACGAAGTTTTGACAGGAAATTGTAGTCGTTTGAAAGATATCGGCAAGTCTGAAGGAATCATTGGAATCCTCGGAATGTGTGCTAACTGGCCAGCTGCAGGGCCAGTGAGGATGGTCGCCACAATTAAGTTGTCTTTTAAGTCTTTAATAAGTAGTCTTGTGCCGTTGCACATATTAGGTGGGTTTAAATTTCTTAAAAGCATGATAGGTGTACCGACTTTTAATGGTAGATCGTGAGATGGCAAGCCAGAAGGATTGAGCGAATTTAAAAATTCTTGCGGGTAGTTGACTGCATCCTCGATATCGGTGACTGTATCAATCGACTTATAGTGTTTGATTTGGCCGGGAACTTTTTGCATAATAAGATTATTAATTTCATTGACCGTGTCGTTCCTAGGTGATACTATTGCCCTTGAATATAGCCAATGGAAGTCTTTTTCTAGTAAATGTTCAAGATCAGGATATACTGCATTTATAAGATCCTCTAAATTGTAGAGTATCCTACCCAGTGTCTCAGTGAGAACGATTTCAGAACACTTAGTGCTTAAATTCGGAGTAGGAAAAACTCCTTCCCCTAGTTTGAGCAATTGTTGTGGGAAATCTTTATGCGTATCTCCACTAAGATGGGCTCTCATGTTAGTTCGTAAGTTCAATTTTTGAATGGAACTCCATAAAGGAGATGATTTAAGGCATGCTTTAATAATATCTGCACGCGTCCCTTTTGTAACTACAGGGAGTGTCTGCCGAAAATCACCAGCAAACACAAACGTTACTCCCCCCATAGTGGCGCTCGAGTTTCTAAGGTCCTTTAATGTTCGGTCCACGGCTTCAACATGGGCTCTGTGACTCATGGTACATTCGTCCCACATTATAAGCGACGCCTCCTGCAACAATTTGCCAAGTGGCCCGTCTTTGCGTATGGAGCATACGGATTGTTGCTCCAGAGATACTGACAATGGGAGTTTGAATGCGGAGTGTGCAGTTTTACCATCGTTTAAAAGAGTAGCAGCAATCCCTGAAGAGGCGACTGCCAGGGCTATTTTTCCAGATTGTCGTACATGTGCTAGTAGTAAGTTGATCAAGAAAGTCTTTCCTGTGCCTCCTGGGCATCCAAAAAAAATATTTTGCCTCTTGTATTCGTCACACTGTCAATTATTGCATCAAATGCCCGCAATTGATCTGTGACTAATTTTGGTACATTTTCGTTTATAAAATCTCTTAGCTCACTGGTGTTGTATTGACGTACCAGCATTGTACCCATCGCCTCATTTTGTGAATGAATAGGAGAGGGTAATCCGAAATCATTTAAACTTTTGTCGCTTAATTCAAATAGTTTATTTTCAATTTGGACCAAGCCTTCATTGTAGATATCGTGATTAAAAGGCAAAGTAAAGTTCTGATTTTGCTGTCGAACTCTGTGTCTAATATCTTCACAAAAACTTTCTTTGAAGTTGTTCCATAATTTTAATGGTTCAGATGGCTGACAAAATAGTAGAATGACTACAAACAACTCCCTCAGCTCAAATGGGCATTGCAACATCGCAGCTTCTCTCAAAGTATTTTCCCAATAATCATCAGTTTGTAGCAAACCTCTATCTCGGCAAGCTGCTTGGTACGTTTCTTTAACAACTCCATTTACAGTTTTTAAGTTTTCGAATGAGGTTGGACCGCGTACGTGATGCAGTAACATTCTAAGAAAAAAACACTCCAATTGAGAAGGATGTACACCATATATTCTTCCTAAAGCAGTGTCTTTCTTTATGCCTGCATGGCCAGTTACTTTTTGACCGCGTAATCTTCTTGAAAATTTATTATTAGCCCATGTATAATAGTGTGGAACTTCGTGGTACAATAAAGTTTTTGCAAATTCGTCAGAGTTGCAGAGCTCGAAGAAAGTTATAAGTGTGGTTTTGCGAGGGTTTTGTGCAACTTGATGTGCTGTTCCTGATGTAAAGTACACCCTTTGACAGTTCTCTAAATATACTGCCAAATGCACGACAGTAGGGTACCGATCGTGGATCGGAAATTCTAATATTCTCCATACAGATTCTGATGTACTTATGTACCGACCATTTAAATAGCTTTCAACCTCGTCATGCGGATTTCTGACGCTGAAAGTAGCTTGGTCCGATCCTTTATTTATATATTTACATATATATTTAATTGCCTGAACTGAATGGCAGTATTCCATGTTAATATGGGCGTTGAATGATCGACACAATATTGGGGAATACGGGACAATCCACCTATTGTCTATGATAATCTGTCTTCCTCTAATGTTCAAGATAGCATTTCGACCCCCCACTTTCCGTGTCGCGACGACGATATACTGGATAACCATCCTCTCCAGTCTGGGTTTCGTTGACAAAATGCCGGGGGTATTTTTTCGAACAAATACCATTTTTCATACATGGTGACGTTGAATTTTGATCTTCGCATGGTCCATGCACCATATTTCTGGTCACAATATCGAACAATACGGGATCTTCATCCTTATCTGGTAATTCGGCAACTATTATGCTGTCAATTTCATCTGATTGTATTTTTTTTTCAAACCAAAACAATATATGACAACGAGGAAGACCTCGTTTTTGCCACTCAACACTGAGCATATGGCACTTAACTTTGCCAAATATTTCGTCTTTTGTGAATAAGTTTATAATTTTCTTCATTTTTAAATAGAATACCCTTGAAATTATGTCATGACGATCAAATGACCGCTGGCCAGGTGATAGCTCTTCCTTAATTTCGGGCCATTCCGGGTTGCACGTAAAAGTCACAAATAAATCGGGTCTCCCGTAGATTCGGACATACGTCATTGCGTCCTGAGTTTTTTCGTGCATATAACGTGGGGATCCCGTGAAAGTTGAAGGCAAGATGATGTGTTGTCCAATATTTGCAGGGTTTGCATTAGCATCCTGATTTAAGGCATCTCTTAGATGTATATAGTCATCAGCTCTCAATTGTTGTTGATTTTGACGTATGTAATTTAGTCTTTCTGATATAATTTTAGCCATCATGTCGACACAGTATTGACTGAACAAATCTCTGTAATAATGTAAGGGATTAAAACTGTCAGCTGTAACCATCAGCCTATATGCATAAAACTGCATACATGAAACAGTTTTATTCCTCGCTGAATGTTGTTGAGGGATTGTCAAATAATAACCATTTTCGCCTTTTAGAAACATTAGAGGGTATTGCAGAGGATCGTACGCACGATGCAATTCTGACACCCTTTTTAGTTGCCCATCTCTACAATTAATAACTATATCCCTAGGACCTTTGTCTTCGTCAACTAATAAGACTGCTACTTCGTTTACAGTAGGTGAATTATATCTTCCTTGATGTTGATCTTGTGGAGTGTGGTCGGCGTTGATTATCAATTTCAAGTTGTCTGATGAAAAGTTATGCTCTAAGTTGTATTTGAAACTGCGAATTTATGGATTATGGCTGCATAAAACAGATGTTAACTCGTTGATTAATCCTTTTTTTAGATTGTTAGCAATACTAAATCGCAATGATAATTGATCGGCATCAGATATAAAATAAATCTGCAGAAACTGGGGACTTTGACCTGAAGGTGGTATGAGACTACCAATCCTATGGTACACCTGCCCTTCTATTTTAAATGTAGGCATAATGTTTCCTTCGCGAATTTCTTTACCACCGAATGACGTCATCTGAAATAATGTATTGTACCTGCGTATGTTATTTAAGAAATGCGCCGATAGCACGGGCCTGCGTTGTTTTTATATTTTGGATATCGAGGCGCTGTGAGCGTTCACTACAGGACTCCTTAGCACGGGCCTGTGTTGTTCTTATATTTTGACTATCGAGGCGCTGTGAGCGTTCAATACAGGACTCCCTAGCACGGGCCTGCGTTGTCTTTATAAATTGGATATCGAGTCGCTGCGAGCGTTCAGTACAGGACTCCTTAGCACGAGCCCGCGTTCTTCTTATATTTTGGCCATCGAGGCGTTGTGAGCGTTCAGTACAGGACTCCCTAGCACGGGCCTCCGTTGTTCGCATATATTGGCTATCGAGGCGCTGCGAGCGTTCAGTGCAGGACTCCGTAGCACGCGCTTTTGACATTAACCCTTTACTACTCGAGAGACGCTCCGCAGTTTCAGAAGAGGACTCTTCAGCATGCCGTATTTTAGCTGCTCTTGTCATAGATATTTTTCGTGACAGATTGGTTTTTTTTCGGCATTTTATTGTTGTTTCACAGTAAATGAAGAAAAGTATGGTTGCAACAAATTTCTTTACATCATATATTTAAGCAAATTTGCTAAAATGCAGGAAAAATAAAAATGTAGTTGAGAAAATAACTTTGCATTAAACTCACCCACGTGGAATTCAGCTTCTAACTGCAGAAATTGTCATTAAAATACTACAAATATTACATATTATTATTTTTAATCAATTCTCCCCAAGAAGTATTAAAATATTTTATTTTATTTTATATTTTCTTTATTTCAATGCCTGCTGATATAAAAATTTTTTGGTTTTTTCACTCAGTGCAATAATTATAAAATTTTTTGGCATTTCTACTCTGAAGCAAGCTAAATTTAGATGCCCATGGAAGAACATGGATTTTCAAATTTAAATCCGGCAACACTTAACTATTAGCCTTCAATTTAGAATATCATTTGGCAATTTTTCATTTTAGCAATTTTTGATTTCGCCCATTTTTATACCAGGGTATAATGACTTTGTCCTGATGTTTGTATTTTCCCAAAATATCTAATCTAGACTCATCTTTTATTACACTGATCGACTCAGAATCACTTTCAGACTCAGAATCACTTTCTGAGTCAATTTAGCGATGTCCGTCCGTCCGTCTGTGTGTCCATTTAAACTTTGTAATCAAACTACAGGTGGCAAATATGAACATATTTTGATAAAGTTTTGTACGCAAACTTCCATCGATCGCAGGAAAAACACTATTGAAATTGATGAAAATCGCTTCATGTTCAACCCTAGTCCCCATACAAATGATCCCTATGAGATAGATTTAAATTTCCATAATATCAAAATTGTCATATATATATTTCGGTCAAATTGCGTTTGTGTATTTTTATTACATCCATTTATCAGTAGTCATAGCCCCCTTAAAACTATAAAAAAAGCAAAAATATTGCACAGATTTTTCTCAAATTTAGTTTGTATATGGTTTGTATGTGTTTTTCGACCGAGTCCTCATATAAATATAGCATCCGATATGAACCTTTTTTTATCCGAAGGCAAAAAAGTTAATAACAATACCACTCAAATTTGATTTATAATTATTTTCTTTATCTAATTAGTTGGTAATGAGAGATAGGCAGACGGTATCGTATAGTCGGTTTAGACCGACAATAATTTTTCTACTTGTTAATCTTGAAGATTTTTGTTGTTTGTGATTTTCGGGATTGGTTAGCCTCACATTTGAATTTTGACTATGGCGACTTTTAAATTTGGCGATTCCGCCCATAATTTCCATGACCTCTCACACTGCCAGTTAATGTACTTGTCAAAATTTTCAAGATCGTCGCTTTCATAGTACTTTATATTTTTGTAATGGAGGTGCCAATCCCACTAATCCTATCCCGCACATTTTTTGTCAGACTACTCACATTAATATCTGATGGACTCGTGCAAAATGTCAAGTCTTCCCCTTTTATAGTACACCAATTATATGATATTAGATATATACTTGACATGGGCGGTGCCACGCCCACTGCTCCTATCACGCCCATTTTTTGTCTAACTAACCACATGATTAACTTATGGGCTCACACAAAGTCCCAAGACTCTCACTATTACAGTACTCCAGATGTATGGTATTTTATATTTAATTTGTATGGCAGGCGCCACGCCTATTGGTCCAATACTGCCTATTTTTTTCCGACAACTCACATTAATAATAGGTGACATCAGAAAAATTTGAAAAGCTCTCTCTGTCACTGTACTCGAGATATATAATATTGAATTATTACTTGTATGGGAGGCCACGCCCACTTATCCGATCGCGCCCATTTCGGGCGTAGCTACTAATATTAACAATAGGTGACCTTACACAAATTTGCAAAGCTCTCCTTATCATAGTACTCAATATATGTGTATGACATTAAATATTTACTTTGTGTGGGAGGTGCCACGCCCACTAAAAATATTTAAAAAAATTATAGCCTATAGCACTTCCCGTATCCGCACTAAGGCTCTACGAAAATTTCAGGAAGATCAGATATGTAGTTACGGAGATTACCTCCTACAAACAAACAAACAAACACACATTACCTCTTTATAATATTAGTATAGATGAGAAAACTCACATGTACATTTTTCAATTAGAACAGGTTCTATTTTGGCATGACAAACATACGAAAATACAGGACTGCTTGTGGCGAAAGAAAAACAGAGTAAATTATAAAGATTAATATTGAAAGAAAAATAAATTGTTTATTATAAATAGCAATTAAAAAATATACAAAATATATAACTTTATTTTTAACAATAAATTTTTGTAAATTTACAAATTAAATCAGCTGTTGTTTACATTTAGAGGTTGTGTCATATGGAGATACATATGCACGTGTTATAGCAAAAATTATGAATCGTATGTAAAACGATAATTTTGACAGACATACGGAATTACATATGGATACAAAAAGTGAGAGCACATACGTAAAAAATACGTCGTGTGATATCACTTTAAATAAACTTCAATGTGATGTTACTTTATAGGTGTGTTTTTTTTTACCGTAAATCACTCTGTGGTCAGAGTATACTGAGTTGGCACTGATGTTTAAAACTACAAAAAATATCTGCACAAGACCCACCATATATTATAGCTATCGAATTAGAATCACTTTCTGCATCGATTGCCGATGTCCGTCCGTCCGCTCGTCCTATTGTTTGTCTGTGTGTCTATGTTAATCTTGTTATAAAAACTGAATTTATTTTGATTAAATTTCTATATAACCAGATGTCAGCAGTGGCGGTTTTAATCATAGGTAAGAAAGACATTTGACGGTGGTCTAGCGCGCGGTTAGCAGCCTCGCTTTTTTCTATTAGTGAAGGTGTATAAACAAAAATTCGTATGAATTCATCGATCGATATTATTGGCTCTAAGCCAATATATCGGGTCGCTTTAACAACAGTTGTTACACTAGACTTTCCGCTAATGGTTAAGAATTTACCAGAAGCTGGGTACTGTATTCTGTTAAAAATAACACGATATTTCTCTTTTGTTCCAAATTTTTCCCCTCCCGGAAAATATGTTTATCGCCGACAAAAGGTTACTCGGCTTGAAAAAATTTAATGTTGTAGCTTAGAACAACGTGATAAGTCCCAAGACCACATTACATGTATGCAAAAATTGATAGATATGCCAGTTACTTGAAAGAAAATGCAAGAATTTATTAAACTTAGCTTAGTAATATAATGTCTTTTTATACCCTATACCACTATGTGGTTTGGGTATAATGACTTTGTGCTGCTGTTTATAACAACCAAAAATATTTAACCTACACCCATCTTTAATTATACCGATCGAATAAGAATCACTATCATAATCACTATCTGATTCGATTTAACGATGTCCGTCCGTGCTTCCGTCCGTCTGTGTGTCCATGTAAAGCTTGTAATCAAACTGCAGGTCGCAAATATAAATATATTTTGATGAAATTTGGTATTTAATCTTTCATCGGCCATAAAATGAACGCTATTGAAATTGGTGAGAGTAGGTCCATGTTCAGACCTAGCCCCCATACAAACGACCCCTATGAAATCAACATATCATACAAATCTGAGTCAAATTGGGTTTGTATGTGTTTATTACATCTATTAATCAGTAGTCCAAAAGTGATCCTTATGGGACAACTTTTAGTCATAGGCCCCATATAGAGCTGCTTCCCGATCTTCACTTAAATCTATCAAAAAACAAAAATATTGCACGTATTCTTTTAAAATTTTGTTTGTATATATTTTTGCAAAATACAAGAGACTTTACCAAACATGGTCAGGATCGGTCCATTTTTGGGCCTAGTCCCCATATAAATATAGCATGCGATATGAACTTTTTCATATCTGCAGCCGAAAAAATTAATAAAAATCCCACCCAAATTTGCTTTATGCTTATTTTCTATATTCAATTAGAGAGATAGGATCTTTAACGCATGGTATAGGGTATCGTATAGTTGGTCTAGACCAACTATAATTTTCTTACTTGTTGGTATTGACCTTATGTTATCTAAAATAAGTTTAGCTTTTCGTGGACACCGCGAGCAGCTTTATCAGCATAAAAATCAAAACTGCTTGGCACGAGTCGAACATATTGCGAAATTCGATCCAATTATGTAGGGACCTGAATAATAAATAAAAAATGCCTTGGCACATATTTTGGAAAAGATGTCCAGAATCAAAAAAAAATAATATAATCCTGACTGTATTTGTTAAGCTCACTGATATTTTGCAAAAATATATACAAACCAAGTTTGAGAGAACGTCTGAACATGCACCGATTTTCAATTGCGTTTGTTCTATGGTCGATAAAAGCTTACGTACCAAATTTCGTCAAGATAAATTCATAGTTGCGACCTGTAATTTGATTCAACGTTTACATGGACACACAGACGGACGGACATCGCTAAATCGACTCAGAAAATTAATTTCAGTCGATCGGTCTAGGTCATATATTTCTGGTAGTTAAAAACATCAGCACAAGCTAATTATACCATCATTAACGTATTTTATTGCTCAAAAATGTTTTGAATTGTTTGTGGCTTTATTTTTTCAGTCGTTTATGGCCAGAAATTTTTAAGTATTGACGAGATATTTATGAAAATTGATAAAACGAAAATGGAAAAATTATTAATTTTCTGAAGCTTTCATTCGATAAAATTAGTCAAACTCGACTTTTTTAAATTAATATATTAACAAAACTTTTTTTAAGCCTTTAGCTGAAGAATGAAATGACAAATCATTAATGGTGCTTGAGTTAAAGCTAAAAAAACTAATTAATATAGAAGATCTTAAAAAAACTTTTCCTCAGAACGCCAAAACCTTTGGAATTTTTACTATATTGTGGAATATGCAGTATTGTGAAATATGTGGCATTTCGCAAATAAGGGTTTATTAACATTTCATTTGCAGTTACGAAATAATCGAAGTAATTTTTTTCCTGTTACTTCTGAAGGTGAAAAAAGAAGAATTCGAAGAGAGTGACAACTGCACAGATCTCCTCAACTTAAGCAACAATTGAAAGAATGCACGAAAAACCTACGGAAACTGCTTGAAACACAAAGAAATGCTAATTCGGATAGTTATCTTTAAAAACTGGATCCAACAGAAAAAACTGGTTACTCTTTGTGGCGTGCTACAAAAAAATCTTAAAAGACCTGTTGTATGTATGCCTCCTCTAAGAAAGGAAGGTGGAGGATGGGCTAGGACTGACAAAGAGAAGTGAGATCTGTTTGTGGAACATCTGAAAAAAGTTTTTACTCCAAATATAACCCCTAGTTCTATTGATGAGTTGCCACCTGTTACAGCACAGCATAGAGCAGTGTCCCTTCGTTTTGAGATTCGAGAGGTCGAAAAGGCTATTGTTGATTTAAACCCCAAAAAAGCATCGGGGATCGATGAGATCAGTATTAAAATGCTTTTTGAATTTCCCCGAATAGCATTTATTTTTAATGCTACAATGCGCCTTGAACATTTTCCCTCAGAATGGAAAGTTTCACTCGTTACAATGATACCTAAACCAGGTAAAGATCACACAAAGGTCGATTCGTATAGACCAATAAGTTTACTGTCCAACTTGTCAAAATTATTCGAGAGAATTTTGGTAAACAAAGTTACAATATCCGTAGATCAAAATAATGTCATTCCAGCACATCAATTTGGTTTCAGACGAAAACACAGCACCACTGATCAAGTTCACAGAATTGTAAGTGCCATAAGAAAAGCTTTTTAAGAGAAAAAGTACTGCTCCGTACTTTTTATCTCGCAAGCCTTCAACCGAGTTTGGCACGAGGAGATCCTCTACAAAGTTAAACAGTTGTTGCCCCCCAAACACACATAAGCTAGTGGAGAGCTATATAATTAATAGAAAATTCTCTATAAGAGAGAAAAGCTTTGTGAGCCCTCCACAGCCAATTCATGCTGGTACCATAAGCTAGTATCTTGGACCCGCTTCTGTACATCCTTTACACATCAGACATGCCAACAAATGAAAACACACTTACGTCGACTTTTGCGCATTATACTGTAATATTAAGCGTACACGAATACCACTCAACAGCATCTCTTCTTCTACAGAGCCATATTGAACAGCTGGAAGATTGGCTAGATATGTGGAAGATTAAAGTAAATGAACAAAAGTGTATCACCGTAACTTTTACCCTAAGAAGGGAGACTTGCCCTCAAATTCGAATTAGGAACCAGCCTATACCTCAACATTCCTCTGTTAAATATCTCGGACTACATCTTGATCGCCGACTTACCTGGAAAAGCCATATAGACGCTAAATTGACACAAATAAAATTGAAATTAGTCCAATTCACATGGCTAATTGGTAGGAACTCGAAATTAAGTCTCTATTGTAAGCTCTTGATTTATAACTCGATTTTCAAACCCACTTGGCGCTATGGTATTCAGTTATGGGGAACAGCCTCAGCTTCAAACACAGAAAGAATACAAAGATGCCAAAACAAGATTTTGATAATGATTATAGGCGCACCATGGTATACAAGAAACTCACATTTGCACAAAGACTTAAATGTTTCTCTAGTAAAGTACGGAATCACTAGATATAGTGCAAACTATTTGGAAAAGCTAGAGTCTCACCCGAATCCTCTAGCACGTAACTTAATCAACAATTGTAACCACCAACGCTTAAGGAGGGAGACTGCTGATCTCATTGGATGAAACTGCTGATCTCATTAGATTATGTATATAGAATAAATCAAATTTTGTTTGGCACTGGCTGGATTTAATATTCAAGTTTTAGTTTTAAGATTTGAATAACTTATTGTTAGTTCACAAACCTATGTGAAGATTCAATAAATACAGAGGAGTAACAAAAAAAAACCTTCTGATAAATTGAATATTTGAAATGAATTCCATTCAGAAATGGGATTCAGAAAATATGCGAATTGCTTTAAAACGTCTTTTTCATTGTTAAATGGAGTTTTAACTAACAAAATGGTATTTAAATGCAAATATTTCTTTTATCGAATTCCCTGTGGCATAAGGCAGTTTTTTTAATTTATCAACTAATGTATTCCACTTTAACCTTCAATTTTGAAAATAATTTTTTTCAGTTGTATACCATGTATACAAATTGTATACTATGTATAATTGTATACTATGTATATGGGGCGTTTCATGTCATGTGGCCCAAATTTTGATCTCGATGTCTTCCAATCGGAACGAAATTTGCCACAAGGTTAGTCCTATTGGATAGTAGTTTAGACACAATTCCTCAACAAGATCGGTCAAGAACTCTCTGAGTTAGGGGGGGGGTCAAAATTTGACATTTTAGCCAAACAGGTGTTTTTTCTCATCCAAGTAACTTTTACCTATTGTTCTTAGCGAAATTTGTTTAGAAACTAGTTTAGACAGCTATTTCTTCAATCTTTCGGAAAAAAATTAAAAAAAAAAATAAAAAAAAAGTTTTTGACTTTTTTTTGGCAAAATCAAAAATTTTTAGACTTTTTTTTTCAAAAAACGCCCTTTTTTCTCTTTTGCTCAAAAGAAAGCTTAGGTTTTTCCTTTAAGAGCTTTTTGGTCGCTTAGTGGGATGCGAGTGGGATATATATAAAAAAAAAAACATGTTTTGTATCTCAAGACAACGGTTTTTCAATTCTTAGTATATGCATTAATTTGAATTTTTTTCCTATTAGTGTGTAAATGTTTCTAAAACCGTAAAAATAAAGAATATACTGAGAAACTAGACAAATTAACCTTTCCTACCGTATGTAACATACTTAACTAAAATTTCATACCTTCAATACTGTAATACCCGCAACATGTTAACCTCAGAAAAAAATAAGATAAGAAATAAATAAAAATTAACCGAATTACTTGTCTTAAATTGTAAGTAGTGGTTTCATCAAGTTTAAAAGAAAAACTCGTTTTCGGTAATCTTTATTTAAAAATATCTTAAAATTCAAAGCTGTCCTTGGCAAATAATAGGTTAACGTTCTCGGATTTATGCCAAAATTTTAGGAACGGAAGTTCTATACATTTGGTTATTATATTTTAAGCGTCGCATCTACAAATTCAACAGCAATTACAAAATGTTTGAATTTCTTTAATAAATTGTCTCTTGTTAGCTTGGGGTCATATGTGACCCCAATTCCAAATGGGTTAATGGGATCATATAATTTTTTCCGAAACCCTAGGCTATTAAGATGAAACATAACATTTAAAAGATGAAAAGTGATGAATTTTTGATACAAAGTATTTAGAAAGAGTACATTTACAGAATATTTTACAAAAATCCCATTTTTCTCGAAATCCGCAAAAATAAAATCCTTGTCAATAAAATGCTGGCATAGGGATTTACTTATAAATTCACATAGTTAATCCGTAGAATGTACTTAACAAAACCTTAAAGTCCAGGATCCATTTTTTTTAAATTTTGTTTAAGAAAATTTTTGAAACTTTAAAAAGGAGTTTTCAAAATTTTATCAAAAAAATTTCCCATTTTCGGTCTCAATGCGCTATAGGTCAACAACGTAGTAATAAAACAATACTTCGTATCTGATTATCTATAAGTATAGAGACAAAAACAAATTATGGCTTTAATCAATTTCTCAAAGTCGAAAAAAATTCTATCAAATTTCATGACCTAGTTTTTTTGGCACAAAGGTGGTCTGGTGCATTTGCTATTTCTTGGTATATATTTATTCGATTTTGAATTTTTATAGCTTTTTGAATAAACACACTTGAAATTTTCAATCGATTGCCGGCGCGACTTTTCTTTATCTTATTGCCCCCAAACTTAACATTTATTAGTTTTACATGGAAACGTAACAAACTGGACCCCGCTTATACCCAAAATATTTTAGTATTTTAATTTTTTCAAGGACCATTCTAGGGTATATATTACCCGAACTTTGCCTATCACTAGGATAACATGTTCACATATACAGATAAACAATAAGGGATATTGACCAAATTGATTATGAAAGTGTCTCTTAGAGATCGATTTCAAAAGGTGGTTGCATTTCCTTATTATTTATTAAGTGTTTGTAGTTACAAACAACAGTAAAAACCATTGTATACGGATCGTAGTTCTATATGAAATGCTCTGTCAAATATTAAATGAAGAAGCCAGCAATAAAACAAACACAGAATTAAAAACGATATCTTACCATATACTTGAAGTCATAATATCTAAAGTGTACTTTATAATTATTGGCATATTATTCAACTTTATTATTTTTATGAAACTTGTTTCAAGTTTAACTGGCCTTTTTGACTTGTTTAATGACGCACTTCAGTAGCTATACCCCTGAGATTAATTAAGTATTAAAAATGCAAAAATATTATTCATTTTATTAAAGAAAAGAAATATTTAATTTTTTTCTCTTAAATTTTAGTTCGTCTTACAACAACTCAGCCAACAGTTGCGATGCCATTAGAATCTACTTCATCATACCAATCATCAAGCACAACAACCCAACAAAAGCAAACAAGTGCAAAAGCACAAAAGCAAAATCCCACAATCCCGCAATACACAGGAGATTTTTTTGTTGAAACAGTATCACGGTTAAGTTCTAAAGCACGTGGCACTTTTGTTAGAAGTCAGAACAGTGAAAACGGTAATGGAGAAAATAGTGGAAGTAATGAAAACTTTGGCAACAAGTTGCCAATTTCATGGTTCGCTACATCACAACATCCAGGGAATGGGCAGATAAAAGCTAGTGCCAGAAACAGTCACCACATAGACCCAAAGCCTGACGCGTTTACCAAAAATACATATAACTTAAAATCAGTAACTGAAGATTCCGAACAAGATGACGAAGTAAGGGAAAAAGAAAATGGCACGGAAGATGTTGACAACAAACCTTCAAATGGTTTTTATAATATAATAAAAACTGGCTTTAAGTTAAAAAAACGCGAACAGCGTGATAGTACTATCAGCAACAACAAGTGGCATAATGATTATAGTTTGCCATCATCAGCCTCGTCGTCATCGACATCTAGTTATAAAAAAACACTATCATCTTCATCAACAACAACATCATCATCATCATCTGCAGCAGCAACAAAGAATATAACAAAATCATCGAAAAAACGTAGAACATTATCGAAAAAGGAGAATGAAAATAACTGTTCCTCAGATAATAAATGGCAAGGCACTAGTAAAAGCAATAATAATGCTGCTGGCGGCATTAGTACAGAATCCATGGGCTTATGGTTGGTAAACGAGCTTTGCGAACAAGATGATATCGTTGAGTTTAGGTAAGTAGCAAGTAGTAATAACAGCGTAATCTACTGCCTCCTTGAAAATATGAATGTTGTCAAAGAATAAATAAACGAGGGCGGATCAAAAAATTCATAAACTTTAAAGTTTTGCCTGATTTCCAGCTAGCTCAGCCATTCAAAGAATACATGGGTGCCGCGTTTGGTCACATTTGATCAATCGTGTGATAACTTCAGTGGCACGTCAATTTTGCTTATTTTTAAAATTTGTTCAAGAAAAGTTTATGTACTAAAGATTGTTTTTTTAGATTCTATTAGGCAAATAAAAGGGATTAATAATAGCAAACATTGTTGATATTCCTCTGTCCATCTGCTGAGGGAAGCGTTTGTATTTTAGTGGATTTTGAGAAAAAATAAAATGTTTGTCACTCATCTAATATTTCAGGTAAAATGTAAAATTTCAGGGAATTTTAATTTAAAAGAGTAAAGGGTTTGAATGCACTATTTTTCCAGAAAAAAAGGAAAATCCCAGGATGAATTTAAAAATTATAGCAGTTTAAAAAATAAGTTAACAATATTTCTAGCGGCCAAATTAGCTCGCTCACGTATCCACACATGATTAGTGCAATTAGCTTGTAAATTTGAAAATATATTTTCAATCAAAACATCTCTGGTATCCACTATATTGCAAAAATTGTCTGTGCGTAGAGTATATTGCAATTGAATTTTTCCGTTCCCAATGTTGAGTAATTGTTTCGAGAACGCTAATGTCAATGGATCATTTTGAAGTAGAGTACTCATAATTTGCTAACACTTCACCATTGGTATGATTCTTACATACATAGCACGTGGAATGACTGGCAATGTCTGCCTAAAACAGTGGTGTTCAAAAATAAAAATGTAATTGTGTTGGTGAGAAAATGAGAATTGCTCTGTAAGAAATGTTCAATGGGTTAATAGCAGTGGTAGTCTCTGTATAAATTTATTTTTTATTGAAAATATGAAAATTTTGTGTGTAAAACTGTTTTAAAGAAATAAAAATTAAACAAAAATTAAATTTTTGAAAGGAAAAAAATAAATACATACATATATACATTAGGCTGGATTTTTTTTCATTCTATAAAAAACAAAAAGTTGTAGATTTTTTCAATCAATATTAATCATTTCATTGTATTTACATATTAAAATAATATCCTTAATATATCCTGTTAATAACGTAAAGCTCTTAATTGGTACTATATACAGACCAAATAAACGAACTGAAATAGATCCAATGCTAGACAAGCTGAGTACCCTTACTTTGGGCTACACTGATGTTATTATAACTGGAGACGTCAACGCAAATATATTGGAAGACAACAGTTTGATGGAAAATATGAGCGTTATAGGGTTAAGTTTAGTAAATTACTCAATGCCAACCCATTTTACGAAAAAATCAAGCACTCTACTTGATCTTTGCTTTACCAGTAATAATTCTCGACTGCTGTTATTTGAACAGCTTTCTGCGTCAATGTTCTCAAGACATGATTTACTCTTTCTGTCTTATGATCTCAACCCCATATTTAAAAAAAAATCACAAATCTTAACATTCAGAGATTTTAAGAATATAGATTACCAGCACCTGGAAACTGATTTATCATCAATACCATGGGTCGATGATCTCAGTTAAATCTAAGAAAATTCGAAACGATAAACCATGGTTTACAAATGACATTAGAGCACTAATCGAAGAGAGAAATAATGCATATGAAAGATGGAAACGATTTAGAACAACTGAGCTCCATAACACCTTCAAACTTTCTCGAAGAACAGTAAATTCAAAAATTAGAACTGCTAAGTCAATATTTTATGAGGAAAAATTTAAATCTGCTGTCTGTTCGAAAAAGAAATGGAGGGAAATTCGCAAAATGGGCATTGTTAATGATGACATGAAAGCAGAGAACACAATAGATGTCAATCAGTTAAATCTCGATTTTGCCAATATTTCAATGCCTGCAGCTGATATAAACTTTTAAAATAAAATTCCCACCAATGATATATCAAACCAACAACATTCGCTTTGCTTTCATTTTATACACTTCACTCAGGAAGATGTTTTGGAATCATTTCTCAGCATTAAATCGGATTCTATAGGACACGATGGGGTTCATCCTAAATTTATAAAACTGATTTTGACTTATATCTTACCGCATATAACGCATATGTTTAATACTATAATCACAACATCTACTTATCCATCTATGTGGAAACACGCAAAGGTTATACGCATACCAAAAGCTGATAAGACATATAGACCAATTGCAATATTACCTTATATATCCAAAGTTTTTGAGCGTTTAATTCATACTCAAATGAGTCGTTATTTATATACAAATAGTTTGCTTACTGATAGACAATCGGGTTTTAGACCAAAACACAGCTGTATATCTGCTCTAATTGATGTTTCGGAGAAGCTACAGACCCAGATAGATGATAATATGATATCATTTCTAATATTACTCGATCACTCAAAAGCGTTTGACACTGTAGATCATTCTATTCTCTGCCTGAAACTGAGAGGCTTATTTCATTTTTCAACTACAGCTGTAAAGTTAATTTACTCTTATCTTTGCGATAGAAGTCAGTCTGTATATAATGAATCGAATAACTCTAACAGCTGTTTAATGCCTAGAGGAGTGCCACAAGGATCGATACTTGGTCCACTATTGTATGCTATATATGCAAATGACCTGCCTTCACAAATTCATTTCTGTGGAATACAAATGTACGCGGACGATGTCCAGCTCTACATTAGCTGTAAACCATCGAGTGTTACAGAATGCATTGGGAAGATAAACGATGATCTCAACTATATTTATGAATGGGCATCAGCAAATGGTCTTTGCTTAAATGCTAAAAAATCTATTGGTATGATCATTGGTAAAGCAGAGACCTTACCGACAAATCTACCACCTATACTGATTAACAACACAAAAATTGATCTAGCTGAAACTTCGAAAAACCTTGGCGTTATATTCAACAAAAAAATTGATTGGTCGGATCACATTAAATTTGCCTGCGGTAAAACTCTTGCTATGCTGAGGAATCTATGGATGTCACAGTATTATACGCCCTTGCATATTCGGATGCTACTTGCCAAGACCTACTTATTACCAACACTAATGTATGGATGTGAGCTTTTCTCCAGTTGCGATACATTAAGCAAACAAAGGCTTAATGTAACTTATAATAACATTGCCAGATACATATATGGCCGCAAAAGACACAGCAGCATCTCACAATACTCGCAACAAATCTATAATATATCATTCGAAAACTTACTAAAATGCCGAACATTGTTGTATTTACATAAAACAATTTATACAGGTCAACCTGAATACCTTTACAACAGAATAACTTTTTCGAGGTCAATGCGAGGTAAAAAAATTAACACTGTACGATATAAAAAGCAAATATCAGAATGCCATTTCTTCCTGAATTCTATTCGCCTTTGGAACCAACTACCCCCCAACAGTCAAATTATTAGCAATGCAAGGCACTTCAAAGCAGCTATATTTAGCAACTTAGCGTAATTAAAATATTTTATAATAACTATTATACTTGTTTTACTTATAATTAAATAATTGTCAAGTTAAAATTACTTATTGTTTTAAATATTTAAAATTGTATAGGTATTAATTTTATTTTATTTTGTTTAACAATATTCTATGTTTGCCTTAATCTACCCAATACTGTAATATAAGACATGCTCTTGTTGTATTGTATTTATCCTCAACAAATAAATAAATAAAAGTAAATACATTCAATGAATGAATGAATGAACGATCAGACTCAAATCTTTAAAATTTTTTTACTTTTATAATAAATAAATTCGTTTTTTTAATAATTCTATTAAAGACTTTTATAGATTTTTCATTATAAATTTTTCAATATTTATTCTTTCGCGAGAATTGCGTATTAGTAAAACATTTTTTTAATTTGCAGAACTTAATACGTTACGTTTTTCAGAACTAATAAATTTTAAATCTGAAAAAAATGTTTACAATTTTTATTTGCCGATCTTGGTTTCCAATTTGATCAACGAATCCTTTAATTTTTCAACAAAAATTTTTAACTCTTACTTTTAATTCAATATCTCTGTCTGTCGTGGGGCAACCCCATTCCTCCCTATCCAATTGATCTGAAACTTGGCCCATAGTCTTGTTGTGACTACAAATCACGCGTGGTCACGGAGTGATCTAAATGACATTTCCCCTGATCCGATCGACCTGAAACCTGGTCCATACACTTACTGTGAAAAAAGATTGACTTTGACTTAGTCACGCACAGTCACACATGGCCACGCACAGCCACGGATCTAAATGTCATTTCCCCTGATCCGATTGATCTGAAACTTGGTCCATATACTTGCTGTGAAAAAAAGATTGACTTTGACTTAATCACGCACAGTCATGCATGGTCACGCACAGTCACGGAGTGATCTAAATGTCATTTCCCCTGATCCGATCGATCTGAAACTTGGTCCATATACTTGCTGTGAAAAAAAGATTGACTTTGACTTAGTCACGCACAGTCACGCATATTCACGCACAGTCACGGAGTGATCTAAATGTCATTTCCCCACATCCGATCGATCTGAAACTTGGTCCATATACTTGTTGTGAAAAAAAGATTAACTTTGACTTAGTCACTCACGCATATTCACGCACAGTCACGGAGTGATCTAAATGTCATTTCCCCTCATCCGATCGATTTGAAACTTGGTCCATATACTTGCTGTGAAAAAAGATTGACTTTGACTTAATGTTATGTTCGGCGAGTTTACCGAACATTAAAATAATGAAACACGTCGTTCTGATTGTGTAGGTAGTTCATAACCAACTGTTTATTATAATTTTAAATCAATAATTATATTTATTCGTCACGATAATAATTCTTACTACTAAGCAAAAGAAGGGTAAGAGAAAATACCCAATTACTTTTAAAAAACTATGAGTAACTTGACCAAGCGGTGTTATGAAGTAGTTGAACTTAATGTGTGCCAAATTAAGGTAAGTTAATATCATCTTGCACTTCAAGTAAGTCGTTCAACTATTACTCATTCATTTGGTATTTTCACTACACAGTCATGCATGGTCACGCACAGTCACGGAGTGATCTAAATGTCATTTACCCTCATCCGATCGATCTGAAACTTGGTCGATATATTTGCTGTAAAGAAAGATCAACTTCGACATAGTCACGCACAGTCACGCATAGTCACGTACAGTCACGCACAGTCACGGAGTGATTTAAAACCCATTTCCACTTATCCGATCGATCTGAAACTTTGTCCATAGACTTGTTGTGGCCAAAGATTAATTTCAAGATAGTCACACGCAGTCACGCACAGTCACGGAGATATTCAAAACTCATATGCGTAAGGAAAGAAAGAGTTTTAATAAAAACTTTGTTTTTATGGGTTAGATTATTTAAACTATTTCCTTTAACTCGTACTCTCTGTCTGTCTGTAGTTCTGTCGTGGGTCAACCCCATTCCCCCTTATCCAATTGATCTGAAACTTGGCACATAGTCTTGTTGTGGCTATAGATTAAGTTTGGGGTAATCACGCATAGTCACGTACTGTCACGGAGTGATCTAAATGTCATTTACCCTCATCAGATCGATCTAAAACTTGGTCAGTACACTTTCTGTGAAAAAAAAAATCATGTGAGTCCGATCACAAGGGAGATGTGTAAACATCTAATAATTTAAGAAAACATCAACATCATATTTTCCAGTGCATAAAAAATAAGTCGATTATGCTGTTTTCTGAAATTCAATTGATGTTTTCTGAAATTCTATTTATGTTTTCTGAAATTCAATTGATGTTTTCTGAAATACAATTAATGTTTTCAGCAATTCAAATGATGCTTTTTGAAATTCAATTGATGTTTTCTGAAATTCTATTTATGTTTTCTGAAATTCAAATGATGTTTTCTGAAATTATATTGATGTTTTCTGAAATTTTATTGATGTTTTCTGAAATACAGTTTTTGTTTTCTGAAATTCAATTGATGTTTTCTGAAACTCGAATGATGTTTTCTGAAATTATATTGATGTTTTCTGAAATTCAATTGATGTTTTCTGAAATACAATTAATGTTTTCAGCAATTCAAATGATGCTTTTTGAAATTCAATTGATGTTTTCTGAAATTCTATTTATGTTTTCTGAAATTCAAATGATGTTTTCTGAGATAGAATTGATGTTTTCTGAAATACAATTGATGTTTTCTGAAATTCTATTGATGTTTTCTGAAATTCAATTGATGTTTTCTGAAACTCGAATGATGCTTTCTGAAATTATATTGATGTTTTCTGAAACTCTATTTATGTTTTCTGAAATTCAAATGATGTTTTCTGAAACTCGAATGATGTTTTCTGAAATTATATTGCTGTTTTCTGAAACTCTATTTATGTTTTCTGAAATTCTATTTATGTTTTCTGAAATTCAAATGATGTTTTCTGAAATATGATGTTTTCTGAAATTCTATTGATGTTTTCTGAAATTCTATTTATGTTTTATGAAATTCAAATGATGTTTTCTGAAAAACAATTGATGTTTTTTGAAATTATATTGATGTTTTCTGAAGTTCTATTTATGTTTTCTGAAATTCAAATGATGTTTTCTGAAATTATATTGATGGTTTCTGAAATACAATTGATGTTTTTTTAAAGACAATTGGAAAATGTTTAGAAAAGAACATATCATAATTTTTTCACCAATACAATCATAAGTCACACAGCGTTATCTGCTTCAGCTCACACCGATATGAGTTACGCTGCTTTTGTGATTGTATTGTGAAATAGAAATTTACCCCCCTGCGCGTATAGATGTTTACACATCAAAAATTAACTTTGACATAGTCACGCATAGTCATGCACAGTCACGGAGAGATTAAATCCTCAACTTTCCCTTATCCGATCGATCTGAAACTTTGGCCATACACTTGCTGTTAATAAAAGATTAACTTTGACATAGTCACGCATAGTCACGCACAGTCACGGAGTGATTTAAAACCCATTTCCTCTTATCTAATCGATCTGAAACTTGGTCGATAGACTTGCTTTGACATAGTCAGGCACAGTCACGGAGATATTCAAAACTCATATGCATAAGGAAAGAAAGAGTTTTAATAAAAACTTTGTTTTTGTGGGTTAGATTATTTAATCAAACAGCTTTCCTTTTTCATTTAAATTATTTTCCTTACATGTTTTATAACAAATTACCAATTACATTTATAATCATTAAATATTTTTCGTATATTACTATTAATTTTTCATTGCATTAAAAAAAAATCAGCATACATCCGCACACGTCTTCTTTCGTCGCTTTTTCCGTGACGTCTAAATGCAAGAGCGTAAGAATACATGTGAGCAGGGACAATTGTCCTACGAAATGAACAGCACTGGTCTAAAATCACCGGACAGCAGCAAAAATGCTAATATTATTATTAGGACCTTTCAGCTTTTAATCGAGTTCTTCAAGCCATGTTGCATTCATTCCAGGAAATAATTTTTCACTTTCTCAAAACTTCAGCCATGCCTGAATTCTTGTTTGTGTTACACATTGCATCTGGATTTGTGGTCTCTTGAGATCAGGAATGTTTTGCGTACAAAAAAAAATACAATTGCTATTCTGCAATTGATAAATTGATTTGCTCATATATGTTATTTTGTTCAGCAGTGTGCAGTTGCTCATTAATAGTAACAAAGGCAGCCAAAAAGATTGTATCGTGCTGTTGTTCACGCTGAACATCGCTGTTAATAATTTCTACTGCTGGGCGGTTAGGTGATAACATGACGAAACGAAGGAGTGGCATATTCGAAATGAGAATACTAATATCTTCAATCTTTCTTAGCAAAAGATCTATGCTGGGATCTTGATCAGAAATCCGAATATGATGTAGAATGTCCTCATTCATCCAGTCTTTAAATTAATTCCAGAGATCAGAAAATTCAGACGGAAAACATGTCGTTAATAATATAGCGAATTATTGCAGAATTTGATGAAGCAAGGAACTCAGTACTCCATGTGCAAGTGTGAGATCCCAATGGTTATCATCTTCCACTAAATGCAATTCGTGACATGCAACGCAACATGCAACCATTGAATGTGCGCAATGTTGATGTAAAATTGCGACCATCCTTATTATGCACAATTTTTCTTACTCCAAATGATGTCGTTTGAAAGCAAGAATTGAATTCATGAAAAAAATTTCTATTAAGATTTATCCTCAGCCACTTGTCCGCAAACTCATCTTCTGCAGTTCTTTTTAAACAACAGTTATGGACTGTTTGTGCATTCCGTGCATTTCCTACTCGTCCACGAAGACATGGCATTATCTTGTAATAAATACACAGCAAATAAATATAAATTGACGTTAAAATTATAAAATTGACGTTAAAATTATTTCGAATTTGAACTAAATTTCATTTCATAGAACCAAATGAGAAATGAGATTTTAAATTTTTAGGTTAAGTATAGATGTATACATCATTAAAAATTACTGAAATACCATTGCAGTGATGCCTGTCACATCCAATTGTGGACCCAAACTAGCATAATATCAACAACAACACAAAAATAAATAATGTTAAAAAAAATACTATTTTCGGCTGGATCAAATTGTGAATCTCAACAATTCTCCATTTAGGGCAAGTTCAGTGACATACACACGGATACGAGAAATAAATATATGAAGATAGACCTCACACGAATTTACAAAGCTGCCCCTGTCACAGTGCTCAAGGCATGTGAAGTTAAATTTTTATTTTGTATGGCAGGTGCTACGCCTACTAATCCGATACCGCCTTTTTTCAGTAAGGCTACTCACACTAATAACCTTTGAAATCAAACAAAATTACTCGTTACTCTCCCTTTGATATTATTCAGGATTATAAAAGAAAAGTATTTATATTAAATGAAAATTCAACCAACGCACAGTGGCGCCATTTGAGTTTTTTCGTTGCAAAAATCATATCTTTTGAACCGAATAACATAATTGAACTCTTTAAACAGCATATGATAGATAACTGTTCAGCCTATAAAATGAGCGTTTGGAAATGGTGCTAAGCTTTGTAGGAGCCTACTTATGGGTTATAAAAGTTAAAATTTGGAGAAAAATCAATTTTATGGTAACTAAAAAAAATTATTTTTACATTTTTAGATTGTTTTAATTTTTTTTTCTTTAGGGTTTTATGTTTTAAATTATTACTCAACAAATTAAAAAAAAATTACTTCTTTTTTAAATTTATTTTTTCAATTTTCTGTAAAATATTCATCACAATTCGTAAGAGATGGTATATCTAAAAGACTAATCATTTCTAAACTATAATTATTTTCTAACTCTATTCGTGACTTCACACGCCGCAGAGAAGAAATAAGTGGATCCGAAGATGCTGCCAACATGTTGAAGAGGTCCTCATTTTGCCTTACCCTTGATGCTTTGAATGTGTTCTGCAATCTATATTTTTTATAAAATTTGTTAAGAGACTCCTGTGCTTCTTCAGAAAGCTCTCCAATTGGCAAAGTCTGGTACTCAATTATATCTTTGCCATGCGCCAATATTTTATGGACGGTCGGGGTCAACTTCTTCTGTGGATACATTTCTGCTAAAAGAGATGCAGTTTTCGATGCATATTCTCCATATTTTGTAGAATTGACATTTTCTTTGCAGTTTAAAATATTCAAGATTGTTCCCAATCTTTTCCCGATTTGATTGTCAATTCCAGTGATTCTAGTTACTGCCTCATCATTTTCAAAAAATCTCCTAGAAGTGTTTCCATCTTTTGAGTTACCGTATCCGTGCTTGGGACAGTCTACTTTTAGCCCAACTTGTTTAAAAAAAGCATCCTGTATTTGCTTCTTTCTGATCTTTTCCTTATCCTTTATTGATGTATTTTCATCGAGGTTTTCCTCCTCTTGTGGTAGGGTATACGCCAGTTTTAGCAGGAACTTCATACACCTTATCCTTGCGTGCAATGGTGACATTCCATATTCGTAATTCTCCTCGTTTGTAGAATCGTTTAAATTACCAAAGTTCTTCTGACTCTTTTTGCAAATCGGGCATGACAATGTTGAGGTTGTTCCTGTCAGTTCGTTTACGACTTTTCCGTCAACCATGGTCAGGTGGAACTCGTAATTGCATTCAATATATTTTCCTTCTCCAATTTGCAGCTTTGTAGGCTTAATCTTGCTAATTTGTTCTTCAATGTCCTTCACCGTGGTCCTTATGAGTTCTGCCGATTCCCTTGCAAACTGAAACATTATTGGTCTGCAATAATGCACTGATGACGGACGTGGATTTTTCCAGTGTAGGGAAACATATTTCCGTCCGATATTGTAGCGTCATCGGAAGATATCCTTTGCTTATAAACACTTTGTCCGGATGATCCATCGCAGCCCCATTTACCGATCAATGTCAGTTTCTCAGGAAGAATTTTCACCTCATTTTCAGGAAGACTCTCCAACAACCGTTTTGCTATATGGCCCATGAGATCCTGCAGATTGGCTTTCACAGAGACTTCCGTAAACTCCGTATGCAGTGGTCGTGAATTTATTTTGGCTTGCGTAATATGCTTGTATCCTGGTAAAACGTCAGCTCCGTGTCGCATCAAGGATGCCCGTAGTATCTCATATTTTTCTTTAGAAAGTTGTAAGTCCAT
Organism: Cordilura impudica; assembly: GCA_963682025.1. Taxonomy (NCBI): domain Eukaryota; kingdom Metazoa; phylum Arthropoda; class Insecta; order Diptera; family Scathophagidae; genus Cordilura; species Cordilura impudica. The sequence goes on from OY821520.1 coordinate 153,925,323, forward strand.
AAACAAGGCGAAGGCTTCTTCGGAACCATACTTTTTAATGTGTGCGTTTGTGGGCGTGGGAATGCTTTCCTTAATCCTTTTTAGTCGCAGTGGGCTTGCATCAGCAACAGATTTTGTAATCTGCGACCTAACTCTTTCACTATCCTTTGTATATTTAATAGACAGCGCGTCCGATAAATGCTTCGTGGTCAAGTCATTGGTGGCATCGGCAAGTTTTCTCTTTCTTGTGCAAATTGAACACTCCTCAATACTTTTTTTTGGCCTTCCTTTTGCTCCTCTGGTTGATGTGGTGGGTTTATCTACTGCCAATATATCCAGGATGGTGTCTTCATTAAGCCAGTCCTCGTATATGGAGTTGAAGTTCTGAATGGTTCGATTATATTTCACCCATTTTGCCTTAATATTTGCATATATCAGATAAAAATTATTTTTTATAATTTCGCTTCTCTCAATATTTCCGTATAAGCTATCAAGTTCTTCTAAAGCAGCTTCCGTGAAAAACTTTGGTGTGGTTGACCTTCTAAACAGTTCAAATAATTTTAAATTGTTTAACGCCATGGTTTCAGTACTTGTTGCGCCAACTTTCAGTCGTAGACTAATCCAGGCATTATGCTTATTTTGCAATATATTGGCTTATGCTACCATGCCTAAAAATTTACCTGTTCCCTGCATACATATGGATTTAGGCTGAATTATGCAATTTTGATATTATGCTCGTGTCTAAATAAGATTTGTGCCTACCTGGAGGGACCATAAGTCAATATTGTTCTTGACCATTTGTACTCCAAAGTAATTTTTAAGTGAGGTGCGTACCAGCAAATTTCAATGAGTAGTTTTTTGTGCATCCTGTGTCTGTAACAGTATATTGGGAGTAGACTTTGGCAGAGGCTCACAGGTAGACAACCGACTTAAAATGCAATTTTCAAACTATTAGATCAAACTACTGTCAGTCAAAACATGTAAGGGATGCACGCCATACAATTTCTGCAACCATGTCTTTTTAAACTTTTTTACCTCTAGAAGCCAAACGGGCACGTACGGGTAGATAAATCCTTTTGAATTATGTAAAGAAATAATCAAAGAACATGTTTTGCAAATATGGCAAATATAGAAAAATATATATTTTTTTTATTTTCCGTCAAATTTGAAAAATAGTGAAAAAACGGATAGTTTTTAAATAGTGATTTACCAGGAGAAAAACAAAGCAAACAGTTAATTTTTTTTTATCATTATACATTTAATAAATACATCAATCAACACAAACATGGGTTTATTCAAAACTTCGTCGGCGCACATGAAAATTTTGATTTTTGCAACCTTGTTTGCTCTACGGGCGCCACTGTGCAACGTTAAAATAAAACCACCACTATTGTTGGATGTTTATTAATAATTGATTGTCTTTATTATTTCATTTCTTTATATTATTTATTTGTTTACATAGCTTGATTGGATAGTGTATAAAAAAATACCTACTAACAAATACACATAATGACCTACATATGATTTCTGTGTGTTATACTCCGAATTCATAACACAGCAGAAATCAAGAAAACACGCAACAACAATTGCGTGGTATGGCATGAGTTGTCATTGCACAATACCTTCGCTGTATCGACAATTGTTTATACATTAACAGTTCATAGTACAGCGTATGGCCAATGAACTTAAATGTACTTTTATCGTGTCAGCGAATGTTTGTGATTGCACATATTTTGGACAATAACATTTATTAGTGACTAAATAAAGTTATCGTCCAATTTATGAATGCAATTATGCTACAGGATATCAAATATTTAAAATTCACTTTGAATAGGAAGTGACACGCCAACTTATCCGATATCACTCCTCTTCGGCACTGATACACATATTAATAATAGATGACCCCACACAAATTTTAAAAAGCTCTCCATGTGATAATGAATATTTACTTTGTATGGAAGGTACCACGCCTACTGATCCGATATCACCCATTATTAGCCAGGCTATTCATACTAGCTATCGTGACTCTCGATTTCATTTTACTCAAGATACAGAATATTGAAAATTCACTTTGTATGGGAGGTGACATGCCAACATATATGATCCTGCATATCTTCGGCACGTATACTCATAGTGGTAAGAGATGACCTCACACGAATTTGCAAAGCTCTCGCTACCAATATAGTCGAGATACACGATATTCCATACTTCCATACAAAATATGGGATGTGTCACGTTCACTTATACGATCCTATCAAATTACCAGTTTAAGCCATCTAAAAAAATTTCATGAAAATCAGTACCGCGGTTTAGAAGGAGTTCAGCGAAAAATACATTAACAGAAGATGTACTCGTATATATCATAAGATCATAAGTCGACATAAGAAAATTTCTCAGATTTTTTATCATAAATGTAAATTTTTAAGCGGTTCTTTTGGCCTGATCGCCAAATTTGTAGAATATCGAGAGATTAGAAATTTGGCTCTAATAAAACCACTTATATCAGATATGTCGAAAAACGAATAAAAATTATAAATAAATTGATAATGAACTTTTGTAACACAGCTTATCTCAATCCCAGTAAGCCACGTTTTTTTTTTTTTTTTGAAATTTCCTTTTCACAAAACAACATTATTCGAAATAACTTCTTTTATCAAACGCGAAATTTCACAAGTTGTGTTTGTATATGGAAAGAAGTTTATTTCGTTAATCCTTCATTGAGACAACACATCTTATCCGCACATAAATTTTTTTGTCAAAACTAAAAGTTTTAAACTAAGTCGATGGTTGTTTAATATTTTAATATTTTACGATTTAGTTTTAAAAGTTTATTTCTTGAAACTTACTCGTTCAACAAAAATTAGGAAGTAAAAAAGAAATGTCAAAATTATAAACAACTCATTACTTGTGTTGCCATATTGATACAATTTCATTACAATCTCGGCCATCTCGATTACTCAATCGACCCCGATTGGTAAAAGCTTTTGTCAGGTGCATACAGTAAATAATCTAACCCATAAAAACAAAATAGTTATTAAAACTCTTTCTTTCCTTATGTATATGAGCCTTGAATCTCTCCGAGACTGTGCGTGACTTTGCGCGACTACTTTAAAGTTAATCTTTGGTCCCAACAAATCTATGGAAAGGTTTGAGATTGATTGGATGAGGGGAAATCCGTTTTAAATCTCATCGTGACTGCGTGACTATGCGTGACTGAGTCAAAGTTAATCCTTTTTCACAACAAGTGTATGGACCTAGTTTCAGATCGATCGGATGAGGGAAAATGATATTTAGATCACTCCGTGTCTGTGCGTGATTATGCGTGACTACCCCAAAATTAATCTGTAGTCACAACAAGACTCTGGACCAAGTTTCAGATCAATTGGATAAGGGGGAATGGGGTTGTCCCACGACAGACAGACAGAGAGAATGAGTTAAAAGAAAGAGTTTAAAAAGTAAATAAATAAGCTATTTCGGGTGGCAAGAACTATGAAGAGAGGACGGCTGCCCACAGCTATGGCAACGAAAATGTTAAATTTTAAAGAAAATGTACTACCAGAAAAAAATTTGTGCTGAAGAGTGAAGAGGCAGCTAAGAAAAGGTCAAATCAAAAAAAAAAATATGTTAAAAAAAAAATTGAAAAGAAGGAAAATTTTTTCAAGTTAGATCGTGAATATGGTTTAATATGGGAGCCACTTTCTAATGAAACAAACACTTCAAATGATGTCGAAATTATTAACAGTATGTTATCGGAAATTCTCACCATAGAAAAAGAAAATATTGACTTTAACAACGTGTCAAATTAAGATTGCTAGATAATAAAACACACTATTTTATTCAAGATTTAATCATATTTTTTTAAATTATTTTTATTAATTTGATTACAAAAACCATCAACACTCGGAACGGAATTTACTTTTACAATACTGTAAACAGTTGTTCTAAACTACAACTGATTTTCGCATGGTTGTGTTCGTTTGCTTGACAAGGGTTGCCACAATCCTCCAATGTTTTTGAGACGGATTTTCAAATCTTCTCTACCGGCTAAAACCTCTCCTCCAGATATAACACTCGGCTGCTGGCTTCCCGGTTCCTCCAATGGAGAAGGCTGCTCGCCGATGAACACTTTGGATCTACAGCATCAGGAACTCTTTCATCGATCGAAGATATTGCTGATGATGACAGGGGCACTGTAACTACAGGAATTTTCTTCAGGTGACCCACATTTCTACAAAAAACCTTACTTCCGCTCGACACTTCTACCATATTACCTCTTCTTGCCATTACCACATATTCGGTGGTGTTAAAGTTAGTTGTCAACTTATGAGGAAATACAATATATTTCAATAGAACTTTATCACCTACAGCAATATCAGTTTCCTTTGCACATCTCCTTTTATCAGAAATCTCTTTACCTTTTTGGTTGTTAATATAATCCCGATCTCTTTCAGCGGAGTCAGAATATTCTCCCGTAAAATCCTGTATTCCAAGTAGATTGTCTCTAATGACCCTTTTAAACATAAGTCCTGTTGGATAAACCCCGGTGGTGGTATGCAGTGTAACATTACACATGTGTACGAATTGTTGTTCTAATTGTTGTATAACTTTTTTTCTACAGCAATCGGCGTTGCCGTTATAGCCGTTTCCCACCCCAAAAGTGGTTATCTTAAATTTTCAATGACATGAAATGTAGCAATTATTTCAGGATTTCCCTTAATGCAAACTGGAGAAGCGTATGCTCGAAACTGATTCATAGATTTCGTATGAATATTGAATAGCGTCGCGTTGTCTCTCTTCAGGCATTGCCAATCTGTGTAGTTCAAAAGTTTAAAACGCGATCCCGAATCTATAGTCATTGAAATGGGGTTATCCGCAATTTGACATATTATATTTTTTTCGGTCTCATCATCACTTAACTTAAAATAGTTACTGCTGAGTTTCTCACAGTCAAGCTCATGTATGTCGTCATCAACAGCTCTTATTATAGTGCGCCGACACTTCGCATCTGAATTATACATTTGTAAAATTTGTCGCTCAACATTCGTTCTGCACTTGCATACGAAATGGCCAACACAAGAACATATATTACATTTCATGTTTCGTGCAGGACAGCTTATTGAATCTTCAGCATGGATACTACGGCCACATGTGTTAGATGCTATTAAATCTTGATCGTCATTTTGTATCGATTTTACTGATAATCACTGATTCCGGTTTTGACATCATTGATTGTGTTTGTTTACTAATTTGTTCATCGACGCGACGTGCATCCAAAATCTCATCAAGGCTGTGTTCTTCTTCTAACAATTTGCGTTTAAGCTCTAGCGGTTGCCATACATCAATAATCTTGTCTTTTAATCATATCTTCTTGTTACCAAATGTGCAACAAATTTGTTAAAACTTTCACCCTCTAAGGGATTAATGTTACGAAAAGGTGTCTTTCAAACGCAAAATTTATTTTTGGCATAAATTATTCATTCAGCTTATCGACTAAAACTGTATGCACATCTTTTTTCTTCACTGCATTATATGGAAACACCACCCCGGCAAAGAATCGGCTACAGCTTGCAGTTGCTGCCGTCCAAAGTGGAGTAGTCTATTTCATTTCCGAACGACAGATATTTTCTCTTCTGCGTCCACATAAATTTAATTTTTTTTTTTTTTTTTTGTTAAATAATAATAATAGAAATAAATCCACCCTGCATATGCTAGAGGTTACTCATCCCTGGTACGAACCACGGGATAAGCTCTGTTGCAGCATAAGCTGTATGAACTATGTTTTTGGAATTATTTATTAATTTTATACTTTTAATGTTCACAATATTTACATATTTAATAAATAGTTATTATTATTATTATTATTATTATTATTATTATTATTATTATTATTATTATTATTACGAGTATTTACAATACTTTTAAATTTATCTGATAATGGTATGTATATTTTACCAATTATATATAGAACTCTAGCTATAGAACTCTATTTGTAACAAATTGTGTTATATTTCTTCTACATATATTAATATTTCTCTCATTTTTTACACTATTCGGTAGCATATTGTATAACTTTAGTCCCTTGAAGAAAAGTGATCGTTGCATAGCTGTTGTTATAGTACTGGGAAGTCTGAAGTCATCTGCATTTCTCAAGTTGTATGGTTATATTTCTCTCACATAATTAAGCTGATCTATTAGGTATTCTGGTGCATTTCCAATTTTCATTTTCTGAACAAAATTGATTGTGTTTACTTCCAACCTTTGTTGAATGTTAAGCCATTTTAACGTGTCGAGCATTGTTTGTATTGGAGTGTATCGATTACATTTCAATATTAAACGCATTGCTTTATTCTGCAATTTTTGTGGTCTATATATTTGATTTGTTGTACAGAATGTATATAAAATTGTAGAGCTAAATTCAAAATGTGGTTTTATCATTATGTTATATATGTTTATTGCAGTTATTAACGATATTTTATTTCTAACCCGTTTAAAAAATCCGTTTTTTTTCCCCGATTTTCTTACATATATAATCAGCGTGTTGTCTGAATTTTAAGTCCTTATCGATTATAAAACCGAGGTATTTTATTTCATTTACCTTTTCTATTGGTTCATTATTTATTTTAAAGACTGAGTCGCTGTTCATATTTATTTGTAGCATTTTTGTTTTACTTTCATTTAGTTTTAGTCTGTTCATTTTTAGCCAATTATTTATTTTATTTATGTCATGCATTAGTTTATTCGTGCATTGTTCTTCCTGCATAAATTAATGTGTCATCTGCATACAAGATAATTTCGCAATTGCTTAAGATGTTTGGTAAGTCGTTAATGTATATTATAAATATTAGTGCTCCTAGAATGGAACCTTGGGGTACACCATACTCGTTGTAAATCTCATCTGATTTGACGCCATTAATCTTTGTTGTTTGCTTTCTATTTGTCAAATATGAGTTAAACCACCTTAATTCGTTTTCCCTGATACCGTACATGTAAAGTTTTTGAATTAATATTTCTCTGTCAATGGTCTCGAACGCTCTTTTAAAATCCAGGAATATAGCCATAATTTTCTTTTTCTTGTCTATATACTTCCACCTATTTATAACATAATTGACTGTGGTCCCGCACGAGTATTTTTTTCTAAATCCTGACTGATAGTTTGAAAAAAGTTTATTTACTTCCATGTATTTTTCGAGTTGTTCCTTTACAATCTTCTCAATAGTTTTTTCACATGTTTTCAGCGTGTTTATAGGACGAAATTCATCACATCTATTTGTTTTCGCAATTTTTTCTACTGGTGTTACCATTGAATATTTCCAACTATCAGGAAAAATCCCGCTTTCAAGCGACTTATTTATAATCTTAAACATATATTTACCTACAATATTCCAATTATCCATAATTATTTTTTTTTGAGACTTTATTAAAATCTGGTTTGTTCTTCAGGTTCTTACATATTTTTTTAATTTCTTGAATTGTTATTCCGCGGAATTTAAATCTATTATTTATCACAGGAATTTCATTTTTGTATTGCACATTTTCTATTCCATTATTTATTGACTTAATGCTATCGACAAAATAATAGTTAAATTGTATGGCTATCTTATAGTTATCCTTATATTCTATTTCATTAAACATCACAGTATTTATCACATTTTTATTTTTCTTAAGAATTAAATCTTTAATTTCATTCCACATTTCTTTCTGGCCCTTGGCATTATTTATTCTTTTATTAACAAATTTGTTTTTCTCGGTTTCAATTTTATTTATATATATATTTCTACTAATTTTATAATTATTCCAGGCTATATCATTGTTCTCTACTATAGCTCTTTGATATTTAAAAACTTTCTCTCTTTTTAATGTCCTCAGTTCCGCATTGAACCAATTGTTCACGTTACTTTTTTCGATCACTGTTTTTTTGGTTGTAAATTTCTTTATTGTTTTCTCAATACAGTCGTCGAAATGACCCACTGTAGTACTTATGTCATCTGAAAGGACCGATGCCATCTTTCCCACAAAATCAAGTATTATTATACATTTAGCAGATTTTTAAATGTTGGATTGCATTCTACGCTCGGCCCTTGACATTTTTCCGGTAAAAGCAGATATATCAGCATACAGCCTCCGACATGTGTCAGATTGTTTAATATTGGCTTGCGTTTAACGACCAGCCCCTGACATTTGTCAGATAACAAAAATTTTCTCCTATGTATATATATTTGTACATTCTTTAAATTTTCCGGCTGCTGACCTTTGTCAGCTAATCATAATCGCCTTCTTCATTTTTCAGATATTGTAAAAGATTTGCAAATATGTATGTATGAACATAATACTTATCCATCTATACGTATACGTGTACTAATATATACATATTTTTCCAGGTTAATGTATAAACTTCTTTCCTTCTAATTATCATAACCCCTTAGTAATCCTCAACTTCAAGCTCCTTTGAGATCTGCCCCACTCCGTGTTATCTTGATTTTTCACGATTTTTAATTTGCACAAATTGTTTTTCTTCCCATCTTCGTCGCCACTGTAACAACTTGTCAAATTAAGATTGTTGGATAATAAAACACACTATATTATTCAAGAATTTAATAATCTATTTTTTTTAATTATTTTTATTAATTTGATTACAAAAACCATCTACACTGATCGGAATCTACTTTTACAATACTCCAAACAGTAGTTCAAAACTACAATTGATTTTCGCATGGTTGTGTTCGTTTGCTTGAAACGGGTTGCCACATTGACAATAGTGGGAGTCAAACCGGTACTTTTCATGAAACTGTCTTCGATGATTGTGATTTTATTTCCGACAACAGTTCCGATTTGGATATAAATTCTACATTATAAAGTACTCGTTCTGTGGGTAATATGTTAGATACAAATTTAAATAATTTTAACTCACCGGAGCTAATTGAAGGGAAATATTTACACCACCCAAAAATGAACAAACTTATTAAACATTTTCGAAAGGAATATGTTACTTATAGAAATCAAGTGGAGTGTACACGATCAAAATGCTAGACGTCAAATTCCTGTTTTTGTGCATGAAGGCTTTCCTCTTACACGATACTGCATAGCTCTTCATACATATATCATACGATACACTTGTGGCAGTTTTGGCAGTGTGCTTAAAAGAAAATTAAAAAAAAAAGAAAATGAAACGTATCTGGATGAAAGAAGTTTCTTCTTTCACATGGCACATTTAACATCCCAAAGTGCAGGCAACGACCGGTAAACTTCTATTAATTGTAACACGTTTTTCTTTTCTTCCGACATTTGTACATCCATTCGCTTCGATGTCACATGAAAAATGAGACCATGCAGAACGACCAACGATATACACACATCAAAATCGCACGTTAAGCGAGCAAAAAATCTAAAATTTTTGATTTGGCTTCAATAATCATCGGTGTGACACATACAAACACATTTTCACTTATACCAATACAATGTTTGTCATGCACTTTCACCGTATATATTGCGCTTAAGAATTGCCAGAAGAACTCATAAATAAGGCAAAAGAGTTATACGAAATTCAATTTCGAGCATTAAAAAAAAATTTCGTAGTCATACTAATAAGGTTTATTTTCAGCGTAGTCTTAACCTCGCGACATTGTATACTTTTCACACACACAAAAATCTTCTCAGCCTATGTCCGAGACTAAGTATGAAGAAACCTCAACTTGATTTGTACACTCGATATGAAAAAATAAAAACAAAAACAAAAATTCAGAGAATGTGGATGAAAAATTAGAGCTTTCGCTCCAACTAGCTAGTCACCAGATTTCGCCAATAAATGCAAAAAATTTTATAAAAATATGATAAATCTAAGTTAATTTGATTCGCAGCAATGTCTACCAACCCTATATTAAAATGCATCCACATTTTTTTTTTACAAACTTTATGGACTTTTAATCTTACGATGATGCGACGAACGAAGCTTAATATTATAATGTTTACGAAAGTCGTAGAAGATCATCAAAGTATTGAAACCTTTGATCAAAAATATCTTCTTTTAGGTCATACCCATCTTGAGTGCGATACAGTTCACGCACAGATTAGAAAAAATAAAAAAAAATATCAGGTTCTATACAACATCCACATGATTGGGCGAACTTAATTGCTGCTAAAAAGTAATTTAATTTTGAAATTAAAAAAAAAAATATTTCAATAAATCTAAATTCCAGAAAAAAAAGAATCGTTCAATAACACCCAATTTTGACTGTCCCTTAAACCTATCCACAGAAAGTTTTGTTCAGTTATTTAACAGTATTTTTGCTCTCCAGAAAAATTTGAAAATTATACATAAGTTGTTTTATAGAAAGTCCACAAATAAACAAAATATATAAAACAAATTGGTGTGTTTGGATGGCTAAAGGGCTGTATATTTAAGACAAAGTTGAGAGGGAATGAATGTAGAGGTAGACATTTAACAAGGCATATTTAAGTGTATCAGTAACCTTCACATAAATTTTGGTTTCAGATAAGTTTGATGTCATGGGGGCAAACATTAAGTGCCTAGTTATTTAAGTACTAATATAATTATTGTTCAATATTTTATTTGTTTGCTTTCAAAGCCTATACTCACAATTTGTTTAGTATTTTTACACCACCACTGAGTAGGTTAACCATGTGTAAGTCAATATTTTATTTTATAAGTTGGCTTAAGGCATAAAAGTCAAATTATTTGGAAGAAAATAACTTTTTCTTCTAAACCAAAGATTTTTTCTGCCAAATTGTAAAATTTTACCATATACTCGTATTAATATTATATACGTTACTGGTATGCCCGAGACTAATTGACATGTTTTATTTCTTAATCAATATTTCCTACGAAGTTTGTATTGTGCAATTACAATATTTTATTTCATTTAGTTTATATATTTTTTATTTCAATGCCTGCTGTTGTACAATATTTTTATACCCTATACCACTATGTGGTCAGGGTATAATGTTTGTAACTACCAAAAATATTTTACATAGACCCATAATTTATTATTCCGAATAACTTCCTGAGTCGATTTAGCGATGTCCGTCCGTCCGTCTGCCAGTCCGCCTGTGTGTCCATGTAAACTTTGTAATCAAAGTACAGGTCGCAAATAAGAATATATATATTGATGAAATTTAGCATATAAGCTTCTACGACCATAGGATGAACGCCATTGCAATCGAAAAAAATCGGTGCATGTTCAGACCTATTCCGCATACAAATGACCCCTATGATATCGACTTAAATTGCCATAATATCAAAATAATCATATAGATCTCTCGATTATCGGTAGGTGAGTATGTAGCGTGCTCGCCTATCATGCGGGGTCGTAGGTTCGATTCCCACCAGAGGCTTTGGTCTATCGCTGCAAAAAAAAAACTAGCCAAATTAGAATCTGCAAACAAGCCACTCGGCTTCGCGGAACGAGACTTAAAAAAAAAATAACAAATAAAACTATCAACAAGTAAGAAAATTATAGTCGGTCTAGACCGACTATACGATACGTTTAGAGACCCTATCTATTCGGCCCAACAAACTGGATATAGAAAATAAGCATAAACCAAATTTGAGTGGGATTTTTATTAATTTTTTTGGCTGCAGATATGAAAAAGTTCATATCGGATGCTATATCTATATGGGGACTAGGTCCAAAAATGGACCAATCCTGATCATGTTTGGCAAAGTCTCTCGTATTTTGCAAAAATATATACGAACAAAATTTGGGAAGAATCAGTGCAATATTTTTGTTTTTAATAGATTTAAGTGAAGATCGGGAAGCAGTCTATATGGGGCCAAAGGGATCATTTTTGGACTACTCATTAATGGGTGTAATGAACGCATATACACCCAATTTGAGTAAGATCTATATGACAATTTGGATCTTATGACAATTTATGTCGATTTCATAGGGGTAATTTGTATGGGGGCTAGGTCTAAACAAGGACCGATTCTCACCAATTTCAATAGCGTTCATCCCATGGCCGATGAAAGCTCATATACCAAATTTCATCAAAATATATTCATATTTGCGACCTGCAGTTTGATTACAAGCTTTACATGGACACACAGACGGACGGACGGACGGACGGACGGACGGACATTGTTAAATCAACTCAAAAAGTGATTCTGATTCGATCGGTATAATTAAAGATGAGTCCAGGTCAAATATTTTTGGTTGTTACAAACAGCAGCACAAAGTCATTATACACAAACCACATAGTAGTATAGGATATAAAAACCTGGTGAAGGGCATTCGGAAAAAGCTGAGAACGAAGTGGACACGAAAATATATGACTAGTTCAAAAATAAACCCAATATGACACTTCTTAGTCATAGCCCCCATATGAAGCTGCTTCCCGATCTTCACTTATATCTACCAAAAAACAAAAATATTGCACAGATTTTTCTAAAATTTGGTTTGTATATATTTTTGCAAAAAAATAAGTGACTTTATAAGAGATAGGGTGTCTTAACGCATGGTATAGGCTATCGTATACTCGATCTATACCGACTATAATTTTTTTACTTGTTTTTTTCATACTCTGGAGCAAAGTACATATAGCTGCCCATGAGAAGAATTTCCAAATGAAATCTGAAATCAACACTTACCTATAGCGCTTATTGATTTTGCCTATTTTTGATTTTGAAGATTTTTGTTCCTGGCGATTTTCATTTTTCGCGATTTTCAGTTATGACGATTTTTGATTTTGGCGATTTTTGAATTGGCTATTTTTTAATTTGGCGATTCCGCCCATACTTTCCACGACTACTCACATTGATAATTAATGTATTTGTCAAAAGTTTCAAGACTGTCGCCTTCGTAGTATTTCATATTTTTTGTATAGAAGGTGGCACGCCCGCTAATGCAGTGTCGAGGCTTTGCCTTTTGTAGTACGCCAGTTATATGCTATTATATATTTACGCTTATTTTTTCTTCCACGAATTACAAGGCTCTCACTATTACAGTACTCCAGATATATGACATTTTATATTTACATTGTATGGGAGTTGCCACGCCCATTGGTCCGATACTGCCCGTTTTTTGTCCGACTACTTATTGCTAAGACAAATTAGCAAAGCTGTCTCTGTCATAGAACTTAAGATAAATGATATCGAATTATTACTTTGTATATGAGGTGCCATGTCCACTTATCCAATCCCGCCTATTTTCGGCTTGGCTACTAACATAAATAGTAGGTGACATCACACTAATTTGCAAAGCTCTCTCTGTCACATTACTCAATATATATGATATTAAAACTTCACCTCTTATAGGAGCTGCCACGCCCAATATCAAAAAAAATTGCATTCTATGTCCATCCTTAAGGACTTTTCTATATATTCGAACCAATATTTTTAAAAGCAGATTAAGTGCTCAGATTACAAAGATTACGTCCTACAATTAAACAAACAATTACACATTGCCTCTTTATTATATTAGTATAGATTTAATATAAAATGAATGTTGATATAATTAGATTTCGCAGGAATTTCTTTAACAAAAATTTCCCATTAAAATATTAATAACATTAAAAAACATGGCTCTGATCCATAATTAAATATTTAACAATTTCAGAGTGCTTTTTCGTATGAACATAAGAAATAACAATGACAGATACAACAAAAGAACAACAAGTAATATCAACAGTACGGAATGGTATAATGCCAGTGATAATATTGGCCATAGCAGCAATGAAGCAACGGTCGATGAAGCACAAATAGTGGTATATAGAAAAACTTTTCAATTTCAAGTACGCAAAGGTAAGCACAAAATTATGTACACACACTCACACAAACCTATTGTTCTCTTTATTATGTTCACATGTATGGGATATTTCACAGGGAACTATTAAAAATTCCTGCAATGGAATTCTGTTTAATAAAATTAAATTGTTCGATAACAACCACATATACAATACAATTTAAGCAATCTTGGTATAATTCATGAAAGATAAAAAAAAATTTTTTTTAATGTAACCCCTCCATTTATTATACATCCGTCTGTCTGTATGTCCATATTAAAGTTGTGTTCCTACTGAAGGCCGTGTTTATAAAAATATTAAGATACAGTTTGATATATTACTTTTTTATTGACCTCACATACTCTTTTTATACCCATAAACTAAAACTTATCACCAGACAATAACTACCAGACAATCCCACACATATTTTGTTTGAGTCTATATTTTACGACCATCTCTACACCCGTTCTTGAAATTTATAATAAAAGGTATCGTATAGTTGCCCAAGGCCGGCTTTAACTTTCATATTTTTATTTGAATATAAATGTTTGCCTAAAATGTGGATTATCTCAAACAAATAATTTAGCTGAGGGCAAAAAATATTTTTCAACTTAAGCTATTTATTTTTATCGCGTATTAAAAATGAACAAATTTTGTTTGTTATTGAGTGTAAATTAACCCCGCATGCCACTTAATAAAAATTTTATTACAGATGACTGCAAACAATTTAATGGAATTACCCAAACACACATTTTATGCTAAACAGCAGCTAATTTTTTTTTCAACAAGGAAGCTGCCAGAAAGTTAATGACAAAATTCCGTAACATTTGTAAGGTTTTTTATTTTTAGTTACGGGCGTTCTTATAAAGCCGTGACCAAAAGTTTGAGGGATTCTATAAAGTTGTTTTTTTTTTTTCAAACGATGTTAGTTTAAGTTAAAAACTAACTGATCCCGTCAAACTTTGTTTCGCACTTGCCTACATTCGTATAAATTTTTTTTGGGCTGAACTTAATTTTCCGTTTATTAAAGCAACACTATTTTCGCAATGATATTAATGACACAGTGCAACAGCCATTCTGGGGGGAGGGTCCTGGGGTGTTGATAAATTCGATGTAAGGATGAAAATACTATTCCAGTGTAGCAAAACCTCCAAAGGGTTTGGCATTCTGATGCTAAATTTTGTTTTTATAATCTTTTATATATTTTCTTTATCTTTATGTTTGTTTACTTAGCTTTTCAGCTATAACTCAAGAAACTTGATGATTTCATTCTTCACCAAAACTGTAGCCAAAACTACTGTGCTTTTTTGTACTTAATATCTTTAAGGCGTTTTTCTTATATTTTTTTTAATAATGGAATGTCCGAATCGCA
Source organism: Cordilura impudica (assembly GCA_963682025.1). Classification (NCBI taxonomy): domain Eukaryota; kingdom Metazoa; phylum Arthropoda; class Insecta; order Diptera; family Scathophagidae; genus Cordilura; species Cordilura impudica. The sequence goes on from OY821520.1 coordinate 153,940,411, forward strand.
ATAATTTTTGCTACGTCTGTGGTTTACTTGCGCCTGAAAAATATTTGAGAAATATAAACAAAAGTTTTTTTTTTAATTTAAGAATTTATTAAATACTTGATGTAACCCGGTGTGCTTCAGATTTTTCGGCGTTCCTACCCTGGAGCAAGATACATGTAGCTGCCCATGAGAAGAACATAGATTTTCCAAATTAGATCTGGCAACACTTAACTATTGGCCTTGAACTTAAAATATCATCCGGCAATTTTTCTTTTTAGGCGATTTTTGATTTTTACATTTTTGATTTTGTAGATTTTTTGTTTCTGGGCGATTTTAATTTTTCGAGATTTATAGGTTTGGCGATTTTTGATTTTGGCGATATATTTACCACAACAAATCACATTTATAACTAATGTACTTGTCAAAAGACTGTCGCTTTCGTACTAATTCATATTTTTATATGGGAGTTGCCACGCCCACTAATCCCATCCCGCCCAATTTTTATTGGACTACTCACATTAATATCTGAAGGACTCGTGCAAAATGTTGAGTCTTTCCCTTTTATAGTATACCAGTTATATGATATTAGATATCTACTTTGCATGGGCGGTGCTACGCCCACTGCTTCGATCACGCCCATTTTTTTATTTGACTAATCATACAAAGATTCTATGGGCTCACGCAAAGCCACAAAGCTTTCTCTTTTACAGTACTCCAGATATATGACAATAAATTGTTACTTTGTATGGGGATTGCCACGCCCATCGGTGTGAACCCGCCAATTTTTTGTCCGACTACTTATACTAAGATCTGATGCGGTCGTGCAAAGTGTCAAAGTTTCCCTTTTTTAGTACACCAGTTATACGATATCATATATTTACTTTGTACGGGCGGTGCCATGCCCACTGCTCCGATCATGCCCATTTCTTGTCTAACTAATCAATGAATAACTTATGGGTTCACACAAAGTCCAAGACTCTCACTATTACAGTACTCCAGATACATATATGGCATTTTATATATACCTTGTATAGCAGGTGCCACGCCTATTGATCCAATACTGCCCATTTTTGTCCGACTATTCACATTAATAATAGGTGACATCAGACAAATTTGAAAAGCTCTTTCTATCACAGTATGCGAGTTATATAATATTGAATTATTACTTGTATGGGAAGTACCACGCCCACTTGTCCGATCCCGCCCAATTCCGGCGTAGCCACTAATATTAACAATAGGTGACCTCACACAAATTTGCAAAGCTGTCCCTCATAGTACTCAATATATATGATATTAAAAACTTACTTTGTGTGGGAGGTGCCACGCCCACTAAAAATATTTAAAAAATTATAGCCTATAGCACTTCCCATATCCGCAGTAAGACTCTGTGAAACAAACAAACACACATTACCCCTTTATTCTATTATAGGTAGTATAGATCCAAAAATTAAATTTTGTTATTAATTTCAATTGAAGTACAATCGATCGGAGAACCAGCTCTATTGGAATTTTTAATTTAATTTAATTTTATTTAATTTGTAATTCTAACACAACAAGATTATTTTCTTATAAGTTACAGTGTTAGACGATAGTGGGATTTAAGTTACAATTATTACAAAAGGGTACAATTTCAATTTATTTTTAGTAGTATTTTGTAATTTTATAATTTTAATTTCCAAAAATAAAAGAAAGTAGAAAAATATTTAACTGAAACTTTTAATAAATACTAGAGGACCCCTGCTACTCCACAGCATTATATTATATTATATTAATTTTTATAATATAATACCAAAATTTGCCAAGAGAAGTTAACGTACAGTAATGCCAAAATATGCCAAGATAAGTTAACGTACAGTAAAAGTAAAGTTGATTCTCAGTTAATAGCTCAAAAGAAGGAGCTTGATCCACTGAGTGTTCTTAGACCTATGTCAACAGCCTACGTTAATTAGAACTCTAGTTAAGAGGTTTGAGAGAAGAAAAATATTGAAAAAATCTTGAATGCAAAGTTTATTCATAAATTCTTTTAATATATGTATAAGATAATATTTTAAGCACATAATTTTAATAATTCCTTTTTAAAACGATGTGTGTTGTTAATTGTCTGTGTTGTATTAGGTAGTTTTTTCCAAAGACCAATTGTATAAATAAAGAATTGTCTCTTTGAGACGTCATAATTAAAGAATGGTTTAACAAGATTCTTTCCACGAGGTGATCTTGCAAAATGTATTAACTTAAATAAATAATCTGGTTCAGCCAAATGAATAATCTTATGGATCAGAGTTAGACATCTGTTTTTTAGAAGGTCATCAAAGCGCACATTATACAGTTTATATGAATATAACGATATACTATCGGTTCTTTTCTTTCTAAAAAAGTATCTATCTATATTATTGTAAGCCACATTAAGCTTTCTAGTACTAACACTATTACATTTTGCAAATACTTCACAGCCATAAAGAAGGACAGGTACAAGATAAGTTTTTGCTAAAAGCATTCTTATCTCAAATCTCGTTGGCAGTTGGACAGCCCATAGATTCCTTAACATCGCATTTACCTTTCCAACAACAGAGTTTATGTGGTTTGTCCATGAAAGTTGAGTATTGAAATTTATTCCTAGATTTTTTGAGCTTTGAACAAAAACAATATTTGTATCGCCAACTTTTACATTATCGTCAAATTCTAGTGACATGTTATTTCTCGATATGAGTATACATTTTGACTTAGTTGGATTTAGACACAATCCATTAAACCTAGACCAATTATGAATGTTCATTAAGTCATTGTTAATATATTCTATACAGTTGTTGACATTCGTACATTTAGCACTGGCATATAGTTGAACATCGTCTGCGTACATATGGATATTACAGTGTTGGGGAACATTAGATATATCATTTATGTACATGTAGATAAGTAAGGGCCGAATTACTGAACCTTGTGGTACTCCTCTTTCAACATTTACTGCTTTAGAGATATTTCCATTGAGAAATACAGATCGATATATATTACAGAGGTATGACCGGATAAATCTACAGGTGGATATAGAGACATTGAAAAGTTTATCGAGCTTAGAAATAAGTATCGCATGGTCGACGGTATCGAATGCTTTGCTATGATACAAAAGCACAAGAAAAGAGATCATCTTAGAATAAATTTTGCTTCTCAGATGTTCAGCCACTTCGACCAATGCAGTAATGGAACTCCTACCCTGTCTAAAAACCGACTGTCTTTCCGATAGGAGACAAAGACGTTTGATATAATCATCCACTTGTCTGTGCATCAGGTTTTCTAGGACTTTGGAAAGGAAACAGAGAATTGCAATAGGACGAAATTCATTATTTGCTTTTGGAATGTTTCCACATATCTGGGAAGGTAGATTTCATAAGAGTTGTGTTGAATATGTGTGTGGAAATCAGTAATAATTTAAGAAGAACTATTTTTATAAGCTTGGGGTTTACTTCTTCTACACCAACAGCGTTTGACTTAATGGCCGAGAAACTTTTCACGACCCCAAACTGATCAACTCATCGAAAAGAGAATATATTTTTGATGTACACAGTGGTTATACTCTCATAGGCATTCTGGTTGGGTTTATCTACACAAATTTCAACAAAACTCCGGTTCAGGACACTTATGTACGTCAATATCCACATTAACGTTATGTATTGGATTGGAATTTAAACCAATTTCCCGTGTTTTCTTCCATTTTTGTTTACATTCGATAGCCGAGGAGAACTTTTGGTTGTAATATGTTGATTTTACGACTCTAATCAGATGTACTACTTTATTTCTTAAGTTTTTAAATAATTGATGTAGTTCGGAAGTTTTATAGTTTTTCCATCTTTTATATGCTAGTTCCCGCTTATCAATAAGAGTTTTTATAGCGGAATCGAACCAAGGAGGTTGTTTAGCTTTAATTATTCTCGTTTTTTGTGGTACACATTCATTAAAGATAGAAGCAATATTGTTTTGCAAGAAAGTAACTCGATCTTTAATATTAGCCATATTGTATATTAAATTCCATTGAACACTATCAAGATATTGGTTTAGAAATATTTCATTTAAGTTTCGAAAATCACGAAAGGTAGGTAGTAGGTATCTTCATTGTTGACGTAAGTATCATATGTAAAATATATTAAATCATGCTTTGAAAAAATAGCCGCAGATAATTGATCATAAAGTAAAACTTTAGCTTTTTGGCTCACAAAAAATACATCAGTAAGGAAGTTTTAGAATAGTGGGTTGGAATAATTATATTGACTAATTAATTCCATTCGTTCAGTGAGTACAGATTCAGTTTTAATGTTACTGTTGAAATCACTAGCTATTATTATATCATTAAATAGAAATGATAAGTTTTCGAGGTTATCCATAAGGTGATTAAAGTCGGAGTTATTGTTGGACCTGTATAATATCTTATTAGGTACATATTTCACTTCCTGCTAGTGAACTTGGCTCTTCAATCCCTCATTTCGTGACTATCTAATTTTAGTCTTTTGATGCAGGACACTAGCGTTTCGAAAAAGACGGCGGAATTATTAGATTCCCGTTTAAAAGTATTGAATTCAGTAAGCGAAGATTTCAAAATTACAGCTTGTTCTAAACGTGCAAATATCAATCCACTTAATGAATGATTATGCACGACAATTCTGCAATACAACTGTGCTACCGTCAAAACATTAATGCATTGTTTACAACAATTGGACAGCCGCATATTCCACATGAGTGGATACTTTTTATACCCTATACCACTATGTGCTGTCGGTATAATGACTTTGTGCTGCTGTTTGTAACAACCAAAAATATTTGACCTAGACCCATCTTTTATTATACCGATCGAATCAGAATCACTTTTTGAATCGATTTAACTATGTCCGTCCGTCTGGGTGTCTATGTAAACCTTGTAATCAAACTACAGGTCGCAAATACGAACATATTTTGATGAAATTTGCTACATAAACTTTCAGCGGCCAGGATGAATTCTAGTCCCCATACAATTCTAGTCCCCATCATGGTCAGGATCGGTCCATTTTTGGACCTAGTCCCCAAATAGACAAAGCATCCGATATGAACTTTTTCATATCTGCAGCCAAAAAAATTAATAAAAATGTCACTCAAATTTGGTTTATTCTTATTTTCTATATCCAATTAGTTGGGCCTAAGAGATAGGGTCTCTAAACGCATGGTCTCTAAACGCATAGGGTATCGTATAGTCGGTCTAGACCGACTATAATTTTCTTACTTGTTTTTTACTCATCTACACTGACTCAATCTCAATGAGGGAGACCTACGAAAAGGATCATTTTAGATGCCACATATTACAACCAGTACAAATCAGAAGTCTGTTGTGATCTTAAAGTTGTTGCGCTACTAATTGGAGTAAAGAAAGGTTATTCGTGAAGAGAATCAATGTTTTTTGTGTGTTTGGGAGGGTCAAAAAAAAATTGCATTATACAGATTTCGAATGGGAGACGCGTTTGAATGTTGTGATAGCTCAAAAATACAAACCATATACCGTTATGCTTAATTACGGTGAAAAAAGTAATATTACCTGCTTTGCACATAAAACTTATTATAATCCAAAGCTTTATACGAACACTAAATAAAGAAAGTGTATTATTCAAAATCTTGAAACAAATTTTTCCAAAATTATCCGAAACGAAAATTGAAGCTGGTAACTCATTTTACGAAATTTTTTATGAACTAATCTATACAAAAAACAAAAAAACTTTTAAATGGTAACGATTTTAAAAATGAACTAAGCTCTGTCGGTAATGTTCTTTTGAAGTGTTACAATTACAAGGACATTGTTAAAGAAATGATTGATGGATACCAAGAGATGGGAGTCAACATGTCGATTAAGACACACTTCCTCCACAACCATATAGATTTTGTTCCATCGAAATGTCACCAAGAAATAACAGATTTGGAATGTAGGTATAAAGGAAATTATATAAGACACATGTTGTCATAGTACTGTTGGTTTATTTTTCGCGAATCAAATACGGACTCATTAAACGCCAAAATTAGCGTCCAAAATTTCTTAATAATTAAATTTTATCTTAATAATTTAATCTATTTAACTATTTTTTTTGAACGAACATTTCTTTTATGATTTCTTATGTACATAATTTAATATCAGAAGATTTGAAAATACATTTTTCACTACTCAAAAGCAGAGTATTTATTTATCTATTATTCTCTATATCAACATAAAAATTCATATTCGGGAATCCTATCAAGTAAGGGATTTTGATAAAGGCGATAAGGAAATGTATTATGTGGTATACAGGTGGTATGATTAAATTTTTCTTTAAATATAAATTTCCATTTTTTACAAATATACGAATTAATCTAGAGAAAATGGGATACACGTGAATTTAGTTTAATGCTCCTCTTTCAAAATATACCAATTTTTTTCATGTGTGCACCCAAAAGTTCAATTTCGTATTACGGTGTTATCGGAAATGCTTCGTTCTTTCAATTTTTTTTCTATCTTCAACGAGTTTCAGAGTTTCATCTGAAACTCCAGATATATTATGATAAATATTTAGTTCATATGGTCTGACCCTCACAATAAACTTACACAGAGTTTAAAGAGTGCCATCATAATATCCTAAACATATGAAGAAAGATATTTAATTTGTATGGGAGGTACCACACCGACTGATGCAATCCCGCCCATTTTATGACCGACTAATCAAAGTAATGGCCTAAGGACAGTCATAAAGATTCCTTTCTTTGGTATTTATATTACTCCATATATTTGATTTTAAGGGAACTGCCATGCCCACTTTATATATTTAAAATTAAAGCCGATGTCCTCCCTGAATATCCATACTAAATACTTGGAAAGAATTTTTGAAATCGGTACAATGCCTACTGGTCCCACCCCGCTTTAAGAACTCAAAAAACATTTCAATAGAAAATAATACTCTTATTTATGGAACAAAGGCATATTAATATTTTTAAACATTTCTTTTACAGACTGCCATCTAATATTACGTGAAAATTCTATGGGTACCTTGGACTATACCATTTTGCCTTTATACTGTATAGATTGTACAATACATTTTCCCTCTTTTAAACATACAAACCCTGCAGAACAAAGATTTATGGATAATTCTCCACCTGGAATGCTGGTAGAAGTACAACGATTGAACGTACCGTGTGCCAGTGGAGGCTATGTACGTTTCAATGGCCATAAGATGCTCTGCGGAAAACTGGAAGAATTGGCCGCAACAGATCGTATCTACCATTTCAATGTTGAGGATGATACGACAGTGCAGCTCTATAAGAATCCTATGTTTAGTTTAAGTTACAAATTAGTCGATTATTGCTATAATGTTAGTACGAGTAATGAAAGTGGTGAATTTTATATACGACCAAGTATGAAAGATACATTGGAGTGTTATTTTCGTATACATTTGCCATACGGTAACCGAATATTGTTGCGTATGGTGAGTAATAATGATAGTGATATTTTACCAATGCCCACTTTAATGGATGATGGGGCTGATGCAATGCAAGAAGAAGAACTGTATACGATATTGACAAGCCAAGGTGCGACAGTAGATGCACAAGTGATAAATTTAACCGTTAATGGTGGTAATAGTTATGGTGCTTACTCTCCGTTATTTAAATTGCCCGATTTAAATGTTACCAAGAGCGGTACACTGAAGTCCGAGACAAAACATAAGGCCTTTGCTAGTTTAGGCTTAGATTCTTTTGGTTTTTTAGCTGCCACTACAGCCAATTTACAAATGGCTTTAACAGGCACCGCCAATTGTGTGGGTGTCGTGATTAAGGTATTTGAAAACGATCATTCTAAATGGTCTCACTGTGTTAATAATAGCAAGCATATGAATGGTTTCATCTTGGAATCCTCCAGTAATACCGTAAGCGTACATATTTTTCGTTCTCCGTCACCACAATTGAATCAACTACAAACTTCCTCTACGAAATCGTTAAGACTACAAATGCCAGCCATTTATTTGTCATATCAGGCTAGACCTCTACCCGATATTATCTCAAATTGTGCCTTTGGTTGGATTGCTATGGAACAATTTTGTATTGCCGCCATTGAAATCTCCGCTTCATGGCATGATGCCGAAAAGCATTGTTCTACATTAGGTGGTCATTTGGTTTCCATACGTAATGAACAACAACAGCAGAAAATCGACGAACTGTTACTTAATAGTCCGGGATATGATGACCAAAATGCTTACTGGGTTGGTGGATCAGATAAAAGCTACGAAGGTGACTTTCGTTGGAGTGATGGTTTAACATTTCAATATACAAGTAAGTATGAAATGAATCTGAATTCGAATAATACCTGGACTATTAAATTAACTTATTAAATTGAAGACAGCAACATAACTTATAATGAATTTTTGGGATATCATTTGAACTTAGTTTAGTTAAACTAACGCTTTCTAATACTTTAGTGAAACAGTTGTAAAAAACTAGTTTAACTAATCTAACTTTAGCTGACATGCCAAAAGCTCGACCTTAATATACAAACTAGCCTAGCTAATCGAACAATACCTAAAAACATTATCGATATTATCAGCTCACACAATAGGACTGTGCGCCTAAACAATATTTGTGGCTTTATACCTGCCAGTCGAGAGCAATATTTATATCTCATTGTAAAATCGTGTTTATCTTTTCCAATGCCAAATATCAGCAACTCCAAGACTAACACATTCTTCGCTAGTCCCTTTTCGGTAAAGAAATGTGTTTTGTAAAATATAAAAAAGTGTTTCAAAGGGGTTTTTTTTTTTTTTAAGGATTCAACTCTGGAAAATTTTGAATATGTATCGAGTTAAGTGTCGCTTTTTAAGTTATTGGCTTCTGAAGACTCATATACTTTCATTGAAATTGATGCATTGTAAAAAGTGATATCCATAATATTAATATCTATAATACAATTGTAGTTAATAACCGATTTTGACCAAACATACCTCATTTGAAAGGAATTTCTTTTTAGCTGTCCACCAGATTTACAGATTTGCACCATCTGGAACATTTTTTATTTTTTTTTGAGTAATGCTCATTTAAATTTGCTACTAACACATACATAAAACACGTACTGTGTGTGTGTTGATTATAACTATTAAAAGGCTTGTGTTTAATTGTGAATTGGCTAAAATTGATTTGCATACCATTAGGCTCCTTTAATTTTATTTATTAAATGAATAAATAAAATTGCTTAGAATTTGCGCTCGAATTTCGAGGGCTGGGCTCTGCTAGTCTCTATTAATATGGTTCGATTAGTACTTCTCCCACATTTTAAAAACTATTATTTGATTATTATTTGAGAATTACTCATGTATTCTCGAGCAGATAATGACTTTATTATTCGATAGATTTGCATTTGTAGGAACTTTCAGTTATATTTCTGTGATTAATGTTCGTTGGATTTCGCTCTTGGTTTAAAGCATAATATAATCACTCAGTAAGGGAGCTGCTTTTCCATATCCGTAAAATGATTTTATTACATGTGAATATGCTTGATGCTCGAAACTTCTGAAAATATTTTTATTTTTTTTTTTTTTGTAATTCATCTTTATTTATTGAATCTTCACACAGGTTTGTGAACTAACAATAAGTTATTCAAATCTTAAAACTAAAACTTAAATATTAAATCCAGCCATTGCCCAACAAAATTTGATTTATTCTATATACATAATCTAATGATAAGAAATTGTTTGTATATCAATCCATTTTTCTTCCAATGAGATCAGGAGTCTCCCTTCTTCTTAATCGTTGGTGGATACGATTGTTGATTAAGTTACGTGCTAGAGAATTCGGGTGCGACTCTAGCTTTTCCAAATAGTTTGCACTATAGCTAGTGATTTCGTACTTTACTAGAGAATCATTTAAGCCTCTGTGCAAATGTGAGTTTCTTACGTACCATGGTGCGCGTGTAATCATTCTCAAAATCTTGTTTTGGCATCTTTGTATTCTTTCTGTGTTTTCTTTCTGAATACCATTGGCACCAAATGGGTTTGAAAATCGAGTTATAAATCAAGAGCTTACAATCGAAACTTAATTTCGAGTTCCTACCAATTAGCCATGTGAATTGGACTAATTTCAATTTTATTTGTGTCAATTTAGCGTCTATATGGCTTTTCCAGGTAAGTCGGCGATCAAGATGTAATCCGAGATTTTAACAGAGGAATGTTGAGGTATAGGATGGTTCCTAATTTGAATTTGAGGGCAAGTCTCCGTTCTTAGGGTAACAGTTACGTGGATACACTTTTGTTCATTTACTTTAATCTTCCACATATCTAGCCAATCTTCCAGCCCTTCAGTATGGCTCTGTAAAAGAAGAGATGCTGTTGAGGGGTTTTCGTGTACGCTTAAAATTGCTGTATCATCCGCAAAAGTCGACGTAATTGTGTTTTCATTTATTGGCATGTCTGATGTGTAAACGATGTACAGAAGCGGGGCCAAGATACTGCCTTGTGGTACACCAGCACGAATTGTCTGTGGAGCGATCACAAAGCTGTTCTCTCTTATAGAGAATTTTTTATTAATTATACAGCTCTCCATTAGCTTATGTGTGTTCGGGGGCAACAACTGTTTAACTTTATAGAGGAGTCCCTCGTGCCAAACTCGGTCGAATGCTTGCGAGACGTCTATAAAAAGTGCAGAGCAATACTTTTTCTCTTCAAAAGCTCTTCTTATGGCACTTATAATTCTGTGAACTTGCTTAGTGGTGCTGTGTTTTCGTCTGAAACCAAATTGATGTGCTGGAATGACAATATTTTGATTTTGTTTACCAAAATTCTCTCGAATAATTTTGACAAGTTGGACAGTAAACTTATTGGTTTTTTATGAATCGACCATTTCATGATCTTTACCTGATTTAGGTATTATTGCAGCGAGTGAAATTTTCATTCGGGGGGAAAATTCTCAAGGCGTATTATAGCATTAAAAATAAACAGAATTATTCTTAATGCTATTCCAATAGCATTTTATTACTCATCCCATCGATTCCCGACGCTTTTTTGGGGTTTAAATCAACAATAGCCTTTTCGACCTCCCGAATCTCAAAACGAAGGGACACTGCTCTATGCTGTGAAGTAACAGGTGGCAAATCATCAATAGAACTAGGGGTTATATTTAGAGTAAAAACTTTTTTGAGATGTTCACAAACAGATCTTCCTTCTCTTTGTCATTCCTAGCCCATCCTCCACTTTACAACAGGTCTCTTAAGATTTTTTGTAGCACGCCACAAAGAGTAATCAGTTTTTTCTGTTGGATCCAGTTTTTCAAGATAACTATTCAATTTAGCGTTTTTATGTTTCAAACAGCTTCCGTAGATTTTTCGTGCATTCTTTCAATTGTTGCTTAAGTTGAGGAGATCTGTGCAGTTGTCACTCTCTTCGAATTCTTCTTTTTTCACCTAATAGTCTTTCGACATCTACAGAAGTAGTTCCATATGGCCTGGTGTAACGAGGAGATTTCCTAGCGGAAAGCTTTCTGTGCAACGGGTACTAAGAAACTTTTTGTATTTTAGCCAATCAGTATTATTTAAAAGCGTTAAATCGCCAGATGGGGACACAATTTTTTGGGGGTTCGAAATATTAACAATAACAGGTGTGTGGTCAGACGACAGTTCCAATTAAGATTCTACATGAACAAGTTCTTTTGCGATGTTCTTCGTTAATCCGAAATCGATCAAATCGGGTATTTTTTGCCCATCTATTGGCCAGCAAGTTGGTTCTCCGCTTGAGACCACATCCGTACCCATTTTAGAAATTGTGTTGAACAAAACACGATCCTTCGGGGAAATAAGCCGTGACCCCCAGAATGTATGCTTGGCATTAAAATCGCCAGCAACTATGAAACGAGAGCCTAGTGATTTAAAAAAAACTTGTAAATTGGTTTTCTTATATAAAAAACCTTGGGGAGAATATATTGATGAAATCAGTAGGCTGTTTCCAAGTTCTTCAAAACAACTAGTAGTAGCTTGAAGGTAGTTTTCACAATCAACACACATTAAATAATGTTTTTAATCTGGATTTAATTAATATAGCTGAGCCACCACATGCTCAACCTCTTGGATCCTTAGTATCATGTAAGGTGTATCCGCGCAATGAAAAGAGACTGCTACGAGTCAAGTGAGTTTCAGAGACAAGCAAAATATCAATTTGATTGTCTTTAAGCAACTGATTAAGTTCGTCTCTATGTTGGCTTAAGCCGTTGGCGTTCCAGAAACATATATGGAAATATATGGAAATATTTTTAATCGCTCCTAATCAACTTTTCCGTTAGTTGCGAGCCATATTAATTGTAATGTACACAATAAAAAAAAATCTGGGCTCTGCAGATATCCTCAAAACTTTAAAAAAGTCTGTCACTGAAAGTTTTAGGCAATGCTTTGCCAAAAATACTTTATATTGTACAAAATAATGGTGAATTTTGTCAATCGTGTGATTCAGCTTTAAGTCTCATATGGTAGAACCTCTATATATATTCGAATGACGTGACCCAATATTTCCTTCCTCCCGGAAAGTCCCGCAAAACCCTAAACGATACAATACGTTATCATAAAAAACAGGTTAGTTGTAACGCGCGTAAGGCGTCCGTAGAAAAGGCTCGTAGAAAAAGGTACCTTTTTAGCAATATACATTAAGTCAACCATATTGCTCTACGATGCTTAATTTTCGAGACATGAGCGATTTAAAGTTCCCGGCAAATATTTTTCATTTTTCGATCTGGGAAACCCACAAATAGTTCGTCAATAATTCGGATAAGATGTTTCAAAGAGGGGCAAAAATTCAACTCTTTTGCTCCAGTTTTCGCGATATAACCGATCGTTTTTTGATCTGGTGACTCTAAAAATAGTAAATGCATAATTCTCATGGGGTGTTTCAATGAGAGAAAAATGTCAAATATCGAGATAAAAGCGATTTTATGTTCTCCGCCAAAATTGTATATCTATCAATCTGGCAACCCTAGAAATAGTTTTAAAAGAGCGCACGAAGTTTAAACAATTTTGCTCTACAAAGCTAATTTTTCGATTTTATGCATAACCCTATGAGTGATAATTAATCATACTTATATATATACAGCGTTACAGAATCGGCAGATAAGGGACTCAATGATGAGCGTTACTATTATATAGATGACAAACGAGATTTCGTTTCTTTCTCGTAAAATGGTGTTAAAACACATAAAGTACGAACAATGAAGAAAATTTTTGAAGATTAAATAACAAGTAGGCCTTGCGAAAGAGTTCGCAAGTCAATTAGCAGTAGTTAGAAATTTTCAAGTCTTTATTTTGTCATGTCTCACATTTTACGTATTTTTATAAAATAAGATTTTACCATTTAGATTGGTTTTCTGGTTGGTCACAACATGGTCACTACAATAAACAGCCTAATGACGATGGCCTCAGTAGTCAAGACTGCATCGAATTGAGACGTTACTTTCGTACACCACCGGGTGTGCAATCGATACATGGTCCCATGACTAATAAATTTATGTGGAATGATCGCGATTGTAGTGCCAATAATTTTCTGATATGTGAAAGAGCCATGGGTGATGGTAAGTTTGTGCATGCAATACCTTTAACACAAAACAAAATATGTTATTTTTTCCTTTACAAAGATTCGATAAGACGAAATTGGATAAACGATTGCAATAAAACTGTCTCATTGACTAAAGAACATCCACGAGCTTCCATTTGGAGTCCTTCTTTTCCACGGCAATATCCAGATAATGCAAATTGTTTTACAACAATAACAGCACCAGCTGGCTATCGAATAGTCATCGAATTCGAAGAACTTGTCATAGAAAATGAACAAGGGTAAGAAGAAGAGTATGATAAACCCCTCGAAAGCTGTCCCTTAATTCTCTTTTTTTATGCTGTTTTTTTTCCTTTCTTCGTTGTTTGTTCTTTTCTTTTTTCTTTTCTTTCCAGTTGTACTTATGATTATCTAGAGATCACTGAACCAAAGCTTTCCGAATCTCTGCGATCTTCAGCAAAAACTACATCTTCCAAGCATCGTTATGCCCATAACATTGAAAGCAATATGAATAACAGTAACCTGAATTTAAAATTTAACTATAATAATCCTAATTTAAGGTATTTTCGAAAGCGAAGTTCTTATGATACGTTACCACCAACACAATCATCTACAACTTATTTAAGATCACCGAATAACAATGACTTTATAATGAATGATCCCGATGTTTATGTTCCTCAAAATACTGATTACAATAGTTATGATCTGGCTCAAAATAACTATCAAAAACTTTTGCAAATCTACTCCAGTTTATATGGTCCACGTAATAACTTTTTAATACAGACTCCGGATTATCCAAAAGGCAACCCACATTATCAACATTCAAGCAATAACAATCACAATAGCAAAAACTCACAGAATAATATTTTGCCGAAACGTTTATGTGGCGATTGGAGTACAAAACTGAAATTGCTGCGTCATGTTTCGACGGGCTCGTATTTGGGTTTACACTTCGTTTCGGATTATTCTCACCATTTTGGCGGTTATAAGGCCAAAACTTATATGGAAAATAGTGAGTATTCATTATTAATTTTATTCCTAATATTGTCCTTAAATAGTTTTTCTTACGTATTTAAACATTTTCAATCATACTTGTATGTATCGTTTCGTATAATTGTATTTTATTTATTACATTCCGCATTTCACAACTACATTAACTGTCATTAGTCATTAAAACCTTTTAAAGAAAAATTATACTTTGAAAAATATAAATCCATCACTTCTTCTAATATAAATTCTAAAACTCCATGCACAATTCATCATCTTCTCAATGATAAAATTCTGATAGCACTTTTCAGCGATATACTGTGTGAAATACATGAAGAAAGGGTAACTTTGATTCCCAAAATTATATAAATCATCTAGTCTTTTTTTTAAATGTGATGTTTATGCCGATCTTTGTATCTACCAAAAAAATTTTACCTAATGACATCCGTCCGTCTGTATGTCTGTCTTTCTGTCCGTCCTTCTGTGTGCCCATGTAAAATTTATAATCAAACTGCAGGTCCTATGGGAATTCCTATGGGAATACCAAAGAATGGTTCCGGACCGATGAAAGGACGATGGGCCTCCCGTTGCCCTCGTGTCTGGAATCCAGCACTTGTTTTATAAAATACAATACAAATTTCCGTACTCAATTGAACAAGCAATTTGAGTCACTTGTGATGTAGAAACAGGCCATTAGTTTTTTTTTTAATTTGCTATAATTTTCTACCATGGCCTGGCTTTCAAAATTTCGTTCGAAAGTTCTTTTCCTCGTGGAGCCACTGCCGAGAATTTACTTTGAATTAATTTATTTATCTATTTTTTTTTTTTAATTTAAAAAATGTATTTGGTAATAAAAATCACAATTTCTTGTTTATCGCGGAGCTAGATCACTTGTAATAATACTCAAATAAATTTGTCAACTGCAAACATACTTTCGTGACGTGAAATTTGCAGCTTTAATAGAAATGTTTACGGGACATTATAATTGGATATTTCGTTGTCGTCATGTTAATTACATTTTTTGTTGCTTTATATATAATTTATATTATCGTTAAAAAAACGCAACTAATTTCTCATTATTTTCGAAATCGTGGAAACTAATTTTATCCAAATGATAAGTTTTTTCTATTATTTCTATTATTTACAATAGTGTCCGAGTTTGGCTTGGAGTAACTGTATATTACACGGTTGGTGCGGTATTTAAAAAATAAAAAATTGTTTAACCCATTATAAATTCCTTCCCTATCACTGCATACACACATTTGTCTGCTGACTCTTTTTCATCCATTCCACATCATAAGATTCATTACAAAACATATCTAATATCATAAGATAGTGCATCAATATTTTCTTCATTAGCAAATGACACATTAAACTATAAACATTTATTAATTGTACAAAAATTAAAAATTAAAATTATGAACTTTATTTTTAAATAAATATACATATATTTGTCTATATATTTCTTACTTAATATACATATATTTAAATTTAATACTATTTAATATAAATAAATGCACTGCTGAAAACTTATTTATTATGTAAATAATAATCAATTGAATTTTGAAAATATCGTACTATTAAAAAAAATAAATAAAACTTCATAAATATGATCCTGAAAAACTACTTCCTTCAAAAATAACTGCAATTAACAATTTCTTAAAAATATACTCGTATAAATATATTTGAACAACTAATAAAAAAAAAATACTACCACTACTACTACTACATATTGTGTAACTACTCTTACTACTACTACTACTCGTACTTACGCTTGTAATTTTAAACGTCATAATTGCAACTATAAAATCTATCCAGGAAGTCATTTGCTAAGTGGTAAGTTGTTGGTTAGTTTATTATTATATGATTTTGGCATTTAGTTCGAATCTTTATTTTTTTACGTATTTTTATTCTTCGATCCTACTTTTTATTCGTTTGGTTTATGTGTATGTGTGTTTTTTGATTTGAAATTATTTCAATAATACATTCTATTGGTTTATTACTTTGTGTTCGAGTTAAATTCTTAGTTGTTTTATAATTATTTGAAAAGAAATATAAAAATGTGTGCAATCATGTTCCTCTAGACATCCCACAATATGGATACAGTAGGTATCTGGCATATACAAAACAATACAAATATGAATTTTTGTGTGTTGCACTCTTTTTGTTAATATGTGTACAATAGTTTACTAAACAAAACACTTCTCTGCTTACATATATTACTTATATATATTTTTTTAAATTTTGTTTAATCTAATTTTTCTTGAAACAATAATTTCGATATTATCCTTCGTGTTTAATATAAAGGACCTAAAATCTATTCCGAACAGTTGTTTCTTTGTCGTTTAAAAATAAATAAAATAATTTCTTTAACTGAAAATAAAAAGGTCCGGTATTTAAATGTACAAGTAATAACAGCCAAAGTCATTTTATGAAACTTTAATTTTAAATAACCCTAATATCGAGACCAACATCCATAACATATTGGTTCAATATGGTTTATGTGTGTTTTGGGCGATATTAAATTTTCGCAAATTTTGGGTTTGGCGATTTTTGATTTTGGCGATATATTTTCCACAAAAAAACACGTTGATAACTAATGTATTTGTCACAAGACTGTCGCTTTCGTAGTACTTCATATTTTTTTATATAGGAGGTGCCACGCCCGCTAATCCCGTCCCGCCCAATTTTTATTGGACTTCTCACATTAATATCTGATGAACTCGTGCAAAATGTCGCGTCTTTCCGTTTTATAGTACACCAATTATATGATATTAAAGGGTGATTTTTTAAGAGCTATAGGAAAGTTTTCCACAAAAAAACCAATAAAATTCAGAAAAATGCATGAAATCTTTATTTGAATCGATAGTACGGTCCATATAATTTAATGTTTGAAGATTATTTCATGCAAATGTGGACCGTGACTGCGCCTCAAATGGTCCATCCGCTTAGTCCAATTTTGACATACTATTTCCAACATTTCGGCCGGTATCTCACGAATAAATGCTTCAATGTTGTCTTCCAATGCGTCAATTGAAGCGGGATTGTCTGTATAAACATGAGCTTTAACATAGCCCCACAAAAAATAGTCTAAAGGCGTTAAATCGTACGATCTAGGCGGCCAATTGACCGGTCCCGAACGTGTCATAAAATGTTCACCGAACTCGCCTCTCAATAAGTCCATTGTTGCGCGTGCCGTGTGGCATGTGGCGCCGTCTTGTTGAATCCACATGTCATGCAAGTCAAGCTCTTGCATTTTGGGCAAAAATTTTCCGCAAAATTTTCCACGTTGTTGAGTAACAGAGGCCCAATTGCTGCGAACGGCGACGAATCGATAATTGATGGTCATCATTAACACTGGCCGATACAGCTGCGATATTTTCTTCAGTTCGCACTCTACGTAAGCGTGTTGGTGGTTTAATGTCCAACAATGTAAATTTGGTGCGAAATTTAGTCACAATAGCCCGAATAGCCGCTTCAGTGGGTCGATTAAACTGACCATAAAATGGAAGAAGCGCGCGATGAACTTTCTTAACAGAGCACGCATTTTGATAATAAAATTCAATAACTTGCAAGCGTTGTTCGTTTGTAAGACGATTCATGGTTATATTAGAGACCAAACTGAAGAAATAAAACACGAAACGTGCGTTAGCTGTTTAAACCAGTGTTGCCAAAAAGATAATAGCTAAAAAATCACCCTTTAGATATCTACTTTGCATGGGGGGTGCTATGCCCACTGCTTTGATCACGCCCATTTTGTTGTTCGACTAATCATACAAAGAATCTACGGGCTCACGCAAAGCCACAAAGCGCTCTCTTTTACAGCTCTCCAGATATATGACATTAAATATTTACTTTGCATGGGGTGCGCCACGCCCATAGGTGTGAACCCGCCAATTTTTGGTCCGACTACTCATACTAAGATCTGATGTGGTCGTGCAAAGTGTCGAAGCTTCCCTTTTTAGTACACGAGTTATATGATATCATATCATTACTTTGTACGGGCGGTGCCATGCCCACTGCTCCGATCACGCCCATTTCTTGTCTAACTAATCACATGAATAACTTATGGGCTCACACAAAGTCCCAAGACTCTCACTATTACAGTACTTATATGATATAATATATTTACTTTGTAAGGGCGGTGCCACGCCCACTGCTACTATCATTCCCATTATTTATCTAACTAATCACATGAATAACTTGTGGGCTCACACAAAGTCCCAAGACTCTCCCTATTACAGTACTCCAGATATATGGCATGTTATATTTACCTTGTATGGCAGGTGCCACGCCTATTGGTCCGATACTGCCCAGTTTTTCCGACTACTCACATTAATAATAGGTGACATCAGACAAATTTTAAAAGCTTTCTCTATCACAGTACTCGAAATATATAATATTGAATTATTACTTGTATCGGAGGTACCACGCCCACATATCCGATCCCGCCTAAAAATTTACTTTGTGTGGGAGGTGCCACGCCCACCAAAAATATTCCAAAAATTATATCCTATAGCACTTCCCATATCCGCAGTAAGATTCTGTGAAAATTTCAGGAAGATCAGATGAGTAGTTACGGAGATTAACTCCTACAAACAAACAAACACACAAACAAACAAACACACATTACCGCTTTATTATATTAAAGTATAGATATCTAAAAAAACATATAATTCGAATATAGTTTACTCAAATTCGGTGTTAATTTTTTTAAAATATATTAATCACCTTACTAAATACGGTCATGAGCCCTAACCACTATTAATTCATACACCACGATTTATTTTTCTTTTTTGACTCTGTGTTAATATTACACAACAAAGTTATACTTGTCTGGATGATTATTTTGTTTTCTTGAAATTCATTAAAAAATACTAGCAGATTCCAGCCGTCGGTCAATTCACAAATCAACACAAAAAACAAACTCATTTTTATTGCAAAAACACATTAACAAATTTAATGAACACACACATAGCATTGTATAATTTTATGTATGTGTTAGTAACAACTTTAAATGCAATTTACTCAAAATAAAGGGAAAAAATTTAAAAATCTGTAAATCTGCAAGTCGGCTAAAAAGAAATACATTTCAAATTATATACGTCTGGTCAAAATCGGGATAAAACGGTAGAACAAAACATCGGTCACAAGAAATCGCACAGCCTATTAATATTATAGATTTGCACACATTATAATAAAATCTTTCAAAAACTCAAATTGATCGATAGTTCATTATATCTGTGATCACAGGCAATAACCGCCTAACTCGAAAATCATGCTTTCGAGAAAAATAACTGTTTATATAAATGTAATGGGGCTTTATTACGACTTAGGTCAGAATATTTTTAATAATATCTCTTTAAAAAGCAGTGTTAGAGAAATGGGAATTTTACGTAAATATAAAGATTTTTTAGCAGAATATGATAGCATACATAACTCAAATCGTTCTTAAGTCGACTTAGACGGTTATCGCTTGTGGCCATAGATATATTTGCAAGAAATAAAACAATTATAGTCGGCTTAGACCAGCGATGCCAATCTTTCCCAAGAAAAAAGCCCGAAACTGGGGAAAAAATAATATTTTATTAATTTTAAAAAAACTTATATGTAATCGAATAACGTTAACCCATTCTTTGCCGAGGCCAAACTATGAATTTTGGCATATTTAAAAAATTTATTGTTGTTGTAAACTAGATGAAGCCCTTACTACGGGTTGGGAAATAAACTTGTGCTAGATTTTACGAAAACTTACTCTTATGTGCTCCTAGGGTTAAAATGATCCAAAATTCAGCAGTATATGCAAAATATTTGAATTTTTGACTTAATCGTCCTATACTAGCTTGGGGTCATTTGTGGCGCCAAGTCCAAATGGACTAATGACATCAAATTATAAAATCATCCAATCATAAAAATCGGTCAAATATAGCACAATTTTATTTCCCACCGCATAGTAAGGGCTTCATCTAGTTTAAAATACCAAAATTCATAGTTTGGCGTAGGCAAGGAATGGGTTAACGTTGTTCGATTTACTCAAAATTTTTATAATGGAAGACATGCACATTTCGTTATTTTATTTTAAGCATCACATCTAACAATTCGACAGCACTCACAAAAATATTGAATTTTTTGAATAAATTTTCTTTTATTAGCTTGGGGTCAGATGTGACCCTAAGTCAAAAAATGATAATCGGGTCATATATTTTTTTCCGAAACCCTAGGCTATTGAGATAACATATAATATTGGAAAATAGAAAACTGATAAATTTTTTATACAAATTATTTAGAAGGAGTACATTTACTGAATATTTCACAAAAAAACTCATTTTTCTCGAAATGCGCAAAAAAAAACCCTTGTAAAAAAAATTCTGGCAGAGGAATATACTCTAAGATTCGCACAGCTTATCTTTAACATATATTTAACAAAACCTTAAAGTGCCAG
This sequence comes from Cordilura impudica, assembly GCA_963682025.1. Lineage (NCBI taxonomy): Eukaryota > Metazoa > Arthropoda > Insecta > Diptera > Scathophagidae > Cordilura > Cordilura impudica. The sequence continues at coordinate 153,961,363 of OY821520.1, forward strand.
ATCCATATTTGGAAATTTTGTTTCAGAAAATTTTTTTAAAACTTAAAAAAGGAGTTTTCAAAGTTTTATCAAAAAAGTTTTCAATTTTTGGTCTCATTTTTGGTCTAATAGGTTAACAACGCGTTAATAAAACAATACTTCATATGTGAGTACTTATAGGTATAGAGAACAAAAAAATATGATGGCTTTAATCAATTTGTTAAAGTTGAAAAAATGTTCATCACATTTCATGACCTAGAATTTTTTGGCACAAAAGTGGTCTGGGACATTTGTTATATCTTTTCGAAGTTTTATTCGATTTTGAAGTTAAATTGCTCATTGGAAAGCTAATGTAGTACTGATATCGATTCATATAACAACTTGTCAAAAAAAATAAATTATAGAACGAAATTTTCGTAAAATCTGAAAAAAGTCATATTTTCCCCATAAAAACACACTTGAAATTTTCAGTCGCGTTAAGGCACCTCTAAATTTTTTTTGATTGACCCAAAACTTTGTATTTCGGTGAGATCGAGAGTTAGAACACTTTTTTTAAGGGGCACCCTAATGTACATAAACATTATATGTGAGATCCAAGTTGAACTGAAGGTATTGTTGGACCACATTACGAACGTGGCACTAGAGGCTTTCGAATCTGACGTGCAGAGGAGATCGCTGTGTGTGACTAGTAGGGGTGGTTGTGGAGTGTAAGATCTGGTATATGCGTTGTTTGGGCATGCAGGTATATGCTTGTGTGGGTGGCATGAGTGGAAGATGAGTCGCAAGATGAATCGGATGCAAGAATGTCGGATGTATCATGAGTAGAAGTCTTTTGACGATACAAGAGTGCGTGAAAATGGTTCAGAAAACTGTGTTATGGTAAGCAAGGTCAATGCAGAGGTCTATGAGGAATCTTTAATACGGTCTCATTGGGAACGGCCCCTCGAGGAGTTTCGCAGTGGCTGTGGTGCCCATATCGCGGGCAGATCTCAGATCGATGTGGAGGTGCATTCACCCAGGTGTTGCTACCTCTAAAGCAAAAGGGTTTTAGATAGGCCCGACACAATAACAAAGTGTGGAGTGATGCCGAACACATCACTCCAGCTTGTAACCGTCTTATGGCGGGGCGAAGGCAAGACGCATAGTATCTCTCCAAGTGCTAAGACCATCGTGTGGTTAAGTCGACAAAACAGGCACACACGTAAAACCCGTATGACTTCTGTACATAAACATTTAGGAATAAAAATTAGTTATTGTTGTTTGTTAAGCAGACGATAAACCCATATTTTTATAAAAACAATAATTTTGATCCATGCCTTTAATGGTTCTTTAAGTGAATTTGGAATTTGGTTAACCTGCTCATCTTCAGGACCCTTTCCATTTTCTTTATCCATTTCTAAATTGCCGTTGATGATATCATCAATTATTTCGCCTTCAATCATGCCTCCATAACATTCTACATCGCCGTCACAGTGTACACATTCCATGCTGTTTGGAACTAAATTAAGAAAAGCCGCCTCTTCATTCATTTCTAGATCATTTTTGGGAGTCCGGGTGATTGTCAATAAATATATTTAATAACGTCATTTTCACTCCACTTGTTTTGATTTTGTTTTTCGTAAAAGGCAGCTAAATGTGATTAAAATAAAATAATTTTAAAATAATAATGAAAATAATTTTAAAATTCCAAAAATATTAGGCGCTTATCTTAAATGAGCAGGTACAAAAAGTGCACTTTAAGAAGGAAATTATTATTGAATTTTGAAAAATAAAAAACAAAACAAAAATATTGGGCAGTTATAGGCAAAGTGCACTTAAGAAAAAAGCAGTTAAGTCAAAACTACTGTATTCAAAAAACCTAAATATCAGGTGTATAGTAAAAAATTAAAAACAAAATACGTTAAAAAGTTTTCTTTCACCTCCTCATGTTCTTCTTCCTAATGTTCATAGGAACATAGTATTGTTTTAATATAAAATTCTGTTTTTTTATGTTTGAAGATAAATGATCTTAATAGAAACATTTGAAGGAATAAAGCAGGCATTTTTGATCTTCAGTCCACATTTAATTTGTATTAAAGAAATTACAGCATTCTAAAATTTTCTATGCTATTCATTGACTTTGTTTTTGAAGTTAAGTAATTCTTCATTACCTTTTTTCAAATTCTATTATAAAATTTATAACATCTTCAAAATTTTTTTGAAAAAATGTCATCCACGCTGAGTAATTGTTGTAAAATTAGAGAGCAATTTAGCTCTTAGCGCGCGAATAATAAAATAGTAGAGGTTTTTAAAGAGCAAATTTTATTTAGTACAGGGTAGATCTTATCGTTCAAGCAATCAAGTTTAAGCGTAGGTGCAATTATTCTATTAGTTCAACTCTTTAAAAACCAATATAACCAACATTTTGGGCTTCGAATGCCAGATTTTTAAGATCATTATCATTATTCCTCAAATTGTTTTTGATTAACAACGTTAAAATGAGCTTTCCATAATTGCTTTAATGGCTCTTTCTATTGAAAGTCATCTGGTTAGTCCTACCATCGGAATTTTTGTTGGTATATCGGAATCTTTGTAATCAACTTATATATCTTACTAGCTGACCCGGCACACATTTTTTTTTTTTTTTTTTTGAAATATAACTTATTTCCAGTGAATATTTTTGTTGTTAATTAAAAAATAACGAATGTATTATAGGTGTATGTTGATGCGATCTATGACAGAAAGAGGAGTAGAACGCTGTAGACCATGATCGTCGATGAAAATAAAAAACATCAACCATTTATTTTCACAACGTAAAGATCATTGAAATCAAAAAATTAAAAAAAAAATTTTAAAAAAGTTTTATTTTCTATTGGTATTATACTTACTTCGTGGAATGAACGTAGGAAACATTTATTAGAAAAAAATTCATATTCACTTTAAGTCGTAGCGAACCACGACAGGTTGCACTATAATTTTTTGTAAGAGAGGTACTACGCCCACTAACCCAATCCCACCCTTTTTTGGTACGCCTACTCACATTAACAACCAATTGACGTGCAGAAACTTGAAAAAATTTGACCATCATAGTACTCCAGATATATGATGATGTGTATTTTTCATGTAGGGTAGGTGCCACGCCCACTAGTTTTATCCCGCCCATTTCTCACATAACTCCTCACACTCATCATTCGCGAACTCACACCTAGTTTCAAGATAGTCGGGTTTATAGTACTCCAGATAATTTTTTTGTACTAAACCAAACCTGCCCATTTGCGGTACGACTACTCACATTAACAACTGATTGACGTGCAGAAAGTTTCAAGGTTCTGGCCACCATAGTACTGTATATATATGATGATATGTATTTACAATGTATGGGAGGTGCCACGCTCACTTGTTCGATCCTGCTCATTTTTAGCCCGACTTCTCACATTACCAACCTATGTACTCCTACAAAGTTTCAGCACTCTTGCTATCATAGAGCTCCAGATATATGATGTTAAAAAATTTTTATATATGATAGGTGCCACGCCCAGTTTATATATTAAAAAAATATATATAGCCTATTTTACTTTCCGGATACAAACTTACACACTGTGATAATTTCAAGAAGATCGGTCTTAAGGTTTAGCCACCTATTAGAGTCGAACACACAAACAAACATATTTTCATTTTTATATGGGGGTTTCATGTCAAGTGGCCCAACTTTTGAAACCGATGTCTTCCGATCGGGATGAAATTTGCACCACGGTTAGTGCTATTGGATAGTAGTTTAGATACAACTTTTTAACAAGATCGGTTAAGAACTTTCTGAGGTAGAGAGGCTCAAAATTTGACATTTTGGCCAAGCAGCTGTTTTTCTCATCCATGTAACTCATTACCTATAGTTCTTAGCAAAATTTGTCCCAAATAGTTAATATAGCTATTCCTTCAATCTTTCGGAAAAAAAAACTTAAAAAAAATTTATTTTTGACTTTTTTGCAAATCAAAAATTTTTAGACTTTTTTCAAAAAACAAAAACCTTTTTTGGCTCAAAAGAGTTTAGGTATTTTTCCTTTAAGAGCTTTTTGGTCGCTTAGTAGGATGCGAGTGGAATATCTATCAAAATAAACGTTTTGTAACTCAAGACAACGGTTGTCTCATTTTTAGCATATGCACTATTTTGATATTTTTCCTATATGTGTGGAAGTGTTTCTAAAACCTTACAAATAAAACTTTTACTGAGAATCTAGACAAATTTACCTTTCCGATGGTATATAACATACCTAACTAAAATTTCATACCTTCGATACTGTAATGCCCACAATATGTTAACCTTAGGAAAAAAATCACTTTTTTTCTATAGAAATGTTGAAAAGTTATTTGTTATTTATTTGTAATAATAATAACATTAATCTATAATATAAATAGGCCAGGCGATTTCTTGTGACCGATGTTTAGTTCTACCGTTTTATCCCGATTTTTACCAAACATATGTTATTTGAAAGGTATTTCTTTTTAGCCGTTTTGCAGATTTACAGATTTTTAAATTTTTTCCCTTATTTTGAGTAAATTTCATTTAAAGTTGCTACTAAACTTTTAAATTATTAAATTTGTTAATGAGTTTGTTATCTTCATTCACAATAGTAATAAACCATAAAAGTGTTTGTTTGTGAATTGGCTAATAAAGCAGCCTAGAAATTGCACTCGAATTTCGAGCGCTGGAATCTGCTAGTATTTAATATTAATAATAAAAATAAAAAGATAAATAATTTATTAAAATTTAATCTTAATCAAATCAGATCTATTGATATCATAACTATTTTTATACCCTATACCACTATGTTGTTTGGGTATAATGACTTTGTGCTGCTGTTTGTAACAACCAAAAATATTTGACCTAGACCCATCTTTAATTATAATGATCGAATCAGAATCACTTTATGAGTTGATTTAACAATGTCCGTCCGTCTGTGTGTCCATGTAAACCTTGTAATCAAACTGCAGGTCGCAAATATAAATATATATTGATGAAATTTGGTATATAAGCTTTTGTCGGCCATGGGATGAACTCTATTGAAACTGGTGAGAATCGTTCCATGTTCAGACCTAGCCCCCATACAAATTACCCCTATGAAATCGACATAAATTTTCATAAGATCCAAATTGTCATATAGATCTTACTCAAATTGGGTTTATATGCGTTCATTACATCCATTAATGAGTAGTCCAAAAATGATACCTTTGGTCCCATATAGAGCTGCTTCCCGATTTTCACTTAAATCTATTAAAAAAAAAAAAATATTTCACTGATTCTTCTCAAATTTTGTTTGTATATATTTTTGCAAAATACAAGGGACTTTACCAAACATGATCAGGATCGGTCCATTTTTGGACCTAGTCCCCATATAGATATAGCATCCGATATGAACTTTTTCATATCTGCAGCCAAAAAAATTAATAAAAATCCCACTCAAATTTGGTTTTTGCTTATTTTCTATATAGAGTTAGTTGGGCCTAAGAGATAGGGTTTCTAAACGCATGGTATAGCGTATCGTATAGTCGGTCTAGACCGACTATAATTTTCTTACTTACATTAATTTTCTTACTGATGAAGTATTTAAATTTGTGAATGTTCACATTCAGAAAGTGATTCTGAGTCGATCGGTATAATAAAAGATGGGTCTAGTTCAAATATTTTTGGTAATTAGTTAGTTGTTTCACTTAAATTAGGGTTACGATGGTACGCAGTAAGCCAAATCGGGAAAGAGTTATGGCAAAATATCGATTGATCTGAAGCTTCCTAGATCAGCATTGCAAAAAATTGTTCAACAACATGAAAAAAGTAAGAATTAATTTTATGAGGTACAAAATTAATTGGGCGTTAATTTGTATTGGAAAAAGATTCACAAAGGTTTTAGTTTTTGTTCAGATCTACACTTTTTCAACTATAGATTGTATAAGTTTGTACTTTTTTTCTTTCATTATTTTCTTTGGTCGTTTTATAAGTAAAATAAGTGTAACAAGGGTAATAAGGTGTATCAAATACTTATGAAATTATATTTTTAATATTAAATTTAGAAAAATCCTGGAATGTTTAAAAAAAATACTTTTGAATCGCTCTGCTGAAATCTGAAATTAATGGCGTTATTTATTAGCATTTGCGAATAACTGCTCATCACGGCCCTTGAAAAATTCGAAAATTTAAAAAATATTCCAAACAATATAAAGTCTTTTAAGTAAATTTCCGCAATATATTCATATGTTAAAAATTTTTTTTAATTTTCATGAAATATTAATAAGCTAAGATGGGAAGTCAGCATATTCCCTGTAATCGCACCATTCTTTCAGAAAATTCTTTGATTAAAAATGTAAGAAATGTGAGAAAAAATCAATTGCAAAATGTGTTAGCACTTAATATTATTAATACCAATTAAAAATTCGAACGAAACTCTCTTTTTTTGGGGAATCATCACTTTTTATATCCTCACCACCACTGCGCAGTTTGTCATTCCATTTTTAATGCATCGACTAATTGGATATAGAAAATAAGCATAAACCAACTTTGAGTGGCATTTTCATTAATTTTTTTTTGGCTGCAGATATGAAAAAGTTCATATCGGATGCTATATTTATATGGGGACTAGGTTGAAAAATGGACCGATCCTGACCATATTTGGTAAAGTAACTTATATTTTCCAAAATATATATAAACCAAATTTGAGAAAGATCTGTGGAATATTTTTTTTGTTTTTTGATAGATTTAAATAAAGATCGGGAATCAGCTCTATATGGGGCCCATGAGTAAGAATTGTCCTATAGGCATTATTTTTGGACTACTGATTAATGGATGTAATAAACACATATAAATCCAATTTTACTGAGATCTATATGATAACTTGGAACTTATGGCAATTTATGTCGATTTCATAGGGGGTCATTTGTTTGGGGACTAGGTCTGAACATGGACCGATTCTCACCAGTTCTGAATAGCGTTCATCCTATGGCCGATAAAGGCTTATATGCCAAATTTCATCAAAAATATAATTCATACCTGTAGTTTTATTACATGGACGGACGGACGGACGGACATCGCTAAATCGACTCAGAAAGTGATTCTGAGCCGATCAGTATAATAAAAGATGGGTCTATGTGATATAATTTTGGTAGTTTCAAACAGCAGCACAAAGTCATTATACCCAAACCACATAGTGGTATAGGGTATAAAATAAATGTTAATTTTCTGCTCGAAAAAATTAAAATCAAAATCGAAAAAATAAAATGAAAACAGGCACAACTACTGGATATAGAAAATAAGTATAAACCAAATTTGAGTGGGATTTTTATTATTTTTTTGGCTGCAGATATGAAAAAGTTCATATCGGATGCTATATTTATATGGGTAGTTACAAACAGCAGCACAAAGTCATTATACCCAAACCACATAGTGGTATAAGGTATAAAAATAAAAGGTTAATTTCCTGCTCGAAAAAATTAAAATCAAAATCGAAAAATAAAATGAAAAAAACTACTTTTATTCTGTAACCTTATGGTAAAAAGTTATCCCACATACTCAATATAAATAAACTGCCTAAATCCATATTAATAATTCATAAGAAAAATTGCATTTACACTTACACTTTTTAAATGATTTATTCTAATTTTTTTACGATTCTAATCTCAGAAAAAAACATTCGTTATTCCATCCAAAATTTATATTAAAAATTTTTTAGCATGTAATTTATTAATTTTTTATATTAGATTTACTAATTCACTTCACTATATAACAATAAATATTTAAATCATTTAGTTAATTTGAAAGCTATTTATATTTGGCAAACTAAAATTAAAACATTAATTATGGTTTTACAAATATATTTTCTAAGAAAATTGGAACTTGTGTTAATACTAGTAATTGGTTCATAGTTTTATGTATAATTGTTGCACGTTTTCATAAAAATTGTTTTATTTTGTTGATTTATGTATATTGTACATATAATTTTAAAAAACAAAAACTTAAATTTAAGCAAAGTAAACTTATTTAAAAACTAATAAATTTGTGTAATTTTCTTATTTTATTATTTTTAGCTGCATCTGAATGCTCGAATGAACGTTTAAAACCATATAATGGTTCTTGCTATCTCTTCGTATCATATCCGGAAGTTGACTGGTGGACAGCGCAACAAGTTTGTCGAGGAATGGGTGCGAAACTGACATCAGTATCATCGGCCGATGAGCATAGGTGAGATAAAGTAAAAGTAGACAATCACACAGGTCGAAATTTCATAGAAAATACAACTGATTCACAAATATAAGGTCATCAAATTTTATGACGAAAAGTAAGGAAATGACAATATTTATGCAAGAAAGGTCATTGCATACACTCTCTTCCCTTACTGTAAAAATCTTCAATTCTAAAAATTCATATCTTCGATTTATATCATTTTAATGATTGAGTTAGAAAATCAAACGTTTTATATTATAAATAAAGCAAAATATATTGGCACGTTTGTTTCAAAAATCGATCTATATTCTGCATGGCTGGTTATACAGCTGTTTCGGGTCGAGTCCTTTTTCTATACTTCCGACAAGACTGTTAATTGTGGTTTGGTAAATTTTTTGTCATTCTTCCTTGAAAGCTTTTATTAAACCAGAAATGGACTCAAATTCTCGATTACCTCTATATACTTCTTGTGTTAGAATGATCAACCAATTTTTTATGGGGCCATTCCAAAACTGGTATGGTTTTGAGAGAAACCACTGTTTGTTTCTTGCTTAACACGGATTAGAGCGTTAGCCTGTTGGAAACACTACCTTTTCCTCTAAAACTAGCATTAAACTTTTCTCGAGGATATGTCTGAAGTCTTTGCTCGTTATCCGATAAGATATTATTTGAAAATCCAAGCAACTCTCAGCTGAGAATGTCCCAATCACCATTATGCTTCCAACACCACAACAATGTTTTGCGAAATGCAATGGTTCCTTTCGGACATCATACGAATAGCCTCAAAAACAATTTGACCGATCCAAATTCCACTTCTTTTTGTCATTTTATTTAATTTATTATAAACTAAGATTGCAAAGCAGATGAAAATACAACTTACCCTTTCCCAATTGAGGTGTATGCTTTTAAACTCTTTCTTTTAACTCATACTCTCTGTCTGTCTGTCTGCCATGGATAACCCCATTCCCCCTCATCCAACTGAAACTTGTCCCATAGTTGTTGTGACAATAGATTATTTTAGGGTGGACACGCACAGCCACGCATAGTCACGTACAGTCACGGAGTGATTTAAAACCCATTTCCCCTTATCCGATCGATCTGAAACTTAGTCGAAAAAGATTAACTCTGACACAGTCACGCACAGTCACGGAGAGATTAAAACCTCACTTTCCCTCATCTGATCGATCTGAAACTTTGTCCATAGACTTGTTGTGCCAAAGATCAATTTTAAGATAGTCACACACAGTCGCGCACGGTCAAGGAGTGATTTAAACCCCATTTCCCTTCATCCAATCAATCTGAAACTTGGTCCACAGACTTGTTACCAAATATTAACTTAAAGATAGTCACGCATAGTCACGCACAGTCACGGAGAGATTAAAACCTCATTTCCCCTCAGCCGATCGATCTGAAACCTGGTCCACAGACTTGTTGTTACCAAATAATAACTTAAAGATAGTCACGCATTTACCTCATTCAAACAATCTGAAACTTGGTCCATATTCTTGTTGTGACCAAAGATTAATTTTAAAATAGTAACGCATAGTCACGGAGAGATTCAAAACTCATATGCATAAGGAAAGAGAGTTTTAACAAAAACTTTGTTTATATGGCTTAGATTACTTATAGCAAAATTAACTGTGGCTTCTTTGTGGAGCTTTGCTATCTTAAGAATTTTTTTCTGCTTCTCAAATTGTATATTTTTGACACTTTTTAAAGTCCTCCGGATGGCTCCCTTTGGCTTTGCACAAAATTCTAGCCTTAGTGCCCAGATTTGGTTGCAGGACGCTTGTTCGTACCGTATATTTTTGGATATTTTAAAACAATTTGTGCAACAAAAATACTACGATGAATTTGCGTCACGATTTTCCTCATTGCTATTCCTCGATAGTATAAAGCGATAATTTGACCTTGCTCAAATTCAGAGAGCTGCATGCCTTGCATTTTAAACAAGTAAGAAAATTACTTGTCTCCAATACCATCCGTTTGGAGACCCTATCTCTCAGGCTAAACTAATTGGATATAGAAAAGAATCATAAACCAAATTTGAGTGGCATTGTTATTAATTTTTTTTTCCTTTGAATATGAAAAAGTCCATATGGGATGCTAAATGGGGACTAGGTCGAAAATTGGACCGATCCTGGCCATTTTTGGTAAGGTCACTTATTTTTTGCAAAAACATCACAAACCAAATTTAAGAAAAATCTGTGCAATATTTTCGGTTTTTGATAGATTTAAATGAATATCGGGAATCAGCTTTATAAGGGGGCTATGACCAAGAATTGTCCGTATAGGTTTTATTTTTAGACTACTGATTAATGGGTGTAATAAACACACACAAACCCAATTTGGACCGAGATCTATATGATAATTTGGATCATATGGCAATTTAAGTAGATTTCATAGGTGTCATTTGTATGGGGACTATGCCTGAACATGTACCGATTTTCGCCAATTTCAACACTGTTTAGGCTATGGCTGATAGAAGCACACATACCAAATTTTCATCAAAATATGTTCATATTTGCGACCTGTAGTTTGATTACAAAGTTTACATGGACACACAGACGGACAGACGGACAGACAGACAAACGGACATTCGTAAATCGACTCAGATACCGATTCTGAGTCAGTCGGTATAATAAAAGGTGGGTCTAAGTCAAATATTTTGGTAGTGACAAACATCAGCCACATAGTGGTGACCACATAGTGGTGTAGGGTATACAAATGTCATGTCAAGTGATCCAACTTTCGAAACCGGTGTCTTCCGAGCGAAATGAAATTTGCGCCAAGGTTAATCCTATTGGATAGTAGCTTAGACATAATTTTCCAACAAGATCGGTTCAGAACTCTCTGAGTTAGAGGGGATCAAAATTTGACATTTTGACCAAACATGTGTTTTTTTGTCATCCATGTAATTTTTTACCTATTGTTCTTAGCAAAATTTTTCCCAAAAGGCTTAGGTAGCTATTTCTTCAGTCTTTAGGAAAAAAAATTAAAAAAAATAAAAAAAAATTTTTTTGACTTATTTTTTGCAAAATCAAAAAATTTTTGACTTTTTTCAAAAAAGGAATTTTTTGTTTTTTTGTTCAAAAGAAAGCTTAGGTTTTTCTTTTAAGAGCCTTTTTGTCGCTTAGTGGGATGCGAGTGGGATATCCATAAAAAAAAATGTTTTGTAACTCAAGACAACGGTTTTTAAATTTTTAGCATATGAACTAATTTGAATTTTTTTTCTTATTAGTGTGTAAGTGTTTCTAAAAACCGTAAAAATAAAGCATATACTGAGAAACTAGACAAATTAAGCTTTCCGACGGTACACAGTGGTTCAAAACCAAAAAAAGTGGTAATAAATCTGGAACTTCTAAACTATTGGTTGGATTGGAATAGTATATTCCAGGCGATTGTAGTCAAGGATATAGGCTTTCAAAATATTTATTTTTGAGGTACCCTGTTGGAACACAGGGTGAGCTACAAGGTGCCAAAGTCGACCACCTCGAGGTGGAAAATGCTTTTCAAAGCTTGTAACTTATAAATATGAAGTGATTTTTACGTTTTTTAAATTTTTCCAATAACCATTAAATTATTAACAAAAAACATGAAAACTACCTAGTTATCGCTTATGGTTTAAAAAATATTTGATTTTAAAAATCAACATTTGAACTTTTCACCAAATTCTTTCTTGGTTTTTCGCAAATTACATTTTTATTAAATTAGATAAAAAAAATCTAAAAATATGTGGCGATAGCCAGTACTTTTAAAAAAAATACGTTGAAGTATTTTTTGAATTATTTCAAACCGTTTAGTGAGCACAAAATCTGAAAGTTGACTTTTTGAATCAGGTTCTAAAAATTGCAAATTTTTGCCAAAAAAAATACCCTTCATTCTTTCACCTTTTTCTCACAACCTTGGAAAAACATGTATATATTTTTCTACATATTTTAAAATAATATGCTTCAACAATGGTTGTAAGCTAAATTTTTAATATTTTTGGACATGCACCCCACGTCCAGCATTGGACGAAATTGGGCAATTTTTAAAAAAAACTAAGTTTTAAAAGTTAGTACAAAAATATCCGCTCGATTTCTTCAAATATTTCACCGCAGTATTAAAGCTCCAAATATTTTAATTTATTGGCCGCAATAAAATTCACCGCCATTACATAAACGTGGTCAGGAGGGCTTAAATGGTGAAAAAAGTCAAATTTTCATACGAATTTTTTTTGTTAACATAAAAAACATATTAAAATTAGTTATTTTTATATTTTGTTTATTGATTCAGAACGGCATTTAAATTATCTAAAACATTTCAAAAAATCATTTTGATAAAGTTAATAGTTTTTGAGATATTTATATTCAAATTTCAGAAAAAAATATAGAAAAACTACGGTTTTTCGTTTTTTTTCGTTTTTTTTGGTAAAGTGTTCCCAAAATTTTTGAATTTTACTTACTATTATATATATTGTTAAAGAAGACATATTTATCTATTCAACGATATATAACATGTCTATCAAATATATTTCAACATGCTAAAATAATGACCCCAAACCACACTCCACAGGCAAAAATTTAGCTATTTCTCTATTTGTTCATATAAATGGTCATTTACATAGTGAATGACATATTTTTTTATTGTTTTTTGGTAAAGGGTTGCATACGTTTTTATTACTTCAAATAATTTTATATATCTTTTCAAAGAAGGTATAATTATAAGTTATAAGGTGTATGAAATATTTACCTAATGAGTTTCAACTGATCATAAAATTGCCCGAAACTCTGATACCTATTGCAAAATATCTGTAATTCACAATACCTTTTTATGCAAAAAAAAACAGGTAAAAGCCAAATCCTTAGATTCACTAAAACAAAATGTAAGTATTGGTTGAAGTATATGTAAGTATAGAATTGGTCGAAGTATATGTAAATGGGGATGCGATGGAACATCTGGATTTTCTGAGTATAGACAACCAACTGGAAGCAATTCAGAAATAGATTTTTCAACAATTTTTATGACATCATTAGTACCATTAAAAATGAGGCTATATAATGAGAAGTTCTTCTTCTAGTGAGAGAGAATATCAGGACATATGGAGTAATTTAACACCCGGATCTAAGTTTCTATGTCGGCCAATCCGATTTGAGTACACAAAGGAAAACAAAATTACAACACAAAGCTTAGTGAGTTCAATAAATCAGGAAATTTCGAGATTGTCTCCAGTTTTTGTGGAAATATCTGGAAGTGTCATTAAAGTGTTATTTCAACCACTTTTTACAATGATTGATGGGAAAGTAGCCAATGCCGTTACAGATATAACATCTACTTGGAAATGTAATATATGTGGAAAGAAAAGTTCAGAATTTCATAACAGTTCTGATGAAATTCCTATTAATGAAAATGCTTTAAAATCTGGAATATCACCACTTCATGCAAGAATACAATTTATGGAATATTGCTTGCATCTCGCATATGATCTAAAATACCGGCAAATTCCAGGACAAGAAAATATACCAGTTAAAAATAATACTGATCTACACGCCATACGAAAAACTGAGAAGAAAAGAATTCAGGATGAATTTAAAATGCAACTTGGTCTAATTATCGATAAGCCTCTTTGTGGCTATGGAAGTTCAAATGATGGTAATACAGCAAGACGTTTCTTTGAAGATCCCGAAACTACTTCTTTGATTATTGGCATTGAAACGGCTTTAATCGCACGGTTTAAAGTAATATTAGCTGTCATTAATAGTAAACAACAAATTAATGCGGAGAAATTGAAAATATATGCTAGTGGAACTAAGGAATTAATAATGAACTTATATCCTTGGAGGCCAATGACACCAACTGTACACAAAGTATTAGCTCATGGGAAAGAAATAATACAAAATAGCATCCTACCCTTGGGAGAACTGACTGAAGAAGCACAAGAAGCTAGAAACAGAGATGTCAAACACTTTAGACTTTTTAATACAAGAAAATGTAGCAAAGAAGCCCAAAATTCCGATTTAATGGAATATTTATTGATATCATCAGATCCAGTAATAACTCCATAAGAACAAAATGGTTACCAAAAATAAGTCTTGAAATAGAAAATGATGATTCCGAAGCTATGGATATAAAACATATTTTATCTTTTGATATTTCTGATTGTTTTGTAGAAAATAACTACAAAATTGTTATGTAATTTTAAGCCTATTATAAAACAAATAAAAAAATACTCATTAAAAAAAATTTAGTTATATTTGTTATTTAATAATGAAAATATCTTAGGCATTGGCTTTTTACCCGTTTTTTTTTTTTTTTGTATAAAATCAGCATCAGAGTTTCGGGCAATTTTATGATCAGTTGAAACTCATTAGGTAAATATTTCATACACCATTAACTTATAATTATACCTTCTTTGAAAAGATATATAAAATTATTTGAAGTAATAAAAACGTATGCAACCCTTCACCAAAAAACAATAAAAAACAAGTAAGAAAATTATAGTCGGTCTAGACCGACTATACGATACCCTATACCATGCGTTTAGAAACCCTATCTCTTAGGCCCAACTAACTGGACATTGAAAATAAGCAAAAACCAAATTTGAGTGGGATTTTTATTAATTTTTTTGGCTGCAGATATGAAAAAATTCATATCGGATGCTATATCTATAAAGGGACTAGGTCCAAAAATGGACCGATCCTGATCATGTTTGGTAAAGTCTCTTGTATTTTTCAAAAATATGTACAAACAAAATTTGAGAAGAATCAGTTCAATATTTTTGTTTTTTAATAGATTTAAGTGAAGATCGGGAAGCAGCTCTATATGGGGTCAAAGGGATCATTTTTGGACTACTCATTAGTGGATGTAATGAACGCATACAAACCCAATTTGAGTAATATATATATGACAATTTGGATCTTATGGCAATTTATGTCGATTTCATATGGGTAATTTGTATGGGGGCTAGGTCTGAACATGGACCGATTCTCACCAATTTCAATAGCGTTCATCCCATGGCCGATAAAAGCTTATATACCAAATTTCATCAAAATATATTCATATTTGCGACCTGCAGTTTGATTACAAGCTTTACATGGACACACAGACGGACGGACGGACGGACGGACATTGTTAAATCAACTCAGAAAGTGATTCTGATTCGATCGGTATAATTAAAGATGGGTCTAGGTCAAATATTTTTGGTTGTTACAAACAGCAGCACAAAGTCATTATACCCAAACCACATAGTGGTATAGGGTATAAATATGTCATTCACTATGTAAATGACCATTTATATGAACAAATAGAGAAATAGTTAAATTTTTGCCTGTGGAGTGTGGTTTGGGGTCATTATTTTAGCATGTTGCAATATATTTGATAGACACGTTATATATCGTTGAATAGATAAATATGTCTTCTTTAACAATATATATAATAGTAAGTAAAATTCGAAAATTCTGGGAACACTTTACCAAAAAAACCAAAAAAAACGAAAAACCGTAGTTTTTCTATATTTTTTTCTGAAATTTGAATATAAATATCTCAAAAACTATTAACTTTATCAAAATGATTTTTAGAAATGTTTTAGATAATTTAAATGCCGTTCTGAATCAATAAACAAAATATAAAAATAACTAATCTTAATATGTTTTTTATGTTAACAAAAAAAATTCGTATGAAAATTTAACTTTTTTCACCATTTAAGCCCTCCTGACCACGTTTATGTAATGGCGGTGAATTTTATTGCGGCCAATAAATTAAAATATTTGGAGCTTTAATACTGCGGTGAAATATTTGAAGAAATCGAGCGGATATTTTTGTACTAACTTTTAAAACTTAGTTTTTTTTTTAAAAATTGCCCAATTTCGTCCAATGCTGGACGTAGGGTGCATGTCCAAAAATATTAAAAATTTAGCTTACAACCATTGTTGAAGCATATTATTTTAAAATATGTAGAAAAATATATACATGTTTTTCCAAGGTTGTGAGAAAAAGGTGAAAGAATGAAGGGTATTTTTTTGGCAAAAATTTGCAATTTTTAGAACCTGATTCAAAAAGTCAACTTTCAGATTTTGTGCTCACTAAACGGTTTGAAATAATTCAAAAAATACTTCAACGTATTTTTTTAAAAAGTACTGGCTATCGCCACATATTTTTAGATTTTTTTTATCTATTTTAATAAAAATGTTATTTGCGAAAAACCAAGAAAGAATTTGGTGAAAAGTTCAAATGTTGATTTTTAAAATCAAATATTTTTTAAACCATAAGCGATAACTAGGTAGTATAAGCACGTTTTTTGTTAATAATTTAATGGTTATTGGAAAAATTTAAAAAACGTAAAAAGCACTTCATAGTTATAAAAGTTACAAGCTTTGAAAGCATTTTCCACCTCGAGGTGGTCGACTTTGGCACCCTGTAGCTCACCCTGTGTTACAACAGGGTATCTCAAAAATAAATATTTTGAAAGCCTATATCCTTGACTACAATCGCCTAGAATATACTATTCCAATCCAACCAATAGTTTAGAAGTTCCAGACTTATTACCACTTTTTTTTTATTTTGAACCACTGTGCGGTATGTAACATACCTAACTAAAATTTCATACCCTCAATACTGTAATAAATACAATATATAAACAATATTGTTTTTGTCCGTTTTTTGTGTTTGATCTTTAGTTTTTGTAAATAAGGTGCTTATTGTTTCTGTTGGTCGTTGTGCAAATTTTATGTGTGCTTGGTCAATGATGTTTTTGTCTATTTTCTGTCAGGTTTTGGGTGTACTGAAGTCCAAAATATCTCCCGGTTTGGTCTGTTGTTTGTGTGTTGTTATTTTTGTATCTAGAATGGATATTTTTGCGGATAAGGTCTTTTGTAATTTGTGCTGGATAGTTGTTTTTGTCCAGAATATTGTGAATTTTGTTTACATTTTCCTCCATAAATTCTTTGTCTGATATTTGTAATACTTTTCTGATGAAATTGTTGGCAGTGTTAATTTTTTGGGATTTAAGATGCGTCGAATTAAAATTGATGATGCGGCCCGAAGATATAGTTTTTGAAAACCAGTTAAAAATAAGTTTGTTGTCTCTTCTGTGTATGGTGGTGTCCAAAAATGACAATTTTGCGTTATTTTCTTTTTTGAAAGTGAATTTCAACCGTGGGTGGTATTTATGAGTTCATTTGCATTTTTTATGTTGAGTTCTGGCGAAATAATGTTTTTTATAATACCACCTATATGTTTCGCTAAATCATAGCAAGGCACATCTGTTGATGATGATATGGGCCTCAACGGCATGTTGTCTTTGTGTATTTTGGGTAGCCCGTATAGTTTGGGAGGTAAAGCAGCCGAACAGTGAAGTTTGTGTTTTGTTCTTACGTCTATTTGGTTTTGCTTGTAAAGCACACTTACAATTGTGTTGTTTTTCCTTTGTAATTTTGGTGTTGGGTCATCTCTAATTGTTTTGTATACCGTTTTGTCTTTGAGCAGGGTGTTAGTTTTTTCCATGTAATCATGTCTGTACATAACGACGGTTTTGTTTCCTTTGTCTGCTGTTGTAATGATTATTTCCTTTTCGTATTCTCTAAGAAATCGTTTTGTTGTTTTGAAAATTTGTAGAATAAACTTTTCTTTTGTTGTATTGGTGATATTGTTTTTGTAGTTAGCTATTTTGTGACATATTTTTGTTCGTACTATTTCTTTACCTTTTTCTTCGGTGAGTGCTTGCACTGCCTGTTCTAAATCTGCAACTATGTTTATTGCTGAAAAGTTTTTTTTGTGTACAGGTAGAGAAAATTTTTTGCCGAGTGACAAGAGCCATTTACTTAATATATAATAATAATAATAAAAATAAATAGATAAATAATTTAATAAAATTTAATCTTAATCCCATTAGATCCATTTATATCATAACTATTTTTATACTTAATTTATTGAAGCTGATGAAGTATTTAAGTTTTATCACTTTTTAAAAATCCAGTCTTTCATTTAGCTTATTTGTCGCATTTTGTTGCTACTTTTTTGCCAATCTTTTCCTGGCGTTACCAGGTTCAGCTGTTGATTAACTGATTCGCCAGAAGATTAACGCGATTACCGCGATTGCTTTATCTTATTAGAACTGTTGAATCATTTTTAAAAAACAGGTATTTTTGTGTCTGCCTCAATGATAAATATTCTGATCTCTTAGAGATTCCAGCCGGATTTCCACAACATTCAGTTTTAGGACCAATCTTGTATATTTTATATTGTTCTTATATGCCAGACCTTAACGGTTGATATGCTGATGATACCTGTTTATTTTTTTCTCATGAATTTGGTCAAAATATAGTGACCAAATTACAATGCGCACTAGACGAATTGACAAATTATTTTCAAAAGTGGAAAATTAAGATTAATGAGGAGAAAACTCAAGCTGTATTTTTACTCGAAAACGCAAATCTTGGTTCTATCGCACAAATAAATTGTACATTAATGGGACAAGAATTTCATGGAGTGACAATGTTAAGTACTTAGGAGTGTATATGGATCGGAAATTAATATCTGATCTACACATAAAAAGACAAATTGAAAAATTCAAAATGGCTAGAAATATGCTGTATCCGCTTATAAGACGTGGATCACATTTAAGCCATGAGAACAAAATAATTCTGTCTAAAATAGTTTTCCAATCTATTTTTCTCTACGCATGCCCAGTTTGGGGCGCTTGCGCTGCTTCGCACATTAAAAAATTACATATATGTAAAAACAAGCTGTTATAAATGATGCTAAACCTACCATGGCACTTTTCCACCCGAATCCTTCACAACGGCAACAATATGAAGCTAATTCGGGACAGAATAAACACTGTCACGGAACGCTTTAAATTTTTCAGTAGTATATCTGAAAATCCACTTATTTCTAACTTGTATAACTAAATAGTGTCCATATACCTGCATACATATATCTTTAGGCTGTAGGTATGCATGTATATGGACTTTAAACCCCATTTTTTTTTCTACCATAAAATGTTTTACTTAAACTTATAACTAATACAAATAATATAACAAACTAATTACAATAGACAAATGCTTTTGTCTCAATGTATTAAATCACAGGCTTTAAATAAAATTTCCTCTGAAATATATAATTTTATTCGTTCAAAAATATTGTTATCTTTGTAATATAAAATGTTTATATCTTAGATGAAAAGTTTAATAAATAACTAAAACTCTGTAAATTGTGTGATAACAGTAGGTTAAGCAATTATTTTTTAATAAATTTTATATAAAAAAAAAAATAAAAATAAATGTGGATGACTTTGTGGAAGAAATGTGTACAGGATTGCTAAACTTGAGAACCCATACTTTTTAGTCAAAGAGCAATGGTTATTCTTCAAGGATTTAAAGATACATTTGAGGTCTGGTGAATTTGTTATTTCATATGATTTCGCAGAAAACTATAAATTTGTTCTTCAGGATGCCACGCACGTATTTCACTTCAATAATGACCAAGCAACTATATTCACAGTAATTATTTACTACATGAAAGATGAAAAAGTGGAACACAAAAGTATGGCAATCATATCCGACGATTTAAAACATGATACTGTTGCAATTTATGAGTACCAGAAGATAACACTAAAATATCTAAAACCTAAATTTACAGTAGAGAAGGTATACTACGTTTCGGACGGAGCTCGTCAACATTTTAAAAACAGAAGTATCTTCGCAAACCTTATGGATTATAAAACCGATTTTGGAATGCCAGATGAGTGGCATTATCATCCTACTGCTCATGGTAAAGGAGCATGTGATGGCACTGAAGCAAACCTTAAATGAAATGCAGCGAAGTAAAGCCTCCAGTACTCTCATCAAGATCGCATCCCAGATGCGACTGCTTTATTCCATTGGGCAAAGAATTATTGTGAAGAAACTAAAATAGTTTTTAGTAGCAAAGAGGATCATGAGGAAATATTGGAAACACTGAAGAGCAGATTCGATGCTGCGGTAACAATCGATGGCACCGCTCAATACCATGCTTTTATACCGCTTGTCGATGGAAGACTCAAGATGAAAAAGTTTTCTACCTCTACTCAATGCCATTTCTTTCCAAAGCCAAAAAAGAAACCAGCAGCGAAATCAACAGCTGAACTTAGTAATGCCAAGAAAAGATTGGCAAAAAAGCAGCAAAGAGAGGCGATAAATAAGCTGGATGAAAGACTGGTTATTTAAAAATTTAAAAAACTTAAATACTTCAGCCGCTACAATAAATTAAGCATAAAACAAGTGAGAAAATTATAGTCGGTCTAGACCGACTATACGATATCCTATACCATGCGTTTGGAGACCCTATCTCTTAGACCCATCTAACTGGATATAGAAAATAAACATAAACCAAATTTGAGTGGGATTTTTATTAATTTTTTTGGCTGCAGATATGAAAAAGTTCATATTGGATGCTATATCTGTATGGGGACTAGACCCAAAAATGGACCGATCCTGGCCATGTTTGGTAAAGTCTCTTGTATTTTGCAAAAATATATACAAACAAAATTTGAGAAGAATCAGTGCAATATTTATACCCTATACCACTATGTGGTTTGGGTATAATGACTTTGTGCTGCTGTTTGTAACAACCAAAAACATTTGAGCTAGACCCATCTTAAATTATACCGATCGAATCAGAATCACTTTCTGAGTTGATTTAACAATGTCCGTTCGTCCGTCCGTCCGTCCGTCTGTGTGTCCATGTAAACTTTGTAATCAAACTGCAGGTCGCAAATATGAATATATTTTGATGAAATTTGGTATATAAATTTTATCGGCCATGGGATGAACGCTATTGAAATTGGTGAGAATCGGTCCATGTTCAGACCTAGCCCCCATACAAATTACCCATATGAAATCGACATAAATTGCCATAAGATCCAAATTGTCATATAGATCTTACTCAAATTGAGTTTGTATGCGTTCATTACATCCATTAATGAGTAGTCCAAAAATGATCCCTTTGACCCCATATAGAGCTGCTTCCCAATCTTCACTTAAATCTATTAAAAAAACAAAAATATTGCACTGATTCTTCTCAAATTTTGTTTGTATATATTTTTGCAAAATACAAGAGACCAAACATGATCAGGATCGGTCCATTTTTGGACCTAGTCCCTATATAGATATAGCATCCGATATGAACTTTTTCATTTCTGCCGCCAAAAAATTAATAAAAATCCCACTCAAATTTGGTTTTTGCTTATTTTCTATGTCCAGTTAGCTGGCCCTAAGAGATAGGGTTTTTAAACGCATGGTATAGGGTATCGTATAGTCGGTCTAGACCGACTATAAATTTCCTACTTGTTTTGTTTTTTGATAGTTTTAAGTGAAGATCGGAAAGCAGCTCTATATGGGACCGGTGACTAAGAGTTGTCCCATAAGGATCATAAACCCAATTTGACTAAGATCGGTATGACAATTTGGATCTTATGGCAATTTATGTCGATTTCATAGGGGTCATTTGTATGGTCTAGGTCTGAACATGGACCGCTTCTCACCATATTCAATACCATTCATCATATGGCCGGTAGAAGCATATATACCAAATGTCATCAAAATATATTCATATTTGCGACCTGCAGTTTGATTACAAGGTTTACATGGACATACAGACGGATGGACGGACATCGTTAAATCGAATCAGATAGTGGTTCTGATTCGAACGGTATAATAAAAGATGGGTCGAGATCAAATATTTTTGGTACTTACAAACAGCAGCACAAAGTCATTATACCCAAACCACATAGTGGTATAGGGTATAAATAGTTATCATAAAAATAGATCTAATGTGATTAAGATTAAATTTTCTTAAATTATTTATCTATTTATTTTTATTATTATTATTATATATTAATTTAATTATTATTACAAATAAATAAAAAAAAATATTTTTGACCATTTGTATAGAAAAAAAGTGAATTTTTCCAGAGGTTAACATTTTATGGGTATTACAGTGCTGAGGGTATGAAATTTTAGTTAGGCATGTTATATACCGTCGGAAAGCTTATATTGTCTAGTTTCTCAGTATATGCTTTATTTTTACGGTTTTAGAAACACTTACACACTAATAAGAAAAAATTCAAATTAGTGCATATGTTAAAAATTTAAAAACCGTTGTCTTGAGTTACAAAACATTTTTTTTTATAGATATCCCACTCTCATCCCACTAAGCGAACAAAAAGCTCTTAAGGGAAAAAACCTAAGTTTACTTTTGAGCAAAACAAAATTCATTTTTTGAAAAAAAGTCAAAAAAAAATTTTGATTTTGGAAAAAAACTTTTTTTTTCTGAAAGACTGAAGAAATATCTATCTAAACTGTTCTGGACAAATTTTGCTAAGAACAATAGCTAAAAAGTTACATGGATGAGAAAAAACACCTGTTTGGTCAAAAAATCAAATTTTGACCCCCTCTAAGTCAGAGAGTTCTGGACCGATCTTGTTGAAAAATTGTATCTGAACTATGATCCAATACGACTAACCTTGGTGCATATCCCGATCGGAAGACATCGGTTTCAAGAGTTGGATCACGTGACATGAAACGCCCCATATTCAATAACTTATAACACCGAAAAGACACTGATAACTATGATTTTAGTACTTGATTTTATAATTGTGAAACAATTGCAGTTTTAAAATTGTTGTTGTATAACAAACTATACAGTTTGCCTAGAATGAATCCTTACCTTACAGTCAGTAGAAAAATTGAGTGACCTTATAATTGTGCAATGGACATTATTCGATATTTATTCTATTCTACGGCTAACGAGATACATATATCGGCATACAAAATCTTCGTCATAGAAAATTATTGTTTCGAAATCCGTTTCAGTTTACTTTACTAACACTGCTATAAAAAAAAAGTCTAACCAAACTTCTTATATAAAATTATAATAATATTTAATGTTTTCTTTTACATTTTATTTTTCTTTTTGTTCTTTATAATGGATTGCATTAAACTAAAAAACCAATAGATTTGTAACATCCAATATCCGCAATCAAATTGACTATTCGCCACAACTGATTTACTGGCTGGGGGCTGAATTGGAAAAGAATGGTCAATTCGAATGGACAGATGACACCAAAATGAGTTTTCAGGTATGTAAGACAACCAAACTATAAAATGCATTTAAGAATTTTCAACTTAGATACATATTTTCAATTTCTTAAGATGGCACTTATTATAAAATTCTTAAATATAAAGTTGCAAGGGTAGACGTTGTAATAATTTGAGCTTGTAATACGTTTGTTTTAAAAATATGCAATGCTTTTCATATGCACTGAGAAGGATAAATAAATTGTATTTTTTATTTAGTTATGTATTTGGAAAAAAACTTTAATTGGTTCCTCAATATCGAGTTATCACTTTTAAGTTTCGAGTAAAAAATACCATAAAACTCATAAAACAGAGCATGCATATTATATCGCCACACACAATATTCTAGAATTACGTGTAACCGAGGCAAAACATAATATTACGCAACTAATAAAAACTTCAGCGCAAGCCATAATATCATGAGTCGAATCGCATCTCTTAAGCCCTTGTTACATTTTTTAAACTAATAAGAATTATTGATATATCAAAATGGATACCTAAACACCAGTGCTTGACAATAATATATTCTAAATATAAATATATTCGTAACTTAAATAAATTTATTATTATCAAGAGCCAATAAAAGCGTGTCTGGCTCCTACCATATCTCCACTCTTGAGTAATGGCCACTTGAGGAATATCAACCCTTGAAGCGAGAATGATTTTTCTGAAAATATAAAAAGTCCTTAAAAATAAATTCAAAAATAAAAAATCCCTAATGTCAATCGGATATTATTTGTTATTGCTATTTATACTCCTTCCAAGTTTAGCAAATAAAGTTACTTTCTGCAACAAAAAATCTTCAGTTTACCTAATTCAATTTATTAGTCTCCATTAGTGGGAATCCAAGAATAGATGACTGCTTGCACTGATGAATGAATGAGTAAAGGGATGAAATAAAAGGAGTTTTTTTGAATGTTTTATTTCCGAAAAAGAATTTCATTCATGGAGTTCAACTAAATATAATAAATTACAAATGACCATAGAACTGTAGTTTGGTTGAATTTCTAAAAGATGCAGGGAGGGTGATTAGAACGACAATCACCAGTGATTTTTAGAACCATGAGAAAACGAAATCGCATATGTAAGCTTTCATTTTTCTCTATGTAAAGCAAACCGTTTATATTCGATCAAAATACAGTGTTTCAGAAAACATTTTTAGAAATAATCACTTGATTTTTTTTAAAAAAGCAATTTATTTTCAGAAATGATTAATTGATTTTTAGAAAACATCAAGTGATTTTCCGAAGTTATCAAATGTATTTCAGTAATTCTTAAATGTATTTCATTTGAGTCATATAATTCCCGTGATAACTTTTGCACAATAATATCGTTTAGCTACCTGGTGTAATAATAATCTAATAAACTGAAATGTCAAAAAATCATGCATGACTTCTATGGTCGGTATATTATGAATAATGCCGTGCTTAATTTAGTGGATTCATTAAAAGACCTAGGTGTGATTCTGATAAGAGCTTAGAAGTCGTATATCGCTAACAATCAACAAAGCTGCTGGTATACTTGGGTTCAGTAAACTGTGGATACGTATACATCAAAGCTATTGCTTACTAGTTTGGTAAGACCAATTCTCTAATATGGGTTTGCAGTCTGTGATACACAATATTATGTATATTTGATTAAGTTCAGATACAATTCTTGTTATTTTGGCTTCGTGTATTGGGCTGGGATCTAAATATGAGGCTGCCATTTTATGAAATTCGTCTGGCTCAAATTAAGCTTCCTGCATTGAAAAGTCACGTTTTAATGTAACTTTCCTGTTAACATTGATAAATGGTAGTCCTAAATCTGAACTTCTCCTCAACAAAATATATATGAATATTTAGAACATCAAGAAATTATAACTTTATAACTATAATATTAATAGGCTAGGCGATTTTTTGTGACCGATGTTTTGTTCTACCGTTTAATCCCGATTTTGACCAAACATATATTATTTGAAAGGTATTTCTTTTTAGCTGTCCACCAGGTTTATAGATTTTTAAATTTTTTCCTGCATTTTGAGTAAATTGCATTTAAATTTGCTACAAACACATATATAAAATTATACATATCCTATGTGTGTGTTTATTAAATTTGTTAATGGTTTTGTTAATGAATTTGTTATCTTCATTCACAATAATAATAAACCAAAAAAGTGTTGGTTTGTGAATTGGCTAAGTTGAGAAATAGAGCTGCCTAGAAATTGCACTCGAATTTCGAGTGCTGGAATCTGCTAGTAACAATAAACGAACTATGCTAAATTTCATTCTTTTCACAGAATTTTATATGATTTGAATATGCTGTTTCCGCTTACTGATTTCAAAAAAGTGTGAATATCTTGTTAAGAGATAAAATAATGAATTATAACCAATAATAAAAGATTGATTGTGTTAAATGTTGAATTAAAAAACGTATAAACGTATAACGTATAATTTAAATATAAACGTATAATTTAAATATTTTGCAAAAATTACTCCGTAGACTAAATAAATAATTGAAAACTTAATACAAATATGTCCGAGAATTAAAGCTCTGCACACACAAAATATATTCAAAAAAGTATTAATGAAAAAAAGTAAACCTATATCATACAATTCTAGAAATTAAAAAAACTCAATTGATAAAAATTGCGATTTCCATAAGATATTAAGATTTTATAAGATTTTCTTAAATTATAATTTAAGAGAACAGGGTTTTTGTTGATTGAGAACTGAATGTTGTTTTTAAGGTTATTTGGGACGCTGAATCCAAACTTAAGGCACTTCCACTACATATATTGTACTAACCTGAAAACGGTTACCCATTTTTTGGTGATTTGCAAAACAATCAAATTTGTAGAAAACACCAAAAAAATGCCTGAGAGATGGTTGGTTGTTTATAAGTATGATCCAATTGACTGGCGGCTTTTTATAGATTCTTCTAAACACAGCCTAAGTACTTCTGCATAACGGTAATAAATTGGGTTCGTTGCCGATTGCACATTCAACTAAAGTTAAAGAAGAATATTCTACTATTGCCCTGGTTATGAATAAAATAAAGTACAACGAACACCGGTGGCTAATTTGTGTGGATCTGGAAATGGTGAATTTTCTTCTAGACCAACAGGGAGGCTACACAAAACATCCATGTTTTATTTGTTTATGGGATAGCAGAGCCAGATCTGAACACTAGAGTAAAACTGGCCTAGGGATAGCATAATACTGCCACCTCTCCATATCAAGCTGGGGCTTATGAAACAATCTCCACAACGATGTTTTAGATATATCAGTAGAAAGTTACAAAATTTTGGTTGGAAGAAACTGATGTAGCATTTTTGATGGCCCTCAAAAGTTTAACCAATGATGAAAACTTTAGTAATTCCATGACAGATATTGAAAGAAATGCTTGGAATGACTTTATTTGGATAGTGCATAATTTCCTGAGAAACAAAAATAATGAGTACTATTCGGACCACGTGGATAACATGTTGTCACATTTCCAGCAGCTTGGTTGTAATATGAGCATTAAGGTACACTATATACAGTCATTTGGATTGTTTCCCTGAAAATTCGGAGACTTCAGTGAAGAACAAGGTGAACGTATCCATCAAGGTATTAGAACTATAGAGGAGCGGTACCAGGGTCATTGGGATATCCATATAATGGTGGACTATTACTGGAGCATTTAAAATAAATCCCCTAAACAATACAATTTAAAAAGATCCTGTAAAAGAAAATTTTTCAATGAGTTGTAATTACATTATAATATTTGTGTATTAAAAATTTTTATTTTTCTTTAAAATCCTCTTTTATTGATAAATTCAAATGTGTAGTTGATAGAAAAAATTTGACTCAATATCTGAAATCAGTGGCCTAAAAATAATTATTATAACACACCTATTGCATAAATAGAACAGCAGCAAGCACACTCATATTAAAAAATGTTATTTTTGTATGGAAATCGCGATTTTTATCAATTGAGTTTTCTCAGTAAATTGTGAACAAAATCAAAAGTTGTTCACCGATTACAATCAACTAAGGCTCATTTTATTCCAAATATGTTTAACTAAATTCTTTAAGACCAAACCTGTGATTTATGTCGCTTTTTTTTATGAATTTTTTTTCAAAATTGTTTTTTTTTCAAAACCTCTACGATATCTCTGAAACTGCTGGGCAAATTTAAAACCAATGTAGGCATGGCTTATAGATAATATTGTTGAGTTTTGGACTTTTTTTTAACTGAATATGATGAACAGTTTTCAAGGTATTCCAATATATGTAGTGGAAGTGCTTTAATTTTGGACATAACGGTATATCGCGGAAAGTCGAACTGATAGAAAAAACCAAGTACAGATTTGGATTCAACACTCCAAATAACTTTTAAAACAGCATTGATTGTCGGATGGCATTTCTTCTATTGCAGTCTAAAATAATTTTACTAACTCATTATGTTGATGGAATAAATTTTGTAATGACTGAACTATGTCATGACGTACTCCCGAAGTAATTGTGCATCTGGTGTTTACTTCATCTTCAGAATTGCCAAGAAAATATATTTGAAGGAATTTATGTTGTAGATCAGGAATTGATAATAATGAACCTGCATTGTGGTATATTTGACCCTGGACTTTGAATGTTGGTATGAAATTATCAGTAACTATACTGTCAGCACCGAATAACGTCATTTGGAAACAACTGTTGTATTTTCTAATATTATTAAGAAAATGTTTTGATTGTGGCATTGTCCCAGATACCATTATTTGTAATGGTTCGGGTGGTTTATTTAGTTCTGGCAATTTCAATTTACCATTAACGCAACACAACCCTGTGGCTTCTTTTTGTATTTCAGCGCTTTACAATGGGCACATACTTGATCCATGCTACCAATATCGCTATTGCTATGTGAATTGTAATCAACTGTTGAGTCGTAGTTAAATGCCAGGCGCTTAAATGTAATTAGTGTTATGAATAGCTATTCTTGCTTGCCTGGTTCTAAGACGTTATTCTTCATTTCGTATCCCGCGTTGTTGTTTTGTATAATTTTCTCGTAAGCGTGATACTCGATATCTAGTTTGTTCAATTTCTGCTGCGCGTTCTTCTTGACTTTGTTGTGAACGTAATGTACGTACACGATGTTTGCCATGTATTGCGACCAGTATTTCCACGTGGTCGTGGCATTTTGATTAAATATATAATTAATTTATTTGAAATACAAAATTTTAATAAATACTGACATGTACGTGTATATATTTTAACTAATCAATTAAGAAAGTGTATACATCCGAACGATCGTTAGTGCGTTTTGCTTTGACATATTATTTTTTTAAGCTTAATATTGGTTTAACGTATTTAATGGCTTTTCAAAACAAATGTATGCAAAAACACCTAATAAAACCAATAAAAAAATTTTAAAAAAATCGCGAAATTTATCAGACACGCGCGAAACTACACAGAAACACGACTCACGTTCCATAGAATATGTGTATAACTTTTTTTCAAAATCGGTGCAGTAGTTTTTGAGTTTAGCGGTTTCGTACAAACACGTCTCTTTTATAGAGATTGTTGCGCTCATAAAGCCAAAAAAATCGGTATCTATATCGGCTATGGTTCGTACGTAGCCGTACGTAGCCAAAATGCAAAAAAAAAATGCTTTAGAAAGTATCACCTAAAATATAGTTCAGATAAAGATACATATGTTACACATGACCGCATGCAAAAGCGCGTAAAATTTTAATCTTTTAAAGAATATTATAAAACAAAACCATGTTTGGACATATATCATCTACCGTGTAATAAGACCCCAAAACCCTGTTCTTTTGATATCAAATTTAACTATGCTTATTAAGGAGTAAATACGGAAGAATAAAAAAAGATAAAGACGGATGATTTTCTATCTAAATATAAGATTGGGCCGATAAGAAAAATACGGATTTATTTATTTTATCTCTGCTACCACATGGCCAAGTTTGAGCGCATTTAAAATTCGCCATATAAAAATCATGTGCTACTTAAGCAAGTTTGTAAGAGTTTACTTAACTTATTTTCCTTACAAATGTGCTTATGACGCACAGGTGTTGCACTTGTATGAAAATAGTTTGAATAAAGATATCATCTTGTAATTTACACAGTGTATATCTGATAATACAAACACGATATCCTGATAAAATGGGCTTGGTCATTTACACCTACCGCCCATTTTTTACATTCCTGATAATAAAACATTTTGAATGAGTTTCTGGTTTCGCACGAATTTACTTCTAACTTTCACTTCCGATAAATGTATTTGCCAAAGAGTGTAAAAAAATAAATAACAATTTTTTCTTTTTGCTTATAATCCTCTGTTTTAAGGCAATTTTGTCCCTTCATCAGAATACGTATTCGCCATATAAACATTTTTCACTTTATTGTTTTAAAATTTTAGATAATACATATTACATATTTAATAAATTTGAAAGAAATAAAAAATACTCTTTCAAACCCAAACAATGTTGTTTTACATGGCAATTTTCTTTGACCTGAAATGAATGGATCGGAACTCAGCAATAATATATTTAATAAATCCGTGTTTGTTGCAATTATTGAAATTTTCCGTGTGTGTTGGAGCCTATACCTTTTAATAACCTTATTTTTTGGCTTCCGCAGCTTTCTCTGAAAGCTCTTCAATTGATACCATAGCGTCGTCAATTACTTCGAAAGCGTGCAGTAAGATCTTGTGTACTGAAGGTGAGAGATAGTACCAAAGGTATTTCCCTACCAGCCCTATAGTAGAATCAAGTTCGAATTTTTTAAAGTTATCAGCGTTTATTTTTAAGAGCCCTTCATCACCGCCCGTTATTTTCGCAGCCAAACCAGGATTACTAAAAAGCGTCTTGCTGTATTGCCATCATTTAACATCCCACTCCCCCCTGGTTTAGGCTTGCCTACTATCAAACCCATCTCCGATCTAAACTTGCTCTGAATTTCTCTTTTACTTTCTATAAATTTTTTCTTTTCATCTTTTGACCTAATTTGCCATTCATTTAGGCCTAATCTATAAGCAACGTGAATGAAATACTCGAAAAAGCGAATATATGAATGTAAGGGGGAAATCCAAACTCATAATTTTCTTTGTGTACCACTTTTTGTATCATTCATCTCTTTCGAATTTGCTTTACATATGTAACATTTAGCAGATGAAGTTTGACTTAATGCATTGCATACTTTACCATCAACCATAGTCAATTGCAAATTGTGTTCAACTTATATTTTCTGCTCAGATCTGAAATACTCTGTGTATTTCAGCATATCAATTTTCTGTTTGAGATAATCTCTCTGCAATACAAACTTTTTTTATTTTTATTTATTAACCAACACTCAGGGGATGCCCCCTACAGATGCAGTGCACTGTGTTGATCTCAGGAAAATAGGTTATGTAAAGGAGGAAAGAGGGAGTAGTGTTTGTGGATATTTGACTTAAATTTTATTAGATTATAACTGTCAGGAAAGACCTCTGTGGGGAGTTTATTCCACATACGACCAGTTCGACTGATAAACGAATTCTCTCTGTAATGCGTTGTGCGGCCAACTGGACAATAAACTACAAACGAATGTGATCTACTAGAGAAGCGTAGGTAGAGCGAACCGAAACTCGGGCACTTGGAATAAGTTCGCTAATCTCAGAAGAACATTTCCCATGGTAGTATCTATAGAACAGTGATACACAACCCACATTCCGACGATGTTCCAATGAGTCAATAGAATTGGATACCATTCTGTCATTGATGAGCATCAACGCCCTCCTTTGCACACGGTCCAGTAGCTCCAAAATAGACTTTGAAGCTCCTGCCCATATATGGGAGTTGTATTCCATTTTCGGTCGGATGTAAGTGGTATAGATTTTAAGGAGATCAGAAGGAGTGAAGTAATTTTTGTACCGTTTTAGAAAACTAAGACACTTGAATGGTTCTTTCGACATTTGAAAAACATACTCGTTCCAACGAACATCACATTGAATTCTCATGCCTAGAACATCAAGAGTATCCGACTCCTCAATACCTATACCACCCATATATACAGATGACATTGTTGAATCCATGGCCCTATGGGTCAACATACAACATTGAGTCTTCAGCGCATTAAAATCAACCCTATTCGCTTTACCTCTCTCGGAGATTGTTAACAGGTCTTGATTGAGTGTGTTATTCATCGTCCGCCTTTTGCCCCCAACCTCCAAGAGGCTTGGCCTACAATTAAAGGAAAATGAATGACAAATGCTGCTGTCATCTGTGAAACAGTATATAGAGTTAAAAGTTTGACCAAGAAGGTCGTTCAGAAAGATAAGGAAAAGAGAAGGAGAAAGAACGGAACCTTGGGGTACCCCTGAATTAAGCTAAAACTCATTGGATGAGAATCCATCAATAACAACACGTATTGTTCGATCTCTGAGAAAACTCGATATAAATCGAGAGACGTCGTTACCGACCCCAAATGCAATAAGCTTAGATATCAGTGCACCGTACCACACACGATCGAATGTCTTGGAAATATTTAGAGCAACCACTTTACTTTCACCAAAATTGCGAATGGATCGACTCCAGCGCTCAGAAAGTAGAGCTAACAGGTCTCCCGTGGAACGATTTCTACGGAAGCCATACTGACGATCATTAATAAGTGAGTTGGCCTCTAGGTAGTTCACAAGATGGAAATTGATCATGCTCTCCATCACATTTGAGAGTGCAGAGCAGATTGCAATTGGACGGTAATTTTCAGGGTTGTTAGCCGCACCCTTTTTAGGGATTGGTTGGACATTAGCAACCTTCCAGCAAAAGGGAAAGACTCCCGCACGGTACGAAAAGCTGAAAAGGTTGGCCAATGGACTGGCTAGCGTCCAAGAGCACTGTTTCAGCACCAGTGCTGGTATACCATCCGGTCCCGGAGACTTATTTATTTTGAGATCCGAAAGAACCTTTTGAACTGCACGTGCTCGGAATAATATTTTAGGCATAGTACAAGATACTCTTTCGAGTTCGGGCAGTGGCTGATCGCTATCCGGCAAAAATGAATTTTTTGCAAAAAGTTCAGCTAAAAATTAGCCTTATCAACCGGGTCAGTAAATATTTGGTCATTCATTATAAGAGTTGGGATAGCAGAACTAGCATTATTCTTTACTCTTTTAACAAATGATCAAAAGCTTTTGCTGCCCCGAGGAGCAGAAAGAACTTTAGCACGAAGACGCTGATCGTGAAGAAACTTTTCACGCCTTAGTACTTTAGCACATTCATTTCTCGCTTGTTTGCGTAGCAGTTCAGTAACGTAATTTTTATTTTCACGCCAAACTCTGAATGCTTCCTCTCTGGATCTAACTGCATCTCTGCAAGTCTGGTTAAACCAAGATTTTTGATTACGTTTAGCCGAAATGTACTTTGATGGAATGAATGAATCTCATACCAAGCACAATTATTTTTCCCACCATTATCGCTGCAGCGTCAATATTATTGTCCGGGAAACAAATTTTCCAGTTGAAATGCTTGAAGAAATCGTTGAGCTCGGCCCAACGAGCATTTTCGTAAATAAAAACTGAGCGTTTCGTAGCTGGTGTTGAAACACTATGAAGTCGCGTACGAAAAAGATGCGGAAATGATGCAGTGATCCGAATTACCGAGAAGTGCAAGAATTGTCAGGGTGTGAAGTTAGAAAAAGTTGCATCTTCAGGTTTCGCAGATTTTGTCACTAGTTGAAGTGGCACATTTACTATTGTCATGTAGAGTGTTGCTACTAAATCGTTGCTTATACTCATTATAACCAGAGCTACCATCAAATCCCCACTTTCCTATCAAAACAAGGTTGTTTACATCAACATCAGATATGTCTTTCCACACTTCATATTGTAGATCCAAAATACGTGAAGCTGTATGGTCAAGCAAATTTTGTAAATCTACTTCAGCCTGAGATTCACTCACGGTGATAGATTCTGCATTTAGGTAACTTTTTTTCTCTTCCCTCAACACCTTTTCGTAACTAGGGGACATACTACAGGAAATCTTAGAGTTTATAAAATCTCGGATGTGCAAGTATTGATGTTTTATTTCAATTCTTAATGCAAGAACTTCAGCAACATTTAATTCTGCACAAATTGGTATTGGTTCTGAATATACACCACGTAAGGCATCCGCTGCAGTCGCGTCAGTTTGTGCCAACCTTGAGAAATCAGATTTAGGGCGACCACGTTTATTTGCTTTTAATGCTTGCTCTTCAGGGGACCAAGATATACTTTTAACTTTTATGGATACAACTTCTTTGGTAGCCAGCCAGTCTGACTGATTTTTTTTAAAATGTCTGATTTTATGCGATGGTTTTTTTTTCCAAATGTCCACAATTCTTTTGCATAAATATTGTACACATTTCAATAATTCACAAAACGCACCTTCCACGCATTCAAAATCGAAGTACTTAACTACTTCGTCGAACACTTGTTGGGATTTCACCGAAATGGAACCTTTTTTGAAGCACCAAATGTCGAAAATTAACAAGCGTGAAAATATGCATTGACATGACGTACTGTGGTCAATATTTTGAGATAGCGGCCAAAACTCCTTTTGGTTTTTGTTCTCCGATTTTAAAGTTATTAGACTCATATGAAAGTAGACAGTAGTAAACCTCGGGAGCCAAAAAATTAGAACTCTATTTCAACTACTTCACTGAGAACAAGGTGGTCCAAAATGGGCTTTTTCAGAATTTAGTAAATTTATGATATTTTAGTTAATTTTTAAAGTTTAAATGATCATAACTTTTTTGTTTTTCAAGATTTTTGGACGAAATAAATTTTGTGTTGTAACTTAACTTAATTCCTATTACTGGTAAAAAATTGAAGCTCTACTGTTTTCAGAACAATTTAAATTTTTTTTTTTTTTAAAAGGTCAAATTTCTCGGAAATTTCCTACTTCATAGAGCACAACTCCTGTGAGTCAAGCTGAATCAAAACACAAATTTACTATTTTGTAGTCCTAACCCTCCCCTACATTTCTATATATACATGTCCATGCATCGGGACTGCACTTTTTGAGCTACAGCAATTGTTCTGACCCGAGGTAAGATATTCGGTACAAATGCACGTCATATTTTTTGAGAAGTTATTTGTATGTGAAAGTGGCTATTATGCATATATTTTGATGAAATTTTGTACAAGAGTTCTTATTGACCCAAAAAATAATTCTGTTGAAATTAGGAGAAGTTGGCCCATATTTGGACCTAGTCCACGTAGAAGGGTGTATCAAAATTTTGACAAAAATGACAATAGAACTCTCAAATTATGTGGTATCTGGCAATTCATTTGGAAAAGGTAAAAAAAATTTTATTGCCATCTAATATTACACAACTTAAATACGTGAAAATTGCAAATAAATTTAAAACCAATGGAAATAACTGGTAAAACCAAGTACGTTTTATATTATTGCCAGTACCTGTTAACTCTCAAATTATGTGGTATCTAGCAATTCATTTGGAAAAGGTAAAAAAGATTTTATTGCCATCTAATATTACACAACTTAAATATGTGAAAATTGCAAATAAATTTAAAACCAATGGAAATAACTGGTAAAACCAACTACCTGTTATATTATGTTTCAAAGAGGTAAAAAAGATCATGTTGAAACTTCGAGCAATAGTATATTAATCCATGCATTAATTTTTTTTTTTCTTCATTATTGTTTAAACAATGGCTAAATTCAGTTATAGTGTTCTATCTGATATATATTTTGAACGGAAAGATGAAAACGACATTATTTTACATATAATGAATAATCCATTCTTCAAAATATGCGACAAACAAGAAATTAAAATTCATAACTTAAAAATAAAAAACCTTTTAAATACTTTAAGAAAACGGTACAATCAATGTACCAGAAACAAGAAATTGTTTTACTCACGCAACCAAGAATGGTTAAGAAATAAACTTATTTTTAAAAAGCCATCAGTAACTACCACGGAAACTGGAAAAGGTGGTCGACCAGCAAAGCCAATTGATAATTGTAGTGAAAGATCATGAAGACGCAAGCTTAAACATATCATTGAAGAAGTTTCTTGTAGCATCATAAAGGATTCATTTCTGCATCAAATTTAACCATCGAAAACTAAAAAGGGTAAAATTGCTATCATTGAAAAAATAGTGGAAGCAAGCCCCAAACGCACAAAAAGGATTTTAGAAAGTATGCCAACACCAACTGAAGAAAATAAATTTACTCCAGAAGAAGCATTTGCACTAGTTTTGGATTTGAAAATGACTAAAAACCAATATACAGAATTGCGGAAGCGAACCAATGAAAAAAATTGTGGAATTTTTCCATCATATCGAGATATAGTTTCTGCCAAAAAAGATTGCTTACCTTCACCAACTGCTATTAGTGTAACTTCAAGTTCAGCAGAAATAAAATTGCAGGATCTTCTTGAACACACTGCAGAACGATTATTAAAGACATTTGATGCTGACTATTTAAAGAAGTTTAAAAATTGCAGCATGACTTAATTTCTAAATGGGGATGTGATGGGTCCTCTGGCCAGAAACAATACAAACAATGTAATGCGGAAAATTCATCAGATGCCAATTTATTCATGATTTCTTTCATTCCATTACGTTTAACAAAAACTTATATTGGTTCAGAGCCGTCAACTAGTAGAGCTGCAGAGATAGATGTATGGAAGAATGAAATTCCCTCGTCAACAAAATTTTGTAGACCAATAAAGTTTGCTTACAAAAAGGAGACTCAAGATGTCATAGATGAAGAAGTTCGAAAAATAAATGATCAAATTAAAGAACTTCAACCAGTAACATTTAAATATGATGACCAAGACATTGAAGTAAATTTTAAAATGTGTCTCACAATGATTGATGGAAAAGTTGCACAAGCTTTAACCAAAACAAAGCCATCGTCAAGCTGCACCATATGCCAAAAAACATCAAGTCAATTGAGCCAACCACCAACATAAGACGATAGTTTTAATGAAGCATATGAATTTGAAATGTCACCTCTTCATCCTAGAATTCGTTTTATGGAGCATATTCTTAAATTGGGATACGATTTGGAATTTGGCCCGTTAGGCGAAACAGTGAGAAACAACAAAGAAAATTTGGAAAAAAGAAAGCAAAAAAAAAAAGATATTCAAGAAAAATACCGTGAGATAGGCCTTATAATTGACCAGCCAAAGCAAGGAGAAGGAAATTCTAATGATGGAAACACAGCAAGGAGATTTTTTTCTGATCTAGAAACTGCAGCTTCTATAACTGGAGTAGATTATGATTTAATACGACGATTCCAAATCATATTACAAGTTATAGCATGTAGCAAAAAGATAGATGCAAAAAAATTTGGTCAGTATGCTAATGAGACAGCAACCCTTTATAACCAAAAATATTCTTGGAGACATATGCCAACCACAGTTCACATAATTTTGTTCCATGGGGAACAAATAATTCAGCACAATATGCTTCCAATTGGAAATCTCTCAGAAGAAGCCCAAGAAAAAAGGAACAAAGACTACAGATTCTTTCGCGAGCACAATACAAGAAAAATTTCCAGATATTGTACTACTGAAGATCTTATTAATATTTTGTTGTGCACATCAGACCCATATATGTCCAGTATTCGACAAAAATGGAAATCAACCTCATTAGAGTTAGATGAAGAAGCTAAACAACTACTGCAAAATGAAAATCAAAGCTATTTGGAAGAAATTTTTACTAATATTGTTTAATTAATACTAGTTTAAAGATTATAATTTGTTTCTAATTTTAGTATAAATTTTTATTAATACATTTAAATAAAATATATGTGCACTTTAAATCAATAGTAAAAGTTTACTTAAAATTTTATCGATGTTATGTTCTGTATATAATATATCCAAATGGTATTGATATTGTTGGGAATTTCAGTGTTATTTTTCAGTTTAATCCTCACAAGAATTAGCTTTCTTCCAAAAAAACCAACCTTTGACCCCTGTGAATATTGAGACTAAATAAATGTCAGGGGCCAAATGTTGGCATTTTCTGACCAAAATTAAGTTTAGGAATAATAAATAAGTATTGGTTGTAAAATACGATTGAAGAAAATAAGAAATTATAAAAAAAATACCTATTTAAAATGTCAAAATATTCAACTTTTACATGGAAACTCAACAAAAAATTAAAATGCATTTTTAACTCCAAATTACTTACGTTCCTATCATTCGATTTTTACGCAAATTGAAGCTTAAAGTCCCTCCTATTGAACAAAACAAATTGCGTAAAAAAATACCAATCCGGTCAAAAGTTATAGAGTTTTGACCGCTATCTCGCGAAATTGACCACTGTGTGACGTTTCTATGATATCAAATTAAAGAATTTAAAAAATAAATAAGTATAAAAAAACTTTCAACAACAACAAAAATATCACTCATTTTAAATCAAACCACATAAATCACAAATTCTAAATACACAATAAACAAAGACGTTGAGTTATTATATTGAATATACATAAAAAAAAAACTGCAAAAAGCTGCAGTTGAATTAAACATAATTTTAAACTATATATTTACATGTGTTAACATTTACAAACCAAACTGGTCATTGCCTTCGATTGGGAAACTAACTAAAACTCTAAGTAATTTTTGAGTAGATTAGCAAACACGTAGCAAAATATATTTCTTCAAAATCTGTATGTTACTAAAACCGCAACACAATTTATTAATTTATTTTTTCTTTAGAACCATTCACATTAATTTCCATTTTTAATAATTCTAGTTGGGACTTTTTTAAAATGAATTTTAACAATTGAAGTTTCACTTTGTTTTCCTAGTTTTTTTTTAATCAACTTTCTACTTCTATGCATACCCACACTTCAGTTGCTTACATTTCAAAATTGCCGTTAGAAATTGTCAAAATAAATTAAGAAGAGTGAAATTGTATGACATTAGCGACTATTTATTTCGCTACAAGGCCAATATATTAAAATCTTTTTTTTTATTTTTTCATATGGGCGCAACCACTGTGTGACGGTGTCATTACCGCTCTAATCATTTGACTCCAGAGATAGCGAAACAACTTCACATGTATAATATTAGATTTTTAAGGACCCCACATATATCCGACTCCATTATATGTCAAAAATAGATATTGTATATCTTGTATAAAACAGCCTTGCAGCACAATGTTCAAGTATTCAGCAAAAGTAAAGTTATCTTCAAAGAATCCCTTTCAACGTTTCCAAGGTACCAATTTCTTTGTATGAGGTTTAAAAAAAAACTTCCAAAATTGCCAATATCTCCACAATATGAATAAAAATTTAAATTATCCAAATCAATGTTAAGAATTTGTAATTGATGTCGATAAATAAAAAATAAATTGAAAATTAATGTAAAAAGTTTTACCCAGGTTTTTGATTTAACGAAGTCTGTCGGTCTTGCCATGTGAGGATATATATTATAATAAAACTAAGTACTATATCAATGATATAAATCGATTTCTGAGTCGATTATCTATATTTCGGCAAATTTATATACTAAGTAACATTTTTTACTTTTATTATTATTTCCGTTATGCACCTTTCATTAAAACGAATCCACATCTAAATTGAACATGCCATTATATATTGTGGTTTTATTGAGCTTTATACTCACATAAGAATATTACACGTAAATAAATCAACGTTGATGCTGGTATTTCGATTTTCAATATATTACATTAAATTGGTTTTCTTTTTGCTTTCACTCTATTTAGGGTTGGTTACCTGGACAGGGTCAGTTTGATGTAACACCGTCCGATGCTATTTGCTTGGGTTTACAATGGAAAATGTCGCCCACACCAATGCTGCCATCTGGTCTATATTGGCAATCACAAAAGTGCAATAAAGTTGGTGGTTATGTGTGTAAGAAACCGAAAGAATCTTTTGGTAATTTTGCTTTTAGTAATTTTACTGTAACTGGAACGGAAGGACGTCTTGTGTCACCAGGTATGTATAGATGTCTCTACATCTTATTAATATTCGTTCTATAATGCAAAATATCCTTGAGTTAAATGTACTTAAATATAAGTGTATACAAACGTAAGTGATCCATGTTATATACATTAAAGTGCATGATATATTTGAAATTTTGTAATTTATGGTCAAATGTTTTTGTCTAAACATTTCATGTAAATATTTTGAAATAACATTCTGATTTTAAAGGGAAATACGATAAAACCTAATATAATTAAATATTAATATCATCAAGAGAAAACAATACTTGTTATAAATTAAATTTATTTCGTCATTACATGCCAAACCAACCAGACACTCAATGGAACTACTTCAGACTGATGAATTAATAAGAAGAATTCTTTCCCTATTATACCGGTCGATTCATATCGATTTGTATCAATGGAATGTTTTTTTCAATCCGTGTAACCATATACTCCAAGAACCGATATCACATGTTTGGATAAATTTATAAAATTATTATTAAAATTATTAAAATTTGCCTCTAATGGAATTGGTGTAAATAGGTGTATAACGCTAAATAATTCTTATATATCATGGCCAAAATTTTTAAAAAATTGAACATTATAGAGATAGAGCTTCTAAAGCTGAATAATATATTTATATACAGAAGTGAATTCCTACCCATGGTCTTAAATTATAATTTAATTATCTCATTCAATACGGAATTTGTGACAAATTCCCGCTCAAAATAGTCATTTTAGATGGCATTAATATCATAATTGATAAATATTTAAAGGCATACTTACCGTTTTCTTCCACCATCGTGGTATTGTGAACTTAGAATTGCTTCCGGAAGTGTGAACTGTGAATAACCAATATTATTCGGGCGCTATAAGATACTTGTGTGAGAATATCTAGTGTAAAAGCGAGGACAATGATGGAGTTTGTGCCATGACATAATATATTATATATGAGTTTTAGTCCAACAAATCAACAGATATAATCAACTAAGCACACAATTCACGGGAGATGCCATTAAATTAATTAAGACTCAATTGAAGCTATAAAACCTAAGTTCCATACCGAAACATGGGGTCAAAGAAATGCGTTGAAGACAGCACACTTTAAAAAACATTTCGATGATTAAATTGATTAAAGTCTTATTGACTTACTAGATGTAACCCGGTGTGCTTCGCCGGGTGTGCTTCAAAATTTATCAGCAAGTTTTATCGAAATCCTTCAGCAAATATATATTATTTCGATATTTTGTTTCAAAAAAATGTGAATCTCCTTAAATTTAACTTTTGACCTTAAAGAGGGACATTTTATAGTCTTTCGGTATAACCTTAACTTCCAAGATTGAGAACTTATATCAAGTAGTATAATATTTTGATAAAAGATATTTGAGATATGAAAACACCAAAAAGATGTAGCCTAAAAGTTGAAAAAATATAAAAAATCACATTTTTCTTCAAATCCGCTGAAATTAAAACACTGCCCTCGCCAAATTAAGAACAGAATACCTACAATATTTGGAATTTTTAATCACATATATTTCCCTAATAAGACCTTGAAGTCCAATCGTTGATTTCGGTAAATTTCTTGAACAAAATTTTTGAAAAAGTAAAATTTGGGATTTTACAATTGTGCTAAAAAATACGTACCATTTGGTATTAATTTAGAAGGGCATAACAATAGACGAGATGCAAAATACTTTACACTAGATCATTTCGGGATAAGGAGAATGCAAAAATGTTGTTACTGTAAATGCGGCGCATTTATTGCCTGGGGAACTTGATATAACTTGGCTCTTTTTCAACCGATAATAGATTTTGTTGTTTTATTAGAAAGATAATTTACTCTAGATTATGGTTTATTAATTAGATTAATTGAAACGCTATTATCAATATCAGAATTTTTGTGAAAAATGATTTTTTTTGATAATTTTCCCATATAAATGCATTTTTGAACTTTGAACTCAATGCGCGCCCAGAAAGCATTGTCCGATTTGGTTAAAATTTTGCGCACTAAAGTTTTAATTCCAATGTCACAATAATCCGACCCGCGCGTCCTGAAATTCCAAAAAAAAAATGGCTGTCACCCTACTACTCGCGTTAGTAATAGATGACCTGAGACAAATTTGCAAAGCTTTCTCTATCATAGTACTTAATATATATAGTATTAAAAATTTAATTTGCATGGGAGGTGCCACGCCCACTAAAAATATTTTTAAAAAAATACAGCCTGTAGCACTCCCATATCCGCAGTAACACTCTGTGAAAAGTTCAGGAAGATCAGATGAGTAGTTACGGAGATTACCTCCTACAAACACATATTACCTTTTTATTATGTTAGTATAGATTATTAGTATAGATTTTATTATTTCAATGCTTGCTGATGCTAATATACAATGTTTTGTGTTTTTTCATTCGGTACAACAATTATCAGATTTTTCGGCGTTCCTACCCTGGAGCAAGGTACATGTAGCTGCCCATGAGAAGAAGATGGATTATCCAAGTCAGATCTGGCAACACTTAACTATTGGCCTTGAACTTAGAACATCATTTGTCAATTTATCTTTTAGCGATTTTTGATTTTGCCCATTTTTGATTTTGAAAATTTTTTTGGCGATTTTTATTTTTCGCCATTTTCGGTTTGGCGATTTTTGATTTTGGCGATACATTTTCCACGATAAATCACAATGATAACTAATCTACTTGTCAAAAGACTGTCGCTTTCGTAGTACTTCATATTTTTTATATAGGAGGTGCCATTCCCACTAATCCCATCCCGCCAATTTTTTTTGGACTACTCACAATAATATCTGTTGGACTCGTGCAAAATGTGGAGTCTTTCCATTTTATAGTACCACAGTTATATGATACTAGATATCTATCACGCCACGCCCATTAGTGTGAACCCGACCATTTTTTGTCCAACTACTCATACTAAGATCTGATGGGGTCGTAAAAAGTGTCCAAGCTTCCCTTTTTGAGTACACCAGTATTATGATATCATATATTTACTTTATATGGGTGGGCACATGAATAACTTATGGGCTAACAGAAAGCCCCAAGACTCTCTCTATTACAATACTCCAGATAAATGGCATTTTATATTTACTTTGTATGGCAGGTGCCACGCCTATTGGTCCGATACTGCCCATTTTTTGTCCGAATACTCACATTAATAATAGGTGGCATCAGACAAATTTGAAAAGCTCTCTCTATCACAATACTCGAGATATATAATATTGAACTATTACTTGTATTGGAGGTACTACGCCCACTTATCCGATCCCGCCCATTTCCGGCGTAGCTAATAATATTAACAATAGGTGACCTCACACAAATTTGCAAAGCTCTTCCTATCATAATACTCAATATATATGATATTATAAATTTACTTTTTGTGGGAGGTGCCACGCCCACTAAAAATATTTAAAAAATGTGAAATTTTCAAATTTCAGGAAGATCAGATGGGTAGTTACGGAGATTACCTCCTACAAATAAACAAACAAACAAACATACATTACCTCTTTATTATATTAATTATAGTTTTGATAAGTTTCTGGTATTTTTTGACCAACTATAAATATATAAATTTATTAGTTTCTGACTAAAGTCCTACGAGAGAATTTTTAAGGTAACTTTTATTAAAAGTTATAGTTTAGCTATTGAAAGAAGACAACCAGGAACTGCCAAAGCTGTGGACTTCTCCGTGCACCAGAGAAGGTCATGGTAACAGGTTTTCTATGATGAATGCCGTATTATTCACATCGATTACCTTAAAAAGGATAAAGCGATCACGAACGAATATTGTAAGATTAGAGATTGATTTGAAGTAAAAATGACCCATTTGACCCAAGTGTTCTTTCACCATGAAAACGCAGCGGCGAACACGTGTGTAGTCGCCGTGCCAAAAATCTATAAATTGGGATAGAAACTGGATCAAATGTCATTTCTGTAATTCGTCTCCAGAATGTTATGGTTTAACCAGCGCGCGCTGATCTTCTTGTTTCGTTGGCATGTTTCGGAGTGTGAGTCCAGTGCATTGTCGTTGTTTAATCATACTTTAATATTGGGCCTGATGATATGTTTATAAACCAGTATACTCAGCCGTATAGTAAAACCGTTTTGAGGGTTGTGTTGTAGGAACCGATTTAGTTTTATTTAGTTCGTTATGAATTGATGATGGTGAACTTAAAAGTATAATTCTCTATAGACTTTGTATATCCACCCATCGCACTGTGTAAGATTTTGCCAATAAGGAGGACTTAATAAAAAAAAAAAGTGCTTCAAATTTGATCAAATGTTCCTAGATGTTAGAAAAATATCCTATTGTTACGAAAATAAACACAAAACGTAATACAAAAATATTGTTAATAAGATGATGGCTATCAAACAGGTGTTATTGAAATGCATTTAAATGCAAGTTTGACAGCTGGCAAAAGTCATCAAATTAAAAGTGGTTAGAATTAAATCGTGTGTGCTTTTTTTCCA
This sequence comes from Cordilura impudica, assembly GCA_963682025.1. NCBI lineage: Eukaryota > Metazoa > Arthropoda > Insecta > Diptera > Scathophagidae > Cordilura > Cordilura impudica. Next base: position 154,005,028 of record OY821520.1, read on the forward strand.
AATTTTTTTTTCCTTTTATCTCAATAGTTCAACTATAAAATTTTGAATAAATTATTCAAAAAAATTTAAGTGGAGTATTTAAATAATTTTGCTTCATAAAAAGCTAACAAGTAAGTAAGTGTTAAAAAATCTTAAAATTTTCATAGACTAATACTTTCATATTCTATCAGATTCTACTTTGCCACCACAAGGAGGATCATCGAAAAGATTCCCGAAACTGATTCCAAGAATAAAATCTTGCCCATATTTTGCCCAAAGGTATCGTTTTTTAATATGTCTGAAATATCGCGCCAGGAACTTTTTCATGTTTGGTTAAATAACATCAAACCAGAAAGGTTCGAAGCGATTTTAAAATTCGTTTTAACAATTTTTGGAAGAGATGTGGACTGTGAAAAGTTAAAAGCACGTTTACGAAAGCTATGCTACGATTTTCAAGTGAGATGGGATAAATCTCGACGAGTTAAGCCCAGATTTATGCATGATAATGCTTTATGGCTTAAAACAACAATTCAAGCTGCAGAGTTCATTCTTGATGTTGCGCCATCAACTTCAAAAAAAAGTCTCAATATCGGAAGAAAAGAAAAAGAATTCTCAGAATGTTGTCTTAAAACAAAACAACGAAAATGTTATGAGCTTATATCTAATATATCTACAGATCACTTGATAATGGCAACTGAACTGAAAATTCGATCTTGCGGGAAAAGGGACGCAGCCGATCTTGTGAAGGAATTAGCAAACGCTTCGCCATCAAGAGGTACAATTATAAAAAAGGCCAGACTAAGTGTTGTGGAATCAAAGCGGCTTTCAGCGGATAAAGCACTGGCCATGATAATAGATGCAAATTTATCAACGCACCAATATCTGGCAATACGGCAGCACACAAAGCATTGCAGTCCTAAATTATATCCGTGTTATGACCTTGTAAAGCAGTCAAAACTGTTGTGTTATCCAAATAATATTACTGTGACGGAAACATGTGCTGAAATTAATTTGCAGTCGTTAATAGATCACACAGTAAAACGATTGATAAGTGCACTAGAAGAGGTTTTCAAGTCGTTACCTGGTCTTAAAGATGAAGTATGCATAATAATAAAATGGGGATGCGATGGTGCTGAACAGAATCGGTATAAGCAAAAATTTACTGATGAAAATTTGTCAGATGAAAGTTTATTTTCTATATCTATGGTACCTCTTTAACTTTTTTCAATGATTAGAGAGGAAAAGAGAATTTTGTGGCAAAACCCTGCTCCATCCTCGACCAGATATTGTCGGCCTATCAAATTTATTTTTACAAAAGAAACACGTGAGGTAATTATAAAGGAAGTGAATCACATTCAGGATCAAATTTCAGTTTTGATTCCTACTATCATCAAAACTGATAATTTTAATTTCAAAGTTAGAGCTTCTCTCGTTTTATGTATGATTGACGGAAAAGTCTGCAACGCGCTATCATCGTACACGTCATCGCAAGTATGCTATTTGTGTGGTACTACACCAAAAACCATGAACAATTTAAGTGCCTTATCAGAGCGGAAAATCGACGAAAATATGCTTACTTTAGGCCTTTCGCCTCTACATGCGTATATAAGATTTATGGAAAGCTTGCTGCACATCTCGCACAGAATCGAAATTAAAAAATGGTATGTGTCAGGTGAGGACAATAAAGCTAAAGTAGCTGAAAAAAGAAAAAATTCAAGACAGCTTAAAAAAAGAAATGGGTCTTTTTGTGGATATGCCGAAGTAAAAAACCGGCAACACTAATGATGGCAATACTGCCAGAAGATTTTTTAAGGACGCAGAAAAAACATCGAATATAACAGGCATAAATATCGATCTCATAAATAGGTTTCGCACAATATTTATTTGTATAGGAAGTGGTTACCCCAGTAATATACACGCATTTCAGCGCTACACGACAGAAATTATAGAACTTTATTTGTCGGAATATTCATGGTTAAACATGCCAGTTACTGTGCACAAAATTTTGTACCATGGAAAAGACATAATCTCTTCCTGCATTCTCCCCATTGGCAATTTTTCCAAAGAAGCGCAAGAGTCTAGAAATAAAGATTCAAGAAATTTCCGCGAATTGTTTACCAAAAAAACATCAAGAGTGGACACGAATACAGATTTATTGCACAGACTGCTTATTTCATCGGACCCATACATTGCTAGTTTGCGTTTAACTCCAAAAACCCAGCATGGAGCTTTATCTGCAGAAGTGCTTACGTTATTGTTGGACCATCAAGAATTTGAAGAAAGCTCTGATTCAGATTAAATTTATTAAATACAATTTTTTCAAGTAAATACAATTTTTGCATACATATTATATAATAAGTACAATATAATACAATATTGAATACAATAAGTGAATACAACCCTGAAAACAACAACAACAAAAATTTTTATTTATATTCTTATATATTTTTCTAGTAAAAAATAGTTACTTTAATAACTTTTAGAATACTCTACCTATAGTTTATCAAAAAGCCTTTTTTGGCTTAATTCTAGAAAAAAAAATGTGGTTCTAATATGGGAGGGGGGAGTAGTTTTTGTCCAATGTTCCTCATTTTAGATCTGAGCCTCCACATTAAAAATAAGAGCTTATGTTCCAAATTTCAAGTCTATATCTCTTCAACATTGGCTGCAATTGGATTAAGTCCCCCTAGATTGGCAAAATCTTACACTGTGCATCGGCGAGTTTCGCATCTCATTATATTGGCTCGAGCAATTGATCAATGGATATGGCAGATATCTTAGGGACTTCTGTGTTCGCTATAAAGTCATTTCCGGTGGCCTTACCAACTTCTAATAAATTAATCGTTGACGCAATTTCTTGAAGATAGGATGGAAATGTATTAATGTACGCATTCAAGGTATTTGGATGTGGTATAGCATTATATCTTTCAGAAATTTGAACATCTTACAGATGTGTTGGTTCCATCTTATATTAATTGAAGATTCATTTTTATCTCTGGCATGGCTTATACTTCTGCAGCTAAATTGTTTACCCAGTTACGCCTGTCTCTTGGCAATAGTACTTCACGTTCTACTGGAGGGCTCTACATGTTAAATACAGTTCGATTGTACGTTTTGCAATAAGATCGTCTTTTATATTTCTTTTCTGGGGCTAAGAAGTCTTATCCAGTGTTTTATATCTCTTATCTGGGGGGCTTAAAAATGACGTCATGCTCCTACACAGTTTTGCTTTATTATTTTCCATACAGTATTTATATTCAGAGTTGGGCTTACCGTTGTTGATGGTGTTTCGGTATTCTTTGTATAATGAGAGAGAGCATTTAAATTGTAAGGTTTTTCAGTATTAAAACGTATTTTCTTCTCTGATAGTTTGGATTTGGGCATTACGCTTGTATGTTCTAGTAATGTCAAGGAATTTGTAAGAGCCTGCATCTGCTCTCCTCCAGGATCTTACATCAAACAGACTACATCTCCAACTTTTTGCGACTCAGATGTGTTCGATTTATTCTTCTGTTATTTTGTTAGGAGAGAACCACGTTACCTTTTTCAGCATTTGTGAAGGATTGACAAATTTCTTATCACCATGGAGTAGGTGCTACCGAAGTGTTCGCAGGTCTTTGCCGTTTTCATTAAACTGTCGAAGAACATGTTTGCCTCTTATATGTTTTGCATCCCGATTAGATGATCTTAACTGACCATTTTAATCTTCCATTAACTTAACAGTATTCTGTTTTTATACCCTATACCACTATGTGGTTTGGGTATAATGACTTTGTGCTGCTGTTTGTAACAACCAAAAATATTTGACCTACACCCATCTTTAATTATACCGATCGAATCAGAATCACTATCTGATTCGATTTAACGATGTCCGTCCGTCCGTCCGTCCGTCCGTCCGTCTGTGTGTCCATGTAAAGCTTTTAATCAAACTGCAGGTCGCAAATATGAATATATTTTGATGAAATTCGGTATATTATCTTTTATTGGCCATGGGATGAACGCTATTGAAATTGGTTAGAATCGGTCCATGTTCAGACCTAGCCCCCATACAAATGACCCCTATGAAATCGACATAAATTGCCATAAGATCCAAATTGTCATATAGATCTTACTCAAATTGGGTTTTTATGCGTTTATTACATCCATTAATGAATAGTCTAAAAATTATGCCTGGGACAACTCTTAGTCATAGGCCCCATATAGAGCTGCTTCCCGATCTTCACTTAAATCTATTAAAAAACAAAAATATTGCACTGATTCTTCTCAAATTTTGTTCGTATATATTTTTGCAAAATACAAGAAACTTTACCAAACATAGTCAGGATCGTTTCATTTTTGGGCCTAGTACCCATATAGATATAGCATCCGATATAAAATTTTTCATATCTGCAGCCAAAAAAACTAATAAAAATCCCACGCAAATTTGGTTTATGCTTATTTTCTATATCCAGTTAGTTGGGCCTAAGAGATAGGGCCTCTAAACGCATGGTATAGGGTATCATATAGTTGGTCTCGACCGACTATAATTTTTTTACTTGTTAGTGATAGAGGAAATAGTATAAAGTATAGTTTATAAGTAGAAGTTTTGCTTTTATTGCATTCACTGATTTCGTTGCGTGGATTTATCTATACGACAGTTACTTTCCCCATTCATTATCTCGAAGACACAAATTTCTAGTTTATAAAATAGCCGGATAAAATATTTCTCAGAACAAGTTCGGTGCTTTCAACATGGTGATATACATATCCATTCTCCATTTCCCAGTCATCTACAACCACTATTGAGCTTAAATTTGGCAATGTTACTCCTAATTCCTGGAATTCCTTGAGGTCTTATCTTCACCTCAAAACTGGAATCCGTGGGGTTGTAACGTAGAGCTGAGTATACTCGGTTAAATATATTTAGCATGATTACTATATTAGCAAATTAAAAATATGGAATCCAAATAATTATTTAGTATATATTTATATATTTTTCAAAACATCATAATTGAACTTTTTAATTACGTATATTTAACAAACCCTCGCACATGTACTTCTTCGTCATGTGCTTAAACATAATCAACTGAAGTCTACTCTTTCAACAATACCTAAAGCCATATTGGCTCAAAATCCAGACAATATATTGAACAATTCGGTACTCGAGAAAGTCCTATTTTACTACATTAACTTTACAATTCTGTGGTTTTCTAGAATAACTGCGTATGTCATAAAATCAAAATGTTCAGGGGAGCCAAAAAAAACGTTATAATTGAAATTATGGGCTCGATATAAAGATTTTAGAGCTTTTTATTTAACAGTCCTGTAGATATGGGCAATAAATACTTTATATAAAACTAGATGTAACCCGGTGTGCTTCGCTACACCCCCTGCCCCCCCCCCCCCACGAATCGTTATGAGAGGAGTCACGCAAAGTACCAAGGCTCTCACTAATACAGTAATTCAGATATATCACATTTAATATTAAGTTTGTGTAGAGGTGCCACGCGCATTTTTCCAATCCCGCCCATTTTTTTTTGTCTGACTACTCACGTTAATAATAGATTACCGGATACAAATTTTATATTTAAAATTTACTTTGTATGGGAGGTGCCACGCCCACTAAAAATATTTAAATAGATTACAGCCTGTAGCATATCCATATCCGCTGTAAGACCCTGTGAAAATTTCATACAAACACATATGACCTCTTTATTATGTTAGTATAGATTATTAGCATAGATTTTTTTATTCGAATACTTGCTGATACACAATGTTTTTTGGTTTTTTCATTCCGTACAACAATTACCAGATTCTTCGGCGTTCCTACCCTGGAGCAAGGTACATGTAGCTGCCCATGAGAAGAAGATGGATTATCAAAATTAGATCTGGGAACACTTAACTATTGGCCTTGAACTTAGAATATCATTTGGCAATTTTTCTTTTTAGCGATTTTTCATGTTGCCCATTTTTAATTTTGAAGAATTTTTTGGGCGATTTTTATTTTTCGCAATTTTCGGTTTTGGAAAATTTTTGATTTTAGCGATATATTTTCCACGACAAATCACACTGATAATGAATGTACTTGTCAAAAGACTGTTGCTTTCGTAGTACTTCATATTATTTATATAGGAGGTGCCATGCCCACTAATCCCATCCCGCCCAATTTTTATTGGACTACTCACATTAATATCTGATGGACTCGTGCAAAATTTCGAGTATTTCCCTTTTATAGAATACCAGTTATATGATATTAGATATCTACTTTACATGGGCGGTGCTACGCCCACTGCTACGATCACGCCCATTTTTATGTTCGACTAATCACACAAAGAACATATGGGCTCATGCAAAGCCACAAATCCCTTTCTTTTAGAGTACTCCAGATATATGACATTAAATAGTTACTTTGCATGGGGAGTGCCACGCCAATTTTTTGTCCGACTACTCTTACTCAGATCTGTTGGTGTCGTGCAAAGTGTCAAAGCTTCCCTTTTTAGTATACCAGTTATATGATATCACATATTTACTTTTTACGGGCGGTGCCACGCCCACTGCTCCGATCACGCCCATTTTTTGTCTAACTAATCACATGAATAACATATGGGCTCACACAAAGTCCCAAGACTCTCACTATAACAGTACTCCAGATATATGGCATTTTATATTTAATTTGTGTGGCAGGTGCCACGCCTATTGGTCCGATACTGCCCATTTTTTGTCCGACTACTCACATTAATAATAGGTGGCATCAGAAAAGCTCTCTCTATCACAGTACTCGAGATATACAATATTGAACTATTACTTGTATTGGAGGTACCACGCCCACTTGTCCGATCCCGCCCATTTTCGGCATAGCTGCTAATATTAACAATAGGTGACCTCACACAAATTTGCAAAGCTCTCCCTATCATAATACTCAATATATATAAATGATATTAAAAATTTACTTTGTGTGGAACGTGCCACGCCCACTAAAAATATTTAAAAAATTATAGCATATAGCACTTACCATATCCACAGTAAGACTCTGTGAAAATTTCAGGGATATCAGATGGGTAGTTACGGAGATTACCTCCTACAAACAAACAAACAAACACACATTATTTTGAGTCAAAAATCTTCAGAGGAATAGATCCTGGAGAAGGACGAAAAAACAATATGTAAATTACACTTAAACTGTGTGCAGATAAAACAACTTATGTCGACAAACGTCGTTTTCTTTGAAAAAGAAAACTACCCATGCAACCACCCATGTAGACATAAGTTGTTGTTGCTTGAAAAATGGATTTTTTTTTGTTCGTCAACAAAAAGTTAACGGGACTTAGGATGAGAATATAACAAGGTATCAAGAATAATAGTGACAAAAAATAACAGAAATAAACACACAAGTTTTTACAAGTGGTTATAAACTGGAAACTAATCCAAAATTATTTTGCATTTTTTTTCATTAATAACAACGTATGTCGCTATGTGTTGTTTTCTGAGAAAATAATTTGTCAGCGATCAAACGTAGGTTGACGTACGTCGTTAGTAAGTAAAATGGAAATTAATTTAATAAACATTTAAGTTACGTCGTTATTCAAAGAAAAGACTCAGAAATAGTCAATATTATTTTTTTTTTAAATTGAACACATGTAAAGAGCGTTAAAAATTAATATATTTGGCACCATTAACTCAAAACTGACAAAAATGGACATACGTGGTTATTCCAGAAAACCATAGAATTGTCCATCGTAATAATGCAATTACTCACTTTTAATTTAAAAATCACTAACAATATTTATAGGTATATTAATGTCATTTTGTTTCGTATAATGCACAGTAAGACAAGAACAAAATACCCATGAATTCTTGTGCTGAAATACTCATATATAATCTGTATACTCTTATGTACCGACCTACATAAATGCATACATATTCGTAAATACTATAAAAATATTTATACATTTTCATCTTCCTGTTTACTTCCTACTTAAATTCCTTTTGATTTTTTTTTTTATTTTCATATTTTTTGCAGCATATCCAAATACTTATCCTTTAAACATTGACTATTGGATACACATTAAAGCACCGGAGCGTACAAGGATTATTGTACAATTTCAAAAAATCGATTTGGAACCACAAGATGAATGTCTTTACGACTACATAAGTATACAGGATTATGATATTGTATCGAAAATAATCCTAGAGCCTGGTGCAAATACAGTACCGATGGCAATGCTGATGTCAGATGAACAATTTACAGCTTATGAAAATGACAATGACACCGGTGGAGATGTTGACGACAATAATAATAGTGATGATGCAGATGAGAATGATGACAATATTGGGGGTGATAACGAAACAACAACTATAGTCAAGGTAATGAAACCCAACTACAATAGACAACACCATCAGCAACAACAACAACATCATGCACGATTACGTAGAGGAATTTCAAAAATTGCAGCACATAAAAAGAGAAGAAGCACTGCCACAATAGAAGGACATTATCGTAAACGACACCGCCAACAGGAACAGCATATAAATACGCCAAGATTTAAACGAAATTCACTGAATAAACAAAATATACTGACAACAACCACAACAACATTACCAGTGAATGATGACGATGAATATAATGAAGAGACGGACGGAAAAAATACACATCATAATAAGTTTATTAAAACTAAGCGTGCACTATCACGTCGTAATGTCAGAACCTGGTATGAAAACAATAACAGCAGGAAAAAACAACACAATAATCGAACACCAAAACGGAAAAGAAGTAATCGCAATAGTATGGACAGGGCTAGAGGTAATCGTCGGCGTCATACTACTTTTGATATTGAGGAAAATCCAAAAAGGAGGAGACGAAAAAAATCTTCAACGGATGTAGAAAACAGATACAATAGAACTTTAAGCTCCAATATTAACAACAAATCAAGACGTTATCGTCGTAGCACCATATTAACAGATACTACAACGCCCACCTCTGATAATGCCCAATCATTTTTGCCCTACGTACGTTGGTGCGGTGCCCATGAATCTAACATGTCTAAATTTGATTTTGTCTCAAGCTCCAATGAAGTTATGTTAAATTTTCATAGCGATTATTCTATAACCGGTCTGGGATTTGCTGCCGTTTGGAAAGCCATCGATATATCTGGCTGTCCTTTACGTACTCTTACATCACGAGAAGGCACAATTCTTTCTCCAAACTATCCTCATTTCCTTCTAAACAATTTAAACTGTGCTTATGTTATACAGGCTCCCATAGGAAAGCGAGTCTGGTTGGAATTCATTGAATATGATTTTCAATCGGACTCTATGCTGGAGGTAGACATTGGTGACGGTTTATTTCGACCATTTCGTTTAACAGAACATTTGAATGATGGCATGTTTGTGAGTTTGAAGGAACAATTGCGTGTGCAATTTCGTACTGGTCAACATCCTCGGGGGAAAGGGTTTCAGGCATTTTTTCACACAGGTAAGTGAGTTTTGAAGGCTTAATTGCGATTAAATTAATTTGATTAATGAACAATACACACAATCAAGATCTTGCGGCAATCTCCTACAGGGCTCTAGAATAACACAAGGGAACAAAATTGAACTTTTTTTGTGTTGATTTGAAATTTATAGCAAATTTTTACTAATTTGAGGTCGCTGATTTCAAATCTGCACTTGGTTTTTTTCTATCAGCTCGACTTTTCGAGATATACCGTTATGTTCAAAATTAAGGCACTTCCGCTACATATATTGGAATAACTTGAAAACGGTTCACCATATTAAATTAAAAAAAAAAATCCGAAACTCGCAAACAATATTCTCTTAAAGCCGTGCTTGCTTTGTTTTTAAATTTTCCAAGTAGTTTTAGAGATATCGTTCAAGTTTTGAAAAAAAAATTAAAATTTTTAAAAAAAAAAAACATTTTTTTTGTTCTTTAAAAATTCCTAAAAAATAAAAATGGGACAAAAATCACAGTTTTGGTCTACAAACAGTTAGTTAAATATATTTCGAATAAAATGAGCTTTATTTCATTGCAATCGGTGCACAACTTTTGATTTTGTTCACGATTTACTGAATTGATATAAATCGCGATTTCCATACAAAAATAACATTTTCTAATGTGTAAGTGTTTGTATGTAATAAGTTAGTTTTTTATGATTCTAAGAATTAAAAAAATTAAGTAATAAAAAAAGATTATTTCATTTTTATGGTCAGCTATACTTTTTAATTTAACACAAAAAGAGAATTTTAAAGAAAAATAAAAAATTTTAATACACAAATATTACAATGTAATTACAACTCATCGAAAAATTTTCTTTTATAAGATTTTCTTAAATAACCTTGTTTAGAGGGATTTGTTTTAATGCTCCAGCAATAGTCCGCCATCATATGCTTATCCCCGTGACCCTGGTACCGCTCCTCTATAGTGCGGATATCTTGATGGAAACGTTCACCTTGTTCTTCACTGAAGTCTCCAAGATTTTCAGGGAAACAATCCAAATGACTGTGTAGGCAGTGCACCTTAATGCTCATATTACAACCAAGCTGCTTGAAATGTGACAACATGTTATCCACGTGGTCCGAATAGTGCTCACCCTTTTTGTTTCCCAGGAAATTGCGCACTATCCAAACAAATTCATTCCAAGCATATCTTTCAATATCTGTCATGGAATTACTAAAATTTTCATCATTGATTAATTTTTTGATTTGAGGGCCATCAAAAATGCCAGCTTTCAGTTTCTCCGAACTCAAATTGTTGAACTTTTTACTGATATATCTAAAACAATCACCGTCCTTGTTGAGAGCTTTGACAAATTGTTTCATAAGTCCTAGCTTGATATGGAGAGGTGGCAGTATTATGCGATCCCTGGGCACAAGTGGTTGATTAACTATATTGTGGTTTCCTGGAACCATAGCTTCCCTCGAAGGCCAGGCTTTCTTACTCCAGTGTTCAGATCTGGCTCTGCTATCCCATAAACAAATGAAACACGGATATTTTGTGTAGCCACCTTGTTGGCCTAGAAGAAAATTCACCATTTTTAGATCCACACAAATTAGCCAGCGGTGTTTGTTGTACTTTATTTTATTTATAACTGAGGCAATTGTAGAATATTCTTCTTTAGCTTTAGTTGAATGTGCAATGGGCAACGAACCCAATTTATTACCGTTATGCAGAAGTACACATTTTAGGCTGCGTTTAGAAGAATCTATAAATAGTCGCCAGTCATTTGGATTATACTCCTCTAATCCCATCCCTGTTACTAAGCCAGGAACATCTGAACAATAAACAAATTCATCGTCTTCGGAAAAGAATGGAAGTAAGTTTTTTTCTCTGTTACGGTAGTATGAAATTGTTGTTCCTTGGGTTAACAGATTTTTTTGCTTTAATCGAGAAGCAAGAATTTCAGATGCTTTTTTAGAAAGTCCAAGGTCTCTCACTAAATCACTAAGCTCCTCCTGATTAAATTGCTCGCGTTCAGAAGAAATATCTAAATGCAAGTCATCTGATCCAAATTCAGAAATTGGTGAAGGAACATTTTGTCGTAAGTCGTGGAAATTGTGTGTAGATGTAGATGGTTGTGGTTCTGAATCCTCACTAGAGTACAGGACTGGTTGGGTAATAGACAACACGTTAGGATAAATCCATTTAGACCGGTTTGTTTTATTAATGCCTGTTATGTTGACAGCGCAAAAATAACAATCATCATAATGATTCGAAGGTTCCCGCCAGATCATTGGTGTTTTATACTTGAAGTGGGTCCGTTGCTTGTTTGCCCATAACCTTAAATACTCTGCACAGTTTTTACATACAGTATTAGGAATCCAGTACTTGTCACGGGTTTCCATGGTAAATCCGAAGTAGTCAAAATAAATTTTTTTAATAAAATCTGACACACTTTTTCTATTTTTTATAAACGTGTATTCGCCACATATGTTACAAAAATAGTTGGGATTGATTTTGCAGGTGTTTCTTGACGTAGCCATTGCACAATTTTGAAGTATATATCAAAGTAACACAATTTTCAATAAATAACACACGGGAACAAAATTGAACTTTTTTGTGTTGACTGATTAAATGTTCAATGTAAAATGATTTATATTTTTTGTCGTTATACTTTTCGCTTTCGTAAACACTTGTTGAATGAGAAAAATTGGTTGAATGAACCCATAAAAATACTTAGTAGTTTTTTACTGAAGTACCAAAAAAAATTATATCCACAATTTTATTGACAGTCACTTATGAATGAACACATGTGTTCAGGGGAATTCCTTTAAAAAATCATCCGTTACCAACGGTAAACCACACATCAATAAAAACAAGTGGACTTTTCTTTTTTCTCTTTAATTGACTGTGAACTGACTAGGTGTCATAAAGGGACAATAAAATTTATAGGCGTTATGAGTTTGCTACCGCAACCATAAAAATGAAATAATCTTTTTTTATTACTTAATTTTTTTAATTCTTAGAATCATAAAAAACTAACTTATTACATACAAACACTTACGCATTAGAAAATGTTATTTTTGTATGGAAATCGCGATTTATATCAATTCAGTAAATCGTGAACAAAATCAAAAGTTGTGCACCGATTGCAATGAAATAAAGCTCATATTCGAAATATATTTAACTAACTGTTTGTAGACCAAAACTGTGATTTTTGTCCCATTTTTATTTTTTAGGAATTTTTAAAGAACAAAAAAAATGTTTTTTTTTAAAAAATTTTAATTTTTTTTTCAAAACTTGAACGATATCTCTAAAACTACTTGGAAAATTTAAAAACAAAGTAAGCACGGCTTTAAGAGAATATTGTTTGCGAGTTTCGGATTTTTTTTTTAATTTAATATGGTGAACCGTTTTCAAGTTATTCCAATATATGTAGCGGAAGTGACTTAATTTTGAACATAACGGTATATCTCGAAAAGTCGAGCTGATAGAAAAAAACCAAGGGCAGATTTGGATTCAGCGTCCCAAATAACCTTAAAAACAATATTCAGTTCTTAATCAACAGAACCATTGTTCCCTTGTGTAATTAATGCCACTTGTATATAAGACGAATTGGATACTTCTGATTTTCTGGACATAATAAATTAAGTTGTGAAAAAGTACTCAAGTGTCTTTGGTTTTTAGTAGGGTGCAAAAATAACTTCTCACAACCCCATATATGAGCCGGTTCTTCAAAGTCTATTTTGATTGTACTCAGCCATTTCGACTTGTTGAACCATAGTCGGAATTATGGCTGCGTAATATTGTTCTATAGGTAATGCCATGGGAAATGTTCTCAAACCTTGTGAATCGGAACCTACTTCTCGCTTATCTAATAGATTTCAGAAGTCTGTAGTAAACTGTCTAATGAATGGATCATTTCATCGCAGAATTTATTATTTTTTTTTTATTTTTTTTTATTATTATTTTTTATTTTTTTATTTTTTTATTTTTTTTTTTTTTTTTGTCAAACTAGACGTATGTGATGTTTCTCGTTCCTTCTAATGTAGGAAAATTTGACTCTAGTTCAAAAACCATAGCAAAATTTCCTGCATTAGTAACCTCTTTTCTCTTAATATTAACAGAAAGGAACACACTAAGGTATGATGAAAATTACGAACAAACTTGCACATTTCGAGGTTCCGAAACTGAAGCAACTGAAATTCTAGCTAATTTTTAGGCGAAATTATCTGAAGTCAAATTTTCTATTTTTCAACATGATTTTGAATCTATAATATTAATAGGCTAGGCGATTTCTGTTGCCCGATATTTTGTTCTACCATTTTATCCCGATTTTGACCAAGCATATATTATTTGAAAGGTATTTCTTTTTAGCCGTTTTCAGATTTGCAGATTTTTAAGTTTTTTCCTTTGTTTTGAGTAAATTGCATTTAAAGTTGTTACTAACACATACATAAAATTGTACATATGCTATGTGTGTTTTATTAAATTTGTTAATGTGTTTCTTAATGAGTTTGTTATCTTCAGTCACAATAATAATAAACCATAAAAGTGTTGGTTTGTGAATTGGCTAAGTTGAAAAATAAAGCTGCCTAGAAATTGCACTCGAATTTCGAGCATTGGAATCTGCTAACATATATTATTGAAACTGAAAAATTTTTTAAATTTTCTGTGAATTGATTCCCAAGATTGCTCTGACCAAAAGCCTAATGCTTACTTTCCTAAGAAGTACACACAGTGTTGTATATGTCGGAAAGATATGCAAAGTTTTCGTGTCTCGGCTACCCAGGATTTCTCAAAGCTTTCCAAAGCAGTCTTCTTTAAGTTTGCGTAAATCAGGAGCAATCTTTCTTACTGAGAAGCAGCACTATATCAATGGTCTTAAAGGCAGTAATATGGAGCAGAATTTTTAGAAGTCCAACTATCTCATATATGTCGGAATCAAAGACTTTGCTTACGTCTTACAATAGTATTCAATAGGCTTTCAAAAATTTCTCCTTGGTAATTTTGTGGGACAACTTTTAATTTTTTTTGGCCAGATTATGGCTTTCTCTTGACCAGAAAGCGGTAATAATCCACCCAAAACAGACATTGGGTAACCCCTTGTAAGACATATTGCTCCAGAATTACATACTTTTGACTAATGTAAGTGTCGTCATCTTCATAAAAAAGAAACGGACTTATTTCATGTTGTTCTTTCAATCACCATGAGTTTTCAATTTCATACATTCTTTCGAAGCTTTCAAAACTCATTTTTAAACAAAATGTGAAAATATCTTACAAAAACTAATTGATACTGAATATGTCGTATATAAAATAATAACAATCGAATAATTAAACTCTTGCTAATATATTTTCCCAGAAAACCGAAGCATGTTATATAAAAGTTTGAATTGAATCGGAAAAAAATTATTTTTATGATAACTCTAGGAACTGTGAAACTGTGGATTCTTAACAAGCTTTATGGCACTTTGATTATCCAAACATAAAATGGGAAGTTGAAGGTTGTCACCAGTAAATCTTATAATCTTATAATAACCGTTGCACCCAAATTAGCACCTTAACGCATTCACAGGCTGCCATGTATTACGCTTCGGTAGTAGAGAGCGCTATTGTCTGCTGTTTTCTTGACGACCATGAAATTGGACCTTCCGATAACATTGTAAAAAAACCACCAGTTGAATGTCTATTTTCCGCATCCCCAACATAATCTGAATCTGAATAACAAATTAAAGATAAGTTGTTAGATTTTGAAAATTCAATTAAAGATAAGTTGTTAGATTTTGAATATTCAATTCCTTGATCAAAAGTTCCACACAAATATTTAAAAATACGCTTCAGTCCAGCAACATGTTCAACATTAAAGGAATCCATAAAACGACTTGCATATGAAACAGCAAATGCAATATCTAGTCCTGTTGCTATTGCGAGATACATAAGAGATCCAATTGCTTCTCAATATGGAAATTTGATATTATGTGAATCGATATTTGATGCTTTAGCATTTTCAGCAGGTTTATTCACTATTACTACTACTAGCATCTTGCATATAAAACTTTTGAAGCACTTTCTTTACATATGCAGTTTGACGAACACATATCTTGTTCGGTTGTTGTATTATCTCCATTCCTAAATAAAAGAGCGAACTAAATACTTTAACGTCAAACTCGCACCTCAAACATTTTATAAACTCTTCAGCTACATCTTTTGATTCTGCAGCAATTATACCATCAATGTATATAGCCAGTATGATTTTCCTTTTTTTAATTTCCCCAGTAAGGACACAAGAATCTGCATTGCTTACCTTAAAATTAAACTTCTTCGGAATTTCTGTGAACCTTTTGTTCCAACATCTGGATGCCTGTTTAAGTCCATAGAGACTTCTATAAAGTTTGCAGACTTGATCACTACCATCGTCATATCCGATAGGTTGATGCTTATATATATCTTCTCAAGTTGACCATACAAAAAAGCTGTTTTTATATCAAATTGTGTGATAAAATAATTTAAAGATGCACTCAAGGCTAAAATTGTTCGAATAGAAGTAAATTTTGCTACTGGACTAAAAGTCTCCTCGTAATCTATTCCTTGCTTTTGGGTAAAACCTCGTATAACTAACCGCGCTTTAAATCGTTCAATGTCACCATCTTGGTTTTTTTTTTATTTTGTATACCCACTTGTTAGATATTGCTGTTTTTCCTTTAGGCAAAACAGATTCATACTCTTCATCCATGGCTTGCTTCCACTGCAACCTAAGGTTACTATTTACTGCTTCTTGGTAGTTCTGAGGTTCCTCATAATCGGCCATTATTGCACAATTTATAATATTCTGAATCGGACTCTTCTTTCTTGAACGTAAATTGTACCGACTACCTTGTACTTCATGATCATTGTCTATAACTGTATTTTGTTCTTCTAAGTCATTTAGAGCATCCTCAAATTCCTCTGTATACGCAATTTCTAATGTAGGTTTTTCTATAGATTATTCTCCCCCACAATGTCGTGTTTAGTACAATCCACGAAATTCTCTCGCACTATAATCTCCTTTTCAGATTTTCTAATAATAACATTTCGTGAAATTTCCAACCGTTTTTCAAGAGGTATCCAAATTCGATAACCCTTACAGGTGTTTTGATATCCAACGAAAACACATTTCTTGGACTTTGGATCCAATTTTCTACGTTTTTCTTGTGGAACATGAACATATGCATCTGAACCAAAAACATGGAACATAGAAATATTGGGAGTTTTTCCAAACCAAAACTCAAAAGGACTTTTGTCTTTCTGTGGACTCTTTCCTGTTCTATTTAATGTAAATACGACACAATTAACTGCCTCTCCCCAGTAATTAATATTAAGATTCTTATTGTCTATCATAGATCTAGCTGCTTCTATCAAAGTTCTCATGTCTCTTTCGGCTCTACCGTTATGTTCCGGTGTATATGGTGTAGATTTTTGGTGTATAACTTTGTATTTACGTAAAATATTACATACCTCTTTATTAGCGTTTTCCGAGCCATTGTCTGACCGTAATATTTTAACCTTCACGCCTGTATCTGCTTCCACTTGATCAAAATATTTAGATATTACTTGCGGTACATCGGATTTGGCTTTGATGAAGTAAACGTAAGGATAGTTTGAAAAGTCATCTCGAAAAACAACCATATAACGAGATCCACCAAACGCTTTTTCTTGCATCGGTCCACAAAGATCAGTATGCACCAGGCTTCCGACTTCTTTAGCTCTGTTTAGACTTTCAGCAAATGGCATTCTGTATTGCTTACCCATTACACACCCTTCACAAAAGAAATCGTCACCTGAATATTTAATATTGTGCCGCATCAACACATCTTTTATGTGATCTTTGCCTTGATGGCACATTCTTTCATGCCATAGTTGTAAAGAACGGCCTTTTACTGCAACATTTGTTTTAACTTCTACTTCTTGAACTTTCAGCAGCAACTTAAAAAGTCTTGAATTTTTTCTTATTCATTTAAGAGAAATTTTACCTTCACATTTAAATACGCATTCGTTTGCTTCGGCTTCCATAGTATACCCTTTATCCAGACATGCATTTGTAGAAAAAAGATTTAGTTTGATTTGCGGTACATAAAGAACGTTAGACATATATTTGCTATTCCAGACCTTACCATCAAATGCCTTTACATAAACATCACCCTTACCAAATGTAATGTATATGCTTTCGAGAACAGACTACATAGCTGCCGCTGAATCACAACTTAGTATATGCAACATTGGCTCCTCACCCATGGATATCACCAGAGTCTTTTGAGCTTTAGCGTCTGCAAAATTCCAGCTATTTAAATCATCACCAGCTTCCTTAGGCTTTTCACGAACTCCATTTACAATATTCCAAAGGTTACTAGCACGCAGTACCACCTTTATCTGGAATTTCCACAGGGTCCATCCTTCTAAACCTTCCAATTTGCTTATCTTGAATTTCTCCATTAGCTTATTTGCATCAATCACACGTTCCAGAAAACAATGTAAATCCACGAAAATAACTAACAACCAATAATTTAATTATTTAGTTATGGTTCTGGGCCCATAACCTGTTAGCAGAGAAAAAGACTTGTTTTCTATGGTATAGATAAATTGTGAATGAAATTTTATTTTTTCTATTTGACTAAAAACTAAAATACAAATCAATGGATATGTGTCTATAAAAACAGAAACATAACAACTGTTTTATTACAAAGTATGAATGAATAAATATGTAAACAAATTGGATCTCAACACTTAGCCACTACTCTAATTCATATGCTACTTTATTGCTTACCGAGAAAAAGGGTGATAGCTTTCTCTAATAAAAAAATGTTAATCACATATATACAATCTGTAAAAAATGTGTGCTGAGATAAAAACACTTTTGACTTTTACATTTGAAAAATAGTTCTCCTGGTTTGTTTTAAATAATATTTTAACTTTTTTCATATAAATTGGGTATTTATCAACTAATAGGAACAAAAGTCAACAACATTAAAAGTAAGTATGAATAAGCTAGAACAAAAATAAACGAAACTTCAGAATATTGTTGTCAAGAAAGTGTTTTTTTACATCGCATGTTTATATGAAAAAAATTAAGTGGAAAAAATAAAGTAAAATTATTAGCACTTGGTGATTGGCATCAATCACGTCTTGGAGCCGTCGTTTAATGGAATTAGCTAGTGTTTGCCCGTACTCTGTTGGAATTTTATTTCACTCCACTTACATTATTGTTTTCAGTTCAGTTTTGTTTTTAGGAAGCCCTTGGGCATTACTTTTTTTAAAGTAAACCTACTAGTTTTCAATTGTGTTTAAATTTGGACAAAACCTTTCTACAATTGTAGAGATAAATATGGCTTGTTATCAGAATAAAATTCAAAGATAACACTTCAATTTATCTAAGTATTGCTTGGAATCTATCTATGTTTTCAAAACAAATCTCTTCTACTCCGCATGACCATAACCTGAAGTTTTCCAAATTTCACTGTTGGAATTATATTTCCAATTTTCATTGCATTCTAATGGCTTTCCCAATTCTTTATTCAGCCCATCATAATAGAAAATCGTCATTTTCATCTCATCACAAATTACAACGTCATCGCAGTAATCATCAGGCTTGGCCAATGTCCATTGTATCAAAAGACAACATCTTTACTTTGTGTTGTATTGGAAGTAACGGTTTTGTTTCAAGCACCTCCAGATCAAAACTTGTTCCTTTTCAAGACTTGTTTTACTATTTATTAGGAGACTACAACAACACATTTATTTTGGAGTTTACTTGCCTTTCTTCGTAAAATGCATTCTAATCTCTGGGGTAACCACTTGAAGGCTTATGTTCGCGTCTACCTTAATTTTGTGTATTATTTTAAGTATAGTAAAATGTCCATTTTCTTAACAAACATATTTCGGATAATTCCTGCACTGTTTTCCCGAGATTGTGGATGTGCTGAATCAACTGAAACATATCAATTGACTTTTTCTGGTCAGGCATTTTCAAATCAATAAAAATTCAGCTTTTATAACACTGCGGAAAATTTTCGAGTTATTGTCTGGGGAGTGAGAACTTCTATATCAGAGTGAAAGTACTAAGCCAGTATAGTAAAACCCCCAACGTGCTTGGTGTTATCAGGTCCAACTTTTTTTTAAACCTTTTATATGTATACCCTATACCACTATGTGGTCAGGGTGTAATGACTTAGGGCAGATGTTTGTAACTACCAAAAATATTTGACCTTTTATTACACCGATAAAATTTCAGAATCCATTTAGCGATGTCCTCCAGCACCCACATATGAATATATTTTGATGCAATTTAGTGCATAAACCGTTATGAGCCAAAATACGTACGCCATTGAAATTGGTAAAATTCAGTGGATGTTCAGACCTAGTCCTCATACAAATAACCCTATGAGATTGACACGAGGTCCAAATTATCGTGTAGATCTCGATCAAATTTGGTTTGTGTGTATTTATTATATCCACTAATATAATTATAATATTAATATGCTAGGCGATTTCTTTTGATCGATGTTGTGTTCTACCGTTTTATCCCGATTTTGACCAACCGTATATTATTTGAAAGGTATTACCTTTTTGCCGTTTTAAAGATTTACAGATTTTTAAATTTTTTCGTTTATTTTGAGTAAATTGCATTTAAAGCTGCTACTAACACTTACATAAAATATACAATGCTATGTGTGTGTTTATTAAATTTGTTAATATGTTTGTAATAAAAATGAGTTTGATTGTGTTGATTTGTGAATTATACATAATTGATTAGCATACCTTTATGGTCCTTATTTAATGAAAAAACAAAATTTTCTAGAATTTTCACTCGAATTTCGAGGGCTGGAGTCTACTAGTATCCATCAATGCGTAGTCTAAAAATAATCCCTATAGGATAATTCTTAGCCATAGCCCCTATATAAAGCTGCTTGCCCATCTTCACTTAAACCTATCAAAAACAAATATATGGCACAGCTTTTTTTGAAATTTGATTTATATATGTTTTTGTAAAAAATAAATTGCTTTATCAAATATGGTCATGATAGCCCCATTTTTCCACCTAGTCCCCATATAATAAGACCATCCGATATAAACTTTTTCAGATCTGCAGGCAAAAAATAAATAATTACAATGCCACTCTAATTTGGTTTAAGCTTATTTTTTATATTCAATTAGTTGGACCTAAGAGCTATGGTATCTAAACGCATGGTATAGGGTATTACATAGCCGGTCTAGAACTTTGTCGTAGATTTTTTGTTCGAAATAAATACAACGATGATTATTTATTTAAAATATATTTTATTTATTTTATATTTAATATAATTATTTTTTTATTAAAAGATAATTTTTATTCAAGTTTATAAGTATTCAAGGATAATTTTTATTTAAAGATTAATTTTGATATTCACGATATGGCTTCCGAAATCAGATAAAAAAAACACATTTTTGACAACCAAATTTTGGAGTCTATTCTCTTTTTTGCTCTATCTTTCAATACTTTTTCAGTTGCTTCCATCTTTGCTACTGTTTGTTAGTAAATATATAAATAAATTAGAAAAATAAAAAATTTAATTCTAACAAAAAAGGAGAATTATATATTTAAACGTAAACGTCAAAACAACAAAAAAATTTATTATGTCAAAACACTTTCTTGACAGACTGTATTTTACTCTATCTCTAACAGAGTCATAGCTGCTCGACACATAAATGTAAAGTGATTATGCGATTAGCAAATGTATGCAAATTGGGTTTTGAAATATTTCTGAATCGATTTAAAAAATATTGCGACTGAAAGCCATTAAATATACTAAAATTGTCTGGAAATGTTGTTATCGTTCTATCTGGTACTGTCGCTAGATCTCTTTCTGCCATAAGTTAAACTTAGTTTAAAAATTTATTTTCTTCATGTGCAATGAATTATTCATATTGAAGTGGCACTATTCTCCCCTTTAGCAAAATATAAACAATAAATTTTCATTTTGACTTGCTCGTACATACAAATAAGTACATATGTACATACCATACGCGTATATAGAAAAGTTTTCATATTGTTTTATTCAACTTAATTTTGTATTTTGCTTTATGTCATTAATAATGCATGAGCCTCACAATATATCACATTTATAATCGCTCCTTCAACTTGACTTTATTTTACTTTTCATTTATTTTCAGTTGGACCGATGGAGAGACGTGAACGTATCATTAATTTGACCAGCAATGATACTGGTTATCTGTATCAATTGAACTATCCACATAATATGGCTGAAAATGTTGATTTCACTCAACATTTAGTGGCACCATTCGGTCACAATATACTACTAGAATTGCATGGTGTCGAATTTACAGAGAATGGATGCCTGGATAATAATCTACTTGAGGTAGGTCTACCTATTTAATATGTTAACAAGAGTATGACCTAAAATGAAATATGTTCTAACTACACAAGATCTGATACGTGTAAACTGTATGTTGAAAGCCAGTTGTATAGTGTCACCGTATTGCGTGTTTATCAAACTTGTAAATAATGTTTAGAAAATTCAAGATTAGTTTTTATACCCCAAAAACATGCTCAACTTGAGAAAGGGAAGGAGCGGAAGTCTTTCCATTTAAAACTCATACGCGTTTGTTGGCTGCTGCTGTTTGCTTATAAGGTTCATTGTAATGGAAATTAATGCGATATGAAAAATGGCGCCTTTACCAGTAGCAGCAACACACCATGCAATGCTTTGAGCTTTATTAAGTTTGACATTAATATTCCTCTGGCAATAGTAGGTCAACAAAACACATCGTTGCTGGCAAAATGGCTAGCTATTCTTTGGGGGGAGAAAGACGCACACACACACACACATTTAAAATGTTTAAGTAGCAGTGTACCTTTAGCTATTTATACAATAAAGCTGTTGAATTAGGTAAATAGGCAAGTATTACGGCAATTTTGTTTCGTTTTGAATGTATTAAAATATGAATCAAGAACTTCATAACTTATATGCTAACTACGTTTCTCTTTTTTGGATTTTAAACAGCTGTTATTTGCCAATAAGTAAATGCGATAACATCAACTGGAGCATTCCACGGTCATGCAAATTATAATGCGTATTAAATAAAACAAAGTGATTAGTTATCTATCGAATTAATTTAAAAATAATATAAAATTTGTATAGACATGTTAGTTTATTAAATATGGAATAGGAAAAGTAAAAGTAAACAAAAGCCGTCATATGTCAGACGGGTCAAGTCAACATTCTGAATTGCAATCGTTGCATCCCAATTTCAGCAAAACTATTAAACACTTATAAATTTTAAGTGAAAAGCAAACATGCTGCTTATTAACAGAATTATAATGAAAAATATTTATTTTTAACTGTCACGTACAGACTAATCGCATCATGTGTCTGACAGAGTTGATTTTAGTTCCATTTTAATGACTTCAAAATTTCGAAGTATAAAATTTTTCAAAATATATATTTAAATACTTACACTCGTCCCACGATGCCGCTGTTAGTATCAAATGAAAGAGAAGAATCTTGACAAATACATACCATTTGTTTATTTTGATATATGATGATAAAAGGTTGTCAATAATGTCCTTTCCAAACTTTATCATTTAATATCCTTTGAAATTTTCAATAAACTCTTTCGAAAAAATGCAAAATTTAAAAAAATATATTTGTAAAATGGTAAAAAGTTCTACTTTAACATGGAATGCTCCAAATAAGTGACTCCAATCCAATCTCGGACACTACTATAACAGCGAATATATATATATATATATATATATATAAAACAGAGTAGGGTTAGTTACACCATTAAAAGCTCAAGAATGGCTAAGATCATTTCAAATGATTTGCAGCATTCGTCTCCGGAAAAAAGTAAGCGGGTGTGTCACCTCGCATGCAACATGAAAGGGAGAGTAACTAAACATTGTGGGACTTCAGCAGGCGTGGCACCTCACATGCAAATTAAATATTCAATATCACAAATATCGAGTAGTATGACAGGAAGAATAAATTAATATTATGCAATATGCAATAAATTAATACTCTATGGGCAATTCATTGTTCCTTATAACAATTTTGTATTTCTTGGAGATGAATTAGTCTAATTTTTGGCAATAGTCTGGCGGTATATTTTTTAATTCTTGCAGTAGCACCTTTTTAAACTCAGCTTTGCTGGAAGCCATGTGTTCCACATCTTTTTCATTGGAATAATACGACAAGTTCTCCATAGGAATTATGTCAGAAGTCTTTATAATTTCTCTTTAAAATTTGTATATATGAGTTTTGCAACATCATCACATCAATAGAAGTACAAAGATCATGGTTCTGCTGTGGTAAACGAACCTCTGGCCATCTCTAATCCACCCCCATGCTTTACAGTCAGTTTTAGGTTATTCAAACCTAGTTCCTGATTTCATTCTCACCACAGAAATGGTTTACCATCTGACGGAAATACGTTAAATTTCCTTTCTTCATTAAAGAAAATGTTTCTCTAGAAAAAAATCCTTGTGTTAATGTTCTTTTGGAAATCGCATTATTTGATTGCGCTTATTAATATTGGGCTCTTATCTTGCCTTTCTACCATTTAAACCTGCTTTGTGGAACATATTACTTACTGTATATAGCTTGATTTCTTACGCAAGTCTTTTTCAGCTATGGAAACAAATTGTCGTGCATATAAGAAGGGATTGGCTGCAAAAATTAAGCAGGGTTGCAATTATTTAAGTCGTGATTGCGATCTGTTTACGTTTGGCTTGTGCTTTTCAACACTATTTTTTGGTACGCTAAATGAATTCCAGATTATATTACAAAATGCTTGTATAAGTGAGATTTATAGAGGAACAAAAATTTGTTACCATGGTGTCCGAGTTTGGCTTTTAGTCACTGTATATAGTGCTTCGGAGTGTTGTTATTTGTGTTAGAAGAAGATCGGATCAGTGGACGCGGCATCTCCCACAGAAAGAAATTATTCAATATCATATACTTATCTCAAGCACTACTACAGGGAGAGCTTTAAAATTTCTGTGCAGTCATGTGCTATTAGTAACCATGCTAAAAATGGGCGTCATCGTATAAATGGGCGTATCACATCCCATACAAAGGACTTGAGTAGTATAAAAGGAGTAGTAACGATGCTTTGCGTGATTTCTCAATGTATTAGTATGAAAACCCTTGGTGAAAATGGGCGGTATCGAATCAGTAGGCGTGGCACCTTCAATATCACAAATAGGCATGGCAGCTCCTTCATAAAAAAATTAGGGAATACCGTATATTTTGAGCACTATGATAGGGAGAGCTTTGCATATTTGTATGAAGTCATCCGTTATTAATCTAAACAGCCGCGATGAAAATGGGCGGAATCGAATAAATGGGCTTGGTAGTTAACAAAAAATTTATACAATATCATATATTGCGAGTAATATGACAGAGATAGCTTTGATACTTTGTGTGACATCATCTATTATTAGTGTATGTAGCCGTGGCGAAAAATGGTGGAATTCGATTCGAAGTGATCGTGTCACCTCCGGTATAAAGTGAATTTTCAAAGGCATATATGTTAAGTATTATAGAAGGTTGAAAAAGGATCAGTAGGAGTGGCACCTCCCATACACAATGTTATTAAATCTTATATATTTCGAGTACTAGCACAGGGAAATCATTAATGCTAAAAATGGGTGGGAGCGGATAAATTGGGGTGGTGACTCCCATACAAAGTAATTATATAATTTTAATAAAAAAAACTTTGAAAAAGAAAAATATATATTTGACGATATCTGCGAACCTGTAGAAAAATCTCAATAATCTTTAGGGCCATAAAAATTCATATTCCGCTTTTAGATATGAATATTGTTAGAGACCGATATTCAAGATATCTTTGAGCATGTGATCATTCCCATTTTTTTTATTACAAAATCATTAATCTCTTATAACCAGAAGGGCTTCTTTTCTGTCAGATCTACTGTAACAATACTTAACTATTATATATCAGCATTTCAAAAGCCTTTAACCTTATTTTTCCGAAAATGAAGAAACAGGTTTTCACTCCATATATATAAATTGAACAAAATGATATTTATCGGACTGATTATGTCAAGTAGTAGTTAGGGGTTATCAATACGAGTCTTAAATTCAAACTTATAGGTTCGATCTACTTTAATTAATTTATTTATTAATGATATTATTTAGAACACATAAAATAATCTAACCCATAAAAACAAAGTTTTTACTAAAACTCTTTCTTTCCTTATGCATATGGGTTTTTAATATATCCGTGACGGTGCGTGACTGTGTGTGACTATCTTAAAATTAATATTTGGCCACAACAAGTCTATGAACAATGTTTCAGATCCATCGGATGAGGGAAAGTGGGGTTTTAATCTCTCCGTGACTGTGCGTGACTATGCGTGACTATGTCAAATTAATCTTTTTTCACAAGTATATCGACCAAGTTTCAGATCGGTCGATGAGGGTAACTGACATTTAGATCCTTGACTGTGCGTGACTGTGCGTAACTAAGTCAAAGTTAATCTGTAGTCACGACAAGACTATGGGCCAAGTTTCAGATCAATTGGATAAGGCGGAATGGGGTCCACCCATGGCAGACAGACAGACAAGCAGAGAGTATGGGTTAAAAGAAAGAGTTTTAAAAAGTTCGGAATGTCCCATAAAATTTGTTTGTTGTGGTTTTTAATAAATTCCACTTATTTACATAAGCAATTAAAATTAAATATGTAAAGAAAGTTTATTTGTGTTAGTATTATCTGTATTACATGATTATGATATATTGGATCACTTTCATTGTCTAAGAAAAATAATTTATGCAATGTTCTTTCTGTCCAAAAACGTTTTTCATCAGGGTGGATGTACATTCCTACAAGTGTATTGATGCGACATTTACAAAATGTTCATAAAATCAAATTGATTGATGAAATTGATAATGTTATTCGTATAAAACTCATGTAGGCGTAATGAAACTAATGTCTTTTAATAAATCGTTGGCGGAATTGATGTCTACTTTAGATGTAATCATGCTCTATGACTCTTTAAAGACTGTTAAATTTTTATAATTTCTTAATTTCTTGCAAAAGAAATAGTTTTCACTGTTATCCAATATAGAAAGTGTAAATTGCGATCTCATTTTTAAAACTTTTAATTTTAATGATTGAGTTTGAAATTGTTCAGGCTCAAGATCAAATATTTTTACTTTAAATAAAGCAAAAGCATTAGCACATTTGTTTCAAAAATTGATCTATGTATATTCGGCATGACAGGTTATACAGCTGTTTCGGGAAGAGTCACCAACCCTCATCAGTAACCAAAAAGCAGTAGATAGTTTGTTGGGTAAAAAGTTATATTCATATATATTTGCTGAAAACAACCAAATGAGAATTCAAGCAAAAGTTATACTATTTAAGCCTCTTCCAATATAACAAACTAAAAATAGAACAACTTTGAAACAAATATGATTTTTGAAACAAATGTGCTTTTGCTTTATTTAAAATAAAAACATTTGATCTTGAGCCTGAACAATTTCAAACTCAATCATTAAATTGATAAAGATCGAAAATAAGAATTTATAAGAGTGGTTTTTACTTCATCACCAAAAAAAAAATTGTATATAAACACGTAAAAATAAACAGGTTAAATAAGGAAGTGCTATTTTGTGCAGTGCTAAAAGACATACGAGTATACTATATAGTAGGGCAGGTCGATTTAAAAATCGCCCAAGTGACAAAGAAAATCCTATTCTAGGGATCAAAATAAGAAACTTTGCCCGAGGAACCATACCTCTAAAACGAATTCTGGTGTCCCGACTTTTGACCTGTCTGTCTGTCTGTCTCACTGTGCCCCAATCGAGTCCAAATGTATGATCGACCCACACTTGCTTTGGAGGGCCGACGCACCCATGCCAGTGGTACATTCCCTTGGTGGATTCCCCATACAAACATTTCAAAAAATCACCATTTTATGTTTAGAAGTGGGCTGACTACGTTTGATTTAATATTAAAATTTACACTCATACGTATACATACTTTTTACTCTGCTAATCTATACTAATATTATAAAGAGGTAATGTGTGTTTGTTTGTTTGTTTGTTTGTTTGTTTGTTTGTTTGTTTGTTTGTTTGTTTGTTTGTTTGTTTGTAGGAGGTAATCTCCGTAACTACTCATCTGATCTTCTTGAAATTTTCACAGAGTCTTACTGCGGATATGGGAAGTGCTATAGGCTATATTTTTTTTAATATTTTTAGTGGGCGTGGCACCTCCTACACAAAGTAAATTTTTAATATCATATACATATATTGAGTACTATGATAGAAAGAGCTTTGCAAATTTGTGTGAGATCACCTATTGTTAATATTAGTACTTACGCCGGAAATGGGCGGGATCGGATAAGTGGGCGTGGTACCTCCCATACAAGTAATAGTTCAGTATTATATTTCTCGAGTGCTGTGATAGATAGAGCTTTTAAAATTTTTTTGGTGTCACCTATTATTAATGTGAGTAGTAGGATGCAAAATGGGCAGTATCGGACCAATAGGCGTGGCACCTGCCATACAAAGTAAATATAAAATGCCATATATCTGAAGTACTGTAATAGTGAGAGTCTTGGGACTTTGTGTGAGCCCATAAGTTATTCATTTGATTAGTTAGACAAAAAATGGGCGTGATCGGAGCAGTGGGCGTGGCACCACCCATACAAAGTAAAAATTTAATAACATATTTCTGGAGTACTGTAAAAGAGAGAGCTTTGTGGCTTTGCGTGAGCCCATAGGTTCTTTGTGTGATTAGTCGAAGAAAAAAATGGGCGTGATCGAAGCAGTGGACGTAGCACCGCCCATGCAAAGTAAATATCTAATATCATATAACTGGTGTAATATAAAAGGGAAAGACTCTACATTTTGCATGAGTCCATCAGATATTAATGTGAGTAGTCCAATAAAAAATGGGCGGGATGGGATTAGTGGGCGTGGCACCTCCTATGTAAAAAATATGAAGCACTACGAAAGCGACAGTCTTTTGACAAGTTCATTAGTTATCAATGTGATTTGTCGTGGAAAATATATCGCCAAAACCAAAAATGGCCAAACCCAAAAATCGAGAAAAATAAAAATCGCCCAAAAAACAAAAATCTTCAAAATCAAAAATGAACAATATCAAAAAACGCTAAAAAGAAAAATTGCCAAATGATATTCTAAGTTCAGGGCCAATAGTTAAGTGTTGCCAGATCTAATATGGATAATCCATCTTCTTTTCATGGGCAGATACATGTGCCTTTTGCTCCAGGGTAGGAACGCCGAAAAATCTGATAATTGTTGTACCGAATGAAAAAACAAAAAACATTGTATATCAGCATCAGCAACCATTGAAATAAAAAAATCTATACTAATATTCTATACTAACATAACAAAGGGGTAATATTTGTTTATTTGTAGGGGGTAATCTCCGTTACTACTCATATGATCTTCCTGAAATTTTCACATAGTCTTACTGCGGATATGTGAGTGCTACAGGCTTTAATTTTTTTAAATATTTTTAGTGGTCGTGGCACTCCCATACATAGTAAATTTTTAGTATCATATATATTAAGTACTACGATAGAGAAAGCTTTGCAAATTTGTCTCAAGTAATCAATTATTAACGTGAGTAGTCCGACAAAAAAATGGCCGGGATTAGACAAATGCGCGTGGTACCCCCACACAAACTTAATATTAAATGTGATACATCTGAATTACTGTATTAGTGAGAGCCTTGGGACTTTGCGTGAGCCCTTTCATAACGATTCCGAAGGGGGAGGGGTAGGGGGAGGGGTAGGGGGAGGGGTAGGGGGAGGGTGTAGCGAAGCACACCGGGTTACATCTAGTAAATAATAATCATACGCCTTGACCATATTTTATTCAAAAAGATCGATTGGATGAGGGTAAATAACTTTCAGATCACTCCGTGATTATGCGTGACTATGTTTTGGTTGTATCATTTTCTTAATGTGTGCGTATATATCGTTATAAGTATGTACTCCACGTGTCATATTAGCCTCCTTTTTAGACACATGTTTCTTACTTCATTGCGAAACAAATACAAAAGACACCAAAATGAAAGAAAAATATAAGGTACTAGTACCTGTAAAAAGTGAAATATCTATTTATAATTTTTAGTAAAAATTAATCAGATTTTCATAGTTTTTCTGCAGCACTTTTCATGTAAGCCGTTTTTTTTAAGAACTATAAATTTGAACTTAAAGAAAAAGTTTTTTAAGATTTTTCATATGAAAACATTTCCAATTTCACTAATTGAAATTTTTGTTGTCTACAATTTATCATGTTTTGACGAATTCTTTATATATGTTTGTAGAAAAAATTTCGGATTAGAAATATTTGTCAGATTCTAATATTTTCCCTATAGAATCACCGCAAATCTATCAAATAATTAGACAAGTTAATAAAAAATCATGTGAGGCCGATCACAAGGGAGATGTGTAAACATCTAATAATTAAAGAAAAAATCAACATCATATTTTCCAGTGCATAAAAAATAAGTCGATTATGCTGTTTTCTGAAATTCAATTGATGTTTTCTGAAATGCAATTGATGTTTTCTGAAATTCAATTGATGTTTTCTGAAATACAATTAATGTTCTCAGCAATTCAAATAATGCTTTTTGAAATTCAATTGATGTTTTCTGAAATTCTATTTATGTTTTCTGAAATTCAAATGATGTTTTCTGAAATACAATTGATGTTTTCTGAAATACAATTGATGTTTTCTGAAATTCAATTGATGTTTTCTGAAACTCGAATGATGTTTTTTGTAATTATATTGATGTTTTCTGAAATTCTATTTATGGTTTCTTAAATTCAAATGATGTTTTCTGAAAATCGAATGATGTTTTCTGAAATTATATTGATGTTTTCTGAAATTCTATTTATGTTTTCTGAAATTCAATTGATGTTTTCTGAAATACAATTGATGTTTTCTGAAACACAATTGATGTTTTCTAAAATTCTATTGATGTTTTCTGAAATTCTATTTGTGTTTTCTGAAATTCAAATGATGTTTTCTGAAATACAATTGATGTTTTCTGAAATACAATTTATGTTTTCTGAAATTCTATTGATGTTTTCTGAAATTCTATTTATGTTTTCTGAAATTCAATTGATGTTTTCTGAAATACAATTGATGTTTTCTGAAATACAATTGATGTTTTCTGAAATTCTATTGATGTTTTCTGAAATTCAAATGATGTTTTCTGAAACTCGAATGATGTTTTCTGAAATTATATTTATGTTTTCTGAAATTCTATTGATGTTTTCTGAAATTCAATTGATGTTTTCTGAAACTCGAATGATGTGTTCTGAAATTCTATTTATGTTTTCTGAAATTCAAATGATGTTTTCTGAAACTCGAATGATGTTTTCTGTAATTCTATTTATGTTTTCTGAAATTCAAATGATGTTTTCTGAAATTATATTGAGGGTTTCTGAAATTCAAATGATGTTTTCTGAAATACAATTGATGTTTTCTGAAATTATATTGATGTTTTCTGAAATTCAATTGATGTTTTCTGAAATTTTATTGATGTTTTCTGAAATACAGTTTATGTTTTCTGAAATTCTATTGATGTTTTCTGAAATTCAATTGATGTTTTCTGAAACTCGAATGATGTTTTCTGAAATTATATTGATGTTTTCTGAAATTCTATTTCAGAAAACGAATGTTATATAAATTAAATTTAGTTGAAAATTTTTGGCAAATTAAAGCAAATAATCTAAAATTTTAAACAAACTAAGTTTCAATAGAATAAAAAAATAATTTTCAAACAAAGCTGAACGCATGCCAATGCGTTGATGAACTTCTTACATCTAACTATTCTGTTAGTAATCGCTTAGTTTTAAACAATCAACATGTTAGTGAAATTACGTAATTCTAAGGAGACTACATTTTTAAGTCTTGTGCGCTCTCAAAGGTGATGGAGAGCATGATCAATTTCCATCTTGTGAACTATCTAGAGCCAAACTCACTTATTAATGGCCGTCAGTATGGCTTCCGTAGAAATCGTTCCACGGGAGACCTGTTAGCTCTACTTTCGGAGCGCTGGAGTCGATCCATTCGCAATTTTGGCGAAAGTAAAGTGATTGCTCTGGATATTTCCAAGGCATTCGATCGTGTATGGCACGGTGCATTGAAATCAAAGCTTATTGGATTTGGGGTCGGTAATGACTTCTCTCGATTTATATCGAGTTTTCTCAGAGACCGAACAATACGTGTTGTTATTGATGGGGTCTCATCTAATGAGTTTCAGCTTAATTCAGGGGTACCCCAAGGTTCCGTTCTTTCTCCTTCCCTTTTCCTTATCATTCTGAACGACCTTCTTGGTCAAACTTTTAATTCTATTTACTCTTTCGCAGATGACAGCAGCATTTGTCATTCATTTTCCTTTAATTGTTGGCCAAGCCTCTTGGAGTTTGGAGGTAGAAAGCAGACAATGAATGACACACTCAATCAAGACCCCGTTAACAATCTCCGAGTGGGGTAAAGCGAATATGGTTGATTTTAATGCGCTGAAGACTAAATGCTGTATGTTGACCCATAGGGCAATGGAATCAACAATGTCATCTGTATATAAGGGTGTTCTAGGCATAATAATTCAATGTGATGTTCGTTGGAACGAGCATGTTTTTCAAGTGTCGAAAGAAGCATTCAAGTGTCTTGGTTTTCTAAAACGGTGCAAAAATTACTTCACTGCTTCTGATCTCCTTAACATTTATACCACTAACATTCGACCGAAAATGGAATACAACTCCCATTTATGGGCAGGAGCTTAAAAGTCTATTTTAGAGCTACTGGACCGTGTACAAAGGAGGGCGTTGGCGCTAATCAATGACATTAGAGTATCCAACTCTGTTGATTCTTGGGAACACCGTTGGAAAGTGGGTTGTGTAGCACCGTTCTATAGATATTACCATGGGAAATGTTCTTCTGAGATTAGCAAACTTATTCCCAGTGCCCGAGTTTCGGTTCTCTCTACCCACTTCTCTAGTATATCACATCCGTTTGTAGTCTATTGTCCAGTTGACCGCACAACGCATTACAGAGAGAATTCGTTTATCAGTCGAACTAACCGTATGTGGAATAAACTCCCCGCAGAGGTCTTTGCTGACAGTTGTAATCTAATAAAATTTAGGTCAAATATCCACAAACACTACTCCCTCTTTCCTCCTTCCCACAACCTATTTTCCTGA
This sequence comes from Cordilura impudica, assembly GCA_963682025.1. NCBI lineage: Eukaryota > Metazoa > Arthropoda > Insecta > Diptera > Scathophagidae > Cordilura > Cordilura impudica. The sequence goes on from OY821520.1 coordinate 154,037,668, forward strand.
AATCAACACAATGCAGTGCATTTGTAGGGGGCATCCCCTGAGTGTTGGTTAATAAAAAAAAAATATTGATAAAAAATAGAATATTTAAAAAAGTCAAATAAAACAGTTTTGAAACTTTTAGCATTGCTGTTTTGTTGTTGACTTTGTGGAAGATTGTTCCAAAGACGAGCGGCATGTACATAAAATTGCCATTCAAATACTCGGCATTGATGTCTTGGAATTACAATATTTCAGTTTCTTGGCTATTGGAAAAAACGGATTTTTTCAATTATATATTTGGGTGTTTGTCTGTTTATTATTTTATGCAAAAATGTAAGAGTGCGAATTTTCAAAAGATTATCAAGAGAGTCCCTGTAAAGATTACTGGAAACAGAGGAAACATGGTCAAATCTGCTCAATCCATATACATATCTTATAACATTATTAAACAGGAGATTTAGTTTCCTATTACTGACTGCATCACAGCTTCCAAATAGCTCACACCCATACATCAGGGAAGGAATCAGATACGTCTTGGCAAGTAAGGCCCTTATTCTTAAAGGGGTGAAATACTGTGCGGACCAGACAGCTCGTAGTTTTGCATAAGTTTGACCAACCAATGAATTTATATGATCAGTCCATGTTAAATTGCTATTGAAAGTTATCCGTAGATTTTTCGCGTATTAACAATTTTAATTTTCTGGCCATTTAAAGCAATATCTTCAGAAATTGTGGGAATTAAACTTTTTTTTCATATAACAATGCATTAAGATTTCTGTGAATTCATTATCCCAAAGGTAGATTCTGCAAAAGTCGTCATTTAGAAGGGTTATGCCTGAAGCAATATTCATAACTGGGCTACTTAAAGTACGTCATCTGCGTATAAATGTATCTTACAATTGGAGAGTTGTTTTGGCAAATCATTTGCAAACAAGGAAAATAAAATTGGACCTAAAATAGAGCCCTGAGGAACACACTTAGTAAGGGATAATCTATATGACCATACACCGTTTACAAATACTGATTGTGTGCGGACCGAAAGATATGATGACATAAGTTTGATTGATATATCCATAAATCTAAAAAGGTGTTTCAGTTTTCCAAGGAGTATATTATGGTCTACCGTATCGAAGGCCTTAGAATGGTCTAGAAGCACTAAAAAGTTTATATTTCCATTTTGCAATCCTTGCCGTATTTTGTCACTACCTTCCACAAGAGCCATAACGCAGCTATGGCTCTGACGAGAACCAGATTGCGTACTGCAAAGCAAATTATGAGTATTGACATATGAAATCATATGTTTATACAACAGTTTTTCCAAGACTTTCGATAGAAAACACAATATAGCTATGTGTCTGAATTCTCCATTTGACTTAGGTAATGACACAATTTTTGCATGTTCCAGCGGGTACATACATGACATTATAATAGCATTAAACAGATTAGTAACATACGGCAGAATCAGGGGTAGAAGTAGTCTTATAAATTTTGGGTGTAAGTTATCACTGCCCATTGCATTTGATTTTATTAAAGAGCACATTGAAATAACGTCGTTTTGAGTAACGGAGGAAAATTGAAAATGTTCGCTGATAATCCCGTTATCCGTATTTAAGGTGTCTGAGGAAAAATTATAAAAAGTGGAATTTGCTTTAATTACAGATGCGTTGGTAAACGTTCTGTTAAGCATATTTGCATCTACTTGGCAAGCGAACAAAAGCTAAACAAAGATATGCTAATTTTTGCTAAAACGCGTGTTCGAAATGAAAATCAGTCAAATGACTACAAGCACTGATAACCACTATTTAATAAGTTCCGAGATAACTGGAAAAGTGTCAATCATAACAAAATACAGTGCTACAGAGACAAGATCACGTCCTACTTGACCGTTTCGAAAATGAAAATTTACTTGGATTTTACCGATCTGAACTTGCCAAAAAAAAAAAATAGTCATGGATGGCTATGGTTATACTTCGTGTCGTCGGTGGAGTGAGACGTGTTTTTTAAATCTCCTCATATTTATTAAAAACTACAGATTTAAAACATAGTTTTATATAAAATTTGTACTAAATACAATATTTTTATAATTGCTGACATCAGTGTGGCACTATTTAAATTTTAACTAATATAATATAGAAAGCTTTGATCACAATAACTATTATTTACAAAAATAAAAGTGAACCGAACAGAAATTAATAAAAAAAAAAATATAAAAAAAAACACTCAATATTTACACGAAAACTATCAACAAGAAATATTGTCTACAGCTGTTTCTTCTACCCAAAATACTGGTTGATTGTGTGTAGCCAGATCGTAGCTTTACTGTAATCGTTACCATTTTTCGTGACCATAGCTAACAATTCTGTTACCTTATTTAAAGTTGTGCTGTTTTTGACCTGTAGAGCTTAATAATGGCATGTTTGAAAAAAGGCTGCTCTTTGGTTGATTATGAAGAAAGAATGCTTACTTACCTGTTGGCTTTGTCATGGTTTATGTCACTTTAAATGTAGTGGCCTGTCTGGTTTGGTTGCTGAGTTAGTATCTAAACATAAAAACTTGCACTGGCGCTGTAATGGACGTCAAAAAATTGGTGCTGATGTTTATCGTTTCTTTCAAAGTACGAAAGATAATTTTTTGCAAATTCAACAAAACCTTAATAATTTATCTGGTCAAATTAATGATTATGGAAAGCTTTTTGATGATTTCAAATCCTTAGAGGGATTGCTGTCACCATCCCCAACTCGTCGTAAGTCTCCAAGGTTCTTGAATAAAGAAAATTCTAGTCAGAATCCTGGTCCTAATGGAGCACATCAGAATGGTACTACTGCTACTGCATCTGCTTTACATTTTCCAAATCCTTTTCAGAATATTACTGGTATTGATCATGCCGTTTCTCATTCAAACAACGTTCAAGTTTTAATCAATAAACCTACTCCAATATTAAATGAAACTGCAGCATTTCCGATTACATCAAATGCTAATAACCATAGTACTCAGCATGCTCTGAACATTATTGCTCCAAATATTTCTTCAATGCCCAGAACTGCTACGGCTAATAATTTACTTTATAATCCTGAAAACGCTGGTCGATTGATTAATTTGCTTCAATGTCTGGTACTTCAAATATAGTGCCTACAACTGGTATTGAATCAATACCCACTTCTAGAGGGTTGCGAACAATTCCTTCGAAGAAAACTGTATTTGCTACACGTTTCGCACATGATACAAAAGCTGATGAGATGAAATTTTATGTGATCTCTAAGATTAAAAACTGTATTCCTGAGGATATTAGTGTTTACAAAATGAATTCCAGAAATAGAGCATCATTTAAAATAATTGTTCCTGAATACCTAGTTGAACAAATCGTAGATGCCAGTTTTTGGCCTAAAAATGCATTAATACGTGAATTTATATATAGAGAAGAAGATAATGCTCGGCTTCCCAAATCCGCTGATCAAAATCCAAAAAACTAATATACATCTTGTATCAAAACGTTAGAGGTATGAATTCAAAACTTTCGTCAATTTATTGTAATAGCTTTGGCTTCAATAATCATATTATTATATTTACGGAGACCTGGCTCAGTAAAAAAGTTAATAACTCTGAAATTTTTTGCCCTAAATATCAAATTTTCAGAAAAGATAGAGAAAGTTGTGAAAGAATTGAAGCCGATAAAAATAATAATCAGTGTAATAATGTAATAAAAAAGTGTGGTGGCGGCGTATTGGTTGCTATACTAAACGAATTTTCGTCTGAAGAAATTATCTTAAACGATTTTTTACATATTGAGATTATATGTGTTTTAGCTAAAATTAATAACAGGTCCATATACATTATTTGCTCATACATTCCGCCTAACTCTCCGCTTTCTGTTTATGAGGATCATCTGAAAGCTGTTAATTTAATCCAAAATTATATAAAACCATCTGATTTATTAATGTTAATTGGAGATTTTAACATGCCGTCTACATCCTGGAAAGCTGATCCTGATACCAATTATTTAGTTCCATCTCATTATGCCGATTCTTCAGCTGCATTTATTCATGGTTTATTGGAAAATTGTCTTTTCCAAGTCAACTCTGTCACAAATGCATTTGGTAGACTGTTGGACCTTATTTTCGTTAATGAACCTAATGACTTTTCAATATTGCGGCATAGTCCTATTTCTAATCCGGAAGATATATACCATCCAATACTTGAGATATCTTGCTTTTGTTCCTATCCTCTTCAGCGATAAAATCTTTTGCTTTAATAAAACTAATTACCAAGATTTACAACTCCATCTATTCCAAATTGACTGGATAAATGTGTTATCTCGTTGCAATGATAACTTGGACTTGTGTTTGCATACATTTTACCATCACCTCTTTGAATGTTTCTCGGCATCTGTACCTAAAGTGTTACCTCCTAAATCGAATGGTCCTCCTTGGAATACGAAACATCTATCTTAACTTAAAAATAAGAAAAACAAAATGTACAAAAATTATAGAAAATATGGAACATTGATAGACTATATGAAATACTCGTTATCAAGATCGGAATTTATTATTGCTAATCAATTGGCCTATAATAACTATTTAATTAAAGTAAGGAATAATCTAAAAAATAATCCAAAATCATTTTATAAATTTACTAATTCTAAAAGACGTACTGCGGACTTTCCTTCGGTTATGAAGTACGGTGATTTAGAATCTTCAGATGATAATTCCATAAGTAATATGTTTGCAGAATTTTTTGCATCAACTTATTCTTCGACAGTATTTAGTAGCAATAATCTGTATCCATACATAATATCGGAATCTTCAATTATTAATATACCATCCATCAATCAACATACAGTTCTGAATGACCTGACAAAATTTAAATTGTCGTATGCTGCTGGTCCTGACGGTGTTCCTAGTTGCATTTTAAAGCGCTGCGCACATTTATTGTATATTCCTTTGACTTATATGTTTAACATATCCCTTAAATTGGATTACTTTCCCTCCCATTTGGAAAGAATCATTTATTATTCCCTTCTTTAAGTCTGATCTAAAGCTGGTATTTTGAATTATAGAGGTATTGCTAAACTAAGTGCTATTCCAAAACTATTTGAAAAACTTATATATGATACGCTGTCACATCATGTGTCCTCTATCATATCTCCAACGCAGCATGGATTCTGCAAATCACGCTCTACAATAACAAATCTTTTGGAGCTTACAACTTTGATTAATAAAACCATCATTTGTTTTATTAATATGAAACAAACAGATGTTATTTATAATCATTTTAGCAAGGAATTCGATAAAGTAAATCATGATCTATTGTTGTTTAAGCTTGACCGTATGGGCTTTGGTATATTGCTGATAAAATGGATTGGATCATATTTAAAAGACAGAACACAATGTATTAAGTTTCGTAACTCGTATTCCAACAACATGTTAATACATTGTGTTCTGTCTTTTAAATATGATCCAATCTGGTGTACCTCAAGGTAGTCACTTGGGACCTCTTTTATTTACGCTATTTATAAATGATCTTCCTTCTGTAATTAAACACTCAACTACATTAATGTATGCAGACGATGTAAATTTAATTTTTACCCTCAATAATCTTGATCAACAATCACTTTTACAGAATGATATTGATCGTTTAACTACTTGATGTAATATTAATCTAATGGACCTAAATGTCAAAAAATGCAAATATATGATTTTTACAAGATCAATTCCAATTAATGGTCGGTATATCATGAATAATGCTGTCCTTGATTTAGTGGATTCATTCAATGACCTTGCCGTACTTCTGGATAAAAAATTAGACTTTAGAAGTCATATTTCGCTAACAATAAATAAAGCTACTGGTGTACTTGGATTCATTAAATGGTGGGCTAAAGAGTTTTCAGATCCGTATACGACAAAACAATTGTTTACTACCTTGGTAAGACCAATACTCGAATAAGGGTCTGTAGTCTGGGATCCGCAATATCATACACATTCGAACAAAATTGAATCAGTTCAAAAACAATTTTTGTTATTTTATCTTCGTGGTTTGGGCTGGGATCCTAATATGAGGTTGCCATCTTATGAAAATCGTCTGGCTCTAATTAAGCTTTCTACATTGAAAAGTCGCAGACATATGCTAAATGTTACTTTCCTGTTAAAACTGTTAAATGGTAGTCTTAAATCTGAAATTCTTACCAACAAAATAAATATAAATATTCCTTTTCGATCATAAAGAAATTATAACTTTCTAACTATCAAATATTATTGTACAAACTATGCTAAATTTAATCCACTTCGTAGAATTTGTGATGAGTTTAATATGCTGTATCAGTTTATTGATTTTAATAAAAGTTTGGATATTGTGAGAAGAGATATTATATTACACTTAAATGCATTAAATTAACTGAATTAAATAAATGTTATATATCAATTTTGTTAAATGTTTAATTTTATATGTAAATTATAATATAAATGTATACTTTAAGTAGTCTGTAAGGATGATTCCATAGACTGAATAAATAAATAACTAAATAAAAAAGTTATTTTGTGAGTTTAGCAAAAAAAAACCCCCATCTAAAACAGTTCTTTTTTCAACGTAAAAATAAAATGTCGGATGGAACTCTTAAAAAGAGGCTTTTATTTTGCCGTCATCAAATAAAACTCTTTTGAGGAGTTTTTTTTTCCATCCGTCCGTCCGTCCGTCTGTGTGTCCATGTAAACCTTGTAATCAAACTGCAGGCCGCAAATATGAATACATTTCGATGAAATTAGGCATTTAAGCTTTCATCAGCCATAGGATGAACGCTATTGAAATTGGTGAGAAGCGGTCCATGTTCAGACCTAGCCCCCATACAAATGACCCCTATGACATCGACATAAATTGTCATAAGATCCAAATTGTCATATAGATCTTACTAAAATTGGGTTTGTATGCGTTTATTACATCCATTAATGAGTAGTCCAAAAATGATCCCTATGGGACAACTCTTAGTCATAGGCCCCATATAGAGCTATTTCCCGATCTTCACTCAAATCTATCAAAAAGCAAAAATATTGCACTGATTCTTCTTAAATTTTGTTTTTATATATTTTTGCAAAATACAAGAGAATTTTCCAAACATGATCAGGATCGGTCCATTTTTGGACCTAGTCCCCATATAGATATATCATCCGATATGAACTTTTTCATATCTGCAGCCAAAAAAATTAATAAAAATCCCACTCAAATTTAGTTTATGCTTATTTTTTATATCTAATTAGTTGGGCCTAACAGGTAAGGTCTCTAAACACATGGTATAGGGTATCGTGTAGTCGGTCTAGACCGACTATAATTTTCTTACTTGTTTTACTTTTGCAATAAGTTAGAATCGTGAGTATTCCGATAATTTTTCTCCAAGGCCCTTAGCGATTGATAAACCGCTTTTTAAGTTCTGGGAGGCAAAAAAATAGCTTATCCGTATTTATATAAATTTGCCAAAAACGTAAGCGTGGAAAGAGTATTCTCTGCTCTTAAATTGGTGTTGAGCGACTTGCGTGCAAATCTTTCAGCAGAAAATTTGGAAAATGTTTTGTTCGTAAAATTAAACAAATAAAATTTTATTTAAATTGCTACACACAGTATAAATAAACAAAATGAGTTTTATTTTAGAGGGAAAAAATAAAACTCCTCAAAATAGTTTTATTTTATTTTATATCAGATAGACTCAATAGAAAAACAAAAAGAAGAAAATAAACAAGATGAGTTTTATTTTAGACGGAAAAAATAAAACTCTTCAAAAGATAGGTCCGGATAGGTCCATTTTTCGGCCTAGTCCTCATAAAAATAATGCATCCGATATGAACTTTTTCATATTTGCAGGCAAAAACATTAGTAACAAGTAAGAAAATTATAGTCGGTCTAGACCGACTATACGATACCCTATACCATGCCTTTAGAGACCCTATCTCTTAGGCCAAACTAACTGGACATAGAAAATAAGCATAAACCAAATTTGAGTGGGATTTTTATTAATTTTTTTGGCTGCAGATATGAAAAAGTTCATATCGAATGCTATATCTATATGGGGACTAGGCCCAAAATTGGCCCGATCCTGACCGTGTTTGGTAAAGTCTTTTGTATTTTGCAAAAATATACACAAACAAAATTTGAGAAAAATCAGTGCAAGATTTTTGTTTTAGATAGATTTAAGTGAAGATCGGGAAGCACCTCTATATGGGGCCTATGAGTAAGAGTTCCCCATAGGGGTCATTTTTGGACTACTCATTAATGGATATAATAAACGCATATAAACCCAATTTTAGTAAGATGTACATGACAATTTGGATCTTACGGCAATTTATGTCGATTCCATAGGGGTCATTTGTATGGGGTCTAGTTCTGAACATGGACCGATTCTCACCAATTTCAATAGCGTTCATCCCATGACCGATAGAGGCTCATATACCAAATATCATCACAATATATTCATATTTGCGACCTGCAGTTTGATTACAAGGTTTACATGGACACACAGACGGACGGACGTACGGACGGATGGACATCGTTAAATCGAATGAGATAGTGATTCTGATTCGATCGATATAATAAAAGACGGGTCTAGGTCAAATATTTTTGGAAGTTACAAACAGCAGCACAAAGTCATTATACCCAAACCACATAGTGGTATAGGGTTTGCAAAATACAAGAGACTTTACCACACATAGTCAGGATCGTTCCATTTTTGGGCCTAGTCCCCATATAGATATGGCATCCGATATGAACCTTTTCATATCTGCAGCCAAAAAAATTAATAAAATTTCCACTCAAATTTGGTTTATGCTTATTTTCTATTTCCAGTTAGTTGGGCCTATGAGATAGGGTCTCTAAACGCATGGTATAGGGTATCATAAAGTCGGTCTCGAGCGACTATAATTTTCTTACTTGTTTTTTATTAATTGTTTGTATATTTAGTTCTGCACCAGATGTGTTTTTTCTTCTTTTTTTTAAATAGAATATAAAAATTGTATCCAATGTTCATTTAAATGCTTTAAATTGTTTAGGTTTTCGCAAAATATTATTCCACTCAGTATGGGAAGATGATTCTGGGTGTTTACAAAACTTTTTAACTTTCCACAACTATTAGTATATGTGTAGAAAACGTCTTACTTGTGTTTATTGTACAATCCGTCTTTATATCTTTAAATTTACATATTATAAGCTAATTTTGATAGAAATATTTAATAATATAAGGCAAAACTAAATTAGCGAAGATTTTTAGCCAAAACTAATTTCAAACTATTTTTTGAAATATCCGATTATTTTTAAGTATGGTCCCTTAGTTTGACTTTGGGTATGCTAACCAGGCTGCGTTAAAAAAAAAGAATTTCTATTTGGTCTACTCTGCTTATAAACAAGTAAGAGTGTTAAATTCGGCTGGGCCGGATCTTTGATACCCTCCACATTATTCATTTTCAATTTCCATTTTTTTATCATTATTCATTTTCCATTTTTCACTTTTCAATTTTCATCTTTCGTTTTTCATTTTTAGTTTTTCATTTTTAATTTCTCATTTTCCATTTTCGATTTTTCATTTTTCATTTTCCATTTTCCATTTTTCTTTTTCATTTTTCATTTTTAATTTTTAATTTTTAATTTTTAATTTTTAATTTTTAATTTTTAATTTTTAATTTTTAATTTTTAATTTTTAATTTTTAATTTTTAATTTTTAATTTTTAATTTTTAATTTTTAATTTTTAATTTTTAATTTTTAATTTTTAATTTTTAATTTTTAATTTTTAATTTTTAATTTTTAATTTTTAATTTTTCATTTTTAATTTTTAATTTTTAATTTTTAATTTTTAATTTTTTATTTTTAATTTTTAATTTTTAATTTTTAATTTTTAATTTTTAATTTTTAATTTTTAATTTTTAATTTTTAATTTTTAATTTTTAATTTTTAATTTTTAATTTTAATTTTTAATTTTTAATTTTTAATTTTTAATTTTTAATTTTTAATTTTTAATTTTTAATTTTTAATTTTTAATTTTTAATTTTTAATTTTTAATTTTTAATTTTTAATTTTTAATTTTTAATTTTTAATTTTTAATTTTTAATTTTTAATTTTTAATTTTTAATTTTTAATTTTTAATTTTTAATTTTTAATTTTTAATTTTTAATTTTTAATTTTTAATTTTTAATTTTTAATTTTTAATTTTTAATCTTTAATTTTTAATTTTTAATTTTTAATTTTTAATTTTTAATTTTTAATTTTTAATTTTTAATTTTTAATTTTTAATTTTTAAATTTTAATTTTTAATTTTTAATTTTTAATTTTTAATTTTTAATTTTTAATTTTTAATTTTTAATTTTTAATTTTTAATTTTTAATTTTTAATTTTTAATTTTTAATTTTTAATTTTTAATTTTTAATTTTTAATTTTTAATTTTTAATTTTTAATTTTTAATTTTTAATTTTTAATTTTTAATTTTTATTTTTTAATTTTTAATTTTTAATTTTTAATTTTTAATTTTTAATTTTTAATTTTTAATTTTTAATTTTTAATTTTTAATTTTTAATTTTTAATTTTTAATTTTTAATTTTTAATTTTTAATTTTTAATTTTTAATTTTTAATTTTTAATTTTTAATTTTTAATTTTTAATTTTTAATTTTTAATTTTTAATTTTTAATTTTTAATTTTTAATTTTTAATTTTTAATTTTTAATTTTTAATTTTTAATTTTTAATTTTTAATTTTTAATTTTTAATTTTTAATTTTTAATTTTTAATTTTTAATTTTTAATTTTGAATTTTGAATTTTTAATTTTTAATTTTTAATTTTTAATTTTTAATTTTTAATTTTTAATTTTTAATTTTTAATTTTTAATTTTGAATTTTGAATTTTTAATTTTTAATTTTTAATTTTTAATTTTTAATTTTTAATTTTTAATTTTTAATTTTTAATTTTTAATTTTTAATTTTTAATTTTTAATTTTTAATTTTTAATTTTTAATTTTTAATTTTTAATTTTTAATTTTTAATTTTTAATTTTTAATTTTTAATTTTTAATTTTTAATTTTTAATTTTTAATTTTTAATTTTTAATTTTTAATTTTTAATTTTTAATTTTTATTTTTTAATTTTTAATTTTTAATTTTTAATTTTCTTTTTTTCATTTTCCATTTTTCATTTTCCATTTTTAATTTTTCATTTTTCATTTTCCATTTTTCATTTTTCATTTTCCATTTTTCAATTTTCATTTTTCATTTTCCATTTTTCAATTTTCAATTTTTCATTTTTCATTTTCCATTTTCCAATTTCCATTTTACATTTTTCATTTTCCCTTTTCCATTTTTCATTTTTTATTTTTATTAATTTTTAATTTTTAATATTTAATTTTAATAGTAAAAAAAAATGTGGTAAAACTTGCTTAGGCCAATGTGACACGTGCAGTATTAATATAAACACAACTGTAATGACTTCAACAATAAGAAGAATTACAACATATACAACATATCTTACGAAAAACAACAAACACACTGACAAATTTTAGTTTTTCAAGGGTTTTTTCAAAGTTTCATTCATAGCTCGTGAACCAATTGACCGATTTTGACGATTTTAAATAGCAACTCCTTTGGGATATTAATAAACGATTTTTTATAAAAACGAATGGTCTAGCTTAGATATTGACGGCGTGATCGTGATTTCCACAGACAGATGGACAGACGGACAGACGGTCATCGGTAAATCAACTTCCCTTGTTGTAAGGATCAAGAAAATACATTTTTTTGGGGTCTCAGGAATTTATTTCGATGCGTTACTAACGGAATGACAAATCTATATATACCCTCTGCCACTGAGGTGTGGAGGATATAATAATGAAATTTTTCTGCTAGAAGTAAATTCTTTTTACAAAAAAATGTAATTTTATAAAAAAAAATTTAAATAAGAAGTTATAATAATACTGCCGATAATTATCGGCAACTATTAAATGGGTACCAAAAATTCGGTACCGAATTAAACACGCTACTACTTTTTTTTCTGAATTAATATGAAAATATTAAAGTAGTTTGGTGAGCTATTCCATTACCAAAACTAATAATACACCATTCTACTTATAATGGTCACTTATAAACATTTAAATACAAATGCATTTTATTCAAAAGAAAAATTTTTTTAATTATCATAAATATAATAATGTGAATTGCTTTTTTAATTTGTTTCTCATTTATGTAGATCTACGATAACTATGCTGACAATAATGGTACCAAGTGGCAGCTATGCAAATTTCAAAATGCTAATTTTCATACTGGCAGTCCTCTTGATGCTAATTTCTTTACCACAAATATGAATGGACAACATCAACCAGAATATAACTCGGATTCGAAGGATGGCGTTGGCCCCCATTCTGCTGCTACCTATCGAACTATGGAAACATCATCATTGTCGTTATCATCAACAACAACAGTTGCTGAATTTTTACTACGCCAACAACAGCAATATATACCAATACCGCCATCTCTGCCACCCGTTTACATAACATCATATCTAAATACGTTGTACATACGTCAACGTAGCACTGCCAAATCCATTGCCAATCTAAATTGTACCATACATTTACAATGGGGTAAGTACCTAGTGCTTCAAAAGTATAAGTTTAAAATAAAAAAAATATTTAAAAAGCCAACAAAGACTAAATGGCCTGAAGTTCAATGGATGAAGCGCAATGAATGTAACGTTCTTGTAAATACGTGAATATTTGTTGTTGATTTGGGTGAAATTTATTTTTGTACAGTGTTTTTCTTTATTAATAATACAGTGTTATGGGAAAAATAGTGTTTTCTTAAAATAACTATACGCTAAGAATCATCACCATTACTTAAAATTTTTCCAATTAAAAAATACATATGTTGAATATATATGCCACCCTAATATGCGATATGATGTAGTAGAATGAGTAAATGAATTTGCAAACTGGGTAATGAATTAATTATTCCATTCATTTGTTACAGTAAGTGTTCACTTTATTCTTTTTTTTTACCTGACGTTTTAATTTTTTTTTTATTTTGTGTCTATTTGCTTAAGTTTTGTTAGTATTTCTGTTCTTACTGAAGTTGTACTGTTGAAGTGTTCGTAGTACATTTTAAAGGACAGTTGACATTCATTTGATGTTGGCAAACTAATATTGTTTGCCATTTAAACGATGTTTCAACCATTTTTTTTACCCTTATCCAAAAAAGTTGCAAAAAGAACTAAAACGAATGCATTTCTTTTAAATTAATTTTTAACAAATATACATTCTAGTTAGTTGTTAGGCGCCCGTTAAAACCTTTCCATAGTATATTCTGATGTACACATAAATTTATATTTAGGTAACAAAATGTACTTTTTAGGCAAAGATACTATTTTTAAGATTATGTATTTCTTAAGAAGAAGTAGCATTTCTTTGAATTTAATTTTTTTTAATATACTTTTACAAAAAAATTTACTTTTTTTTAAGAAAAGGTACTTTTTAAAGATACTTTATTTAAAACAAAAAATTAACTCGTTATTTTTAAAAAAGCAAATTTTTTAAAATTTTTAAGAAAAAGTACCCTTTAAAAGAATAGATGAATATCAATTTTTTTAATAAAGTATTCTTTTTAAAGAAAATTAAATTTTATTGAATAGGTACTTTTTTAAGAAAATGTACTTTAAAAAAAAATAATATGCAAGAATGTGTATTTTTTAAGAAAATGTGTTCTTTAAAGAAACGGTATTTTAAAAATTGAATTCTTCAGCAAAAAGAATTTTTTTAGGAAAACAAACTTATTTAAAAAAAATACTTTTTAAGAAAAGTTAAGAATATGCACATTTTCACAAATTTTACTTTAAAAAAAATTGTATTTTAATGAATAGTTATTTTGTAAGAAAAGTAACTTTTTTAAGAAAAGTCACTTTTTTAGGAAAAGTTGCTTTTAAGTAAAAGCTACTTTTTTAAGAAAATTTACTTTTTAAGAAAAAGAACTCTTTAAGAAAGGGTAATTTTTAAGCAAAGGTAATTTTTAAGGAAATGTAATTTTTAAGAAAATTTACTTTTTAAGAAAATTTACTTTTTAAGAAAATTTACTTTTTAAGAAAAGGTAATTTCTAAGAAAAGGAAATTTTTAACAAAATGTAGTTTTAAGAAAAATTATTTTTTGGGAAAAGTTACTTTTTAAAAACGGTACTTTTTTAAAAAATATTCTTTTTAAGAAATTATCCTTTTTAGGATAAGCAATTTATTGAGAGAAAGTGCTTTTTAAGAAAACTTACTTTTAAAGAAAATGTACTTTTTAAGGAAAGGTACTGTTTAAGAAAATGTGTCTTTTATGAAAATTTAGTTTTTAAGAATAGGTACTTTTTTAAAAAAGTTACATTTTAAGAAAAGGTACTTTTCAAGGAAACGTAATTTGAAGAAAAATTAATTTTTAAGAAAAGGTACTTTTTAAGAAAATGTGCTTTTTGAAGACCAGGAATTTTTTTTCAGCAAATGTGTTTTTAAAGCAAGAGGTACTTTTTATGAAAATGAAGTTTTTAAGAAAATATACTTTTGAGGATAAGGAACTTTTTAAGAGAAAGTGCTTTTTAAGAAAACGTACTCTTGAAGAAAATGTACTTTTTAAGAAAAGGAACTTTTTTCAGAAAATGTACGTTTGAAGGAAAAGGTACTTTTTATGCAAATGTAGTTTTTAAGAAAAGGTACTTTTTAGGAAAAGGTAATTTCTAAGAAAAGGTAGTTTTTAAGAAAAGGTCCTTTTTAAGAAAATATACTTTTTAAGAAAAGGGACTTTTTTCAGAAAATGAGCTTTTAATAGACGAGGTACTTTATTATAAAAAGACATTTGCTTAAGAAATTGGACTTCTTTACGAAGAGTCACTAGCAATAATATACAGGCTCCGTGAAATAACTCCCAGGTGCAAGAAGTCCCAAGGAAAAAATGAAATTAGTTCAAATTAGTTAGTATGAAATAATGGAGTTATTTCATTTTATTAACTGGGACTTATTTCATAATGAAATAACACCCAAATGAAATTACTGCCAAAAGAATTTAACATGGGAGTTATTTCATTTTATTTTATTTTTTGGTGTTATTTCATTTGCTGTGGGAGTTATTTCATTTTTTGTGGGAGTTATTTCATTTTCAAAAATTTTTAATTTCTTAAAATTTTTCAACATTTTAAACGGTATTTATAACGGGATATTTCAGACTATTTCAATGATATGCCTTAAGTAGACCAAGCTCAATCAGTTGATTTATAAATTTTGAAGTGTTAAGTTGTGTTAAGTTTAAACGACAATAAGAACAATGACTACCGCGCGGCGCTGCCGGCTCCGTTTGCATTTTATACCCATAATATACATTTCCCTAAATCGTATTAATAACAAGTTTATTTCAGATTTTCCCATTTGTATTTGTTTAATGAGTAAGAAGTCGACAAAAAGTTATGAACATTTATTTAATTATATTAATTTGGAAATTTTGCCGCTGGACGGAGCTACTTTTATAACTGATAACGAATTAGGCCTACGTAAAGCCTTAAAAACAGTATTTCCAACATCACAGTTATTTGGTTGTTGGTTTCGTTAAATTCAGGCGGTACGGCGGCAAATAACAACCAAATATAGGGATTTAGCGGCGCACTTAAGATGTAACAGAGAAGCGTCTTTGGAATATTATAGATTGTTGTCCTTACACTGCTTCCCGCATCCCATATATCAGGATTGAAAAATAAACCATTGAAAAATACATCACATGAGCAGAGTTACCAAATACATTTAATTATACCCTATACCACTATGTGGTTTGGGTATAATGACTTTGTGCTGCTGTTTGTAACAACCAAAAATATTTGACCTAGACCCATCTTTAATTATACCGATCGAATCAGAATCACTTTCTGAGTTGATTTAACAATGTCCGTCCGTCCGTCCGTCCGTCCGTCCGTCCGTCTGTGTGTCCATGTAAACCTTGTAATCAAACTGCAGGTCGCAAATATGAATATATTTTGATGAAATTTGGTATCTGAGCTTTTGTCGGCCATGGGATGAACGCTATTGAAATTGGTGAGAATCGGTCCATGTTCAGACCTAGCCCCCATACAAATTACCCCTATGAAATCGACATAAACTGTCATAAGATCCAAATTGTCATATAGATCTTACTCAAATTGGGTTTATATGCGTCCATTACATCCATTAAAGAGTAGTCCAAAAATTATCCCTTTGACCCCATATAGAGCTGCTTCCCGATCTTCACTTAAATCTATTAAGAAACAAAAATATTGCACTGATTCTTCTCAAATTTTGTTTGTATATATTTTTGCAAAATACAAGAGACTTTACCAAACATGATCAGGATCGGTCCATTTTTGGACCTAGTCCCTATATAGATATAGTATCCGATATGAACTTTTTCATATCTGCAGCCAAAAAAATTAAAAAAAATCCGACTCAAAGTTGGTTTTTGCTTATTTTCTAAGTCCAGTTAGTTGGGCCTAAGAGATAGGGTTTCTAAACACATGGTATAGGGTATCGTAAAGTCGGTCTAGACCGACTATAATTTTCTTACTTGTTTTTCTGTAGGTTGGAGTAGGTGAAGTTTGGAATTACTACTCGCACAACTTCCGCCATTGAGGCATATAATGGTATACTTGGAAGAATAATACCAAAGCATGGAAATTTCTTTAAGTTTGTCAAAATGCTACAAAATGAAGAGTTTAGCAAAGGACGAGAATTATAGCTTTTGATCAACAGTGGTGGAACATATGGAAAAAGCCAGAGGAAAAGGAGTGCACTTGATAAAGCGGCAAAAATTGAACAGTGCTAAACTCTAGAATGGTAAACTTACTGCTTCGGGGCTTCCTGAACCGTATGGTTTTTGCAAAAAATAAAACTGTATATGAAATGGAATCTGACGATGACATATATGAAGATGTTCCGCAATTGGATGAGGAAGAAGATGATAAGGATGGAATATGCGAAACACAACAGCCAACAACGAGCACAATCACTAATAGAAGAACAAACGATTGTGTCATATGTATCTCTCTTTTTGCCTAAAAACTTGCAATGGTTGCATTCTTAAACTACAGGCAGATACCATTGCAAGGGGTGTGGAAGCAATGAAATGCCCCATTTGTTCCCAAAATGCCGAAGACACAATACTAGTTTTTTCCTAAATTACCTGTAAATAAGCGAAATGAATATATAATATGAAATAAATTTTTTTGGGAGTTCTTTTATATTTTTTGGGCCTTATTTCATTTCCGTTCAATGGACTGTTTGTGGGAGTTATTTCATTTATTTTGTTTGGAAGTTACTTCATTATGAAATAACACCCAAACGTTTGGATTTGTTTCATTTTTTAAATTGGGAATTATTTAATTTTTTTGGGATTTATTTAATTTTTTTAGTTTGGGACTTGTTTCATTTGTTTTGGGATTTATTTCATTGGGAGTTATTGCACTGGGACTTATTGCACCTGGAACTTATTGCACGGAGCCGTATTAACTATAAACAACTTTTCTTATTTGTCATGCAAACAACTACAAAGCTTTTCTGTGTTATACAAACATCCTCTAAAATGATGTCTGCTTGTTGTTATGTCTGTCACGACTGCGTTTTGCCCCCAATTATTAATAACAATAAAACTTGCTCACTTTTTCGAATGGTAAATATGTTGGCCAGTTCCGTTTGCTTAATTCTGTATATTTTTATGAACAATGAAAAACTTTTACTGTATAATATTGGACTAGAAAGATCGCTGAATATCATGTCTGTCACTATGGAATTAGCATGTAGTAAGTTTGCCCTGATGTTTGTAACTATGAAAAATATATACATGCATTTTAAAAGTTTGGTTTATATATGTTTTTGAGAAATGTAAATGACTACTAAATATGGTCATGATCGGTCCTTATCTTGACCTAATCCCTATATAAAAATAACATCAGATATAAACTTTTTCATATGTACACGCCACAAATTAATAACAGTAGCATAAACATTTGGTTTAAGCTTATTTCCCATATCCAGTTATTGGTACAGAGTATTGTATAGTCGGTCTAGACTATCTATATATATAAAATTCATTATCTGTTTGTTTGTTTGTTTGTTTGACCGCTATACAAATTTTTATTTTTCAACGGATTTCTCTGAAATTTGGTACACACGATCTCCGTCCTCCAGTAAAAATCGCCATATGATTCTTACCGGCCACGCCTACTTTTACGCCCACTTTTTGTATACAATTCGTTTTCTATTTTTTGGTATATTTGTTCGCTATACAAATTTTTATTTTTCAACGGATTTCTCTGAAATTTGGTACACACGATCTACGTATTCCAGGAAAGGTCGCCATATATTACTTACCGGTCTCGCCTACTTTTACGCCCACTTTTTGTATACAATTCGTTTTCAGTTTTTTGGTATATTTGTTCGCTATACAAATTTTTATTTTTCAACGGATCTCTGAAATTTGGTACGCATGATCTCTGTACTCCAGGAAAGGTCGCCATAGGCTTTGTACCGCCCACGCCTACTTTTACGCCCACTTTTTGTATACAATTCATTTTCTGTTTTTTGGTATATTTGTTCGCTATACAAATTTTTTTATTTTTCAACGGATTTCTTTGAAATTTGGTACGCACGATCTCTCTACTCCAAGAAAGGTCGTCATATCCTTCGTACCGGTCACGCCTACTGTTACGCCCACTTTTTGTATGCAATTCCTATTCTTTTTTTTTGGTACATTTGTTCGCTACACAATTTTTTTGAAACGGATTTCTCTGAAATGTGCTACGCACGATCTCTGCGTATGATTCCATATGATTCTTGCCCACCACGCCTACTTTTACGCCCACTATTTATACAAAATTCATTTTCTGTTTTTTGGTATATGTGTTCACTCTAGAAATCTTTATTTTCCAAGGGATGTCTCTGAAATTTGGTATATACGTTCTCTATACTCCAGGGAAGGTCACCATATGCTTCTTACAGGCCACGCCTACTTTCCGCCCACTTCTATGTATATAAAATTTATTTTTTCCATTTATTTGTTTCTTTGTGTGATTGCTATACAAACTTTTATCTTTCAATGGCTTTCTCTGAAATTTGGAAAACGTGATCTCTCTACTCCAGCGAAGGTCGCATTATATATCGTTCTTGCTACTCTTACCTTTACGCCCACATTTTACAAAATTAATTTTTTGTTTTTTGGTATATTTGTTCGTTATAGTAATTTTTTTCTTTCAACGGCTTTCTCCGAAATTTAGTACATATTCCAGGGAAGGTGGCATTTGATTTTTACCAACCACGCCTACTTTTACGCTTACTTTTCATATAAAATTCATTTTTTGTTGTGGGGTACAAATTTGTATTTTTCAACGGATTTCTCTGAAATTTGGTTTACACGGTGAACAAATTCCCCAAACTTAAAAAAAGGTCCCCAAAGAAAATGAACCCCATTTTTTTTAAACAAAATAAAAATTAACTTACTCCCCAAATTCGTTCTTAAATTTCTACATATTTTTATACCCTATACCACTATGTGGTTTGGTATAATGACTTTGTGCTGCTGTTTGTAACTACCAAAAATATTTGACCAAGATCCATCTTTTATTATACCGATCGAATCAGAATCACTATCTGATTCGATTTAACGATGTCCGTCCGTCCGTCTGTGTGTCCATGTAAAGCTTGTAATCAAACTGCAGGTCGCAAATATGAATATATTTTGATGGAATTTGGTATATAAGCTTTTATCGGCCATAGGATGAACGCTAATGAAACTGGTGAGAATCGGTCCATGTTCAGACCTAGCCCCCATACAAATGACCCCTATGAAATCAACATAAATTGCCATAAGATCCAAATTATCATATAAATCTTAGTCAAATTGGGTTTGTATGTGTTTATTACATCCACTAATCCGTAGTCCAAAAATGATCCCTATGGGACAACACTTAGTCATAGGCCCCATATAGAGCTGCTTCCCGATCTTCACTTATATATATCAAAAAACAAAAATATTGCACGGATTCTTTTCAAATTTTGTTTGTATATATAAAATACAAGAGACTTTACCAAACATGGTCAAGATCGGTCCATTTTTGGGCCTAGTCCCCATATAGATATGGCATCCTATATGAACTTTTTCATATCTGCAGCCAAAAAAATTAATAAAAGTCCCACTCAACTTTGGTTTATGCTTATTTTCTATGTCCAGTTAGTTGGGCCTGAGAGATGGGGTCTCTAAACGCATGGTATAGGGTATCGTACAGTTGGCCTAGACCGACTATAAATTTCTTACTTGTTATTTAATGAATTTTGTTAAATATTTATTTTAGTGAAAATTTGCATGTTGCTCTCAATATATGTCCTACAATAAACGCAGTTAAAATGAGTATTCTTTTCAATAGCATCATTTCGGTACGCAGAAGCTACGAGCACGCGGAACACAGCTTAGCTAGAATATCGGAATGATCTGAAAAATATATTTTGACAACTTAAATAAGTTGGCAACAACTGCGCGGCAGCACGGGTGTGGCTGCCAAACCCGCGGAAGCTGACGCGACTCGCTTGTGGAATACAGCTCAGTAAAAAGTCTTATGATAAATTTTATCTACGTATGTGAAATAATTACCTGTTGCTCAAAATAGGCCTCACATATACTATAAGCAGTTGCCTAAAGAAACCTTGCGGCACAATTTTAAACGTCGCATTAGTTTTTCATTTTTGAAACTTCTATGAATTTGACTTCTCTGCTCAATGATGATCACTTATTGAATGAAGTAATTCAATTTTTAAAAGTTCTGATTCCTTTAATTTGCAAACGATTCCGTTATATTTGATGTTTATAAATAAACTTAAAAAAAAAACCTAAAACGGTTTCGCAGCTTATTTTTGAAGCATTTTTGCTGCAGCATCTTATAAAAATCTTCTAAATTAAAAAATCAAAAAATTTTGAATTGAAATAAAAAATGAATTTACTGCCCATACAAATTTTTGGGGAGAAAGTTTATTTTATTAGGGAATTCGTTCATTGGGGACTAAGTACTCAGCGCCTGGTATGCACAGTGAACAATTTTTCAAGTCAAAGGCCTTTTTATCCCGGGCAAGACCGGGTAAAAACAGCTAGTATTAATATAAAATACAGTAAAACTTATCATATCATTAAAGCTATAAAAATATGTTTAATTAAAAAATCGTTAATCTAAAATGAGTTTAATTATGTCGATCTTTCGTTTTTAATCTACAAAACACCAATAATAATTCATTGAATTTAAAAAAATATATATATTTTCAAATAATATTTAAAATATAAAAACCATGTTTTACTGGCCTTGTGTTCCAAATAAACATTAAATATGATAAACTATTAACATATGCATACCATTTCCATAAAATCCTTCCGCAAACTTCCGACCAGACAAACGACAGTACGATAACACAATGTGAAGTCAACATAACCATACTCGCACATAAGTATAAAATACAATAAAGTAAATAAGTTTTACTTTAAAAGCGCATTCTTTATATGTTTTTATGCAAATTAAACAACTTAATTTTAAAATATTTAATACTGTGTTAAACAAGTTAAAATTATGATAACCACTGCAGCTCTAGGGAGAATGCAGGATAATCTAAAGTAGCAACAAGGACAATTGTATTAACATTTTTATTATTATGTGTTATTAAAAATAACTATTTTACATAAAACTATTAAATACATTTTATAGCTCTACACATATTATTACTCGTAATATCATATTTAAAAAATTAACTTAGATTGTCGTTGGTGATAATTCTGGTTTGTAAAGGAAAACCATGTTTTTCTGATTTCTCCGCATTTCGGTTTTTTTTTTAATTTAACAGATTTGGTTTTTTGCATCATTAATGACGGTGCAAAATAAAAGCAACGCATTAGGGTTTAGAAAATTACTATATCCAAACTTTACTTGATTTTATTTGTTTAATGTAATGTAATGTTTTTATATTGTAATTTGTAATATTTTAAATCCAAATTAAGAGTTAGTGATGTTATAGTATAAGATACTGTGTATCTTTATATGATACTGTGTCTTGTTGTAATAGAAAATTAAATATAATAAATAAATACAAAATATAAATAAAAATTAGACTAGTAAACCCTGTCAGACGTTGTTACGACATTTGTAATTTTTCAAGACTCTATATCCTAGAATTCCAGAAGAATTATATTTTATATTTACTTTGTATGGTTGGTGCCAGCCCCTCTTGGTTCCCCTACTTACATAGATAACTAATCATACAACGGTTTAAGACTATCTAGTCCAAATATTAATACTAACTTGGTATATACCACGCCCTATCTATTTTTGCTACGCAAATTTTAATAACTTACGAACACACACATAGTTTCAAGCGTTAGTTCCACGGCTCACATTAATAACTTATTAACCCAAAAAAAAATATGCAAAGCTTCCACTACTATAATACTGCAGAAAAATATTTACCTTGAGTAGGAAGTGCCACGCCCACTAGTTCGATCAATCATTTTGACTTGAATTTTGCCTACAATAATTCATGGACCCACAGAAATCTAGCTTTCATAGTACTTAAGATATTTTACTTTATGTGGAGGGTGCCACGGCCACTGCTCCGATTCCGCTTATCATACTATTTCAGATATATCATAATAAATATTTTAATCACGACTATTTAAATAAATAATCTTTGGCTTTCATATTAATCCTGGTTTTGGTATTAAAAATTCCCCTTGTGCGTTTTTTTTTTTTTTTTTTTTTGATTAGATATTACTTATGAGGCTAGCTATTAAACGACATGTGATACTGCGTTCACTGGCAAATCATTTTGAATAGATTTACGCTTGAATAACATTATCAAATTATCAATTCACGCAACTTATAAATGATGTTCTATCGCAAAATTGTGTTCATTTCTCTGACTCGTTTTTGGATTAGCGGGTTTGTTAAGAAACTTATGGAGTGAGACCAATCAAAAACAGACCCCACAGATGCCATTATATCCTGAAAAATTCACCATTTGGGGCGGTTTACACGTTGGTGGCATCATCGGAATTTACTTTTTCAAAAATGAAGCCGGAGATCGCGTTACAGTCAATGAAAATCGTTACCGCACCATGATCAAAATTTTTTTGATTGAAATTTAATTGTTTGCATTATTTTTTAAAATTTCAAGTTCCATCGGGCGAAAAAACACTGAGGTGCGCCGCCCACTTAATTTATCAACAAAATATAGCTTATTTTGAAAAGATCGGTTCAAAGATATATCCTCCTCTAAACCGCACACAAACAAACATACTTTACTTTTATATAGGTACTAGCTATAACTCGATGTGCTTCGCTACACCCACCGTAGCGAAAAAAACTGGGACGACATTTGGTATAAAACTATTTTATTTACATATAACGATTTTTGACTTTGTCTAATTTTGTTTTTGCGATTTTGACTTTGGTGATTATTGCTTTTGTGATATTTGATTTCGGCGATTCTTGAGTTTGGCATTTTTTGATTTTGGCAATTTTCATTATTCGCGATTTTCGGTTTTGTCGATTACTGATTTTCGCGTATTTTTGTGTTTTGCGTTTTTTGCTATTTGCGTGTTTCGATTTTGGCGATTTTTATTATTCGCGATTTTTGGTATTTTTGTCGTTTTTTGATTTCGGCGATTTTTGCTATTCGCGATTTTCTTACGATTTTGTTATTCGTGATTTTGGTTTTGGCGATTTGTATTACTCGCGATTTTCGGTTTTTGCGATTTTTGATTTTTGCGATTTTTAATTTTGGCGATTTCTGTTAATTCGCGATTTTTGTTTTTGGCGAGTTTTTATTTTGGAGATGTTTGGATTTAGCGATTTTTGTTTTTTGCGATTTTTGACTTGGTGACTATCTTTTTTGCAATTTTTGAATTTGGCGATTTTTTATTTTGGCGATTTTCATTATTTGCGATTTTCGGTTTTGTCGATTACTGATTTTCGCGTATTTTTGTGTTTTGCGTTTTTTGCTATTTGCGTGTTTCGATTTTGGCGATTTTTATTATTAGCGATTTTTGGTTTTCGTCACGATTTTTGATTTTAGCGTTATAAGTTTTTTGCGATTTTTGATTTTGACTATTTTTAATTTTTGGCAATTTTTGTTTTTTGCGATTTTTCATTTTGTCGTTTTTTGATTTCGGCGATTTTTGCTATTTGCGATTTTCTTACGATTTTTGTTATTCGTGATTTTGGTTTTGGCGATTTTTTGCTCGCGATTTTCGGTTTTGGCGATTTTTGTTTTTTGCGATTTTTAATTTTGGCGATTTCTGTTAATTCGCGATTTTTGATTTTGGCGAGTTTTTATTTCGGTGATTTTTGGCTTTGGCGATTTTTGTTTTTTGCGATTTTTGACTTTGTGACTATCTTTTTTGCAATTTTTGATTTTGGCGATTTTTTATTTTGCGGTTTTGTCGATTATTGATTTTCGCGTATTTGTGTGTTTTGCGTTTTTTGCTATTTGCGTGTTTCGATTTTGGCGATTGTTATTATTCGTGATTTTTGGTTTTCGCGATTTTTGATTTTAGCGATGTATGTTTTTTGCGATTTTTGATTTTGACTGTTTTAATTTTTGGCAATTTTTGTTTTTTGCGATTTTTAATTTTGTCGTTTCTTGATTTTGGCGATTTTTGCTATTTGCGATTTTCTTACGATTTTTGTTATTCGTGATTTTGGTTTTGGCGATGTTTTTACTCGCAATTTTCGGTTATGACGATTTTTGATTTTTGCGATTTTTAATTTTGGCGACTTCTGTTTTTATTTTGCGATTTTTGACTTCGTGACTATCTTTTTTGCAATTTTTGATTTTGGCGATTTTTGATTTTGCGATTTTTGATTTTAGCGATTTATGATTTTGCCGATTTTTGCCTTTAGGGATTTTTGTTTTTTGCGATTTTTGAGTTTGGTGATTTTTGTTATTCGCGATATTAGTTTTTGCCGATTCTTGATTTTGGCGATTCCGCCTATATTTTCTACGACTACTCATATTGGTAAGTAATGTACTTGTCAAAAGTTTCAAGACTGTCATTTTCATACTACTTCATATTTTTTTCTATAGGAGGTACCACGCCCATTAGTCCGATCCCGCCCATTTTTGCTCACATTGATAACTCATGAACTTAGACTAAGTCCCAAGGCTTACACTGTTACAATACTCTAGTTATGACATTTAATATTCCCTTTGTATGGGGGTAACACACCCACTGATCTAATCCCGCCCATATTTTTGCCGAGTACTAAGGCCGATAACTTGTGAACTTACACAAAGTCCTGAGGCTTTCACTATTATAATACTCCAGTTATATGATATTAAATACATTCTTTGTATGGGACTGCCACGCCCACCGGACTGATCCCGCCCATTTTATATCACACTACTCACATTATTAACTCAGACAACGTTTCAAGCCCATTTTTTTCTCAACTCTTCAAATTAGTTTAATATGTACATGTACATAGTTTCAGAACTCTTGATGTCGTAGTACTCCGGAAACTATGTTAGAATTAGATGTTAAATATTCACTTTATATGGGAGGTGCCACGCCCACTTAAAAATTCCAAAAATAAAGCCTAGTTTTTCTTCCGGACAGGCAGTTACCTACTGTGAAAATATCAAGATGATCGGTTTAGTGGTATAGTATCCTATAACCCACAGACGTAGAAACGTAAAAACAAACACACAAACATACAAAACTCAATTTTTATACCCTATACCACTATGTGGTTTGGGTATAATGACTTTGTGGTGCTGTTTGTTACTACCAAAAATATGTCCATCTGTGTGTCCATGTAAATCTTATAATCAAACTACAGGTCGCAAATATGAATATATTTTAATGAAATTTAGTATATAAGCTTTTATCGGCCATGAGATGAACGCTATTGAAATTGGTGAAATTCGGTCCATGTTCAGACCTAGTCCCCACACAAATGACTTAATTTAAGATCCAAATTATCATATAGATCTGGGTCAAATTGGGTTTGTGTATGCTTATTACATCCATATGGCAATTCTTTGTCATAGCCCCCATTTAAAGCTGCTTCCCGATTTTCACCTAAATCTATCAAAAAAACAAAAATATTGCACCGATAGTTCTCAAATTTGATTTGTATTTATTTTTTCAAAATATAAGTGACTTTACCAAATATGGTCAGGATCGGTTCATTTTCCGACCTAGTCCCCATATACATAAATATAGCTTCCGATATGAACTTTTTCATATCTGTCTGCAGCCAAAAAAATTAATAACAATGTAACTCAAATTTGGTTTATGCTTATTTTCTATATCCAATTTGTTTGACCGAAGAGATATGGTCTGTAAACCATGGTATAGGGTATGGTATGGTCGGTCTAGACCGACTATATTTTTTTACTTGTTATATATAAGATATACAAAACTAACGCAACGTTTCTATAAGTGCTAGAAAAAGTAATCGTACATTTAAAATTAAGGGAATCCAACGAATTATGCAACGACATATAGGTCTATTACATCGTTGATTTAACTTAACTATGTTTCTGTTTGAAACTATATTTTGAGAAGAGTTCGAGAAGAAAAATTATACTAATAGCTCGGATTAGCCACTCCCCAGTACAGTACGTCATTTAAAACTAATAATCCATAAATTTAATTTTGTCACAACCTCCACCACAAAATTAACGGAACACGAAAGCGAACTATTTTGGAATCATACTTCCCAAATTAGTTCTAAAATCAAAGAATTCTACAACAAAAAAAACCATACAGAAGAATATTAAAACATCTGACTTCTTGTTTCGTGTTTTTTGAGTCTATAGTTCTGTCCAAAGGTATTCTGTGGGTTTAGAAATTCCAAGTCCGGGTGAAAGTACTAGGCCAGTGTAGTAAAACTTCCAAATGCTTTGGCATTTTATGAACTTTTATATATTTTCCTTATCTTGATGTTTGTTTGCTTAGCTTTTCAGCCATAACTCAATAACCGTTGATGATTTCCCATTTAATTCTTCAGCAATTCAAGTTGGACTAATATTATAGAATGAAATCTTCACAAAAAATTTAACTTTTTTGACTAACAGCATATTCATGGCGGATGAATATTATTTATTAGTAGAATAGAAAAGATGTATACGTATGAGTGATATTTTTAATATCAAATCAAACCTACGTCAATATTTTTTTTTCCATTTTTTACATGGATATATTAATAAAAATTATTTATTTAAGCCTTAGCTGCAATTTGGAAACATATACATTTTAAAACAGAATTTAATACAAACCGCACAACAATTGGTCATTGGAGAAGATTTTTGGTTTCAATAGGATGACAAACATAAATCACCACCACAATCACACGATCTTACTCCTATAGAGCATTTGCGTCGGCAACAATAACATCAAAGGAAATATTAAAATAATATTATTTTTAATGAGTGGGGTAAAATTAGTAAAGGAGACACTATAAAGTTGTTTACGTCGATGACAAATCGACTAGCAAATATCCTAAAGCACCAAGGATATCTTAAGTTACTAACTTAAACAATATTTTTTTTAATTAATACTTCAAATGTACGAATTCTTTTTATTTCTTTTCAACGTTTATTATCTCCATACAATTTTTAAAAGCAATAAACCTTGACTAAATAAATAAAAACAAGTTAGAGTATTAAATCATGCCGTAAGGTATGCCGAATTTTTGATACCCTCCACCTGGGTTTACATATTTGAAAAAAGAAACAATTTGATAAACTTAATACTAAATTATTAAAACAAACACACTTAATTTTTAGCATTTTTTAAAGGTCTCTATATTATATGCCATATTTTGGTATAATGATACGCGTTTTACACCATTTTCAATAGAGACTTTATCGAAATAATGGCAAACAATATTATCCTAAGTTCACCTAGTTTATTTTGTTATTGAGGATGACAGACGGACTCGATTTGAGTCATTGCAATGATCAATAATACATATATTTTATGAGGTCACAAATTCATTTTTCGATGTGTTACAATGGGAATGACAAACTGAAATATATCCTCTTCACAATAGTATATAGAAAAAAAATTAACAAATAGTAATAATTTATTAGAAAAAAATAATTCGGGTTTGTAAATTTTTTCATATTTTTTGGTAGTATGAGAATTTTTATTTGAAGTGCATGGTTACTTTTTCTAGCAAGTGTATGTTGCAATTTCTTTCATAAATTAAGATTGTATGTTAAATAAGTATCTATTATGATTTTTATATTGGTACTATTTTCAAAAATAAATCTTTTAAAAATATTATATGTCAGTTAGTTTAATTAAACTGAGTGACGAAGAAAAAGTACGTGCTATAATTATTAAATATTTTCCACAAAATCCAACTTGGTCCCACAAAAAGTTTGCAAAATAATCAAAGGTCCGTCGTCAAACTATTTATAATACTATTCGAAAATATCACCATTGCTAGGGAACCTAATTCGAGTAGAAAGCAAAGAAAGTAAAAAGTATATTGAATATGGCTCCCAAACCAGCCAGTTTAACTCACTGATCGGACTATTTGGTGCAAAAAATAAAGCCAACGCAGTTTTAAAAACACACAAAATCCAAGGAATACCAAACAGAAATACTGTACAAAATTTAGAGTCCAAAATCCAAGCACCAAAATTGAAATCATGATTCATAAAAAAATTATCCTGCTGCCTAATTGACGGCGAAACGTATTTAACGGTAGATTTTTAACAGTTTCTGAGTTAAAACTTTTATGTTGTCGATATTAAAAACACTTTTTCCAAAAACATTTAACACTCGGGCGCCTTTAAAACAAATCCCATAAGTATCAAATTGATTTTAAAAAATATATATTCGTTAATCCTACCTAAAAATTTTATTATGCCAAATAAATTTTCACTCTAAAAAGTTCTCCAAATGTTAAACTTTAAAATAAAATAAAATTACCCAAGTAAGAAAAATTATTGCAAAAGTAATGTAATGCGGAAAAATCTTTAAATCTATAAATGGATTTTTCCAATTTTTTATAGCAAACAGTCAAATCGGTTATAAATATTTTTATCATAAACTAGCAACACCAAATTAATAAATTTGTTTAAAAAAAACATAATTCGTTAGGTGGAAACCTAAGAATTTTATCTTGCCAAATAAATTTTACTTTAAAAAGTTCTCCAAATAGAAATCCGAGAAATAAAAGAAAATTATTCAAAGTAAAAAAATTAATTTAGCAAAAACATTTTTATGCGGACAAACCTTTTCCGTTGAATAAATCTTCAGCCATTCTCCCACCTAAACGAATATACACATTTTTCTAGTTTTCAATAACTAACTACTGAAGATTAGAAGATTGCCTATTTTGCAAAAAAAAAAAAATGGAAAAATTAATTCCACCTAAAAATTTTATCACGCGAAATAAATTTTCATTTTAATATTTTCGCCAACTGTCCACTTGAAAAAAAAAATTTTCCAAGTTAAAAAATAAAAAAATATTTCGAAAATAATGTAATGCGAAAAACTTTTTGACTTTTATAAAAATTCAACTCATTTAAACATATGTTACGATTTTTTCCATTTTCAATATCAAGCAGCTGAAGATTTTGAACAGAAAAACTCGAAAAATTGAATTCAGAAAAACAAATCGTTAACTCAACCTAAAAATTTTATCAGGCGAAATCAAATTTCACTTTAAAAAGTTCTCCAAATGTTAATCTTCAAAATAAAAGAAAATGGTTTCAAGTAAAATAAAATATTTTTGCAAAACGGAAAAACTTTTTGATTTTAATTAAAATTCAACCACTTAGGCCATGAATAGATTTTTTCTCATTTAATATAACAAACAGTTGAAAGTTATAAATATTTTTAGTAAAAACAAATAAAACTCGGTCGCCTATTTGGGAAAAAATCCATACATAAATTTTATTATGTTGTCTACAGACCAGTGGTGTTATTTGTTTGTTGATTAGATTAAGCTTACTTGGTCACCTTTAAATTTAAAAACAATTTTGTTTTTGTTGCGCAACGTTTCGACACTTATTTTGTGTCCTCTTCGGGCGACTTTATTTTTATTTTCTTATATTATTATTATTTAGTTTTCGTCATCTTTTTGTTTTCTTGTTTAAATTTAT
Source organism: Cordilura impudica (assembly GCA_963682025.1). Taxonomy (NCBI): domain Eukaryota; kingdom Metazoa; phylum Arthropoda; class Insecta; order Diptera; family Scathophagidae; genus Cordilura; species Cordilura impudica. The sequence goes on from OY821520.1 coordinate 154,067,782, forward strand.
ATTGTAAGTGTTACTTATATTATCAGACTCTGATTAGATTAGATTAAGCTGTTGATTGTTGATTAGATTAAGCTTACTTGGTCACCTTTAAAATTAAAAACAAAATTGTTTTTAAATTTAAAGGTGACCAAGTAAGCTTAATCTAATCAACAAATAAATTTTATTAGATAGAAAATAAAAGCATACAAAATGTTTTGAAAAGTTCCTGGTATTGCAAGCAATATGCAGTTGCGACAGAAGAAGCAACTCATTTGCTGCAACGGGCTCTACAAATACCCAAATTTTTTTAAGCAACCAACACAATGCGTCAAAAAAATCATGGCCATTCAAGATTTGTGCATTTGGGATATAAATCCCACTAATTGGTGAAGAATCGAGGCCTATCTAAAACCTCTGCTGTACTATGGATCACAGCACCCGGTTGAACGCAACTCGATGCCTAGCTGTGCTCTTCCCGCGATTTTGAGTTTGAACCACAACCACCACCATAGTCCCACTTAAGGGCCATATCTATGACTTCAGGGGCTCCTGTACCAGTATTTAGCCTCCAGTTGGCCTTCGTTGCAAAGCTACTACCAGTTTAGATCCAAACAGCTTTGTACTGGTGACCATCGAAAGGCTCAGTCCCACACCCATACAAGATAGGTGCACGACTAAAACCTTCTAGAAGGTTTTGATTATACACGAAGACTTGTGCAATCAAACACTTCTTAATCATCTTCTCTTGAAGACTTTACATACATGCATACGCATTCATACAACTCATTCTCTCATCATTAGCAAGCACACCACTGACATCACAACCATCGTCCGTTAATACGACACCTATAGAATCTAGATTCCGTATGTCCGTATAATATGTGCATGTGCACAAAATATGCATCCAGTTCTCGGTAAAAGGTTCACAGTCACATTCAGGAGTATTGATCAAAGCAAAAATGCATTAAAAGACCCATGGCCCGTAAGCAAAAAGCCCACACTCAGGCCAAAACTAAAGTATGGGTGTTTTGCCACGAACGTCACATCGCATATGAAGGCATATATAAAAGAGACATTTCAGCCTGTCCTCGTAACAAAAGTTATATTTTGAATTCCTCAAAAAAATTTAAAAAAAATATTTTAATAATTAGTGTCATCACTATTCGAGGCATTTTAGTCATCATACGTTTTATATAGAATAAGGTTAATGTTTCGCAAATAGGACCAATTAATTGCAAAACAATTTTACACTGCTAATGTTAAACGCATGCACAAGTACAAGTTTACAAATATACTTGTTGCTTTTATATTGGCCAACTCATCTTATGTCCTCTTATGTTATTACTGCTTTTTAGATAATAATTACAAAATAAAATTAGCATCTGGGGATAAGACTGTCGAATCCTGTCAGCCAAATCCTTGCCAGTATAATGGGAAATGTGTGGTAAATAATGCAACAAGCTACTGTCAGTGCCAAGGGCACTTTACCGGAAGGTAAGTTTTAACTTTTTCACTCTATAAGAATTTAAAAAGAAAAACTGTTTTACAAATAACATCATGTACTTTTCAAAAAATATAGATTTTGCGGTTTAAATGTGTGTGAATTGGAACCCTGCGTCTTTGGGAAATGTGAACTAACTACTAGTAATTTTAAGGTACTCGTAGAAGCAGAAAGTGACCGAGGAGCCTAACTTATATGTTTAAATTTCCTTTTGATAAATGTATTTTAGTGTAAATGTCAACCTGGTTATATGGGCACAACCTGTGAACAAAAACAAAAACCTTGTGCTGAAAATCCCTGTGAAGGACGTGGTATTTGTATCGAAAAGAATGGTGGTTTCTTTTGCCGGTAAGTTGTTTTTCTCATATATATTTTATTTCGTCTATTGCCTGTATTTTTAATGTCTTTATTAATAGTTTCATTTGAATAAACTTATTTGTTTTTTTTCATTTTATTTAGTTGCTATGCTTGGTGGGAGGGTCATCGCTGTGAAAAACGTATGCTTCACATACCTTACAAACCTTTATCGGAGCGTATGCTACAGGAACCCTTTTGGTTGGGTTTAATTACTGTATTTGTGGTTTTGGCTGTTATAGGTTTGGTATGGTGTGCGAAGCGACATTTTCCAGAGAAAATCGAAAAGCTACTGGCCGAAGAAGCTGATCGTAATAGGCGTAAGTATCATTCAATCAGGAAGATACGATGGATTCCTTAAGCCTGAAACACAATGTTCTGACAGATTATGCATTTGCAATTATTAAAGCGCATTTTTGAGGTTCCACTTTCAATGACAATTGTCTTAGAATAATTGAAGACATTTAGCAATGAAAGACAATAACCCTATAATGCTCTTTTCTGAAACAAGTCCGTCTGCTGGAAGTTCCTGTAAGGAAATTTCATAAGATCCGGTAATAGAACCTATCACTTTTACATGGCGATATCATAGGCTATTTATATTGCCCACCTGGGAACTATCACACAAACAACCAGTTTTTTTCCAAACTCCTTGTTTATAGTTATAAACTGACCACGACTTACTGACCTGAACATGTTCATATCTCAGATTTGAAAAAAAAAACTCTTTAATAGAGAGCAAACTTAAAGTTGAATAGCAATTTCATCATATGTATATTTATGAAAAAAAAAATGGTTAAACTAAGCATAATACGAATATTTGGCCATTAGATTTCTTCTATAAATTTTTCGATTCTATTTAAATTATTCTACAGACAAAAGTCCTTCAAGTTTAGTAAAATTTATAGGTTCTTCGTGAGATTTCTAGTAAGATTTCCATATTTATTTTTTTTTTTTGACAGAATCTTTTCAGGAAAGGTTGATTACATGGGCCGACATTTTTTTACGCTGCGACCAGAGTATAGTAATTTTCTAAAGGTCTATGGTGAGCTGAATCCGAATCGGAAATTAGAATTTCTCTAGCACATCAGATTTTTACTATACAAGTTCAGATTCGGATTCAAAGACCTTTAGAAAAGAATAGTCCTTGTCCCACGAATATTATTATACATATTTTGTGGGACAGTATTTTTTGCCGTTAAACGCCGCACGAATTTATTGCTTTTCTGAGAAAATAATTTCAAAATTATTCACTGCTTAAAATTTCCATCTGGATTTAAAGAAACTTTACTGAAACTTTTGCAAATCAAAAATTTTCTTAATTAAAAAAAAATTCTCATAATCATAGATTTTCATTTGATTAAGTGCTTATAGGATAGGTATTCTGAAAAAGAAATATGTCTTATGCTGCTTTCTTTTCTGACAAAAAATTTCGCATTTTATTTGCACTTTTTTCGAAAAATGTATTTTTTATAAATTCTAAATTAAAGGGCAACCTTATTCAATCAATCAATCATCAATGGAAAGGTCCCAAAGTCGAGTGCTCGTAAATCGCAAAAAATTGTAGCCATTGACTTCTTTCAGGTCATAGTGTGAGAATATTTCCACATTGTTCCCCTTTTTGGAATAATAATAATCTAAATTTTTCGCATTTTATGAACACAGCACTTTGAAACGTTTCGATTGATGTATAAAATTTGGTTACTCTTAATTTAGAATATATAAAAAAATACAATTTTCGAAAAAAGTGAAAACGGCATTAATATTTCAACATTTTTCTTTTGTACTGCTAGAGTTGGTAGCAACATTTAACTCCATTTGTGAGTATATAGTAGGTATGGGATAGTGCAGGACTTAGGGCTAGACGCCCTAATTTTGTAAGGTCCGGAAATAACTGCATGAACCAAAAAATGGAGGAGGGAGCCAAAAATGGCTTCTCATCTAGCTTAAAGTGGAGGCAAAGGAAAAATTCCTAGAAGGGTAAAATATAGGACCGATACCATTATTTTTTCATTCCTTAAGGGCGGTCCCTACAAAGTGTACAATTTGAATGTAAATTCTAAAAAAGTACCACCACAGCTCCTAAAATGACCCGAGATGGATCAGATGGAAAGCCTTAGCTCTCCAAATATTTCTTAGAACAAACATACGCTCTATATAGAAATAGATAGAAGAGAAAGTCCCATAATTGCCTAGGAATCTCCCTAGAGGGTAAAATGTACGTGACCTCCATTAGTTATTTTCCCCCAACATTTTCTAAAAACATACCTGCTCCTTATATCCACCCCTTAAGGGGCTCCCATACAATAATGGTGGTATTATGAAAATGTCAAATTTGGCCCCAAAATTTTTTTTCTAACATATCTATTCGCGATCTCCAAAATTTACAACATGTAAATTTTATTTATGAAATCGAGAAGTAAACGGCGTGTGGTCCAAGATTATTGAAATTAAATTTTGCTTAAAAAACAATGTCACTTTAATTTGACCGCACAGACTAACAGATTCGATTTTTAATTTATTATGTTTTTATATATTAAATTAATTTGTTTTTATAATGGGATGGTCAAATGATGGCTGAGCTGCAAGGCGGCAGGAGGAAGGTTGATTGACATGCTATTACATTCATGTATGATGGTAACGAGCCACACTTGGGAGTGCCAAAAATACCGTATGGTAAAGGAAAAGACATGCATATTATGGAGGCCGTTTACGGGATTTTTTAGAGTAGGAAATAGCAGATCGCGTTCAAGCTATTTCTTTTGATACTATACATCAACGAACACTGGCCAATACCACGGGGCGTCGCTAATGCTTGAACATATACTGCAACGAGATCTTGGCTATCTGCCATGCAGACATCATATTTACGAGCAGCAATTAAAAGAAGGTTTTGAAGAGCAATATCAAAATGTTAAAGATAAGCCATATAAACCTGGCGTAGAAGATATTAGAGTCCCAGCTAAAATTGAGATTAAGGTTTTTTGTTTAGTTCAATTGAACGTAAGATAACCCAGAGGCGACTACAAGGAAGTTTTGGAAATCGTTATATTATTCCTTGGTTAAAATATTCCTAACCATAATTTCAGCCCACGGCGAAGGCCATCTACTGCCAAAAAATGTTTTTGTTCAGAAAATATCTCGGTTTAAACACAAGCGTAACACCACTATAGCAACCGAAGATCTAAATGTAATTTTGGAAGAAGTGAAAGAAAGATACGAGGAGTCTTCAGAAGAAGACAGCGAATCTTCAGAAGAAGACAGCGAAAAAGAGAGCGGATGGAATAATATTGATGAGGAAAATGACAAAGGAGAAAATGATTTGGAAGACTGCGGCGACAGCGGAAAACAATATCGTACTCGTCCTTGACCTTTAAAAAGTGAATAAAGAGCTATTTATGAAAGATTTGAGCCACTACGTCACACGTAAGACGGCAAAAGATTTCGCATGCTTCGTCTTGTCAATATATTTTATTGCTACCGATCCAGAAACATGGAAAGACTACGATCAAAAGACCATAAATGGCCCCGCAAAAGGTTTGTCAATTCTTTTACCTGGCAGCATTTTTCTCAGTACCAACAGGATGTCAATCAACTTTCCTCCGCCGCCTTGTAGCTCTGTCAACATTTTACGATCCCATGATAAAAACAAATTAATTTAATACATAAAAAATTAAATTAAATTAAGTTAAATTAAAAACCAAATCGAACTTATCGATTTCATAAAAAAAAAATACATTTTATATGAAATGAAGTCATTGAGTACAAACTCCTTCTCGTGTGCGGTTTTTCGAAGTACTTATCGAAGCTAACAAAATACCATTTGGATTTTGCTAGTTTAGCAGCTGTTGGGATTTTATGGTCTCATGTTTAGTTACAGGTTAATTTTTCCGAAAAACGTACAATTTTTCTCACGGCCATATCTCGGTAACTAGTGGGATTTTTGTTTTCCTGCCTTCGACACAATTGTAGCTGTAGCCTAAGAGAACAAAGTGTAAAATAAACTAACCGGAAAGAACTGCATCTATTGCCTCCATAATGTAAATTTTGTATGGGAGTCCCTTAATGTTAGGAAAGAGAGGGTATATTTAATCTAAAAAAATGTTGCGGGTTTAAAATTAATGGAAGTTGGGGCATCTTAGAAGCTGCGAAAACCAATTTTTGATAATTTCATAAATTTTTTTAATTTTATATGGGAGCCTCTTTAAGGGATACAGATAAGATGGCAAACATGTCGGGGGGGGAAAACTAAGGGCGGTCGGTTCTATATTTTATCCCATTAGGAGTGGCTCTGTGGCAGTTATGGAGTTTTTTGTCCATTTTTTTCTTTTTACCACCACTTTGAGCTCGAGGTGCTCTCATCGCACCTCACATTTTTTGCTCATGTACTATTTTTCGTACCCCACACAATTAGCGGGTCCAGCCCATCCAAATCCTGTTACTAAGAAACTCCATACAACAGTATCCCATACCTAGTGTACAGGGTAAAATCAATAGAAATGCCAATTCGTTTTAATACCCAAATTTAGTTGACATAACTGAAGTTACAGACAATGACAGGTGAAATTTATTAAATAAATAGCCCAACAATGTGTTTCAGCTTAAGCGTGTTCTTTTTGGTTGAAAATATATTCAATGCAATTCTAAAAAAAATAAAATATGGAGTAAGTGACAATACAAAAGAAATAATATATACCAGAGTTCAGAAAAAAAAACACATTGAATAAAAAACTCGTACATATATGTAAACAAACATAGCTCAGACCAACAAACACCATATTTGTATTTTGATATCAATTATATGTGTTTCAAAATTTTGCACGGTGCAAAACACAATCATGACTGTGTTTCGTTTTAATATTTCGTTATGTTTTAATTTTTAGATGTACGCGTTCAAGAACATGTTCTGTTCTCTTAGCAGTACACGTGCACGAACTTAAAATAAAGCTACAATGGAATCTGTGTTTATATGTGTTCGAAACAAAAAATATGTGATAGATACATGTTCGTATACATAACGAAATATTAAAACGAAACACAGTCATGATTGTGTTCGGCACCGTGCAAAATTCAGAAACGCATATAATTGATATGAAAATAAAAATATGTGTAGGCTGCTTTAGAACAGAACATTGTGTGTTTGATGTGTGCATTTTCTGACCTTGCTATATGCATGGGTAATTAAATGCTCACTCAAAAAGACTAGTACTGAAAATTTTATTTTAAAAATGTATACATAACTAAGAATATATTTTTAAAATAGCTATATTTCATTATTATATAATTCAGGTAATAATTATATTATGAAAATTGTCTAACTCAGACTATTGAGCTTTTAGTACTACAAAAACATACATACACTTGTGCTCACATAATTAAGTCCCTAGTATGCTAATCGACATAATTGTTAAAAATACGTAAACCCTTTTTTTTAAATTCTAATATATTTTTTTTATTATTCTTATATGTTAGCAATCAATTTACAGTGAAATTAAAAACTAAAAAATTTTGGTTCTTTCCAAAAAAAATAAAATACTTGGATATTAGCCAAAAAGAGCTGCTCACATATTTAAGTCATCTAAGAAAAAATGGTTGAAATTGAAGAAATAAGTAATAAATTTTGTCGAGAGTCCCATTTTTTCATTAGCTTATCTCAATATTGAGAAGGATAACCTTCTTGCTTCAATACTGTGGAGCATCGCTTTGGCATGCTAGCAACAAGAGAAGCGGAATGGCCTGGAGTGATTTTGTGCCATTCCTCTTGGATAACTTTCTATAACATGTTTTTATTTGCCGGTTTTCGTGCTGCAATGACTCGTTTTATTATGCCCCACAAGTTCTCGATAGGGTTTAAATCGGGACTCTGCGGCGGCCATTCCATAAGCTTGATGGACTGTGTTGCCAACCACTACTTCGAATAATTCTTCGGGTCATTGTCGTGTTGAAAAATCCACGCAAGCGGCAAATTGTCAGCATATTCGGTGGCCAAATTTTCCTTTAGTATATTCTTATACATTTCCCCATTCAATATACCGTCAATCTTGACTATAGGACCCACATCGAATGCGGTAAAGCAATCCCACACCATGACTGATGAGATACCGTGTTTCACAGTTTTTTTGGTGTATTTTTGATCCAATTCCTTAAGTGGAGGACGTCGCACATATGGTATACAATCATTTCCAAAAACAATAAACTTGGATTCGTCGCTCCAAACAATTAAATTCTAAAAATTTAGGCCTTTGGCAAGATGGTCAGTCGCAAATCGGAGCTGCTTCTTAGTGTTCTTCAAGGAAACCAACGGTTTCTTCCTGGCCATTCGTCCATGCAAATTGTTTTCTTGCAAACGTCGTCTTATGTTCTACAACGAAACATTTACGCCATAATCTGTTTCCATTTGAGCTCTGATTTGTGACGAAGTTAAAAAGGATCAGTTTTACTCAGGTTTGCAATGCGTCTGTCATCACTTAAAGTGGTTTTTCTCGGTTTTTGGCGCGGAATATTTTCAAAAGTTTCACATTTTTTGTAATGCATAATGGCATTTGTAATTTTACCACGAGAAAAGTTCAAAATCTCCACTAATTTTGCAATAGTATTGTATCTTTTGAAACAAACCCATATTATTTTCTGTTCAGCCGAATTCGAACTTTTTTGTTTGCCCATAGCGTTTCAGCTGATGATATTTGTTTTTAGTTTATTTGTTTTTAATTTATTTATTATTTTAACCGCAAAAAAATCTTCAGAACACTAATTTGCACACGTGGTGACTTAATTATGCGAGCACAGCGCATATGACCTTTTTGACGTTTTCCACATTTTTCGGGGAATACCCAAATTTTTAATTTTGCTTCAGTCAATGTAACCAACTGCTAGCATAGCAGGCTTGAAACAAAAAAAAATTTTAAATATATTCTTATTTATTTTGAACAAAATTAATGAACGAGAAAATTTATTAATTTTTTTTTCTTGTACTCGTATTGTCATTCACTGTATATTATAATTAATATTTAAGCTCTCTAATGCAATACAAATATTTTTTAAAAATTTATACTAACATTTATTTTTAATATTTCTGATAAAGGAAAAATTTTAATAATTTTTATTGTATGCCAATTTTTTTTCTTACTCTTTTTATCTCATCTAATTTTTCTTCTATTTACTCTTTCTTTTTTCTCAAAACTAATTTTTTTTCTATTGATATATTAAACAACAATTTACCCTTTTTCGTATTAAAACAGCACCTGGTTCTTTACATGGACATCATCATCACACATCATTGCGTGAACAATTGCAATTTACTACTGCCATACCACAAACAACTGTCAATAACGCACCGGGCGCACCTCGTTCCATATTCAACAGATTGGGTATAAGAAAACCATCATTATTGAGCCTCAGCAGCCCCAATCCAATACCTGGAGGCGGAGGGGCAGCAGCGCGTACTTTTTCACTTGACGATCTGTTACGACCGCCTCCCCGACGTAAGATTAGGCTAAATTCAAAATTAAAAAACCTTAAATAATTTCGAAACTATAAAAAATCACAAAGCAAAAAAATTTTAAGAAAAAGAAGACCCTTTTTTCAACTTTTTCACTCAATTATTAATTCAAAATGTGTTTTCTTTTTTTCTGTTCAACACCCTTTTTAAATGTACATTTAATTGTTTAAAATTAACTTTCAAATCTAAGTTTGTTTTCAAACTGTCATTCTATTCCCCTCTCTCTCTCTCTCTCTCTCTCCCCTATCACACACTTTCTCTACGGCTGTCTCTTCTTTTCTATGTATAAATTTTGTAATTGGTATATGAATCTGATACGTATTTGTTTCGGTACACCTACCTTTTCAATTTTTTATTTAATAAAAAAAATCTTGGTGTTGTGTTCACATGATTTTGTAAAATTAATATCCATATAAATCCTTTCAAAGAATATAACCGATAATTTTAGTTTCAAGTCATCCAATTCACGCATTCAGAATCCGTTGTTAAATCAAAAGTTGCTTTGAAGTACTTATAATCCTATATCCAGCTTTACATCTATTTATTCATTTAAAAAAAATGTGCAATTTTTACTGAATTAATAACTCCTGTATTTTATATCACCAATGCATAAAAAAATATATACCGCGTTGTACACCACTTCACATTACTATTGACACTTGACCAAAAAACTTATTTAATATTATGAGTACATTGGAAGTTTATAACAAAATTTGTTTCCCCTTAAATGAATTCCTTCAATAAATCTACATAGAATCTAAATCACCATATTTAACCATTAAGTATGAAACAGCTATTTAATGCACTTTATAAACCCAGCTTGTTTAAAATTCCTACACTCTCTCTGTAATAAATAAAAATTAATTTTATAAAATGTGTTGCACCCTTGTAAATCCAAAAGCAAAGCTTAAGCCTTTACAACACTTGCTTAATATGTAATTTTTTTTTAAAATAATATTTAAGATCCTGCGTAACTAAAATTTATGTAGTAACACAACATAACCATCAATTACAACGTGAGTCCTTAGTTTAGTTGCAGTAATGCTTATTTCTTATAATTGTGAGGAAAATTTTTTGAATAGAACTATTTCGATATTCTAAACTACTTAATCTTTCCCTGAAATATATACTCAATAGTAAAAAGGTATAATAGCCTTAATTACATAGTGTAGGTTGTAGGTCTAGCTGAGTGTATTATATAACCGCTTTTAAAAGTTGCAATATACTCTAAAATTTTCGAGATATGGGCGCACTTAACAATTTGTAGCACTGTCATTTTTTAACCGATAGTTCTTACTTTAAATTATTTTTATGTAGCACCGTGTAATTATACCCCATATCAGGGTATAATGAGTTTGTACTGACGTTTGATACTACCAAAAACATCTGACCAAGGCCCACCTTTTATTATATCGATCGACTAAGAATCATTTTGATGTAATGTTGTCCATCCGTCCGTCTTTTTATCAGCTGTGTGTACATTATGCGAATAGCAAAACAGTGAGATATACAAAATTTTGGGTCAATCAAAAAAAATTTAAAATGCCCTCAAAAAGTGTGTTTATATGTATGGGGAAAATATGACTTTTTTCAGATTTTACTAAAATTTCATTCTATAGTTTAATTTTTTCGACAAGTTGTGATATGAGTCGATATCAGTAGGTACTAAATTATCTTTTCAAAAAGCTATATAACTTCAAAATCCTGCAAAATTTTATTTCCCAACCCATAGTAAGGGTTTCATCTATTAGAACAATTAATTTATTTAAATATGACAAAATTCATAGTTTGGCCTCGGCAAGGAATCGGCTAACGTTTTCGATTTATTCCAAATTTTAAGAATGGAAGACTTGCACATTTGGTTATTGTATTTTAAGAGTCACATCTAAAAATTCAACAGCACTTACAAAATATTTGATTTTTTTTTAATAAATTGTTTTTCATTAGCTTGGATTCATATGCGGCCCCAAGCCAAAAAGGGTTAATGGGGTCATATTTTTTTTTCAGAGACCCTAGGCTATTAAGATAAAATATAACATTTAAAAGTAGAAAACTGATAAATTTTTGATACAAAGTATTTAGAAAGAGTATATTTACTGAATATTTCACAAAAAAATAAATTTTTCTCGAAATCCGCAAAAAAAATTCCTTGAAAAAAATTCTGGCAGAGGAATTTACTTAAAAATCCACACACTTATTCCCTATCATATATTTAACTAAACTTTAAAGCGCCAGATCCATTTTTTGAAATTTTGTTTAAGAACATTTTTTAAAACTCAAAGAAGGAGTTCTAAAAATTTTATCAAAAAAATTTTCCATCTTTGGTCTCATTTCGCAATAGTGTAACAACGTGATAATAAAACAATACTTCATATCTGAGTACTTAAAGTTATAAAGACTAAAAAAAACATAATGGCTTTAATCAATTTGTTAAAGTTGAAAAATGTTCATCACATATCATGACCTAGAGTTTTTTCTGGGACATTTGTTATATCTTGTTATATAATCAAACTGAAAGTTGCAAATATGAATATATTTTGATAAAATTTTGTAAAACAAATATTTTGTAAAACAAGTACGAGTGTTTAATTCGGCTGTGCCGAATCTTTTATACCCTCCACCTGTTTAATTTAATATTGTAACCACCTATATCACTATGTGGTTAGGTTATAATGACTTTGTGCTGATGTTTATAACTATCAAAAATATTTGACCTAGACCCATCTTTTATTATACCAATCGACTCAGAATCAGTTTCAGAATCACTTTCTGAGTCGATTTAGCGATGTCCGTCCATCTGTCTGAGTGTCTTTGTGTAAACCTTGTAATCAGACTACAGGTCGCAAATATGAATATATTTTGATGAAATTTAGTATATAAGCTTCTGTCGGCCATAGGACGAAAGCTGTTTCAATTGGTGAAATTTGTTGCATGCTCAGACCTAGTCCCCATACAAGCGATCTCTATAATTTCGAATTAAATTGACCTAATATCCAAATTATCATATAAATATTGGTCACATTTGTATTCTATGTCTTTATTACAACCATTATTAGTACACCGAAAATACACCCTTTTTGGCCATTCTTAGTCATAGTCACCACATAACGTTGTTTCCCGATCTTCACTTAAATCTACTCAAAGCAAAAGTATTGCAAAGATTTTTTTTAAATTTGATTTGTATATTTTTTTTCGAAAAAAAAAGTCACTACAAAATATGACCAAATATCCATTTTTTCGTCTAGTCCTCATACAAAAATAGGGTATCGTACAGTCGGTCTGGACCGACTATATTTTTCTTACTTGTATTTCATTTAGTTAAAGTACTCAAACACCTTCCGCACTAAAAAGCCAGAACGGAGACAATTGAGATTGAAAAATATACAATGCCCCAGATAAAGGCCAAAATAATTCGATCTATCTAACATTTTAGCCTTGACACTAATTAATTATATAGGTCTTATTATTATGTTGAAGCGAAGCTTTTCTTCTCTTCTGCTCAAGGAGCCACTGAAAAGTCAGCTTTTTTACATTTATTTACTTACTAATCCCTTGAGATCTTTATATCAGTTTACAATTGCGGAGATAAAATTTTATTTTATAAATTCTATCTTCAGTTGAGCCGGCCAGTGTTAGACAATATTTAATTTGTTCTATATATTCTTACACTAAATATTTATTAGTCGAACACTCCTTTTGGATTTATCTTACGAGATCAGTGGTATCTGATGTTTTTATGTATTGGACACTGTAACTTAGTAAGTTACGTGCTAGAAAATTCGGCTTAGATTCTAACTTTTTTATGTAGTTTAAGCTATGTTTGACAACTTCGCATTTTACTATAAGAACATCTGAGACTCTTTGCAAGAGTTTCTCACAAACCGTGTTTTACAGAAAAGATACTGAAAAAGATACAGAAAAGAGCCGTCTTTGTATACAGTATATGTAAAGAGGACTCAAAATACTGTCCTATGGTACACCAACGTGAATATCTTGGGGGGGAGCTCAAAAAAGTTTCTCCTTAATAGCGAATTTTCTATAAATTAAATAGCTTTCCATTAGCTGGCGAATGTTCGGAGACAATAAGGGCTTAATTTTTAGGCATTCTTCGTGCCAAACGCGTTCATATTCTTTCAAGTGTAACATCATTTTAATCTACAGATATAGTAAGTTTGTTTACGACCATCATTTGATCTTTACCTGATTTAGATATCATTGTAATGAACTAAACTTTCCATTCTGAAGGAAATAATTTAAGGTGTATTATAACATTAAAACAAGTAAGAAAATTATAGTCGGTCTAGACCGACTATACGATACCCTATACCATGCGTTTAGAAACTCTATCTCTTAGGCCCAACTAACTGGACATAGAAAATAAGCAAAAACCAAATTTGAGTGGGATTTTTATTAATTTTTTTTGGCTGCAGATATGAAAAAGTTCATATCGGATGCTATATCTATAAAGGGACTAGGTCCAAAAATGGACCGATCCTGATCATGTTTGGTAAAGTCTCTTTTATTTTGCAAAAATATATACAAACAAAATTTGAGAAGAATCAGTGCAATATTTTTGTTTTTAATAGATTTAAGTGAAGATCGGGAAGCAGCTCTATATGGGGCCAAAGGGATCATTTTTGGACTACTCATTAATGGATGTAATGAACGCATACAAACCCAATTTGAGTAAGATCTATATGACAATTTGGATCTAATGGCAATTTATGTCGATTTCATAGGGGTAATTTGTATGGGGTCTAGGTCTGAACATGGACCGATTCTCACCAATTTCAATACCGTTCATCCCATGGCCGATAAAAGCTTACATACCAAATTTCATCAAAATATATTTATATTTGCGACCTACAGTTTGATTACAAGGCTTACATGGACACACAGACGGACGGACGGACGGACGGACATTGTTAAATCAACTCAGAAAGTGATTCTGATTCGATCGGTTTAATTAAAGATGGGTCTAGGTCAAATATTTTTGGTTGTTACAAACAGCAGCACAAAGTCATTATACCCAAACCACATAGTGGTATAGGGTATAAATAGACACAAGTATTTTTTATGTTGTTCAGGATAACTTTAAACGCTTTTTAATACTGACCCCATCGATTCTCTATGCTGGGGTAAAATAGGTGACAACTCAATTGTAGACCTAAGTGGTAGTTAATTCGGAGTAAATTTTTTTTTTCAGATTTATCACTTGAAACGTCAAATATCTTCGCTAAAAGAAAACAAATAAGAAATTATATTCGGTCTAGACCGACTATACGATACCCTATACCATGGTTTAGAGACCCTATCTCTTCGGTCCAACTAATTCGATATAGGAAATAAGCATAAACCAAATTTGAGTGGCATTGTTATTAGTTTTTTTTTTTGCTGCAGATATGAAAAAGTTCATATCGGATGCTATATATATATGGGGACTATTTATATGGACCGATCCTGACCATATTTGGTAAAGTCATTTATATTTTGAAAAAATGTATACAAACCAAATTAGAGAAATATTTTTGTTTTTAATAGATTTAAGTGAAGAACGGGAAGCAGCTCTATATGGGGCCTATGACTAAGAATTGTCCTATAGGTATTATTTTTGGACTACTGATTACTGGATATAATAAACACATACGAACCCAATTTGACTGAGATCTATATGATAATTTGGATCTTATGGCAATTTATGTCGATTTCATAAGGGTCATTTATATGGGGACTAGATCTGAACATGGACCGAATTTCACCAATTTCACCAGCGTTTATCCTATGGCCAGTAGAACCTTATGTACCAAATTTCATCAAAATATATTCATATTTGCGACCTGTAGTTTGATTACAAAGTTTACATGGACACACAGACGGACGGACGGAAAGACGGACAGACGGACGGAAGGACGGAAGGACGGACAGATGGACGGACATCGGTAAATCGACTCAGAAAGTGATTCTGTTACAAACAGCAGCACAAAGTCATTATTCATTAGAGCGCCCATGAAATACATAGAAAATTGGAAAACTGTTAATTTTTCCGCTCCCCGCTCATTTTCTAGTATATTGGGCATAAAAACAATATCCGTGCAAAAATTTTTTCAATCGGATGCAAACCGGCCAGTCCGTCACGACTTTTAGCCCTAAAAATGGAGTAAAACTAATTCCAAGATTTGATGAGCTATAACTCGTAAACCAGACTACTTTCGGAAATTCACCTTAAGCATTTGTATTGCAAATATATAGGCAAACATTTTTCTCCTACAAATTTTTGACGTAGTTATGACCCTTCATGGTGTTTTAAGAGGTCAAACTTCAAATTTGAAGTCAAAATTTTTTTCAAACGTAAATTAGTAAATTTATTTATAAATCTATTTAGGTTTGACTATTGCCAAATTGAAATAACCAAACAACCCATATCTGACTAACAAATAACCCATATCTGACCAACTAAATAGTCGTAAGCTTCAGATTATTACATATATCGATAAAAATTGATGTATATGTGTCTATTATACCCACTAATCAGCAGTCTAAAAATAAACCCTTTAAGATTTTTTTTATTCGCAGTCCTTCCACAAAGGTACTTCCCGATATTCACTTCAGTCTATTAAAAAACAATAAATTGCATAGATTTCTTTCAAATTTGATTTTTTTTTTTTTTAAAGTAAGTGTAAACCACTCAAATTTGGTTTATTTTCTAAATTATGATATCTACAGGGTATCGTATAGTCGACTAGAATTTTCTTACTTGTTTTTCTTATGTTTTCAATGTTTTCCATGGATTGTGGATATTACTTAATACTGGTTTTGTGAAATTTTAATCCTTTTCACAACTCATGGCCCATGGATTATTTTTAAACCCTATAACACTATGTGGTTTGGGCATAATGACTTTGTGCTGCTGTTTGTAACTACCAAAAATATTTGACCTAGATCCATCTTTTATTATACCCATCGACTCAGAGTTACTTCCTCAGTCGCTTTAGCGATGTCCGTCCGTCCGTCTGTCCGTCTGTGTGTCCATGTAAACCTTGTAATCAAACTACAGGTCGCAAATATGAATATATTTTAATGGAATTTAGTGTATAAGCTTTTTTACGGCCATAGGATGAACGCTATTGAAATTGGTTAAATTCGGTCCATGTTCAGACCTAGTCCTCATACAAATGACCCATATGAAATCGACTTAAATTGCCATAAGATCCAAATTATCACACATATCTCCGTCAAATTGGGTTTAGGTGTGTTTATTATATCCATTTATCAGTTGTTCAAAAATAAACCCCATATGGCAATTCTTGGTCATAGCCCCAGATAAAGCTGCTTCCCGATTTTCACTTAAATCTATCAAAAAACAAAACAAGTAAGAAAATTATAGTCGGTCTAGACCGACTATATGATACCCTATACCATGGTCTAGAGACCCTATCTTTCGGTCCAACTACTTCGATATAGAAAATAAGCATAAACCAAATTTGAGTGGGATTTTTATTAATTTTTTTGGCTGCAGATATGAAAAAGTTCATATCGGATGCCATATCTATAAAGGGACTAGGTCCAAAAATGGACCGATCCTGATCATGTTTGGTAAAGTCTCTTGTATTTTGCAAAAATATGTACAAACAAAATTTGAGAAGAATCAGTGCAATATTTTTGTTTTTTAATAGATTTAAGTGAAGATCGGGAAGCAGCTCTATATGGGGTCAAAGGGATCATTTTTGGACTACTCATTAGTGGATGTAATGAACGCATACAAACCAAATTTGAGTAAGATCTATATGACAATTTGGATCTTATGGCAATTTATGTCGATTTCATATGGGTAATTTGTATGGGGGCTAGTAGGTCTGAACATGGACCGATTCTCACCAATTTCAATAGCGTTCATCCCATGGCCGATAAAAGCTTATATACCAAATTTCATCAAAATATATTCATATTTGCGACCTGCAGTTTGATTACAAGCTTTACATGGACACACAGACGGACGGACGGACGGACGGACGGACGGACATTGTTAAATCAACTCAGAAAGTGATTCTGATTCGATCGGTATAATTAAAGATGGGTCTAGGTCAAATATTTTTGGTTGTTACAAACAGCAGCACAAAGTCATTATACCCAAACCACATAGTGGTATAGGGTATAAATATTGTGCAGGTTTTTCTCAAATTAGGTTTGTATATATTTTTTCAAAATATGGGCAGGATCGGTCCATTTTTCGTCATAGTCCCCATGTAAATACAGCATCCGACATTAACTTTTTCATATCTGCAGCCAAAAAAATTAATAACAATGCCACTCAAATTTGGTTTATGTTTATTTTCTATATCCACTTAGTTGGACCGAAGAGATAGGGTCTCTAAGCCATGGTATAGGGTCTAGATCGACTATAATTTTCTTGTTTTTATTTATTCCGAACTTTGAAGTCTTCTAAGTACATTTCATAAGTGAAACCAGGGTATAATGGAGTTTGTGCTGATGTTTGCAACTACCAAATATATTTGACCTAAGCCCACATTTTATTACACTGATCAATTCAAAATCACTGTCTGAGTCGATTTAGAGAAGTCCGTCCGTCCATCTATCTGTCGGCCCGTCTATCTGTGTTTCCATGTATATCTTGAATTCAAACTACAGGTCGCAACTGTGAGTATATTTCGATAAAGTTGAGTATATAAGTTTTTATTTGCATTGGACAAACGCTATTGAATTTTCAAACCAAACCCCCATACAAATAACGATCGACTTAAATGGATCTTACAATAATTTTAGTCGGTCTATGTATCTATATATGTCTGTTATATACACTAGTAGTGGGTAGTCCATATGCAAACTCTGTAGGACCATTTTTAAGTCATAGTCCTAATATAAAGCAGCTTCGCGGTCTTCACTTAAATCTATTTTTAAAAAATCTAAATATTTTCATAGATTTTTTCGAATTGGCTTTATATATTTTTTTAGAACAGTGCCTTTACTAAATATGGTCATGGTCATGACTCATTCTTAAACCTAGTCCTCATATAAAAATAACGTCAGATTGAAGCTTTTCATATCTGCACGTCACAAATTAATTACAATAGCACTAAAATTTGGTTTATGCTCATTTTCTTTATCACGTTATTGCCTCAGCTAAGTTGGATCTAAGACCGTCCAACAAAACACAAGGCTATCAGTGATATTTATGTGAGTCAAACTTATCAGCTAATATCACGTATCTTATTTGAAAGGTATTTCTTTGTAGCAGTCCACCAGATTTATAGATTTTTAAATTATTAAATTTTTGGGAGTAAAATGCATTTAAGTTACTACTAACACATATGTACATAAAATTATAAAATGTGTGTGTTTATTAAATTTGTTAATGCGTTTGCAAAAAAAAATTAATTTGTTTTTTTCATTCACAATAATAATTGTGTTGAACTGAAAAATAATTTTGGACATAAACCAATAACATTGAAAACTAATTTTGGACTTAAACCAATATATAACAAGTAAGAAAATTATAGTCGGTCTAGACCGACTATACGATACCCTATACCATTCGTTTAGAGACCCTATCTCTCAGGCCCAACTAACTGGATATAGAAAATAAGCATAAACCAAATTTTAGTGGGATTTTTATTAATTTTTTCGGCTGCAGATATGAAAAAGTTCATATCGGATGCTATATCTATATGTTGTCCAATAGGGATCATTTTTGGACTACTGATTAATGGATGTAATATATACATACAAACCCATTTTGACTACGATTTGTATGATAATTTGGATCTTATGGCAATATATGTTGATTTCATAGGGGTCATTTGTATGGGGTCTGAACATGAACCGATTCCCACCAATTTCAACAGCGTTTATCCCATGGCCGAAAAAAGATCAACTGCCAAATTTCGTCAAAATATATTCATATTTGCGACCTGCAGTTTGATTACAAACTTTACATGGACACACAGACGGACGGACGGACGGACGGACGGACATCGTTAAATCGAATCAGATAGTGATTCTGATTCGATCGGTATAATTAAAGATGGGTGTAGGTCAAATATTTTTGGTTGTTACAAACAGCAGCACAAAGTCATTATACCCAAACCACATAGTGGTATAGGGTATAAAAAGTGTTGTCTTGTGAATTGGCTAAAATTAATTACTCGTAACATACCTTTAAGGTCTTTATTAAATGAAAAAATAAAATTTCCTAGAATTTGCACTCGAATTTCGAAGGGATCTGCTAGTCTGTATATAAATATTCAACTGAATACAATATTAGGCCAGCAATATTTGTCGATAAACTCTATTTTCTTTATTTGCTTCTGGTCATTTTAATTTGCACAACTGATGATAATTTATTTAATTATATTCATGGAGTAGGTTTTCACACAGTCGATCTAGAGCACCTTTCTTACATATTTTTAAACTCTTTCTTTTAACACATACTCTCTGTCTGTCGCACACAGTCACGGAGAGATTCAAAACACATATGCATAAGGAGAGAAAGAGTTTTAATAAAAACTGTTTTTATGGGTTACGTTATTTATTCTACAACTGAACTTTTCCATATAAATTGTATACACCTTTTGCAATTGTTCTTAGAAACTATTAAATGTATTTCAGTAATTATTGAATGTACTTCAGAAAATATCGAATGTATTTTAGAAATTATCAATTATTTTTTTTTTGAAAATATCAATTGAATTTTAGAACCAAAAAGCAACTTACCCTGCAATACCGTAAACTTACTTTTGTTTACACCAATATTTCGACTTACATTTTATGCACTGAAAAATAAACTTATAAGGGCGGCCTCTTCATGGGATGAAGAAAGGATTTAATTTTGAATCAGCTACAACATAAAAAACAGGGCAGCGATCGCGAATAAAGTTTTGACTGCATCGTGGCACCCGATTTTAAAAACCTAATTTTAATTTATGTTTTCTAAAATACAATTAATACTTTCCAAAAATCTATTGATGATTTTTGAAATTCAAGTTGTATCATGACTATCATGTTATTGATATATATATATATATGTTTGTGGCAATTTTATAACATACAGGAACACACCTTTCATTAGAGACTTACGTATGTAAATATGAACAATTCGCTTTTTGCTCTCACTTTTATCAAATTGACTAGCGCTAGGTATGTAACATAATTTTTGACAGTATACATTATCCATTTATCTTATCTTCCATAATTTATGAATATTCAAATTACATAACCGCAAGCACCACTCATCTTAACTTCTTTCCCTTGTACTTTTCTTGTCTCAAACATAAAAATATTTAACTATTTTTGGAATCACAATCTACTTTTAAGTAAAGAAATAAGCATTACAAAATAGAAAATTCCCGCATTAAATTTAACAGGACTCAAACATCCACACATATATATACGAATAAGTTAATATTTTCAAACACAACACTTTTTCCTAGAAAATAAGTTGTAAATATTAGTTAATGAAAATAAATCAAACACAATTATTTTTCAAAATTTTCCTTATAGCTATTTAAAAAATGGCTAAGAAAATAAAAAAAAACAAGAAAATCATGAAAAACATTTAAAAATTGAATAAACTTATATACAATAACAAATAAAATTTAATTAATATAACTACGATTTACTGACTATTTCATATTTATAAACTACTTACTACTTACTACAACTTTTGTGGCTGCTGGTGGGCGAATTAAATCTTATATTATAAATACTATTACAATATTTAAACTAAATGTCTATTAATTTATTTATTTTTTTTTTTTTTTTGTAAATTATATTTCTTTATTTTAGCATAGAATTGGTTTATGTAAATAGTAAGGACTAATTAGAATTTTTGTTAGTTTTCGTTAATCAGGAAAGTATTTGGGAGAGGTAACAAGCGTTTGAAAATTGTAATTTTTTTTTGAAAAAAAAAACACAAAAGTTTGCTAAAAGTAATAACAAAATCTTTTTATGTAAAACCCCTTTTAACATCACTGATCTCTATAGTTATCAGTCTAATAATAAAAACAAGTAATTCGGCTTTGCCGAACTCTCTAACTCCTTTGCAGCATATGGATGCCAATGGAAGTTAGGAAAGGATACTTGCTTCAAGCAACAAAACTTTTTGAGAAGTCGAAACCAAATACCAAAAACCAAAAATAAACAATTCTAAGAAACAGTTACACACATAATCCAAGCAAGAAAATGTTCTTTCGCCAGTGATTAAAAATAATATCTTTTATAATTTTTTGCTAGGAACACGAATGTAAACTGGACTGTCATAGAATAATGTAGCAAAAGAAGAGGTTGGCATGGCGATAACAACTTCTTAGAAACACAAAATTTCATTCCGTTGGCTTTAACATAACACCTATGGGCCAAAGACCAAATAAAATAAATAAAGTCGGTAACCTTATGAATGAGTGTACTTTTTTTTTAGAGATTTTCATTAATTTGTTTTAAATTACATTATATGTATTAATGCTTAATGTTTCTAAAAAATAGATATAAGTTTACACAAAATCGTTATTTAAGCTGTGCAAGACTTAGTAAAATTCTCTTATATCTAAAATATCTTGAAATATCTCGGAATCATATACCCAGCTTCGCAAAATATATTTTTAAGAACATCAAGCAAATTTCTGTTTCACAAACTTGGCTTTTCTAAGGCATCTAAGACGGGTACTCTCACAAGCCTAACTGGAGAAGATCTTAAGTCCGTCTGTCTGCTAAAAATCATGATCTGGACAAGGAAAACACAATGCGTTTTCTTTCATTCTCTGGTATTAAAAAATAAGAGTCGATGAATGTGAAAAGAGGTAAACTGAATGACTGATATACTCATTGAACACACAGTGCAACAGCCATTCTGGGGGGTGAGAAATTCCAAGTCAAGGTGAAACTACATCAGAACCTTAAAAGAGTTTGGCGTTCCCAGGCCAAAATTTTTTTTTACTTTTTATACATTTTCCTTATCTTGATATTTTTTGCTTAGTTTTTCAGCTATAACTCAAGAACCATTGATGACTTTGCATTTCATTCTTCAGCAAAAAGCTTCAGCAAATCAAGTTGGACTAACTTTATCGAATTTAATCATCAAAAAATTTTAATTTTTCCCCTTTTCTTATAAAACTTTTTAATCTATAATATTAATAGGCTAGGAGATTTCTTGTGACCGATGTTTTGTTCTACCATTTTATACCGATTTTGACCAAACGTATATTATTTGAAAGGTATTTCTTTTTAGCCGTTTTGCAGATTTACAGATTTTTTAAATTTTTTCCCTCCTTTTGAGTAAATTGCATTCGAAGTTGCTACTAACACATACATAAAATTATACAATGCTATACATACACATTAAATTTGTTAATGTGTTTGTAATAAATTGGCTATAATTGATTAGCATACCTTTAGGGTCTTCATTTAATGAAAAAATAAAATTTCCTAGAATTTGCACTCGAATTTCGAGGGCTGGAATCTGCTAGTAACAATAATTTGAAGAATGAAAAGAGAAATGATTAATGGTTCCTTTGTTATAGTTGAAAAGCTAAGCCCACATATATCAAGATAGGGATGTTTGGCCTAAGAACGCCAAACCCTTTGAAGGTTTAACTATACTGGCCTTGTAGTTACACCAGACAATGACCGCAAAAATGTTCAACAGTGTTATCAGGGCGAATCAAAAAATTTAAAATTTTCAAAAGTCTGTTCTTTGGTGTGTAAAAATGGGTAGACTGTATTATCCATACCTGGGCAAATATTCAACGTACTGAGGAGCCACTGAAAATAATCCTCTTATAAACCTTATCTAATTGAAATTTAATTTAATTTAATTGAAATATAATTATTCTTTTAATAAAAAATTAAGACAACAGAATTAAATTTCAATCTTCGGTTTTGAACTGAATGTAATTCGGTTGGCAATAAATCTGCTATTTTGGCGTATAAAACCTTAAAGCTACTACAAATTCCCTAACTGATCCAATGTAGGCATACATAGATTACTGATGACCCTATATAGTCGATTAAGTGGATTGATCGTAAGTGTAACTCGTATTTCGAAACACATAGAATTATTAAAACTCACACAAGGACGATACAAAAACGATATAAAGAGTAATTAAAAGAAATTACTTATTATTCAAATTCTCTTACTCTCTCTTAAACACTTTCCTTGTAAGGGTACGTATACACGAGAGGCAAATTTAGCTTGATATATTTTCAAAGTTGTCAATTAAAACAAGTTGCAAATAAAATTAAAGTCAAACTATATTCTCCTGTCGTTTAAACTAACTCTTAAATGTTGACTTGTAAAGAAGTATACCTTAGTTGCATGATTCGTTTTTTTTATCGTTTTGTAGATTATTCTTAATATTTATAATTTTGTAGTTTAACCAATATATACTTATGTGGTTGTTTTCAATATTTTATATAGAGCACCCTAAAAAAACCTGCTTAATTAGTTTCAAAAAATAAAATCCTTAAATTCAAAAAGAAAAACTTGCGTTTTTATACACATTTTTGTTTTTCAATGTTTAGTTTGAAAAAAAAAAAAAAATTACTCAGTGTTTTATAATTTCAACTAAAAACTAGAAAATTGTTAAAAATTTAACTTAAGACATTCCAAAAATACATACTAAAATTTTTGTTATTTCTTTTCCTCTTGTTTTGTCTTTTTCTCTCTCACTTATACAACATTAAGGTTCACCCTCACCTCGCAAAAAGCGCAACAATTCTACGCCAGTTAAAAAAAATGCTGCGGAGAAAAAACAAATTTTACAACAGTTAGTTTCTCCGGCCGCCCAACAGGCCAAACCCAAAGTAAGTCTAGGAGAATTGATACAAATGTCAGAGCAACGTTTACGCATCAACAATGCAGACTCCGAAAGTGAGCTTAAAGAGACAACCTTCTCCGAGAATACTGAATCTCTTACTTCAACTACGGTGGAGAGAGCCATAAACGATCCGAAATTGGAAAAGAAGGTTACATTTGCTCGTTTGTTAAATAAAGTTTCGGCTGAAATGAGTTCGGGCTCCGAGGTAGATATTGGACTAATGGCGGTAAGCTATTTTGAGCTATCGACCAATTAAAATATTGAAACATTTATTTATTTTATTATTCACATCAACAACATATTTTATTTCTTTACTTCTCCGATAACAACAAGGGTTATGATTCTCAGGCAAAACGAAAGAGTCGTTATATACGGACTCATCCCAGCAATGAAGGAGAAAAGGAAGCTTTTCTTTAAAAATTCCAAAAGTATAATTGCAACTTCATTTAAAACTTATTGTTAATAAGCACTTTTCAAAATTATTGCATTTAGTATTATTCCTCATAGAGCACCTAACAACTGTCATTGAAAATTAATTCAAATTCTTTTTATAGCCTATTTAGAAAAAAAAAAACACTTACACAAATTTTAGTTGAATACACTTTGGCTTTAGCATATGCAAAAAAAAAAAAAATCTTTGTTGATATCCGAATACTTTTTCATACAAAATTTTAAAGGACAACTTTTTATATCGCCAGTCGTGTGCAACAAAAATCACTAGAGTGTGTGCTTTGGCCTTAATTTCTCAAATGTTTGTCTGGGAATCACCCTGTGTTGAGTTTGTCTTATATTTAAAGAAAACTAACATATGAAATTATAAAAAACACTTTCCTATAAATGTACACTGTTTTCTATGCAAAACAAAATAATAAAAAATGTACTGCAATCACGTTTGAAAATTCACATAACTTTTGTCCAAACATTGTTTAGCAAAATCAATAATTTACAAAAAAAATCTCCCCGAAAATACTTTCCATTGTCTTAGATATTCGTGATTCCCGGCTTCGAGAAGTGCTGTCTGAGGTTAAACGTTTGTTTGAAGTAATATTCTTCTAGTGCTTGTCAATGTTTAATGTTGTCCTCTTCTCCTGCGCACAGTGGCTGAAAATTGTTTTTCATTGGCCAAAATTCTGTAACTTTTGAACCGATCAAAATATTTTAGTAATTCTTTTTCTATTTTGTAGATATTTAGTTGAGCTTGAGTCCGTTTTAATTTCACTAAAATCGATTGAGTACTTTTTAAGAAGTTCTAGATCAAATTTAACTTTTAATTATACCCTATGGGTAAAAACATATGAAATCAACCGAAAATATTAACATTTGTGACCTCATCACCTTCAAATTTGATAAGATTTTGTACACATGATCTATGGATCGGCACAATAATATTTGCCAACTTTCAGACATATAGCCTTCGTACTTTCAGAATTATGGCCATTCCAAGTTGGCAAAAATCAATAAAAATGCACTCAGATGCCTTAACACAATTTTTAATATCTCGAAAAGTATTCATTGTACGTTAACAATGAAGGGCTCATTTTACAGACTAAAACATGCGCCATTCCAAAAAGTTTTTTTTTCAAATTTTCGATCAAGGATAATGTAAATAAAAAAAGGACTAAAAATTCCAAAGGATATTTCTCGAAAATCAATATTTTTAAAAATTTCAAAAAAATATATGTTAATTCTTATTATGTTTTGTACAAGTCTGTCAAATTTCAATGTGGAGTCTTTATTACAACATGAGTTATTAAGAAAAAAGCAGGCGAAGGTTTATGTATTTCATGAAATGTACCAAAATACAAAAAGGTGACAAATTACAAAAAGAAGGACAAATCAAATGTAACGGAACTTTTTCGACTTTTCTTTGCTTAAACTCTTTTTCTCCATTACTAAACCTTTAATAAAAAGTACAACATAATGTATTATCATTATTAAACACTTTATTACAGCATATTTATTTATTTCTGAAGGATTTCAATTAAAAAATCTGCATCTGCCGAGTATCGCTTGACTTTAATTTTTTTTATCTACAGGTTCAATAGAATGCAGCTTTTGAGTTCCAGGAATAGTACGCAAATCTTTAAAACGAATTTGAAGGAACCGTGCTTCTTCTTCGTGGTCTTCTAGAGTTAAAAACTCGAAATTACAGTTCAAAAGATTTTGCAGGCACCATTCATATAATTGTTTTGGAGTAGTTATTTGACCTTGTAATGGACGCTGTAAACTAGCTCGACGTGCCTCTCTCTTTACGGTACCTCCAAGACCGTCACTTGGGCCTTTTCCATGGATTGTTGCAAAAAAATTCCACTCATGATTTTCTTCGGGGTTGTTTTAAACTTTTTTCTCAAAAATACATTCAGGGGGCGATGGAACAGGTGAACAGCTACAGAATCGTGTACAAGACAATCAGATATTATTATGAAGTTTGTATGTTGTGTTCCATCTGATTTAAAATAAATAGCAATTGGGTATAAAGTGGCCTGAGAGTTGTTCCAGTGAAATCCCTGGACTGCATCCTGAATAGTAAAAGAAGCATTTTCTGGAAAATCGCAAACTGCTATATACTCATTTTCTTCCAAATTTGATTTTCTTTCGCTCAGATATGCTGCCTGCTGTTTTGCAATAAATGAATGATGTAATAGAATTTCAAGCTTTTCACATAGGGAATCCACAAAAACGTTGGCTTGGCCAATCATGGTCTCCAAATTATCCCTATCTACACTTACCCATTGTTTATATGTTATTTCATCAATATCATTTTGCTCTAGTAATTGATTTAGTTTTGCTTTTAAATTTTCAATTCCTGGACACTTGTTACATTTACGTAGGTGACACTTTGAAGAAGATGGAATGCATGTCATTTGTTTCAAACAATCTTTGTAACATTCAAGCTGATAATTCGGAACACCAGCAGTTAATTTTTTTAAATTTATGGCATCAATCATCAGCTTCACATTTTGATGCTTTGTACAAACACACACGTTATGAGATCCACTCGCATTTGCTAGAATTATATTCCTCGGACGAAGTTGGCAAAACTTGGAAATACCTATTTTTATTCCATCATGTCGTTCCTTGAATAAGGCGTACATTTCTCTTAAGTTTCCAAGCAAAAGTCTTTTATTTTTCCTGACTTTTGTACCATTTTCAAAAAAAGACACGAAATCTTTCTGTCCGGGCATACACCTGCTGACGTCATCGGATTCATAAAAGGATTTTACTAAGTTGCTTGTCACTGGTGAAATTGGACTTCCCAGTTTTGGGTTAGGCGTACTCATCACAACCTTTGTTTCAACCAAATGCTTAACTTTTCGCGCGATATAGTTTGTAACCAGGAATTCTTCCTCAATTTTATGTATTGCCCAGCTTTTTGGTAAAATTGTTAGCAGTTGGATTTTCTCACTATTTTTTGTTAATGTTTTAAACTTTTCTTTTAATTGTTCTATTATTTCGGATTGTGGGCACATATGCGAAGTTGATTGTGCTGAACCGTGGAAAATTTTGTCTTGAATCGAATCACTTATTTTCCTGAATTTTGCATCTCTGTACCGTTTTTGATGTAACTTCTTCTTTTTATCGGAGATTGTTCCAGATACGGTAAAGATTGGTTTAATTTGGAAATAGCAACTTCTTCCGTGCCTGACGCAATGTCATCTATTTCCGTGCCTGACGCAATGTCATCGAAAGTATGTATATTTTCGTTTATGTCTGAACCTTCTTCCAAATTAGATTTATTAGATTTCTTCAGATGCGAAAATTTTATTCTACATGTCCCACAAATTTTATTTGAGATCGTAATGTTTTTATCCTTAGTATACTGTAGCATCCATTCTTGGACTTGTCTTAAACTTTTATTGCACCCAGTGTGACCGGATTCTTTAAAAGGATTACAGCAAAATGTTGAATTTAATGGCATATTTTTTATTTAAATACCACAACCGAATGAATTGTGCACGACTTTTTTGTATTGACAATAATTATAATTTATTTAAATATTTAGTCTCTTTTTTTTGTTTTTTCAAACGATCAAGTCACTTTAACACTATAACACTTTGACGTTTAGCACTTATGAAATCTAGTATTCAACTGAAGTTTGACTTACTGTCTCTGAACTATTTATACTGTTTTTTTTTTGGTACAAAAAATAGATTTCAGGTAAAAAAAATACACGCCTTGCTTTTCTTGAATTGGAAAATTTGCGTGAACTACGGGTCATAAAATGTTTTTTAAATAGGGACTGAATTTGCTACTGCCAATAAGCAATAAATATTTCGCCTAGGTTGTAAAGTCGAAAAAGTTCCGTTACATTTGATTTGTCCTTCTTTTTGTAATTTGTCACCTTTTTGTATTTTGTACATTTACATAAACCTTCGCTGCTTTTTTCTTAATAACTCATGTTGTAATAAAGACTCCACATTGAAATTTGACAGACTTGTACAAAACATAATAAGAATTAACATATATTTTTTTGAAATTTTTAAAAAATTGATTTTCGAGAAATATCCTTTGGAAATTTTAGTCCTTTTTTTATTTACATTATCCTTGATCAAAAATTTGAAAAAAAAAAATTTTTGGAATGGCGCATGTTTTAGTCTGTAAAATGAGCCCTTGATTATTAACGTACAATGAATTCTTTTCGAGATATTAAAAATTGTGTTAAGGCATCTGAGTGCATTTTTATTGATTTTTGCCAACTTGGAATGGCCATAATTCTGAAAGTACGAGAGCTACGACACTGAAAGTTGTCAAACGCTATTATTATGTTTAACTTTCCCTTCGTACCAAAATTCATCCAATTCGAAATCGGTGCGGTCAACTCATTGGTTGATTTCATATGTTTTTACCCCTATACCACTATGTGATTTGGGTATAATGACTTTGTGCTGCTGTTTGAAACTACCAAAAATATTTGACCTAGACCCATCTTTTATTGTATCGATCGACTACAATCACTTTCTGAGTCGATTTAGCGATGTCCTTCCGTCCGTCCGTCTGTGTGTCCATGTAAACCTTTTAATAAAACTACAGGTAGGAAATATGAATATATTTTGATATATAAGCTTCTACTGGCCATGGGATGAACACTCCATGTTCAGACCTAGTCCCGATACAAATGACCCTATGAAATCAACATAAATTGCTATACACGAATGTAAGTTTAATTTTATTTTAACGTAACTAAGAACATCTTCCTGGTTTTTGTTTCTAAAATACTCTTCGGCCAGTTCTTTATAACTGAAGCTCTCCATATTTTCCTGAATATTTTTATTTGCGACTGTTATTGCTGAAATATATTAGAGCAATTGAGTTTGTATTCAAATGTCGCTTTCTTATAAGCCTTCTCATAAGCCAACATACTATGCTTCTAGGTAAAATAAAATGGTAATAAAATGGCATTAGTGCATTATTACCTAACATAATATATAAAAAAAACCCACTATACAAATGAGTTACCTGTGTGTGTTTTCTTTACTACTTGCATTAGTGCATTGTTAGGTAAAATAAAAAGGTATAAAAAAGGTATGATAATAAAAAAAAACCATGTTACTACTGAATTACATCCTCTGTGTATTGAGATTCTTACTTACAAATATCTTATGATAATAGAATAAATAATGACTATTATAAGCTATAAAATACCTAAAGCACAAACTTAATACACCATTGTATACGAGTACTTAAAGGGCTGTTTAAATTATCGTAATTTGAATTTCTTTAGAATTATTTCATTAAAATGAAAAAAGTGTTCTACCCACGGGTCGTCACGGGCACAAAAGTATATATAGGGTTAAAGAGAATACTTTTAGCTTTCTCCGGGTGGTATACGTTTCTTGTTCCCTTTTGTTCCCTAGAAGTTCTATTCCACTAAATTTGAAATTTGAGAAAAAATATAATAGTTGCATAAATATTTCATAACGCCCCTAATGTTAAACGGTAGAGCTGTGACCACTTACAACAACTAAAGACTATAATCCTGCCAACATTATAAAAAGACCGCAGGTCATTATCGATGATAGCTTGCGAGTAGTAACCATTTATTTTTGATAAAAAAACAAAAAAAAATCACCTTTTTCTGAGTTTGACAGCTTGCCACGCCCACAATTAGCAATAGTTTAACCTAATTTTTTGTCTACCTTAATCTGGATATTATTAACTACAAAAAGGCGTTAAAATTTTAAAAATCGGTGAGAAAAAAATATTAGACTTTTGGCCAATGAAATCAAAATTTCAGCCACAGTGCTGCGTCACATATTTTGCAATTTGATTCAGAAATTATTCTGATTTGTTTTGATTTCCATATCACGCAGTGACTCGTGACAACTCCGCCTTTAATATATTAAGTGAGACCAGCTGTACCATCATTTGGCGATTTCCATACTGCGATGTTATATATTCTTTTTATCAAGCTACCGAACGTAGCTCTGTAATCAATTAGATAATGGGGATCGGTGTGTTTATCCAGAGTTTTTTCTAGGACTTAAAAGTTCAGCTTGCCAGATTTCAACAGACAGACAAAAAAAAAATTAATAATTAATATTTTCTTTTTTGATAGAAACCAGTGTACATAGTTAATCTTATTTTATTCAAATTTTTTTTATCTAATATTATTTTTACTCCGGCCTCCACAAACAGCCCACTCGTAATTCTAGTGCTCTTAGCCTGCCAACAGACCTACAAATGCGAGCAAGTTCTATGCCCCCATCACCATGCACCAATGATATACGTTCACCTCATAGCACATCCTCAACACATGGCAGTGATTCGTTTTCAAGTTCAGACCTGGCACTAACCGATTTTGGTCTTCGATCGATTCAAACCAGTGGCAGTGAAATGGGTAGCACAAATAACAATCAACTAAGTGGTCTTACACTAGGAATGACAGCACGCTGTCGCATTGGTTCACAAGCACGTCCTAAAGTATCAAGTGCTGATTCTATACTCGCCATGTTTCGAAATTTTGCATCCTCGGCTGCCAATGTTTCGAATACTACTACAAATACAATGCCTTCATCTGCCTCCGTTTTTGTATCACCCTCCACGACACCGACTGTGTCTAGTCCACAAGATGATGCACCAGGTGATGATGAATCTTCCACCTCCTCAATGCATACACCAGTTAGTTATTCGAGTGGTGCTCCTGATTCGCCAGTGTTCTATCGTCAAACAACCACTATTGAAGTGCCTGTATTAGATGTGCTTAACGCGCACAAAGCAACGTCATCTTCATCGTCGTCATCATCTTCTAATCTATTGCACCCACCGACAATATTACTAGAAATACCGACCATTAATAATAAATGCCTTTCGCCAATACGAGAGATGCCAACGCCAATGCCATCGCCAGCTTTAACGCCCATTATGCCCCGTCAACGTTCGAATAGTCCAATATTCCAAGAGGATCCATTATCGGGTGGAGACTTCAGTGATGAGGATAAGAGTGATCATAGCGATACACAATTATCGGTAAGTGCTCATATAAAAATAAATGCCAAATGAGATATATTAAAAATATTTTAAGTATTATTCTTGATGACAATGCTAACATTTAATAGAAAAAAGTAGAAAACAAATATATTTTTCTTAGATATAAATACCTAGAATTGAAATAGAAATAGAAGATGTGCGACAACATTGTTCAAATCGAAAATGCTATAAACTCGACTTTCATATTTCATTATCATCGATTTAATCATTACTAACACTAAGAAAACTAAATTTTCAACAAAATATTCTCTATAGGTGTTTACACTTCTGAAACGGGGAGTCATCTAGGATAAATATCATAGTTATCTCATATATTTCCTTCTCCTGCGGATATACACTTAAGCCAGTTGTTAGCCATGTCCCTAATTCTATAGCGTAGTTTCTTCGTGTGTCCATTAGGGTGGCCCTTCGTTATATGGAGGGAAAAAAAAGTGTTCAAACTGTCGGTCTCACCCCCTAGAAATATGCGAATAGCAAAAAAAATGAGAAATACAAAGTTTTGGGCCAATCAGAAAACGTTTAGTCGTGGCACAAAGCAATTGAAAATTTCAAGTGTGTTTATATGGGGAAAATATGATTTTTTTTTCAGATTTTACGAAAATTTCGTTCTATAGTTTAATTTTTCCGACAAGCTGTTATATAATTCGGGATCAGTATTAAATTATCTTTTCAAAAAGCTATAAAACTTCAAAATCGAATAAAGCCTCGCCAAGAAATAGCAAATGCCCCAGACCACTTTTGTGCCAAAAAAAACTAGGTCATGAAATTTGATGGCATTTTTTTCAACTTTGAGAAATTGATTAAAGCCATCACATTTTTTTGGTTTCTATACTTATAAGTACTCAGATAGGAAGTATTGTTTTATTGCCACGTTGTTAACTTATTGCGCATTGAGGCCGAAAATTAGAAATTTTTTTGATAAAATTTTTAAAACTCCTTTTTCAAGTTTGAAAAAATTTCCTTAAACAAAATTTAAAAAAATTAATCAATTACTTTAAGGTTTTATGAAATACATGTTGCAGATTAACTATGTAAATTTTTAAGTAAATCCCTCTGCCAGAATTTTTTTGACAAGGATTTTATTTTTGCGGATTTCGAGAAAATTGGATTTTTGTGAAATATTCTGTAAATGTACTCTTTCTAAATACTTTGTATCAAAAATTCATCATTTTCCTACTTTTAAATGTTATATTTTATCTTAATAGCCTAGGGTTTCGGAAAAAAAGAATATGACTCCATTAACCCTTTTGGAATTGGGGTCACATATGACCCCAAACTAATAAAAGACAATTTATTAAAAAAAATTCAAATATTTTGTAAGTGCTGTCCAATTTTTAGATGCGACACTTAAAATATAATTACCAAATATGTAGAAGTTTCGTTCCAAAAATTTGGGATAAATCCGAGAACGTTAACCCATTATTTGCCAGGGCCAGCTTTGGATTTTAAGATATTTTAAAATAAAAATGACCTAAAACGAGTTTTTCTATTAAAGTCGTTGATACCACTATTTAGAATTTAAGAAAAATAGTTCGGTTAATTTTTAGTTATTTAACCACTCAGTGCTCCTGGGATCAAAATAATCCATTGTGATATATCTTTGGTGCAATTGTCTGCTTATTGCTCGCGAATATAAATTAAAACAACTTTTAACCAATTTTGTTATTTGTTACATAAAGTAATTGTTGAATTTCTTGTTGTCTCACCCACCAATTTGGTGGATATTGATAAAAAACGCCAAAAAAAAATTTCAGGTCAATCGGTGAAGATGCCATTACTTATAATGGGTGACATTTTTTGATTTTTTCTAATCGGTCGCTTTATATTATCTTCAATGTCACCTACATGTTTTGAAACTTTTACAATTTTATTTCCCAGTTTTAAATAGTTTATTAAATAAAAGTAAATTTCAAATATAATAATATATATAAAAGGTAATATTAAATTAATGGAAATTAATGGAATAAATTACAAAATTAAATCAAAGTGAATTTCAAAAACGTCCTATTTTTAGACATATGCCTTAAGTTGTTTTTATTTATATTCGCGAGCAATAAGCAGATAATTGCACCAGAGATATATCACAATGGATAATTTTGATCTAAGGAGCACTGAAGGGTTAAACAAATAAAAATTAACCGAATTATTTTTCTTAAATTCTAAATAGTGGTATCAACGACTTTAATAGAAAAACTCGTTTTTTCTTAAATTCTAAATAGTGGTATCAACGACTTTAATAGAAAAACTCGTTTTAGGTCATTTTTATTTTAAAATATCTTAAAATCCAAAGCTGGCCCTGGCAAATAATGGGTTAGCGTTCTCGGATTTATCCCAAATTTTTGGAACGAAACTTCTACATATTTGGTAATTATATTTTAAGTGTCGCATCTAAAAATTGGACAGCACTTAAAAAATATTTGAATTTTTTTTAATAAATTGTCTTTTATTAGTTTGGGGTCATATGTGACCCCAATTCCAAAAGGGTTAATGGAGTCATATTCTTTTTTTCCTAAACCCTAGGCTATTAAGATAAAATATAACATTTAAAAGTAGAAAAATTATGAATTTTTGATACAAAGTATTTAGAAAGAGTACATTTACAGTGTTGAACCCAGTTCAACCTGTTTTTTTCTCCATAAAATTGAATTTTGAATTACTTTTTGCTCAGTGTAGCTTTTTCAATTTATTCATCGTTAAGTTTTTTCATCTACATATATATATATATATATATATTTTTCTCTTTTTGTCAATTTGAGTCATTTTCTTTGTGTGCTAATGGCACTTCATAACCCTCATGTTTTAGGTTTTAAGTTAGTTAAAAATTGTAACTCATTGAATACACAGCAAGAAGCTGCATATATATACGATTTAAAAAAAACTTGTTTAAATCAATTGAATTTTACTCGACTTTCTTGGAAAGTAATCTTGGTGAGGGAGTTACCCAAACCAACATATGGTCCTTCGAGCCGGATCCAATTGTGGATGATTTCCAAAAACTGCCTGAAACATGTCCCGAAACGCCGGCCATTTGGAATAACCCCCTTCAAAATTTTGTGTGTCACAGGGAGGTAACTTTAGCGCTGGAGGCGCGTGATGAACGACTGTTGTGTCAGCATTAATGTTTTCCTGCTCTACTGCCTTCATCAAATCTAATATCTTTGATTTTGTATTTTAATATTTCTCGCTAGTGCTCTCATATTGAATATTTCACAAAAATCCAATTTTTCTCGAAATCCGCGAAAATAAAATCCTTGTCAAAAAAATTCTGGCAGAGGGATTTACTTAAAAATTCACATAGTTAATCTGCAACATGTATTTCATAAAAGCTTAAAGTAATTGATTAATTTTTTTAAATTTTGTTTAAGGAAATTTTTTCAAACTTGAAAAAGGAGTTTTAAAAATTTTATCAAAAAAATTTCTAATTTTCGGCCTCAATGCGCAATAAGTTAACAACGTGGCGATAAAACAATACTTCCTATCTGAGTACTTATAAGTATAGAAACCAAAAAAATGTGATGGCTTTAATCAATTTCTCAAAGTTGAAAAAAATGCCATCAATTTTCATGACCTATTTTTTTTTTGCACAAAAGTGGTCTGGGGCATTTGCTATTTCTTGGCGAGGCTTTATTCGATTTTGAAGCTTTATAGTTTTTTGAAAAGATAATTTAATACTGATCCCGAATTATATAACAGCTTGTCGGAAAAATTAAACTATAGAACGAAATTTTCGTAAAATCTGAAAAAAAAAAGTCATATTTTCCCCACTTGAAATTTTCAATCGCTTTGCGCCATGACTAAACGTTTTCTGATTGGCCCAAAACTTTGTATTTCTCAGTTTTTCTGTTATTCGCATATTTCTAGGAGGTGAGACCGACAGGTTGAACACTTTTTTTATTAAGGGCCACCCTAGTGTCCATTCTATTATTATTATTTCTTACATGGTGAAAAAGTTTTAACTAAACAGGTATCTAACTCTCATTCTCGGAAAGGTTGGAGAATTGTAAAGATAGTGTTCCAAGGTCTCATCATCTTCCCCGCATGCTTTACATGTGTTATATGATGTAGATCCAGAAATACTGGGTTACCTCATATGATATTCGAGATCTTTCCCACTCTAGTCTTTTCCCCACAGTTTTACAGTTTTACTTTGAGGGCTGGAAAAGGTATGGATTTTCCACATTGTTCTGGTCTTGGTATGCTCCTTCCCTGGCTGGTATGTCAGCTATTTTATTTCCCTCTGTATAACTATATTCTGTGACTCAAATAATAATTTTTTATATACACTTAATCCATATTTTCGATTCCCTCCAAATAATAAGAAATGTTTAGCTCTTCAATATGAAAATTTTTTTTTTAGTGATTACTTGGTTACCTTCTCCATACACTTTTTTTTAATTCTGAAAACAGAAAGAAGTGACATGGACATAATTCTGGAAAACATGGTGAGGATGATGAAGCACTTCATACACAAATTCACAAAAGTTACCATGGTCGATAAACTCGTCTTCACGTTCTTTGGTTCGATTCGCCAGCTGCTTTGAATTTAACACGCACTTCCAATCTATTTTCACTTTTTTCTATCATATCCTGCAGAATGACTTCGTTTGAACGACGTGAACTTTTCTTATCAAAAAAAGAATTGTAACGTAGCCTTTTAATTGCGTTCTTCAATATTTTATTGTTGATAAAGTAGCTCCATAGGTCAAATAAGCATCGATCATTTTCACTTTAATGTCATCATTATTGTCTAGAGATTTAAATGATTTTCGAAAATTAAAAACCGGTTGAATTTTGTTAAAGTTAAAAATAATTGGTGGGGATATAATCCAAAAAGGATTTTTGAAAATAAATTGCGGTTTTGTGATGTACTAAACTAGACGTATAACCTAGATAATGTACATTCAAAAAATTTCGAGGCAGCTAATTAGTTAAACGCAAAACATACTCATAATAGTCCGACGGAAATGTAACCCAGACCCATTTAAACTGTTCATGTTCCAAATCAATCATCAATCACAAACATAATACATATTATTGAAGATGATATCGTTGATGCTTATTCCTGTGACACATCATTCATTCAAATTACTCGAGCTTATTTCTTTTAGCAAAAATGAAAATTATAACAAATTTACTTACTTAATTGTTTCCTAGGTGGATTCTGATGGCGGTATTGTTATAGAGTTTGACAAAAAGCATGAAACGCGCAGATGGTTCAGTTGAAAGGCAATGAATTATATTTAAAAACAAAAAAAAACTTTAAGTTATATCGTTTCGCAATATCCGCTAGGCTAGATAATAGAATATAAATTAGTGACACAAATGCTTAATAATTTATTAACACTACATAGTTTTATGATATTGATATAAATAGTCGAATAATTGAATCCAATTTTCTTTGCTTTAACTACTTTAAGGAAAAACTCATTATTGGTCTGCAAAGGGAAAAACGAGCACGTATACACGATTCAGATGTGGAGACAACACATAACGACACTACCAGCTTATCTTTGGCTAATTTCAAGAAGCCGCTGGGAGCCATCAATTATAAGATACCTAAACTAAGTATTACACCAGCAATTGCCGCACCGATGCAAGCCCCAGCCATCACCATTGATATAGAGCCACCCACGCCTGAAGAAAAACAAGCTAGACCTAGAGATTTGATTATACCAACACTGACAGTAGAACAGCCCAGTCCAACGAAGAACAGACATCCATTGATTATATTTCCTGGATCACCGCCACCACAACGAGCCAGCATAGGTGAAACCAGTTTTATGTTTCCAAATAAACAACAACAAAAAAGGTATACAAGTAGAGACACAATTGGTTCCACATTCACTACTGTTCACTATGTGTGCTCGTTCACAACCCTAGGTTGTTTTGTATGGTGCTAACTATTTCTTTACTTAACATAAACTAATATTTTGCTACTTAACTTAACTTTATAGACAAACGTTTTACAGTTGTTTGTTTACTTACTCTATCTATCTCCTTTTTTTGTGTTTCTTTGAAGAAGGAGAAGAGAGAGAAAGTAAAGTTGCTTGATTTTAGTTTAAGTTTTGTATAATTTTCACTCTTTAGTATTTAGTAACTTTATAGCTCCATATTTGTAGCTTCATACAAAACCTAGATGAAGGATTTTATTTACTATGTACTATTTACATGCAATACGTTGTGTTTCCTCTTTGTATATATGTAATTTTATTTGAAACATATTTTCCTTAGAATACTTTTCATAACTTTCAAACAAAAAGAGCAAGTATGATTGCTTAAATCTCTCTGTTGCCTTCGCTCTCTTTGATTTGCTTATGTTTTAAAAATTTATATTTTTAGGCTCTTAAAACAATTTGAGAAACCCAATTCGTTGGATTTCCCATTTGCACCGCCTATGATAACGGTCACATCGAATATGAGCGAACTGGAATCAGACACAGACCCTTTGTCACCAGCTCCGAAAGGTGGTGTCACTGGGGGCCTGATGCCACCAAATCCAGTGGGTATGTGTTATCTAAGTCCGTTTACGATGTGTTCTCGAGCGGATCGCACAATATCCGAAAGTAACCTCAGTTCGTCGGGTTACTCCAGCATGGCCAGCCCGGGACCCAGTCGCTGTGGTTCTAGTAATCCTCTATATCCACATGAAATGGATGAATCAGGCATTGGTCACTCGGGGCCAGGCTTATCATTACATGCAAACTTACTAAATCGTCGCAAGAGTTCTGTTCTACCCAGCTGCAAGGAAAACATAAGTAACGGCAAGTGTGCTAGTCCATCAAATGGTTCCAATACGGATCTTTTGCATACCCATCGTCCCAGATCAGATTCTGAAACTTTTTCAGATGATATACTCGTGGAGTCGAATGATGAGGGTATAGGGACAGATCATGTAGATGAAAAGCTGGATGAAACGCGTTTGAGTTGTCGACGTTTTGATATGTTCTTAGATGATGAGATATTAATTGAAGTTGATGAACCTACAACCTCCACACAACTGAACAGTACATCAACAATGCTTGGCAGCTCTAGCACACTCAGTGCCAGCTGTGGTCCCCAAATGGCACAACTACAACTGCCTTCTATTGTGATACAAATCGATGGATGTGGCGAAAAAACCCTTTCCCCCGTTTCCTCGCGCTCTGAAAGTCCTTTGAGTGAAAGAGCTGGCATTGGTCGGTTTTCTCCACATTTCTACGGACGCAAGGATCTACTACCCTTCACCGACTCCGATGGCCTCTACGATTTTCCTTCGTCCGATGGTAAGGGAACTTCGGCGCACACATTTTCGCATCAACGCCGTAGCAGTAGTAAAAAACGAGAACGCAAATCATCCAAGTGTTCGTCGACTCAGTCGCCAACCAAACAGCAATTGGATTTGCCTTCAAAGGAGTCATTGAATACCTCATCAACGCCCAGCAGTGTAACACATGTTTGCAACAAGCATTGTCACTCACATCACCATCCATGCCCTGCCGTTACGGTCAATACGAGAAAGAGTCCCAAAAGACGAATGTTGAACCGTCATCCCGTAGCGAGTAGCTCTTCGTCATCGGAAAGTTTAAATTCAGCAAAGGATTTAACTGTGAGGCCGTTGCCAAGGCGTAAGTAGCAAATGAAAAACTATGAATTTATGGATTATATATTTTTGCGACTGACATTTATTTCAGGTCTTAATTCACCGAATCGTGAAAAACGTCCCAGAAAACAAGAAAGTCTGAGCGAGGATGAAGTTGCTGATGTGAGTATAATCTAGGACTAAATTGTAAAATGTTACGCTGAAACATAAGTACTTTTAATTATATCTGAAATCTTAGCTCCATAGTACTCGATTTTATATCGCCTATCTGAAAAGCCAGAACAGTTTTTAAAAATGCAACCATTTTAAACTTCATGCCTTAAAGAACGAAAACAAAAATCCCGCATATGAATAAAATTCAGGTGCTAAGTTAAGATAGTGCTGGCCATAAAAAACTTTGCTTATCCGGAATCAGGTTTGAAGGAAAGATGAATTTTTTACCGCTTTCTAACCTGTTTCCGTAAGAAATTATATTTGTTCGAAATGTCCCACTATGTATACTTGCGACCAAAAAAATTCAACTCTGGTTTATATTATCGTTAAGTACGTCTCTTTGAAAATAACGAAATCTAATGCACCTGATTGTCCTGGATTTTTTTCTCTACAGTTGTAGAAAACTTGTTCAACTTACTATGTCGAATAATAATGTGCGGACAAAAAAAAATGTACCTGCTTGTACATAAATATGTTTATTAAAATTAAATTATCATTTCTTATAATACTGTTCTTAAAACAAATATTTTGTATTTGTTATTACCGCTTATAATCTGGAAGGCATAGAATCAACCAATGATGTGATGGTGTTAAGGGATATTTTGTTTCATTCTGATTTCAAAATTGATTTCAGTTCATGTAGATTATATAGATTTTTCATTTCAACTTCCCTAAAGGTTTTCTATGGAGTTGAGATCAGGGATTATGACGGCTA
This sequence comes from Cordilura impudica, assembly GCA_963682025.1. Classification (NCBI taxonomy): domain Eukaryota; kingdom Metazoa; phylum Arthropoda; class Insecta; order Diptera; family Scathophagidae; genus Cordilura; species Cordilura impudica. The sequence continues at coordinate 154,107,934 of OY821520.1, forward strand.
ATACAAAAATTCCACATCATTGTCGCTTGGAAAGCTGCGAGCTAAGGACTTTAGTGCATGGGATCGTTATCATGGTGGAATATACTATCAGAGGCCATTTTTCTCTAACAAGGGGGAGCATGTGTGTCCAAGTATTTCACAATATTTATTTGCGATCAACGGACGGGCTCTGTCACCGAAGAACGCACCCATAAATATATGACGTATAATTAATGGTTCCATTTAAAACATAGCGCTTCTTACACCACACCATAATTGATCCGTGCTCGACTGTTGGTAACTGATATCTAGGAGAATAACTTTGTTTAGGTAGTCTACGTATGAAATTTATTTCATCAGAGCCAACTAAATTAAATGTGCATACGTCGCTCCACAAGATGTTAGACCACTGTTCACTTGCCCAATTCTGACACCGTTTCGCAAAGTCAAGGTGCTTCCTTGTGTTCGCTCTATTAATGAGCGGTTTCTGTGCCGGTCATCTAAAACGCAAATTTGTTGTATTTAATCTACGACACGCAGTGCGAACTGGGTCGGTTTTGGCCCAGACCACCGTCTGACCATCTTGGCGCGCGGTAATTTTCGTAGACGACCACTACCTGAATTTGTTTCTACACTTTTTCTTAAGTGAAATTATGACACAATACAGTGGATTTATTTATACTAAAGAACAATCCAATTTCACGCATGGATTTGTATACTCTCATGCGCTCAAAAATCATATGGACCAGAGTTAAATTTTTTATGCTCGCAACTGTAGCTATCTTTTCGACAGTTTTGTAAATTATTTTATGTGATTATGATTTTGTATTTATTGAACTTCCTTTTGACGTAAGCAAATGTCTCATAGGTGTTTTATATAGGCCTAATGATTCACTAGATATTTCTCCGGTTGTTAATATGTTAGATGAAAATTGTTTATCTTATAGTGATATTATTCTTTCTGGAAAGCTAAATGGAAATTTGCTCATTGATTCTGATCTAATTTCACTTTTCCAACCGATTGGGCTTACAGCTGTAAACACTACTATTCCCACTCACTCTACTTCAATGAGTAGTACCCTTATTGACGTGTTCTTTGTCTCAGATATTAGAAAAGTTCTTTTGCATGATCAGTTTTCTTCTCCTAATTTCTCAAAACATGACGTCATATATATGACCTTTAACCTTCCTTATTTTAAACATGAAAAACCACAGCATATTACTTTCCGTGATTACAAGAATATTAACTATGATGCTCTTTTAAATGAAATTAATATAATCAATTGGACCAGTATCTACAGTAATCCTGATTTAAACCAACAGATATCCTTTTTTTATGAAGCTACCACATACCTATACGACAAATACGTACCGGTTAGAAAGAAAACTGTTAAGTCTTCTACTAAGCCTTGGTTTAATCAAAATATTTGTGATTTAATAGTTAAAAGAAATTCTGCTTACGATAAGTGGAAAAGATATAAAACCACAGTCAAATGAAATTTTTAAATCACTACGTAGATCTGTTACTAGGGAAGTAAAGTTAGCTAAGCAACGCTATTATAGTCGTGTATTTTCAGAATATGTGGAAAGAGATAATGAAAATTGGTTATAAAGATGAAAGTGAATCGGTAAATCTTTCCACTTTTGAACTAAATGAATTGAATAGACAATTTACTTCAAATGACTTAACTCCTCTTCGTTCTGACTCTTATGCAAATCTACCAGATTGCAATCTGGATTCTTTATTTAGTTTTTCCTGCGTTAACCAGGTGGATGTTCTGGAAGCTTTTCTTTCCATAAAGTCAAAATCAATTGGTCTAGACGGTATGAATCCAATATTTATTAAAGCTATTTTACCACAGGTTTTACCCTATATCACTCATATTTTTAACACTATTTTTACAAAATCTATTTTCCCTGATTTGTGGAAATGGGCAAAAGTAATTCCCTTGCCGAAATCTAATAAAGAATACAGGCCAATTTCCGTACTTCCTTTTCCTTTTGAATGAACACATATCCAATAATAATCTTTTATCATCTAAGCAATCTGGTTTTCGCAGGAAAAGAGGGTGTATCACTACTTTAATTGACGTATCGGAAGATCTTCGTTATATCGTTAACAGTGGTAATATTGCTTTTTTGACTTTATTGGACCACTCTAAAGCTTTTGACTCAGTGGACCATGATATTCTTGTTAAAAAGCTTAAACATATTTAAAATTGATTAGCTCTTACCTTCGGAATAGAGAGCAAGTAGTTGTCTCTAAAGAAAAGTCGTCTACCTCTGCGTCTTTAAGTAGGGGTGTTCCGCAGAGGTCTATACTTGGCCCTCTTTTGTTTTCTATTTACATAAATGATCTACCACGCGTAATTAATTCATGCCAAATGCACATGTACGCTGATGACGTTCAGTTATACACATCATGTAACGTACGAGATGTGGAAAATTGTGTACAGAACCTGAATACTGAACTGAACCACGTATTTGAATGGGCTAGGTTGAATTGTCTTACCTTAAATCCGAAAAAATATCCATGCCTTGTTATTTTTAAAAAGATATATGATACCACTTGTCTTCCGAAAGTTAGTATTAATGGAGTGGATATCGCCTACGTTGCGAATGCTAAAAACCTTGGAATGATTTTTAATAATACCCTAACGTGGAATGACCAAATTAACAAAGCTTCTGGAAAAGTTTATAGTATTCTCCGTAGTCTTTGGTCTTCTCAGTACTTCACACCGCAGAAAATTAGATTTGTTCTTGCAAAATCGTTTATCTTACCTACGCTTTTATATGGTTGTGAATTGTTGTCAGGTTGTGATAGTGCAGACATGGGTAAACTTACACGCGTCTTTAAAAGTGTAGTTAGATATGTTTATGGTTTACGCAAATATGATAGTATCTCCGCTTTTCTAAATAAAATTTATGGCATTTCATTTGAAGACTATCTTAAATTTAGAACTTTACTTATGGTTCATAAAATTATTTTCACTAAAGAACCCGTTTACCTTTTCGAGCGATTATTATTTACAAGATCTAACCGTAATAACTGTCTTGTACCAATATTGTACAATAGACTAATATCCGAAAGACAATGACTTTGTTCTGCTGTTTGTAACAACCAAAAATATTTGACCTAGACCCATCTTTAATTATACCGATCGAATCAGAATCACTTTCTGAGTTGATTTGACAATGTCCGTCCGTCCGTCCGTCCGTCCGTCCGTCTGTGTGTCCATGTAAACCTTGTAATCAAACTGCAGGTCGCAAATAAGAATATATTTTGATGAAATTTGGTATGTAAGCTTTTATCGGCCATGGGATGAACGCTATTGAAATTGGTGAGAATCGGTCCATGTTCAGACCTAGCCCCCATACAAATTACCCCTATGAAATCGACATAAATTGCCATAAAATCCAAATTGTCATATAGATCTTACTCAAATTGGGTTTTGTATGCGTTCACTACGTCCATTAATGAGTAGTCCAAAAATGATCCCTTTGGCCCCATATAGAGCTGCTTCCCGATCTTCACTTAAATCTATTAAAAAACAAAAATATTGCACTGATTCTTCTCAGATTTTGTTTGTATATATTTTTGCAAAATACAAGAGACTTTACCAAACATGATCAGGATCGCTCCATTTTTGGACCCAGTCCCCATATAGATATAGCATCCGATATGAACTTTTTCATATCTGCAGCCAAAAAAATTAAAAAAAATCCCACTCAAATTGGGTTTTTGCTTATTTTCTATGCCCCGTTAGTTGGGCCTAAGAGATAGGGTTTCTAAACACATGGTATAGGGTATCGTATAGTCGGTCTAGACTGACTATAATTTTCTTACTTGTTTTATTCTCCCTTAAAACCAAGAACTATAAGGTCTTCATAAGAAGTGCTATCATAAACCAGCAATGTAGAGCATGCTTCCCGATCTACAACTTCTTTTTTGCTGATAGGAGTGCTTTGGAATATTTGATCTACCACATGTAATAACCTCAAGGAGCCATGTTTTCATCCAATGGTCTTGAGACTAAACAAATATTTTTCATCTTATTGTCTAGTTAGAAACATTTTAGATGGACCATTGATATTCTGATATATTTGAATATTTAACGGCCATCATCTTCAGCTAAAAAGAAAAAATAATGATTTCACTTAAATTTGGTTTTCACTTATTTTTACGTACACTCAGTATGGTTGCAGCTGAGACCCTTTTCCGAAAATCATTGTATGGTATCGAATACACATTTTCGTACTTAGTTTTGAATTACATTCTGTTTTTAATAATATGACTACCGTTGATAATGGAGTTGGAGTATTTATAATAATTACCACACAGTGCCTTTGAAAAACTTTTTCTCTTTTCATTGTGTGGAATCATCAGAAGTATTAACTAGCTTATTGTTCATTAAATCTATCGCTGCTGATATAGACGAAATGTACCCTCATTTCTTGAAAGTTCTGCTTCTAATACTATTATTACGAAATAAGTCTTCCCAGAAAAATGGAAACAAGCAAAAATTTCGCAAATTCCCAAGATTAACCTTTTTACCTTTCTTATCTAGAACTCCAAAACGACTAATTAAGCTTGAAAAACTCTTCAACTTTGCCCATACTGCAACTAAGATGATTAAATCTTACCTCATAAACCTCCAGCAGACTGTAACTTTTAATAGCAAAACTTCTGACTTTGTTCATGCTATTAGAGGAGTGCCACTAGGATCTATCCTCGGGCCTCATTATTTTGTATGTATATAAGGGATCTTCCGGATCTTCCGAGGCGCTGCCACAGACAGATGTATGCCAATGACATGTAGTTATATATACAGTGACTCGATAAACTATTCGCTCACGTGCAATTTAATTAAAGTACAGACTAATCATATGTTACGTATTCCAATTATCCAAAATTTGTTTAGTAGTTTAAATTAACGCCAATCTTCTTTAACAATATAAGTAAAATAAAATTATAAATCATTATCATCTTAAAAATAAAAAAGTAATTCAAAAAATTGACGTAGTAAATTAATATTTTGTGGATCCTCGTTTTCGTCTAAGGACATTAATATACGACTTTTGCTCTTATTATCCCTTCAATAAAATGCAGTTTTCCTACACGTTTGGCACTCATACATCCCCATACATCCCCATGTTTGACGGTTGGTTTTAGGTTATGTTTCTCCTTTTCTTTGTTCCTCTAACGCTTTTCCATTTTTCGTCCATCCGCTAGATTACTCGACTGCTCGTCTTCTCACTCTAGCTGTCGATAGACGGGTGTCTGAGCGACATTACCAAGGAATACTTGGTCAAAAAGACCGGAAGTAGTGAACTGCTTGGAAATTTCGAAACAGAGGAATCGCTTCTTGTCACCCCTAAGTGGATGACAGACCAATAGCTTTCCGCACAAGTGCACTTCTGTGATAGACCCCAATGGAACATAAAAATAATAATAATAACTATCAGATTCCAGCCCTCGAAATTCGAGCGCAAATTCTAGAAAATTTTATTTTTTCATTAAATAAAGACCCTAAAGGTATGCTAATCAATTATAGCCAATTCACAAATCAATACAAAAAACACTAATTTTTATTACAAATACATTAACAAAATTTAATAAACACACACATAGCATTGTATAATTTTATGTATGTGTTAGTAGCAACTTTAAATGCAATTTACTCAAAATAAAGGAAAAATTTTAAAAATCTGTAAATCTGCAAATCGCCTAAAAAGAAATATCTGTCAAATAATATATGTTTGGCCAAATTCGGGATAAAATGGTAGAACAAAACATCAGTCACAAGAAATCGCCTATCCTTATAATATTAAAGATAATAAATAAAAATATGAAAATATTAAATCTAACCGAATTGAATCCTGCGGGTCTATGTTAAAAGTCAGACATATGTAGTAAGCCTGGAATTTCATAAATATTCACAAAACTTCGTTTATTTTTAAAATTAAGCGTAATAATGGAGCCTTTTACGTCTTAAATTCGTTTTATCTTTGTTTAGGGCAAATCTGGCTGTGGATTTTGATATTAAAAAATATTTTTTTTACATTCAATTGCCTTTTTTCTATCTTTTAGTCCATTTTAAGACGTATCTCTCCTAGTATTGTTAAAGAAGACGAGCCAATTAGACCGAAATCTAAAATTAATCGTCTAAGAGCAATAGGAAATCAAATCAGGTAAAATAATGTTCTCTCAACTATATTTCATTTATATAACTAAATATTTCTTTGTCTCTTTGTTAGATTTTTAAGACGCTTGGAAAAATCTATTAAAACCCGCGAACGAATTATTTCACCTTCCGACAGTTGTCCCGAAGAGAATACCGATGATATGGATTCACCGCAGGCCTCTTCGCCGCTACTGCAACCAACATCTCCGAGTAAAACACGTTTGGCATTATGTCGACAAAAACGTTTACCTAGTGGAACGTATGGCATAACAGCGGCAGCCTTAAATTCTACCAGTTGGAAGGGTATGGATCGTAGTTTGATTGCAGATGACTTAATTAGTGATTAATTAAATTAAGCAAAGAAGAATAGTAATTTAAAAAAAAAAAACAACAACAAGTAATTATAAATAAACATAAATTGTATATAAGTTTAAGATAAGCTCGAAAACTCACCCATTTTTAAATAGGGTATCACATTTACACAATCACACAACTTACACTTAACGATATGGAATTGATTTTGCTCTATTTGTGTTTCTTCTTTTCTAAACTTAACTAAATTCTAAAGACAAATGAAATATATAAATTATTTAATTCTACCAACAAAAAGATATTAAAAAAAAGAGCACTTTTATAAATGTTATAAAATATTGGTTAACAAATATTTATAATTACCATTAAATGTTGTGACAAATTACATTAATTAATTAAGTTATCATTTTATAGGCCATTGTTATATGGCAATGCATCTGTAAAATTCGTTGAAAACTAGTACAATGACGACTACGGGCATTGAAATTACTCGTGAAGAAGCAGTACGTTCATTTTATGTTGATATTAGCCAATAGAATACCAAAACCAAAGTAGCTTAAATATTTATTCCTTCGGTGTAGCGCTCGAATAATCATTGTAACTATTGATTTGATGTTGATAATGACAACAAGTGTAGATACGAGTATAGTTTAATTGTTTTTAGTAAGTAACGGATAAAACAAAACTAAATGATGTGCTCAACAATTTGTGCTGTGTTTGTAATTAAAAATAATCCTTATTTTATTGGGCAATTAAAATAATGAAAACATTTCCATAACCATAAAATAAACGAATTTTTACATCGACCTAATTTTTAATTTTCAAACTAAAAACTTCTTAAGAAATTTTCACACAATAACAAGTAAACAAAAATTATAGGCCGTCTAGACCTAACATACGATGCGCTTAGGGAAAGGGTCTTAGGTCTAACTAATTTGATATAGAAAATAAGCATAAATCTAATTTGAGTGGCACTCTTAAGATTTTTTTTGCCTACAGATATGAAAAAGTTCATATCGGATGCAATTCTTATATGTGGAATAATACAAAAAATGGACCGACCATCACCCATATTTGGAAAAGTTCACTTATTTTTCATAAAAGTATATGCAAACAAATTTGAGAAAAATTTGTCCAATTTTTTTGGTTTTTGATAGATTTAAGTGAAGATCGGGAAGCAGCTCTATATGGGGCCTATGACTAAGAATTTTCCCATAGGGATTATTTTTGAACTACTGATTATTGGATGTAATAAACGCATATAAACCCAATTTGACTGAGATCTATATGACATTTTGAATCTTATGGCAATTTATGTCGATTTCATAGGGGTCATTTGTATGGGGGCTACGTCTGAGCATGGACCGATTTTCACCAATTTTTTCACCAATAGCGTTCATCCTATGGCCGATAGAAGCTTATATTCCAAATTTCATCAAAATATATTCATATTTGCGACCTGTAGTTTGATTACAAGGTTTACATGGACACACAGACGGACGGACGGTCGGACATCATTAAATCGAAAAGATGGATCTAGGTAAAATATTTTTGGTAGTTACAAACAGCACCACAAAGTCATTATACCCAAACCATAGGGTATAAAAATATAGGCCGTCTAGACCTATGATAAGTTATACAATGCGCTTAGGGAAAGGGTCTTAGGTCTAACTAATTGGATATAGAAAATAAGCATAAATCTAATTTGAGTGACACTCTTAAAATTTTTTTTGCCTACAGATATGAAAAAGTTCATATCGGATGCAATTCTTATATGTGGAATAATACAAAAAATGGACCGACCATGACCCATATTTGGAAAAGTTCACTTATTTTTCATAAAAGTATATGCAAACAAATTTGAAAAGAAATTGTCCAATATTTTTGGTTTTTGATAGTTTTAGGTGAAGATGGGTAAGCAACTTTATACGGTTTGGTCCTAATGGCTTTGTTTTTAGAGTACTAATTAATGGGTGTAATAAACACACAGACATATGTACCTAAATTAACCGAGGTCCATATGATTATTTGGATCTTAGGCCAATTTAAGTCGATTTCATAGGGGTCATTTGTATGGGGACTACATATGAGGAGCCGCAGAACAAAACGTACTTTTTTGCATTTTTGACAAATTGGTTTTGTTTTACATATTTGTAATATTTGGGTTGAAATCATCTAAAAAAAATTTAATCAACATTTTTTTTTAACCAAGGAAATGGATTCTTAAAAAATTGGTGCTTAAAACAATTTAAAACATACTTTTTCCATAGTCTTTGTCACTTTTTCGTGCAGTTGCACCTATTGCTTCAATGAAAGATGCAATCCATGTATCAATAAAACTAAAAAAAAAAATAGACTTAAACAGATGTCAAACCAACATAAACTCTACTTTTTGGCTCTCTTTTTATACCCTCCACCCCAGTGTGCAGAGTGTATATATAAGTTTGTCATTCCATTTGTAATAATTAGAAAAAAAAATCTGGACCCCATAAAATATATATATTTGTGATCTTTATAACAACCGTAGTTGATATAGCGATGTCCGTCTGTCCGTCTGTGGAAATCACGATGACAACTTCAATCGGGCAGCTAGGGTGCTCATTTGTATAAAAAATGATTTATTGATTTCCTGAGAAGTTCGCTATTTAAAATCGTCCAAATCGGTTGAATGGGGCCCGAGATTTGAATGAAGACCCAAAAAAAGTTTTGAAAATATATGATTTTCTATGTTGTTCTTGTCAGATCACGGCCTCAATAGGACAGCTAGGGTGATCGTTTTTAGTGAGAATGATTCACCAAAATCATGGGAAGTTTTTTGTTTCAAAAATGACTAAACTCGGTGGAACAGGTCCAGGGTAATCTCTGAAAAATTTAAAAAAAAAATTAAAAATATGATGTTTCTATATTGTTCTTGTTATTATTCTAAATGTTGTATTGTTGTCAAAGCTGGACTTGTTGTTTTTGTGGTCGTTGTGGTAATACATACTATTATAATAACTAATCCATTGTTTTTGGCATCACAAAAAAAAATTGTTGGATCATTTTTTCATCGCCACGAGCCTGCCTGCAAAGTTTCAGATCGATTGGGTCATGGGAAAAGGGCTAAAAATCAATCCAAAATTTTTTCGACAAGCAACACTACGAGTTAGTATAAAGGGAGTAAAAATTCACCAACATCTGAAGTAAATAATATTGAACTACTTAGTTGTTAATAAAAACAAACAATGTTAATTTACTAAACAAAATTGTATGTATTAATTTATGTAAAGAAAAACACGAAATTAACTTTTGATGTTGTATTTTTAGTGTGTAATATTTACATATATGTACATACATACATATATTAAATAACAAAATAATATACATATATTCTATACATGTATATTCATAATAACCGCATGTTAAAATAAATCGGTATATTATTTTTTTATATAAAATTCTCCAATATGTATTTTGTTTTAGAGAAAATACATTTCTTTTGTATTAACAGAGTGTCACTTCATTTTGCTCAGTGTTGCTATGCCACAGTAGATGGCGCTGCAATTTTTGTTCAAATTAGCTTTGCAATCGCTATTTCTATTTTAACATGAATGTCAACATACGTTTTTCCATTATTCTTTTACAAATATGACCATAAGTTTGGCATATTAACTTTTTGTTGTGTTTACAAAATAGAGTTACCGAGTTCATCAATGAGTTTTTTTGCTTTCAAAACAGTTCTATATAGTTATATAAAATTATTATTCTGCTTTACCTACAAAATATCTGATTGCGATTACATATAATTTTTAAAAATTGTTCATAATTAGTAAAGCATTACTATTGACATAAATACAAAATTGCACCTTCTAAATTTTCGATTTCAAATTTAAAAAAAACCAGTGTTCATGATGACTTCAAAATTTGACTTCATGGTAGGTAAGGTAAAACCCAAAACATTGAAGTTCGATAATAATTCCCAGGTAGTAGTATTTGGAGTCAATAAATGAAATTATATTTTATTTACATAATTTAATTCAAAATCAAAAGTTGGCATCACTGGGTTAGATTTTATATTGTATTGTGTAAATAGTGAAAACTTCCTTTTAGTTAAAAGAAACTATACAGCCATCTCCAATTAGCACGATTTATAATTTGCAGAAACTTAAACTAAATTAAATAATTAATTTCGTCATATAACCGGAAACGAATGCATATAGGTATATAACCTAAATGCATGCCGATCAGCAACCACGATGACCAAAAAGCAAACACCGAAACGTGTTTAATTGTTTACTTTTTCAAATATTTTGGAGGATATCAAAGAAATCAAAGATTCGGAGGATATCAAAGATTCGGCATAGCCGAATTTAACACTCTTGCTTGTTATTATTTCGTTTTTATAACATTTCTAATTATTTTCAATATACTTAACGTTTATTTATGTAAGTCATTCCATTTTCGTTCAAATTAACAGTTAAATAAATAATAATTATACTATTGTTTGATGACTGAGTACTATTAAAAAATTTTAATAGTATAATTAAAACACGGAAGAATTACAAGATTCCGTAGAAAAATTAAATATGGGAACAAGTAAGAAGCAAAAATTTAAAATATCACCAGTAAAAGGACATAGTTTTTTACCATCTGATAGAGTATTTGGTCGCGTTGAATAACGACAATAGAAGCGTATTCTCAAATTTATTCCAATCATGGTCAAATTTTAATGATGGAAAAGGAATGGAGTATTCTCAATATAAAAGATCTTGAATCAATTTATAAAAAGATTGAATATATTCAACGTATTAAATTGATAACATTTTATAACAATGTTTTAGAAAATTGTATTACAAAGTGTTTAATAAAAACTTTCGGATTCTTTAAATTTGAATCAGCTGAGGAACGAAATACCAATTTTAATTTGCTGAATTAAATTCAATTTCTCGGCTAAATCAAATTAAAACAGGCCGTTGCATTAACGGCGACAAAAGAAAAGACGTGGAAAATTTTTTAAGAAAACAGTTTGGTGAAAATTGGATTGAAAACCAGGCTTTAGTTTGGCACAAAGATATTTTGTATAACCAAAATAAAAATATTGAGAATTTCAGAGAAGAAAATATTGAATGTACTTGCCTGGAAGAAGATATTGGAACAAGAGTTAACTTCTTTTATATGTAGTATATTTAATAATTAATATTAAAGTGTACAGACAATGTAACATTTTTTAGCATCTAATTTTACTTAGACGATTTTTTACAATAATTTTGACCAAGTTGTTGTATTTATATGATTATATAACCAAAGGAGAATTGTCATTAATAACAAGAAACAAATCTAATTAATTTCAATGTGTATTTTTTATATGTAGACATATTAGATAATATTTAAAAACATTCATTCAAAATATTATCCTTTTTTGCTTTTTTTTAACAAAACGTACATTTTACTTTTTTTTAACAAAACGTACTTTTTCCAATCTAAAAGTCATTTGATATCAAACATCGTTAACATTTAATGTGGTGACTTATGGTAGTTTGATGCATCTTTTGATAAATAAATAGGAGGGACGAAATAAATAAAACTGAATTTCCCAAAAATTTGAAATAAGCAAAAAAGTACGTTTCGTTCTGCTGCTCCTCATATATATGAACATACACCGACAACTTCAATACTTAATGAAAAAAATTAAGTGAGATAGAAAAGATTTTAACATGCGTAAAACGTTACAATAAGGAAACCATTAAGGATTTTATAGTGATGTATCTCTTTCGGTACAGGTAGTCCGTCTCCATTAAAAATCTTTCAAAAATATTGGGCATATTGTGTTGGTTTATGAAAGGAAGTAGTCTTCTTTACAAACACTCCTTAATATAAATTTCAGTATTTATAGAGTCCGTTGTAGCAAACGAATTACTTCTTTTGCTGCAATTGCATATTACTTGCCATACCAGAACTTTTTTTTTAAATATCGTCTGCTTATGTGTCCTTAGCTTAACTGCGACATTTCTTTGAACATTAGCAACATACAAATTTTTATCCGAAAAATGTACCAGTACATACGATTGACCCTCCATTAAGCAGCAGGAGTATTTTTTATGAAACTTAATTTACCTGCTTTGTTTTTGGCCTCTAAATTTTTTGCAGCGTTCCTGTCTGGTACTTTCTTTTACGAAACAGTTCGAGTACTGCGCTAACCGGGCTGCTTTTCTATTGGATGTGTTGCGAGCTCTTTTAAATATGTGGATCTTTCTTTCTTCCCGAACCATGTTCGCTATTAAAGGCCAAATACCTTTGATTTTTTGACCACCTTTTTATAATAGCAGGTTGGATTATGTTGAAAAGATATGTGCTTAGATTGTTTCACATCAATCCTAAAATTTATATTTGTATTTTATTTGGACGGACGGACAGACAGACGGACGGATGACCCAGTAAATTATTCTAAGTCGATATAACAAAAAGTGGGTCTTGGTCAGATATCTTGGTAGTTACAAACATCAGCACAAACTCATTATACCCTGAGCACAGAGTGGTATAGTGTATACAAATTTAATGGTCGCTTTTCTACTTAAAAAATTAAAAATTAAAGATAAACAAATCAATACTTCAATGAATAATTTCAATATTATTTGATATCCATGATGGATATTTTTTTTTCTTTATTTTCTTTAAATAAATCTTTAGAATCCAAATCTTCAATTAGATCATTGGAAAACATTTCTCAACAGAAAGGAAAACCAAGGACTCAGAATTTAAATGATTTTAAATGCTTAAGATTTGAGTAGAAACAAAAAGTGCTTAAACCCACTTTGTGGTAATTTTTGATACAAAGTATTTAGAAAGAGTACATTTACAGAATATTTAACAAAAATTCAATTTTTCTCGAAATCCGCAAAAATAAAATTCTTGTCAAAAAAAATTCTGGCACAGGGATTTACTTAAAAATTCACACAGTTAATCTGTAATATGTACTTAACAAAACCTTAAAGTGCCAGATTCATTTTTTTAAATTTTGTTTAAGAAAATTTTTTAAAATTTAAAAAAGAAGTTTTCAAAATTTTATCAAAAAAATTTCTCATTTTCGGTCTCAATGCGCAATAGGTTAACAACGTGGTAATAAAACAATACTTCATATTTGATTACTAAGAAGTATAGAGACAAAAAAAAAATGTATGGCTTTAATAAATGTCTCAAAGTTGAAAAAAATTCTATCAAATTTCATGACCTAGTTTTTTTTTGGCACTTGCTATTTTTTGGCGAATTTTTATTCGATTTTAAATTTTTATAGCTTTTTCAATAGATAATTTAATACTGATCCCGATTCTTACAACAGCTTGTCGGAAAAATTAAGCTATAGTACGAAATTTTTATAAAATCTCAAAAAAAGTCATATTTTCTCCATATAAACACACTTGATATTTTCAATCGATTTCCGGCGCGACTTTTCTTAATCCGATTGCCCCAAACTTCACATTTTTTAGTTTTATATGGAAAGGTAACAAACTGGACCCCGCCAATACCCAAAATCGTTATATATTCATACGTTATATCACTCTGTGGTTAGGGTTTGTTTGTAACTACCACAAATGTTTAACCTGGAGCCTACTTTTATTATATAGATCGACTCAGTATCACTTTATCAGTTGATTTAGCAATGTCCGTCATCTGCCTGTGCGTCCATTTAAACCTGAAAAAAAATTGGTTTTGAAATTGATGAAAGCAAATCAGATTATCATTAATATTTTGACAAAATTAAGTGGCGTTATTGTTTATTATACCCACTAATTAATAGTCTACAAATACATCTTACAGGACCATTTTAAGTTCATAGTACCCATACAGGACTGCTTACCGATTTTCACTTAAAGCCATCAAAAGAGAGATAAAATTCATTAGAGGAATATAAGTGAAATCAAAATATGGTGACGATCGGTTTATTTTTCGACCCTTTATAAAAAAAAAACATCTGATGTAAACTATCTACTGGAAATAACTTCATAGCAATGCCACTCAGATTTGGTTTACTCTTATTTCCTATATCCCTTTATGACCTGAGTGTAGTTGGATCTACGACCCCAGTCGGTCTAAACCGACTATAATTTTCTTACTTCTTTTATATTATTTAAGAATAATAGAACAAAGTATTAATTTATAATAGCTTATTTTTCACAGGCCGGGAATACGGAAAATACCAATAAACCACACGATTGTATGGATTGAATTTAAGAAAATAATTTTATTTTAATGGAATCTTAACTGGAGAATTTTTTAAAAATGCCATAAAAAAAAGTTTATTACAAAAATTTTTTTAAGCTACAAAAAATTAACAAAAAATTAATGTATGGTTAAAAAAGGTCTTGGTCAGAGATATGGGCAATGAAAGTATTTTTTTTCGAGATTTTGGCAGTTTTTACTTCAAGTAGACTTTATCAACAAATGTTGTATGAAAAACTTGAAGTACACTTTAATTATTTTGCATACGGCCCTAAAACTTCAAAAAAAAATTGATTCGACTACATTGAGGCAATACAAAATTCCCTTTTTTCTTATTAAGGAAGACTTTATGGCGTAATGAGACAAAGCCTTGCCATAAGGGTGATGCACTTTCAGAAAATGAATCAAAATGTTGGCCAAACACTCCTTCTGATATACTTCTTGGTCCACTGCAAGTCCACTTAGTTGGAGCCAAGGCTTTGAAATTCCTTTTTCGGATACTTCAGTGGATAACCTTTGGTTTAAATTTTTGCTCGAACTTTATTTTCACATTGGAATTACATTTAGAAACGTCATTTGAAGTAAAATCGATCGTTTCCAGGCACTTGAGACTTGCTCAGCGGGAAATAACTTTCATCATCGAAAATGCATGAATTTTTGCCATAATTTCGAAGCATTTATCGCCATTGCGATTTTATTGTGCATATTTGTTCAACGCTAAACTCTGCAATCTGATTTTTTCCGACACTTTATTTGAAGTTATTCAATATTTTACAGATATAACTTTGATCACATTTCATCTCATCAGCCGCATCATGTTTACTTATGCTATCCGTAGTGTTTAATTTAATAAGAGTCTTTTTAGTTTCTACTGATGGAGTCCTTCCACTTCCACATTTTCTTTCCACTCCTTTGTCTTAAGAACTCTGTTTAAAGTAGCTTTTGGAACACCCTCACTTTTAAAATGAGTCACTCCAAAATTTTTGCCAAACTTTTCATTGATTTTATAAAATTATACGACGCGTTCGTGAAGGTCATGTTACTTAGACGGCATTTTAATGACTACTAAAAATACGCAAATAACTTAGGTATCCATGGTAACAACAAAAATCAGCGCTGCCTACTAATTCGATGAAATGTATTTCAAATTATATTAGTTTAAAAAAGTCTAATTTTTATGTCATCTCCCATTATATAAAATCTATAAATAATTCAATTTACGTGGAAAATTTTTTTCATCACAGAGAAATTTAAAAAAACTATTTTGAATCCAAATGTTATGCTTAACATGAAAAGATTTTATCTGTATTGCGATCTGTGAAACACGCTTGGGGCCATTGTCTGGGTGTTGAGAAATATTAAGTCAGTGTGAAAGAACTAGGCCAATATAATGAAAGTTTTGACGGGTTTGGCGTTCTCAGTCCATACTTTTTAATTTATTTTATTTTATTTGCTTAGTTTTTCAGGTATAACATTCAATTTAATGCGGAATAGCGGTATTGCCGCATAGGACCAATGAAAAACCTTCGGTTCCAATCACGAATAGTACGAAATGAGAAAAGCATATAATAACTAGGAAATATTTAAAAAATGGTTAACGACGCTAAACCTACGAGGACGGTCCGAGAGCAACCGTACCTGAAAATAGAAAAGCCAACAAATTTGGAAAAAAACTTTTCTTTAGTTCTCAACATAATCTCCTGTTAGCTCGATACACTTCTCCCAGCAACATTCAATAGCTTCGATACAATGTTTATACTATGAAATGTCTAGCTCCTTAAAATAGCCTTCAACCGCAGACTCCACCTCTTCATTGCTGGCAATCACCGAACCATTTTTTCTAGAAATCGAAAATCTGGCGAATTAGGTGCGTTATGAAGCAATTAGAACTTTAATTCGTGGGTTTTGGCCATCGCAATAGTGGACGTGTGATCTGGTGCATTGTCTTGATGAAACAACTCTTTCTGTTCCACCAAATACGTGGCAACCTCAATTGATCGACAACTACGATGTTCGTCTTTGCAACTTGTACGGCCTCGTTTAAACTCTGCTATCAAAGGGACCAATTTTTTCCGTGTTAACAAATGCACTGAGATCGTTTTCTTTTGGTAACTCCAAAAAAAATATAATTAACAACGTGGCGCCTTGAAACTTAAAACGTATGTTTTATAAGGTTGCCACTTTCACCAAAGTAATTTTCTGCAAAGTATTGCTGCCATCGTCATGCGTCAGGTGGGGTATATTTTTTTATAGTTACAATTCGTAAAACTCCAGTAAAGACGTAATTTTTCAGAGAGAAATTCGAAATAAAAATTACGTGTTCCATTGCTACGTGCTCAAAAATATTTTTAATTCTCTTTGGTTTTATTTTTTTTAGCAGTTTATGGCCAGAAATTTGGAGCTGTTTCCGAGTTATTGGGGTAAAAAAGGAGAACATTGAAAATTTTGTAAGATTTCATTCGATAAAATTAGACCAACTTAATTTTTTTACATGGATGTATTTATAAAAATTATTTTTTAAGCCTCAGCTACAATTTTGCTGAAGAATGGAATGAGAAATCAACAATGTTTTTTTAGTTATACCTGAAAAACTAAGCAAACAACCATCAAGAAAAGAAAAAACAAGTAAGAAAATCGTAGTCGGTCCAGAGTTATGTTCTTTTTTCCTTTCTAAATAAAACACAATTTATTATTTATTTAACTTTAATTGTCCTTATTTATTTAATAAACTTCAATTGTTCTTATTTATTTATTAAACTTTAAATGTCCTTTTTTTTAATTTAACTTTAAATATCCTTATTTATTTGTTGAACTTTCAATGTCCTTTATTTATTTATTTATTTATTTAATTTTTATTTGTTGCACTTGGCTTGAAATCTAGTTTAGAACTTGTGAATTGGTGAACGATTGTCGTTGATATACGTAAATCAATTATAATTATTTATGTTCGAAAAAACCGTGTAAGATCATGATTGGTCAAGTATTTTCTTATCCTTTCTTACGCACTGTACGTAAGAAAGCAAAAAAAATATTTGTGGGAATATAAGTATGTAAATATGTGTATATAGATTTACATACATATTACTAGCTTTCTCATTCTTCATGCCCAATTGTCTTTCACTTAGTAACAAAATAATTTACTAAAGCAAGCTTGTGCATGTTCGATCATGTCGATAGCGGTATACATACATGTGTACGAGTGTATGTACATATACATGTAGGTTTAAAACGAAAGCTATAAAAACAAGATTCTGCATTCCCAATCATAATACTTAGCAACAATAAAATATATGTAACAAATCAAATGCCGTTATTATTTTTGACTTTTTATAAATATTCAAAGCAAGCAAGCACTTAGCAACAAATATAATTACATATGTTTAAAAGGTTATGGTAGTATACAAATTATATTAAGGGTATTCATTATTAGTATAAATATATAAACATATACACAACGATATGTAGGTGCATATAACTCTAGACCGCCTATGCGAGATCATATATCATGCGTTTGGAAAATCGGTCCAAAATCTGAGTGGAATTTTCATTAATTTTTTTTGCCTGCACAACTGAAAAAACTCATTTCCGATACTATATTTATATGAGGACTAGGTCAAGAAATGAACCGATCCTGATCGTATTTGGTAAAGTCACTTATTTTTTCTAAAACAAATTAAGAAAAATCTGTGGATTTTTTTTTTTTTTTTATTTGATAGGTTTAAGTGAAGATCGGAAAACATATTTATATGGGATCTATGACTAGGAATTGTTCTACAGGGTTCTTTTTAGATTACTAATTAATGGATGTAACAAACATACACATAAAAAATTTGAACGAGATCGATATGATAATTTGGATCTTATGGCAATTTAAGTCGATCTCAAGGGGTCATTTGTATGGGGGCTAAGTTTGAACATGTACCGATTTCCACCAATTTCAAATTCGTCCTATGGCCGAAAGAAGCTTTTATACAAAATTTCATCAAAATATATTCATATATGTGACCTGTAGTTTGATAACAAGGTTTACATGGACACACAGACGGGCAGACGGAAAGCCGGTCGGACGGACATAGCTGAAACGACGGAATTTTCATTAATTTTTTTTGCCTGCACAACTGAAAAAACTCATTTCCGATACTATATTTATATGAGGACTAGGTCAAGAAATGAACCGATCCTGATCGTATTTGGTAAAGTCACTTATTTTTTCTAAAACAAATTAAGAAAAATCTGTGGATTTTTTTTTTTTTTTTTATTTGATAGGTTTAAGTGAAGATCGGAAAACATATTTATATGGGATCTATGACTAGGAATTGTTCTACAGGGTTCTTTTTAGATTACTAATTAATGGATGTAACAAACATACACATAAAAAATTTGAACGAGATCGATATGATAATTTGGATCTTATGGCAATTTAAGTCGATCTCAAGGGGTCATTTGTATGGGGGCTAAGTTTGAACATGTACCGATTTCCACCAATTTCAAATTCGTCCTATGGCCGAAAGAAGCTTTTATACAAAATTTCATCAAAATATATTCATATATGTGACCTGTAGTTTGATAACAAGGTTTACATGGACACACAGACGGGCAGACGGAAAGCCGGTCGGACGGACATAGCTGAAACGACTCAGAAGGTGATTATGAACCGATCGATATAATTAAAGGTGGGTCCTGGTCAAATATTTTTGGTAGCGCAAACTCATTATACCACATAGTGGTATAGGGTATAAATTTAAAGGTCATAAAAATAGTTTAGTCTAAAAGAGCTCTAAAACATTTGGAGGTTTTACTGGACTGGTCTAGAGTACTAACTCTCATCCTCCAGAATGGCTGTTGTACTGTGTAATAAAATCAAATTAAGGTTGTAAGTTCGTCGATTGTAAAAAAAAATCTCTGATAACTGTTAAAAACTTCCCTGAGACTTATTCCCCAAAAAAAAAAATTCGTTGTTTTATAAAAAATGAGAAAATATTCTCTGACAAAATATGCAGATTACAAAACATTTTTGTTTAAGGAATTCTTGTAAAATAATAATCTCAGATACAGAACTTTATATATAAAAATTTTAATAGTTTAGGAAATTTTTTTAAGAAATATTCCAATATGTTACAAATAACTAAGTTTACAGATTTTTGGTACTTTTTCTAAATAGACCATTAATTTTCATATTTCGAAACCATTATCTCCAGAAAAATCTGTTAATTCAAAGATAGTTTAATAAAACTTTTCTTATTTAAATAACTCAGATTTAGGCAAACTATTGTAAATAAAACACACAGACATCGTGTATAAAACTTTTCTACTCCTAAAATAAAATACAAAGTCAAAGCTCTTACACACCAATACTACCAAATATTGTAATTAAACAAAAACAAAGAAAAAAAAACGAAGCTGTACCAATCATTCAGAACTTTATATAAAAGCAATATCTTAGAATTATAAATTACCATGAAAAAAGCACAATATGTCTTTAAAAAAATTAGCACTAATTATAATTAATTCATTGAGATAAATAACAATATTTACTGCTTAAGAACCCATCGATAAATAAAAAAAAAATTAATATTTAGTTGCTTTCGAAACAAACAAAAAAATCTAAAGAAATACTCTAAAATTTAATTAAGATTAAAAATTAAACAAAAATGTTAGGCAAAAAAACATAATTAAGATGGCTTGTATTGAGACTGATTTTATAATTAAATTTAAAAAAAGAAACTTTAAAAAGATATATTAATTTTTAAAACAAATCAAAATAAAATACTTACTAATTAACCAACTAATGTTGTATTTTGCACAACAAATTAAGTATTCAAATAAAAAATAAAATTAAAAATTTAGTTAAATTATATTAAAATGCTAAAACATAATTGATTATGTATATTTTAAATTGAACACACACACACACAAACAACTCTATACAAACATAAAACATGCCATGTTTAATGCAACCACAAACATATTTTATATAATTTAAAACATAGAATTTCTATATGATATACGAGTACATGGTCCTGGGCACGTGTTTCCTGCTATATTGAAATAATATTTGCAATTAATGGTTTTGGTTTTTTAAAGGAATTCAATGTAAATAATTCTGTTTTTATCCCAAAAAATTGTGTCCATGACCTTGTTGCCTCTGATTCGCTACGGAATGTCCGCTGGTGGTGTAACGTAATGAATCAATGTTTCGTCCACACTTGTGAATCAATGCCAAAGCTATTTGAATTGGACTTGAATATCTCCAAACAATTGACACTTGAGCAGCGATGCCAACGTTTTTCGAGCAAAAAGTGCAAAAGCGCTAGTATTTGCTATTACTTTTTAAGTGGATATCAACAAAAAAAAAAATTTTTAAATGAAAAAAAAATGTTGAAAAGAATTTAGTTTTCTTTCTTATTTCCAGGCCATAGTAATATATTTATATAAAACTAAAACTAAGAAAACATCTGGTTTTTATATTGCATCTAAATTTTAATACATAGTGTCGGACAAATGTAAATCACGAACTCCCCCGAAAGTTTTAGCAGATATCTAGGTAATATATTAAAATTTCATTTTACCACGCCTCTCCGCCCACAGACCAAAAATCTAATATCAGACTTCACACTGTCACCCGGCTATTCTGAAGATTCCCCGAAAATGTCATCGATCGGTCTAGCCATTTCGGAGTCCTTACGGAACGTTCATACAAACATACATCCACTTTTTATATATAAGATTTTTAATTTTTATATGTTTAATGTGAAATAATTAATTTCACTTTTTAGTTCATATTGAATATGTGTAATAAAGAATTGAAGGAAATATATATCAGACCAGAATCATTTCTTGTGTCCATTTAGTGAATCCCTGAATCTGTTCTTTGCATGATACGGACGACATTGCAATAAGGACCCATTTGATATTGGTAAGCAGCGGTCAAAGTTTAATCATTCAGAAATCATTCATTTTTAATTAAAAAATATCATGAATATCACTATTTACAGGAGAAACATGCGGACTCCCATGTCCGTTACCGAAAAGTGAACTGTCAAATTAATCACTTTAAGATAATGATAATAATTAAAAATATCAGACCATTTTTGCCTGCTGGGATGCGCTTTCCTTATCAAATATTATAAATATTTTCTTTAGTTGTCAACATAATCTTTTAGCCCGATACACTTTTCCGGCGCAAAAACTTGAGTTTTTTGTTGCAAAAACCATATCTTTTGAAACGAATAACATAATTGAACAGTTTAAACAGCATATGATAGATAACTGTTCAGCCTATGAAATGAGCGTTTGGAAAGGGTGCTAAGCTTTGTAGGGGCCTACTTATGGGTTATCAAAGTTAAAATTTGTAGAAAAATCAATTTTATGGTAACTAAAAAAAATTATTTTTACATTTTTAGATTGTTTTTATTTTTTTTCTTTAGGGTTTTATGTTTTAAATTATTACCCAACAAATTGAAAAAAAATTACTTCTTTTTTAAATTTATTTTTTCAATTTTCTGTAAAATATTCATCACAATTCGTAAGAGAAGGTATATCTAAAAGACTAATCATTTCTAAACTATAATTATTTTCTAACTCTATTCGTGACTTCACATGCTGCAGGGAAGAAATAAGTGGATCGGAAGATGCTGCCAACATGTTGAAGAGGTCCTCATTTTGCCTTACCCTTGATGCTTTGAATGTGTTCTGCAATCTATATTTTTTATAAAATTTGTTAAGAGACTCCTGTGCTTCTTCAGAAAGCTCTCCAATTGGCAAAGACTGGTACTCAATTATATATTTGCCATGCGCCAATATTTTATGGACGGTCGGGGTCAACTTCTTCTTTGGATACATTTCTGCTAAAGGAGATGCAGTTTTCGATGCATATTCTCCATATTTTGTAGAATTGACATTTTCTTTGCAGTTTAAAACATTCAAGATCGTTCCCAATCTTTTCACGATTTGATTGTCAATTCCAGTGATTCTAGTTACTGCCTCATCATTTTCAAAAAATCTCCTAGAAGTGTTTCCATCGTTTGAGTTACCGTATCCGTGCTTGGGACAGTCTACTTTTAGTCCAACTTGTTTAAAAAAAGCATCCTGTAATTGCTTCTTTCTGATCTTTTCCTTATCCTTTATTGATGTATTTTCATCGAAGTTTTCCTCCTCTTGTGGTAGGGTATACGCCAGTTTTAGCAAGAACTCCATACACCTTATCCTTGCGTGCAATGGTGACATTCCATATTCGTAATTCTCCTCGTTTGTAGAATCGTTTAAATTACCAAAGTTCTTCTGACTCTTTTTGCAAATCGGGCATGACAATGTTGAGGTTGTTCCTGTCAGTTCGTTTACAACTTTTCCGTCAACCATGGTCAGGTGGAACTCGTAATTGCATTCAATATATTTTCCTTCTCCAATTTGCAGCTTTGTAGGCTTAATCTTGCTTATTTGTTCTTCAATGTCATTCACCGTGGTCCTTATGAGTTCTGCCGATTCCCTTGCAAACTGAAACATTATTGGTCGGCAATAATGCACTGATGACGGACGTGGATTTTTCCAGTGTAGGGAAACATCAGATTTTAGCCGCAAAGGAACAACAGATGCCATAAACATATTTCCGTCCGATATTGTAGCGTCATCGGAAGATACCCTTTGCTTATAAACGCTTTGTCCGGATGATCCATCGCAGCCCCATTTGCTGATCAATGTCAGTTTCTCAGGAAGTATTTTCACCTCATTTTCAGGAAGACTCTCCAACAACCATTTTGCTGTATGGCCCATGAGATCCTGCAGATTGGCTTTCACAGAGACTTCCGTAAACTCCGTATGCAGTGGTCGTGAATTTATTTTGGCTTGCGTAATATGCTTGTATCCTGGTAAAACGTCAGCCCCGTGTCACATCTAGGATGCCCGTAGTATCTCATATTTTTCTTTGGAAAGTTGTAAGTTCATAAACAAGGCCAAGGCTTTTTCGGAACCATACTTTTTAATGTGTGCGTTTGTGGGCGTGGGAATGCTTTCCTTAATCCTTTTTAGTCGCAGTGGGCTTGCATAAGCAACAGATTTTGTAATCTGCGACCTAACTCTTTCACTATCCTTTGTATATTTAATAGACAGCGCGTCCGATAAATGCTTCGTGGTCAAGTCATTGGTGGCATCGGCAAGTTTCCTCTTTCTTGTGAAAATTGAACACTCCTCAATACTTTTTTTTGGCCTTCCTTTTGCTCATCTGGTTGATGTGGTGGGTTTATCTACTGCCAATATATCCAGGATGGTGTCTTCATTAAGCCAGTCCTCGTATATGGAGTTGAAGTTCTGAATGGTTCGATTATATTTCACCCATTTTGGCTTAATATTTGCATATATCAGATAAAAATTATTTTTTTTAATTTCGCTTCTCTCAATATTTACGTATAAGCTATCAAGTTCTTCTAAAGCAGCTTCCGTGAAAAACTTTGGTGTGGTTGACCTTCTAAACAGTTCAAATAATTTTAAATTGTTCAACGCCATGTTTTCAGTACTTAAATTGTTTAACGCCATGGTTTCAGTACTTGTTGCGCCAACTTTCAGTCGTAGACTAATCCAGGCATTATGCTTATTTTGCAATATATAGGCTTATGCTACCATGCCTAAAAATTTACCTGTTCCCTGCATACATATGGATTTAGGCTGAATTATGCAATTTTGATATTATGCTCGTGTCTAAATAAGATTTGTGCCTACCTGGAGGGACCATAAGTCAATATTGTTCTTGACCATTTGTAATCCAAATTAATTTTTAAGTGAGGTGCGTACCTGCGAATTTCAATGAGTAGTTTTTTGTGCATCCTGTGTCTGTAACAGAATATTGGGAATATGCAATTTTCAAACTATTAGATCAAACTACTGTCAGTCAAAACATGTAATGGATGCACGCCATACAATTTCTGCAACCATGTCTTTTTAACCTTTTTTACCTCTAGAAGCCAAACGGGCACGTACGGCCAGATAAAACCTTTTGAATTATGTAAAGAAATAATCAAAGAACATGTTTTGCAAATATGGCAAATATAGAAAAATATAGATTTTTTTTATTTTCCGTCAAAGTTGAAAAATAGTGAAAAAACGGATAGTTTTTAAATAGTGATTTACCAGGAGAAACACAAAGCAAACAGTTAATTTTTTTTTTATCATTATACATTTAATAAATACATCAATCAATACAAATTAAAAATAAGGCGATTCGTTACCTATTTTTCGTGATATTACACCTGAAATCGCAACAAATTGACTAAAAATTGCGTGTTTTTTTGAAAACCGAAAGTCGGTCAACTTTGAACGGTTATATCTTCTAAACTAAAAATGTGATATTATTAAGAGTAGCATATTTGAAATCGCTGAAAAGTTTCCTATAACATGGGTTTATTCAAAACTTCGTCGGCGCACATGAAAATTTTGATTTTTGCAACCTCGTTTGCTCTACGGGCGCCACTGTGCGGCGCTGTTCTATTGTAAGCAATCTCGGTATCTATGCAGCGCAGCTTTCTCATTTCCAAATTTTCGACCAATATGCGATGAATTTCAGCTAGTTCACCATGAGCCACCGATCATCCAATACCATTTTTTAGATTTTCTTAACGATTTATGGCGAGACTCTTCAATAGAAAGTATTGAATTACATAAAGGTATCGAATTGTTTCCATGTTTACAAATTCAAAGTAATTTTTTTCAAAATACTGCCATCTATTCGTCAGGTCGGGGTGTCCTGGGACCGGCCTCGCACAGCAATTTGTATTTCTGTAGTGAACTTAAATCAATTTACAAGCCCATGTAAGAATTATTTTAAGTTTTATAAAATAAATATTTATGTTCATATTCGACCCTAATCGCGAATTAAATTGTTATGTTTTTATTTCCTTATTCGTTTGTTTTCTTTGTTCCAGAATCCTGGATTTTATTATAAGAAATTATTATTCCCTTGTGAATCCATGTCAGTATACCTGTCAGCAGATAGTAACATATTAATTATTTCACTGAAAATTATGTTTCAGCCTCAGCAGTCAAATTTCTTGTCATTATTTAACTAAATATATAAATTTTCAGTACAAACATTTCCCATTTCTAATTGTTTTTCAAAAAATATCATTTGATTTTCATAATCAAATAATCCAATGTATTTCAGAAAATAAGAATTGAATTTCATAAAGTAACAATTGAACGCTATATGAAAACATTTAAGTCTCACACTGCATTTGTAGCAATTGTTCTAAATTTTAAACGTGTTTCTCTCGAAAGCATATTTTCAAAATCGGGTACCACGATGCAGCCAAAACTGCATTCCCGATTTCTGTCTGGTTTTATTTATTTTGATGATGATTAAAAAATTAAGTCAGCTTCTTCTTATTCTTCCCATGAAAAAGTGCATAAAAGGAAGGTCCAGTGACTGCAAATCGCTAATAGAAGCATTAAGAGCTTTAGTTTAGTAAACAGCTTTTTGATTCAGAAACCCAATCGATATTTTCTGAAATACATTTGATAATACTGATCATTACAAATATAAATACAATTTGATCATTTCTGAAATTCAATTAACGTTTTCTAAAATTCATAACTGATAATATCTGAAAATCGATTGATATTTTCTAAAATACAATTGAAAATTGTGCAAGGTTCAGAAAATACACTCATGAAACACACAATGTTCTGTTCTAAAGCAGCCAACACATATTTTTATTTTCATATCAATTATGTGTGTTTTTAAATTTTGTACGGTGCCGAACACATCATGACTGTGTTTCGTTTGAATATTTCGTTATCTACACGAACATTTTTCAATCACGTGTTTTTTGTTTCGAACACACATAAACCACACAGATTCGTGTGTAGCTTTATTTTAAGTTCGTACTCTGGTACGTGTTCAGCGAAAAAACAGAACATGAACGATAAACAGGTTCGAGTTCAGTTATATTTTAAGTTCTTGTTCTGGCTCGTGTATTGCGAAAAAACAGAACATGAACAATAAACAGGTTCGAGTTCAGTTATATTTTAAGTTCGTGTTCTCGATTGTGTACTGTGAAAAATTAAAACATCAATTCGCGATTTGATACACCCCGATAAAAACGACGACAATTGTTTCAACCGAATTTATTCAAATTTTATTGAACCTTTTTTGTGGCGTACGTTGAAATTGTTTACAATTGTCAAATATTTTCAAATTTTATTGATTTACGTTGAAATTGTTTACAATTGTCTACAAAAAATCATTGAGAAAAGGATTGTGCATTGACACTAATTGGTTCGCAAATTAAGGGTGGGTGATTGTGTTAATGCATGCAAAACATCCTAACAACCAACAAGTGTCTTTTATGCCGCAAAATTTGGTTTTTCGTCTACGAAATGAAATCAAAATTACGAGTAAAAACCAATTGTAAACAATTGCAACGAAAATCATAAAAAAGGATCAATGAAATTGGAAAAAAAACCCATATAGCCTTAACTTAAAAAAGGATTGTAAATATTATTTCTATTGACACTCATTGGTTGGCAAAATAACAGAGGGAGAATAAACAATAAAAACAGTGTGTAATTTTAGAAAAGGATTGTAATTGTTTTTGTAATAGGCTTCATAAAATTATTTTCTGAAGAAAGTTACACATGTGAAATTTTTATGAAGCTAAATTGCGTTTTTGTTTTAAGTCGTTTCTTACGAATTTAAAACACAAACAAAAAAAAAAACAATTGTTTAATACATCATAAAAATTGGTGAATATAGTTTCACAATTAATTCTATTGACACTAAGTGGTTGCGAAAATAGGGGTGGTTAATGGAAAAAAACCTAACAACCAACAAGTGTAACTTTATGACGCTAAATTGTGTTTGTGTTTTAAGTCTTTTATTACCATCTTTTATTAAAATGAAAACCAGCCAATAAAAACAATTGTAAACAATTTCAACGTAAATCATAAAAAAGGTCAATAAAATTTGAATAAATTCGGTTGAAACAATTGTCGTCGTTTTTATCGGAGTGTATCAGATCGCGAATTGATGTTTTAATTTTTCACAGTACACGAGCCAGAACACGAACTTAAAATATAACTGAACTCGAACCTCTTTATTGTTCATGTTCTGTTTTTTCGCAATACTCGAGCCAGAACACGAACTTAAAATATAACTGAACTCGAACCTGTTTATTGTTCATGTTCTATTTTCCACTGTACACGAGCCAGAACACGAACTTAAAATATAACTGAACTCGAACCTGTTTATTGTTCATGTTCTGTTTTTTCGCTGAACACGTACCAGAACACGAACTTAAAATAAAGCTACACACGAATCTGTGTGGTTTATGTATGTTCGAAACAAAAAACACGTGATACAAAAATGTTCGTGTAGATAACGAAATATTAAAACGAAACACAGTCATGATGTGTTCGGTACCGTACAAAATTTTGAAACACACATAATTTATATGAAAATAAAAATATGTGTTTGTTGGTCTGAGCTATGTTTGTTTACATATATGTACGAGTTTTTTATTCAGTGTGTGTTTTTTTCTGAACTCTGAAATTGTGTATATCGTCACCTTAAAGACCAAACAACCTATCAGCAGTTTTCAAAAGTTTACAGGAGAGAGAAAAAACGTTATAAAATTGGAACTATTTGCAATATTGAAACGAAAATTATATATTCTTAGTTTGGTAATAGCTTGGTTATTTGTAATATTAGGCGTTCAAAATTTTGCATACATATGCGTTATGATATAGGGAATAATATTAAAAAACTCAATTTTGAAATTTTTGCTGATATGTTGTTTGGTCTTTAAGGTGACGATATGAAATATTCAATAGAGTAACAAACATTGCCCAGAAGTGGAACTATAATGAAGTGTCTTATAAACATTAAAATTAAGTAAATGTAAATTTTACTATTGTCGTTACAAAAAAAATATGATATAATAATAAAAGTATTTTAAACATGCCAAGAAATATTGATATTTACCTGAATTATTGGAATAAATCACTTCAACAGATTTGATAGGCAATACAAAATTTCACCATGTTGAAATATTTACACTTAGAGCGCTGAGAACAATTATGACACAAACAAGTTTGAACAAGCTGCGCACACGCAGGGATTATTCGAATATTGCTTGGTGTTTTTAATGCTACCTTTTAAATTTCAATTTTTATCACCTAAATGTTTTGTTTACTGAAGGTATTAAAATTTGTGAAACATGTAATATTTGCTTCAAAAACTTCCAATGAAAATTACTTTGAAGGCCTATCTAACGGTAATCTATCATTTTTGTAGCTGATTTTAATGTCTTACCTTGGGATTGGATCCATCGTTGCCCCTTATGCGAACTGTCTAAGCATGATCCGAATTTACAAATATTTAGTTATAGTTTCGAATTAATTAAGATTTTAATATACATACATCCATAAATTTTCATTAATTTAGAACCATTCCTAATCCTTCACAACAGCTATTGAGTACCTTTTTCGAGATAACGGTTATTCTATGTACGTATGTTTTTCACAAATTTTTCATTCATTCAGACACACACACACATACACATATACAGACTTTTTACTAAAAATAAATTTCTGTGATAAATTATAAAATGAAAAAATATACATACATATATATTTTGAAACTTTCACCTATAATACACTCTACAATCACAACTTCTACACTGATAAAATATAATGCAAATCTTAATACGAATGATCACAGAATTATAAAAACATTAAAACTATATAAAAATCGTTAAAACAACAAAAACCAAAGTTATATTAAATATATAAAAAATAAATTAAAACAGCAATTTAAAAAAAAAGCAATAAATTAGTAAACTATTTACCAAAACCAACAAAAAAAAATATGAATAAAATACGAAAATTATATAAGTGTATGTCACCAAAAAGTTTTTTTTCACGAAAAAGTGCACATAATTATATTTCTTTAATTTTTAACAAAAAAAAAAAAAAAAACAATATAAACTTTTCGAAAACCAAAATCTAAATGTTGAATTTGAGTTTTGAGTAGTAGTTTGAAAAACAAATTTAGTTAATTATTGAAAATTTTCATAGTAGTATAAATATTTTTAATTAAAAAAGTAAAACACACAAAACAACGGTAGTGTTATTAGTATTTTAGTGTAAATTGACCTTAGAAAAAACTTAAAAAATAAAGATAAAAATTAATTTATATTTAGCACTCTAATTTCTTACAAATTCACGAAACCTTAAAGAAAAAATTAAAACCAAAGACTACGACTACTACTTTATCCTGAAAAGAATGTTTTCGAAATGGAACAATGATTATGTTAAACTAATTTGCTGATATCTACGTCTTGTTATCAATTGAACATTTATGAAGTTATTGTTTTAAATTGCTTATTTTTCGAGAAAAAAAAAATTAAACTAAACTTAACTATTGTAAAGTTTTTATCTAAATTTTACCCAAAGAGCAAATCTAAAAGTATTGTGTGTAAAAGCAAAAAGTAAATAATAATAATAAATATATTGTATATTAATTAACGAACATAATGTAAAATAATATGATTTAATAAAAATGAGAAAAGAAAAAACATTCCATAGTATTATTTATTATTTTTGTTACGGTCTCCAGTAGCAAAAAAAGAACACAGCACGGTACCAGGCCAGGCAAAACAAGCTCATTTTAAAAAAATGCAAACTCTAACTCTCTTCAATTTAATTTTAACAAGTAGTCGGTCTATGCTGATATCCTATTAGTTTCGAAAAACGTGTTACCATACCAGATGAGGTCATAAATGGGCATAAAACAAAAACTAAACTTTCGCTTAGCATATATTTAAGTTCAAATCGGATGTTCAAATCGGATGTGTTTCTTGATTATTTTATGGGGACTTGGTCGAAAAATATTTAGTGAGGATGCTTATGCCATAAACATATTATATTATTTATATTTGAGTAAGTATCCGGAGCTATAATAAGGGCTATTTTATATGATTAATATAATAATAAACTAGTCGTGAAGCTGTTGCTCTTGCAATATTTGTTTCGCACATTTCCTGTGAAATTAAGCGGAAAATGGCGAATGCAGAAGAGAAAGAGGATTAGTATTATAATGATGAGATATACGAATCTTCCGAAGAAGACAGCTAAAAAGAGAGCCACTTGAATAATATTGATTACGAAGGAAAAGTCCAATCGACCAAAGCAATGATGAAGCGTTGGTAATTTTTTGCATGAGATATAGCGATATTACTCATTTTTGCACTTAATATTTATTGGTACGGCACACAGCGCACAGTGGACCATTTGACGAGAAGGCGGTCAAAAATCTATAACTTTTGATTGGATTGGAATTTTGATATGCGGTTTTTTTGTTTGGTAGGTGAGACTTTAGCCTTTATGTTTTGCTATAAAACGTAATTCTCGACTGAAAATAAAAAAAGTTACGGAGGGTTTAAAATACATTTTCATTTTTAGTTGAATTTTAGTACAAAAGTGAAGTGTTAAAAGGTAAAATAAGGTTTTTTTTTAATATAATGTCTTATTTTTTCAGTTAATTTTACAACTAATACTTTTTAACAATTTATAAGTTATGTTTTTCAGAAAATGCCAAACTTTGGCCCCCATAAACTTTTTAGTCCTAATGTGCACAAGGGCCAAAGGTTGTTTTTTTTTTTTTTAAGATCCCGAGTTAAAATATAATTTATCAATCAGCGAACGTAAAAGTTGCCTTATATTGGTTCAAGATAGAGAAGTTTCAATGAAAAAGTCGTATGTTTTTGCTTTAGTTAGATTTTTATGGTAAATTTATGAAATATAACAATTTTTATTGTAAATTTACAAAATATATAAATTTTTAAATCAAGAAAATTTATTGTTAGTGTAATGAAAAAGTACTTTAAATCAATCAATTTTAGTAAAAATTTCTTCTAAATAGCATTGATTTTCATCTTCTAGAAGTTGTTTAGCTTCTTCGTCTAATTCAATAGAGGTAGTTTTCCATTTTTGACGAATGTTGGACATATATGGATCTGAAGTGCACAACAAAATTGTGATAAGGTCTTCATTAGTACAACATCTGGACATTTTCCTTGTGTTGTGCTCGCGAAGGAATCTGTAGTCTTTGTTCCTTTTTTCTTGCGCTTCTTCAGATAGATCTCCTATTGGTAGCATATTGTTTTGAATTATTTGTTCCCAATGGTACAAAATTTTATGAACTGTGGATGGCATATATCTCCAAGAGTATTTTTCATTATAAAGTATAGCTGTTTTATTGGCGTACTCTCCAAATTTTTTGCATTTATCTTTCTGCTGCATGCTAGAACTTGTAATATGATTTTGAATCGTCTTATTAATTCATGATCTACACCTGTGATAGATGCTGCAGTTTCCGGATCGGGAAAAAATCTCCTTGCAGTATTTCCATCATTTGTGTTTCCTTCCCCTTGTTTTGGTTGGTCGATTACGAGGCCTAGCTGTAGATATTTTTGTTGAATTTGTTTTTTGTTTTTGCTTTATTTTTTCTTCATTTTCTTTGTTTTTTCCCACTGTTTCGCCTAACGGACCAAATTCGTAGGCTTCCTTAAAACTATCGTCTTCTGGTGGGGGTTGGCTTAATTGACTTGATGTCTTTTGGCATATAATGCAGCTTGACGTTGACTTTGTTCCAGTTAAAGCTTGTGCAACTTTTCCATTAATCATTGTGAAACACATTTTAAAATGTACTTCAATGTCTTGGTCATCAAATTTAAATATTACTGGTTGAAGTTCCTTAATTTGATCTTTTATTTTTTGAACTTCTTCAGTTATGACATCTTTGGTTTCCTTTTTGAATGCAAATTTTATTGGTCTGCAATACTTTGTTGAAGAAGGAATTTCATTTTTCCACATATGAATTTCTGTTGCTCTACTAGTTGACGGCTCTAAGACGCTATACCTTTTTGTTAAGCGCAATGGAACGAAAGATACCATAAATAAATTAGCATCTGATGAATTTTCGGCATTAAATTGCTTGTATTGTTTCTGACCAGAGGATCCATCACATCCCCAATTAGAAATTAAAGTAATGCTGCCATTACCAATTATTTTTTATGTGATCATTATCAAGCGTATTTAGCAATCGTACTGCAGTATGTTCAAGGAGATCTTGCAATTTTATTTCTGCTGATGTTGAAGTGACACTAATAGCAGATTGTGAAGGTAAGCATTCTTTTTTGGCAGAAACTAAATCTCGATACTCTGGAAAAATCCCACAATTCTTTTCATTGGTTCGCTTCCGCAATTCCAACAAGTAAGCAAATTATAGTCGGTCTAGACCGACTATACGATACCCTATACCATGCGTTTGGAAACCCTATCTCTTAGGCCCAACTAACTGGACATAGAAAATAAGCAAAAACCAAACTTGAGTGGGATTTTTCTTAATTTTTTTGGCTGCAGATATGAAAAAGTTCATATCGGATGCTATATCCATATGGGGACTAGGTCCAAAATTGGACCTAAAAACAAACAAAATTTGAGAAGAATCAGTGCAATATTCTTTTTTTTTTGTTTTTTAATAGATTTAAATGAAGATCGGGAAGCAGCTCTATATGGGGTCAAAGGGATCATTTTTGAACTACTCATGGATGGATGTAATGAACGGATACAAACCCAATTTGAGTAAGATCTATATGACAATTTGGATCTTATGGCAATTTATGTCGATTTCATAGGGGTAATTTGTATGGGGGCTAGGTCTGAACATGGACCGATTCTCACCAATTTCAATAGCGTTCATCCCGATAAAAGCTTATATGCCAAATTTCATCAAAATATATTCATATTTGCGACCTGGAGTTTGATTACAAGGTTTACATGGACATACAGACGGACGGACGGACGGACGGACGGACATTGTTAAATCAACTCAGAAAGTGATTCTGATTCGATCGGTATAATTAAAGATGAGTCTAGGTCAAATATTTTTGGTTGTTACAAACAGCAGCACAAAGTCATTATACCCAAACCACATAGTGGTATAGGGTATAAAAATAGGGCGACACTTCTTCCGGCGTAAGTTTCTTATCTTCAATTGGTGTAGGAATGCTTTTCAAAATGCTCTTTGTGCGCCTTGGGCTCGCTTCTACTATTTTTTCAATTATTTCAATTTTATTTTTTTTTTTATTTCGGGTTGGTTGAATTTGGTGCAAAAATTAATCCTTAATAATTCTTTGAGAAATTTCTTCATTGATATTCTCCAGCTTGCGCCTTCGAGATCTTTCACTACATCCGTCAATTGGTTTTGCTGATCGACCCTTTTTTCCACTTTCGTTGGCAGTTGTAGATGCACTCTCAAAAATAAGTTCCTTTATTAACCAGTCTTGGTAACGTTTGTACATCTTTGCCTTGCTCTGAGAGCATTCAATGTACCGTCTTTTCAAATTCGATGCAAAATTAGTAATTTTTCCTTTGTGCATTTCAATGTCATCTAGGTTACAATTCTTAAAGAAGTCGTTGCTCACTATGTGCAAAATTACATCGTCTACATCATTTCGTTGAAAATAAATATCTGCCAGATCTCTGTAACAGTACTTAGCCATTGCACAAATTGTAATGAATAATAATTGTGGAAACATTATTATAAATACTCTTTCTTGCAATTATGTAAAATAAAAATTTTTATCTTTTATTACCACTTTTAGAAGCATAAAAAACCCACACCCTAACCGCTTTTAAAAGGTGAAGCATACCTGTTCATATCTTAAAGGGCTATGTCGCAATAGTTTTTTTTTTACAATTAACCTGTTTCCCATTTTGTCAGGTATTTAAACTATATAACTCTAATTCAGACTATTAATGTTTTTGAAAGATACCTATGTAAATGTACCTGTAACAATTAAGCGCATTATATCTCAACCCTTTTTTATAAGTATATAACAACTCCTGACAACTCTACCGACACGCAAAAAAATACACCGCGGTGGACCGGTACGACCAACTTTTGTATTCATAACACTCAGACTGGCGGACGGATATCGTTTAATCGACTCAGAAAGTGTTTTTGAGTCGATCCGTATAATAAAAGATGGATAAAGGTCCAATATTTTTGGCAGTTACAAACATCACCTCAAACTTAATATATCCTAACCACTTTTGTATTCATAAATTTTGCAGAAAATATCAAACCTTGGGTCAGAAAAATCGTTCTGGTGCACACGGGCGGAAACTGGCGGATGTATAATGGGGTATAGGAGTATAGGGGAGGGTTCGGACTATAGAAGAGTGCAATATTTTTTCTGACTGCTTTTGACTGGCAGGAGTTATGCTCTATTAAGTAGGAGATTTGTGGAAAATTATGACCTTTTTTAAAAAAATTTTTTTTTTAAATTTCAGAATGACTCAGTTATTTTACATTTTTAACATTAATAGTATGGAAGCCAAAAAATTATACCAAATTTATTCTTTTAAATCAAAAAAGTTACAGTCATTCAAAAATAAAAATTTACAAAGAAATTTTTAATTTTAGCAAAATACTGAGAAAGCCCATTTTCGAAGACCCTGTTCGCTGTGATATAGTTGAGATAGAGTCGCAATTTTTTGGCTCCCGAGGTTTACTAGTATTTAATTTCAAATGAATAACATAACTTTAAAATCGGTAACAAAAAAAAAATTATTTTTGGCCGCCTTCTCAAAATATGGTCCACTGTGCAGTGGTTGAAAATCGTTTTTCATTGGCCAAAATTCTGTAACTTTTCAAAATATTTTAGTAGTTTTTTTTATGGATAGATATTTAGTTGAACTTGACTCAGTTTTAATTTCATTAAAATTGAGTATTTTTTAGGTCAAATTTTAACTTTTGTTTTTTTTTTAACTTTTAGCGTGAAATATGGTTTTTTTTATTTAGTAAAAAATGTCATATTTGGATTATAATAATATTTATTATAAACATTTATTGTAATAATGGGATTTTTTTTTGTAATGATATACGCATTATCATTAGTTAATTCTTATACCAAAAGAGCTCTTTTCCACGAAAACAATTTAATTGTAGACATTTTTAATCAAAATTCTACCTTTCTCCTATCGGTATTCTCAATGAAAATATTTGTCTCAATTTAGACTACAATGATTCAAATCCCACAATCTTTCCTGAGTTTTATAAAAAATCGACACCGCATACCCATAGGGGTTAATTTTAGTAATTCTTTTATTTATTTTTTTTTATCATTATTATTGTTATTATTTTTGTTCATTATTTCTTTTATTATTATTATTTTTGTTCATTATTTATTTTACTTTTTTTTTCTTAGTTCTAAGTACTAACCGAGACACACATCTCAAGTTATCTTATATTTTGTCGGGAGCAAACAAACCTACTCCCCTAACTCCAATTGAAAATATAAACAAGTAAGAAAATTATAGTCGGTCTAGCCCGACTATACGATACCCTATACCATGGTATAGAGACCCTATCTCTTCGGTCCAACTAACTGGATATAGCAAATAAGCATAAACCAAATTTGAGTGGCATTTTTATTAATTTTTTGGTTGCAGATATGAAAAAGTTCATATCGGATAATATGTCTATATGGGGACTAGATCCAAAAACGGACCGATCCTGACCATATTTGGTAAAGTCACTTACACTTTGAAAAAATATATACAAACAAAATTTGAGAAGAATCAGTGCAATATTTTTGTTTTTTGATAGATTTAAGTGAAGATCGGGAAGCAGCTCTATATGGGGCTTATGACTAAGAGTTGTCCAATAGGGATCATTTATGGACTACTGATTAATGGATATAATATGTACATATAAAACCAATTTGACTAAGATTTGTATGATAATTTGGATCTTATGGCAATATATGTTGATTTCATAGGGGTCATTTGTATGGGGGTTAGGTCTGAACATGGACCGATTATCACCAATTTCAATAGCGTTCATCCCATGGCCGATGAAAGATCAAATACCAAATTTCATCAAAATATATTCATATTTGCGACCTGCAGTTTGATTACAAGCTTTACATGGACACACAGGCGGACGGACGGACGGACGGACATCGTTAAATCGAATCAGATAGTGATTCTGATTCGATCGGTATAATTAAAGATGGGTGTAGGTCAAATATTTTTGGTTGTTACAAACAGCAGCACAAAGTCATTATACCCAAACCACATAGTGGTATAGTAAGTAACTGCAAACGTACATTTTCCACAGATTGTAAAGATTTTGTATTTTTAGGCAATAATTTTTAAAACGCATGGGTATAATGACTGTGCTGCTGTTAGTAACTGACCTAGACCCATCTTTTACTTTCTGAGTCGCTTTAGCGATGTCCGTCTGTCC
The DNA here is from genome assembly GCA_963682025.1 of Cordilura impudica. Taxonomy (NCBI): domain Eukaryota; kingdom Metazoa; phylum Arthropoda; class Insecta; order Diptera; family Scathophagidae; genus Cordilura; species Cordilura impudica. Next base: position 154,144,909 of record OY821520.1, read on the forward strand.
GTCCGTCTGTCCGTCTTTGTGTCGATGTAAACATTATAATCAAACTACAGGTCGCAAATATGAATATTTTTTCATGAAATTCGGTATATAAGCTTTCGTCGGCCGCAGGCTGAACGCTATTGAAATTGGTGAAATTCGGTCCATGTTCAGACCTAGTCTCCATACAAATGACCCCTATGAACTCGACTTAAATTGCCATAATGTCCAAATTTTCTTATGGATCTCGGTCAAATTATTATTTCGCCAAAAATAAACCCCACATGGCAATTCTTTGTCATAGCCCCAATATAAAGCTGCTTCCCGATTTTCACTTAAATTTATCAAAAAAACAAAAATATTGCACAGATTTTTCTCAAATTTTGTTTGTATATATTTTTTTCAAAATATAAGTGACTTTACCAAATATGGTCAGGATACATATGTATCTAGTTAGTTGGGCCGAAGAGATAGGGTCTCTAACCCATGGTATAGGGTATCATATAGTCGGTCTAGACCGACTATAAGTTTTTTACTTGTTTTATTATATATCATTGTAATGTTTTCTTTAACTCAATAAAATTTGAATTTGAATTTGTAATGTTTACACTGAAAAAAATTGTTACACCCAAAAAAAATGGTAAAATCAACTGGAAATTTTGCTATTTTTACTGAAAAATTAAAAATTTTTTGCTGTCAAATTTGCAAATTTGTTTACACTCAAAGAATATTTACACTTAAAAAAACGTTAGTAATATTATCCAAAAACTTTGTTATTACAACAGAAAAATTTGTAATTTTTTGCTGCCAAATTTGTTAATTTTAGCAAAATAAATCTGCTGAACATTAGCGCAACGATTCTGATTTTTTTTTTTTTAATTTTGATATGAAAATATGGGTATTTATTTTTTGAATCTTTCATATTTATTAAAATATTTCGTACATATGTGGGTAAGAAATCCTTTTGAAAATAAAAACTTATTTTAATAGCTTTTGTAACAATGGGAGGTTCTGTTTATTATTATTTTTTTACTAATACTATGTTTTTCGTACTTAAATAACAATGAAAGGCAATTATAATGAATAATTCATTTGAATCAAATATTAATTTTGATATTGATTGCATTGATATTGATTGCAAATATTCCTTATTAATCTGTTCTGTGTCATTTCTGCACTTTAGTAGTGTTTTAACTTCTTCATTTAAATCCCGATGTTCCACTTGACATTGATTTAAAATAGTGGAGATGAACGGATATGACGTTACCATTAATATATTAAGTAGATCATTTGTGGAATTTTGTGAAATTTTTCTATAAAATCTGTAATCCTTATTCCTTCTTTCATGAGCTTCCTCTGATAGATATTGTGAACTGTTGGTTTTATATATTTTTGCAGTTTCCTTAGCACAATCCCCAAATTTTCTAGAGTCAATTTATCCATTGCACGCAAGTACATCTAGGATTATTTTAAATCTCCTGTTATTTCAGATGCTGTTTCTAGATCTGAAAAGAAGATAATCCAAATTTATATGCATCAGTATTGTCTAATGTTTTTATCGGGACTTGGTTTATTTGGCTTGATGTTGCTTGGCATATAATGCAGCTGGATGCAGCCTTCGTGTTAGTCAAAGCCTGGCCTTTGACAGCATTAATTGGTAGCTTACTTCAATTTGTTGCCCACCTAACTGTAATTGTAATGGCTGTAGTGTTGCGATTTGGGCATTGATATCAGTAACTTCTTTGTTGATGGTATAATGAGTTTCTTGTTCCCTAGAAGTTATATTCCACTAAAGTTAAAATTTGTCACATTCAATAAATATTTCATAACACACCTAATATTAAATGGTTGGGCTGTGACCACTTACAACAACTAAAGACTACAAACCTACCAACCTTGTAAAAAGGACCGCAGGTCATTATCGATGATAACTTGCGATTAGTAACCATTTATATTTGATAAAAAACAAACAAAAAATCACCTTTTTCTGAAACTAAAAAAATAGTTAAGTTTGACAGCACAATTAGCAATAGTTTAACCTAATTTTTTGGCTACCACAATTTGGATTATGAGCTACAAAATGGCGTTAATATTTTAAAAATCGGTGGCCAATGAAATCAAAATGTGGCATAAGTAAAAAAAAAAGATTGTAAAAGATGTAATTTTTCGCTTCATGTTATGTGATTGGAAAATTTTCAATTTGATCTATTAGCAAAACATATCTTAAATTAAATAACAAACAGTCATTTGTTTACTTAAGTTTTTCTTTTTTATTAAAAATTCTTTGTTTTCAATTTGAAAACATTAAATAATACACACAATTAATTAACTTTTAATAAACATTTAATATTTTATGTTAAATATTTTGCGTTTTAAGCTCTAAGAGCTACAAACTGATGGAAAACTTCTAAAATGTGTGAATCTAAATCGGAAGTAAACAAAAGTGTCTCCAATGTACTGCTATATTTTTGAACTTGTTCATGATGCTGAAAATGTAACAAAGAACAATTTACAATTTTATAATTAATGATGAGTAAACATGAAAATTTTAAAAATTACCATAAGAAAAACTTGTTGTAAACGTCCAATAGTCCAGCGATACCAATCTGTATCGGGATCACGACCATCTGTATCAGAACGCACTAAATGTTCCGATAAAATCATGATAAATCTCTGAAATACAATGAGAAATAGTCGTTTTTGATCAACATTTGCAGCCTCCAGTTTTTCCTCCATGCGTTCAACAACCTGCAAATAGATAAATTTATATTTATGTTAATTATTGTCCACACATCAGGCATGTCATTAAATTAAATTATGCCCGAAAGTAGCGCCAATTCTGTGTATGTAGCTGTTTTTTTTTTTATATATATATACTTATATACACAGCGTGCGACAAAACATATCCCCAAACTTGTGCTTACTATCATTTAGCTTAATTACATAGAAAAATTCACTGGGATTTGAATTCTTTTTATACCCTATACCACTATGTGGTTTGGGTGTAATGACTTTGTGCTGCTGTTTGTAACAACCAAAAATATTTGACCTAGACCCATCTTTAATTATACCGATCGAATCAGAATCACTAACTGATTCGATTTAACGATGTCCGTCCGTCCGTCCGTCCGTCTGTGTGTCCATGTAAACCTTGTAATCAAACTACAGGTCGCAAATATGAATATATTTTGACGAAATTGAGTATATAAGCTTTTGTCGGCCATAGGATGAACGCTTTTGAAATTGGTGAGAATCGGTCCATGTTCGGACCTAGCCCCCATACAAATGATCCATATGAAATCGACATAAATTGCCATAAGATCCAAATTGTCATATAGATCTTACTCAAATTGGGTTTGTATGCGTTTATTACATCCATTAATGAGTAGTCCAAAAATGATCTCTTTGGGACAACTCTTAGTCATAGGCCCCACAAAAATATTCTCAAATTCTGTTTGTATATATTTTTGCAAAATTCAAGAGACTTTACCAAACATAGTCAGGATCGGTCTATTTTTGGGCCTAGTCCCCATATAGATATAACATCCGATATGAACTTTTTCATATCTGCAGCCAAAAAAATTAATAAAAATCCCACTCAAATTTGGTTTATGCTTATTTTCTATGTCAAGTTAGTTAGGTCTATGAGATAGGGTCTCTAAACGCATGGTATAGGGTATCATATAGTCGGCTAGACCGACTATAATTTTCTTACTTGTTATTTATAAAGAAGATAGACCTGAGGTCGAATCGTCGCATTCGTTATCGAAAGTTTTCGATCGAAATTATTTTTTTGTTTTCCAAAATAAAATACTAAGAGTAATTTTACTCTGTCACAGACAACGAGTTATGGTTCATAGTTAATAGTAAAAGTAAAACGAGGTCTGACGAAAATAAAAATAATTTTAAATATCTGAAAATGGTTAGCTTGTGATGGCGATAAAGCCGGAAAAAATAAGATTTTTAAAATCATAGAAATAATCAAAAACAATGCAAAATTATGCCCTTAACTATATAATTTCATTCAATGCCTGCTTTGATGTCGAATATATTCGACAGAAACACGGAAAGGGTTAAATAATAAATTTCGATTGATTTTGCTCGATATCGAATGCGACGATTTGCCTCCTGTTTTAAAAACACAAGACATAAACCAAAAAAAAAAAAATAAATAAAATAAATCAGAAAGAAAGAATATTAAATTTACAACAGCGGTTTTTGCCCGCGACAAAAAAGCACGAAATAATAGACTTAATGTCTTATTCTTTAAATGTAAAAGACTACCAACAACAATTACTGTTAAATAATAAAAACAAGACATTCCTGATCTTTCAGAGTCATTGATCATATTTTGCAATATTTTATTTAAAAAAAAAAAATGGCTAATAATAGGTACTCAATGCAAGTAAAAGAAAAAATGATAAATGATTATAAAAGAGAAGAATCAGTGACATCCATTGCAAACAAATTTGGAATAAATCATAGTGTACTTTTCTCTGATGAGTCGATATTTTATTTAAAAATTTCTGATGGATTTACGCTAGTACGCATAACTAAAGGGCAACGTCTTAATCTTCGGTATACTAAAACACGGAGGAGGGAATGTTTTGGTCTGGGGATGTTTTTCTGGTCATGGGATCGGAACAATTCATAAAATAAATGGCATAATGGATCGAAATAGAGGAATTGCCACTTAAGTGGAGGTATCGACATGAAAACGACCAAAACGCATGGCTAAATGCGTGAAAGAATCCTTCGTAAACAATTAGAGTAACGTTTTGAAACGGCCAGCACAATCACCTGATCTCAATCCCATAGAAAAACAAGTGAGAAAATTATAGTCGGTCTAGACGGACTATGCGATACCCTATACCATGGTTTAGAGGCCCTATCTATTCGGTCCAACTAATTGGATATAGAAAATAAGCATAAACCAAATTTGAGTGGCATTGTTATTAATTAATCGGGTGCTATATTTATATGGGGACTAGGTCGAAAAATGGACCGCTACTGACCATATTTGGTAAAGTCACTTATATTTTGAAAAAATATATACAAACAAAATTTGAGAAAAATCTGTGCAATATTTTTGTTTTTTGAACAACTGATAAATGGATTTAATAAACACACACAAACCCAATTTGACCGAGATCTATATGATAATTTGGATCTTATGGCAATTTAAGTCGATTTCATAGGGGTAATTTGTATGGGGACTAGGTCTGAACATGGACCGAATTTCACCAATAGCGTTAATCCTATGACCGATAAAAGCTCATATACCAAATTTCATTAAAATATATTCATATTTGCGACCTGCGGGCTAATCGGCGCATTCGATATCGAGTAAAATCGACCAAAATTCTATATATTGGTTTATTATTTTAAGAAGACAGACAAACGTCAGACCTCGTTTCACTTTTACTCTTAACTAGGGGCCATAATTTGTTAACTTTGACAGAGTAAAATTATTCTTAGTTTGGGAAATAAAAAATAGTTTCGATTAAAAATTTCGATAACGATTTCGGTAACACACAGATGGACAGACGCACGGACGGACATCGCTAAATCGACTCAGAAATTGATTCCGAGTCGAAAGTGATTCTGAGTCGATCGGTATAATAAAAGATGGGTCTAGGTCAGATATTTTTGGTAGTTACAAACAGCAGCACGAAGTCATTATACCCAAACCACATAGTGGTATAGGGTGTAACTATGTGATATTGTAGATCGTAAAATAAATCGCGATGGTTGCAGAACTACAGATAACCTTTTCCGGCAAGTGGAAATTGCATGGAATTGTATTTCCGGTGAAATTTCATCTAACCTAATAGAATCCATGCCACACAGATGTCAAGAAGTTTAAAAAATAAATATTAAATATTAGTAAAATTTGAATTTTTATTGAATAAACAAAAAATAAGCTATTGTTTTGTCGCATACAAAAAACTGTCTAAATCGATCGGTATAATACTACAAACTTTTCAGCACAAAGTCATTATATATTCGACCTAGAGCAATGTTTTATTATACCGATCAACTCTGAGTCGATTTAACGATGTCCGTCCGTCCATCTGTATGTCCGTATGTCTGTGTATCCATGTAAACTTTGTAATCAAACTACAGGTCGCTAATATGAATATATTTTGATGAAATTTGGTATATAAGCTTTCTTTGGCCATAACACGAAGCTATTGATATTGGTGTAAATCGGTGCATGTTAAAACATATACCCTTTAAGATCGATTCAAATTATCATATAGATCCCGGTCAAATTTCATTTGTGTTTGTTTATTACATGCATATGTTTCTGTCAAAAAAACAAGTGTGTTCACCAAATATGGTCAGGATTGGCCCATTCGTCGACCTAGTCCCCATATATAACATCATATATGAACTTCATATCTGAAGACAAAAAATTAAAAACAATGTCACTCAAATTTCCTATATCCAATTAGTTGAACCTAAGACCCTTTCTCTAAACACATGGTATAGGGCATCAGCTAGTCGGTATAGACCGACTAAAATTTTTCACTTATATACCACTATGTGGTTTGGGTATAATTAATGGCTTTGTGCTGCTGTTTGTAACTACCAAATTTTTTTCACCTAGACCCATCTTTTATTATACCGATCGACTCAGAATCACTTTCGGAATTGATTTAGCGATGTCCGTCCGTCCGTCTGTCCGTCTGTGTGTCCATGTAAACCTTGTAATCAAACTACAGGTCGCAAATATGAATATATTTTGATGAAATTTGTTTTTTTCGGCTATAGGATGAACGCTATTGAAATTGGTGAAATTCGGTCCATGTTCAGACCAAGTCCCCATACAAATGACCCCTATGAAATCGACACAAATTTCCATAAGATCCAAATTATCATATAGATCTCAGTAAAATTGGGTTCGTATGTGTTTATTGTACCCATTAATCAGTTGTCCAAAAATAATCCCTATACGACAATTCTTAGTCATAGGCCCCATATAGAACTGCTTCCCGATCTTCGCTTAAATCTATCAAAAAACAAAAATATAGCACAGATTTTGTTCAAATTTGGTTCGTATATATTTTTTCAAAATATAAGTGATTTTACCAAATATGGTCAGTATCGGTCCATTTTTCGACCTAGTCCCCATATAAATATAGCACCCGATATGAAGTTTTTCATATCTGCAGTCAAAAAAATTAATAACAGTGCCACTTAAATTTGGTTTATGCTTATTTTCTATATCCAATTAGTTTGACCGAACAGATAGGGTCTCTAAACCATGGTATAGGGTATCGTATAGTCGGTCTAGACCGACTATAATTTTCTTACTTGTTTTTTATTAAGTTTTTTAGCTTTCAAATACTTGTGTAATAAACTTTTTTTTCAAAAATAAAATAAACTTTTTCTGGCGTTTTAAAAAAGTCTCTCTCTTTTTTGTCATCACTCGTTAGGTTCGACATTTTTGTAAAAGAAAAACTTAGAACTGGATAATACCTCGATCTAATAAATTGACACATATTCATATGGTGACAAGATACCCACTCTTAACATATATTGTTTTAAATATCTGGCTTTAATCTGGGTATACTATATTATATTACTATATATTACTTTTGTAATACACTACAAAATTCTATATTTAATGTTTCAGTAAATTCGAAGAGAATAATGTAAAAAAAAATTACCATTTTTTAAGTTGATTTCACTTAGATCAGCTCGAATAGAATTTCATTATTATTATAGATATAGAATTTACTACAATTTCCTTATATAGTTAAAAACCTTGAAACATGAAATAACAAACAAATAAGTTAACTTAAGGCGATTTTATCTTCCGTTATTTGTTACACTTCTTTAGTCTAGAAGTTTAAGCCATCAACTTTAGCTTATAAAGCATTAGTCTAGATTTCATTGTTGTTAGCTTTTTAAAGCAAATGTATTTTTTTTTTCTTTTTTTTTTGTAATGCTCGTAAGTTAAAGGGTGTTCAGTGCTAAACGAAGCATGATGGGCAGATGTGTATAGCTTCATAATATTTAAGAAATCTATTAAATTTTAAAATATATTTAAATATAGTATTAACTAACGAACGCCAACAAGTCTAAGTTTTTTAGTTGCATAATTATATATGCAGAAGTTAAACATTATGAGGGGGTATCTAATCTTACATGTGAATGAAAATGATAAGTAATTAAAATTAGGTTTAAAGCGTTTCACTTAATTATAATTTCAAATCAAATTAAGGTACGAATATTACAAATAACTTACCTCTTCTGTTGGTTTATCACCAATAGTTACGGGCTTTTTTCGTTTAGCTGCGGTTTCATCTTCTGATTCGCTAGATGATGAGTCGGCCTTAGCTAATTTTTCCTTGGCTTCAGTTAATTCATTATCTGTTAAAAGCAAATATTATTAAGAACACTAAAAACTATAATTTTTTTGTGTTTGCTCCTGACAGAAACTTACTTAATTTAACAACATGTTTGTTCATTTTCTTAATGGTCAAATGTAATATCTCCCATAGATACATTTTCGTAAATTCACCAGTCATTTCTTTGGAAAATATCCATGTGGCGACAGCAGAACAGTCTACAATTTGAGTCTTTAACAATTTATCAATGATGACAACCATCATTTGCTGATGGTTCTGCCACAATTCAAATACATTATGAAGTATAAATATTTGGGCTTCTTCGGATTCAGCCAAGGCCTTTGCGAAAGAGAAGAACAAAAGAAATAATAAATAAATGTATTAGAAATAAATGTAAAAATAAAATGTATTACCTTAAAAACTAAATGAAACTTGGATATTGCTGCAAAACTGTGCGAAAATGATTTTGAACCCAAATTCAGCAAAGTTTGTACGAATACATCAATTTTTAATGGATTAAATGAGGTCTCAGACATTTCCTGATCAGCATTTTCACCTGAATTTGGCAAGTCTTTTAATATGTTAATCACCTCTTCTGGCGAACATTTTTGGCGTATAGCCACCACCAACTGATGAGCTACTAGGGTGCCAGCCAATGAAGCTAAAAATCAAATAAAACAAAAAACAAATAATTTATTATATCATTTAAATTTATTATTTAATATGTACTTTTAAATACGGAAATATTGTTTTTATACATAATTTTTTTTTAAACAAAATTCAACAACTATGAAACAATGTCATTAATTGGCAACGAGTATTTTGTGTTTAAGTTGGCACTTTCATTTTTAATTAAATTGTTATTACGTTTGTTGCCCGTCTGTCTGTCTGTTTCTTGACGTTGTTTCAACACGATATGACTTATGTTTAAACTTCTTAACTGTCGTGTCTATGTACGCACAAACTTACAGTGGAACAAATAGCACTGGAAAAGTTAGTGGATCAAAAAAAAGTATTTACGAACTGTAACTTCGCTGAAATAGTCAATTTAATATTATGAAATAATGACTTAAAAACTTTTATTTAAGGTGGCACTATAGGAAAGTTATTTGTCAGTGCATGCCAGCCAGCCAACTTTTTCGAATCGCCTATATAACAAAATTGGTATTTTACAGGCCATGTACTTAATCGAAAAAAAAATTAAAACTGTTATTTCAATACATAGCCGAACTGGCCATATAAGAAATTTATTCGGTTCAAATGACGCATTTAATAAAATTTTCTTGATTTTGAGCAATATATGTAGGTATAACACATAGAAAATCGAACATAGTCAATTATTTCCAAAAACAATTAAAGCTTTTTATACCCTCCACACTTCAGTGGCAGTGGCATATATAGGTTTGTCACGCATCGAAATAAATTCCGGAGACCCCAAAAAAATATATTTTCTTGACCAATATAACAAGGGAAGTAGATTTAGCGATGACCGTCTGTTCGTCTGTCCGTCTGTCTGTGAAAATCACGATCACGCCGTCACCATCCAAGCTAGAACGTTCATTTTTGTATAAAATCGTTTATTAACATCCCAAAGAAGTTGCCACTTAAAATCGTCAAAATCGGTAAAATCGATCACGAGATATGAATGAAACTTTGAAAAAACTCCTGAAAAAATAAAATTTTTCAGTGTGTTTATTGATTTTCTTAAGATATGTGCACATGTTGCAATTCTTCTTATTGTTCAAGTCATTGCAGTTGTGTGTATATTAACACTGCACGTGCCACATTGGTCTACCACATATTTTTTATCGTTAAAATTAAAAATATTAAAAATTAAAAAATAATAATTAAAAATTTAAAATTAAAAATTAAAAATTAAAAATTAAAAATTAAAAATTAAAAATTAATAATTAAAAATTAAAAATTAAAAATTAAAAATTAAAAATTAAAAATTAAAAATTAAAAATTAAAAATTAAAAATTAATAATTAAAAATTAATAATTAAAAATTAAAAATTAAAAATTGAAAATTAAAAACTAAAAATTGAAAATTAAAAATTAAAAATTAAAAATTTAAAATTAAAAATTAAATATTAAAAATTAAAAATTAAAATTTAAAAATTAAAAATTAAAAATTAAAAATTAAAAACTTAAAATTAAAAATTAAAAATTAAAAATTAAAAATTAAAAATTAAAAATTAAAAATTAAAAATTAAAAATTAAAAATTAAAAATTAAAAATTAAAAATTAAAAATTAAAAATTAAAAATTAAAAATTAAAAATTAAAAATTAAAAATTAAAAATTAAAAATTAAAAATTAAAAATTAAAAATTAAAAATTAAAAATTAAAAATTAAAAATTAAAAATTAAAAATTAAAAATTAAAAATTAAAAATTAAAAATTAAAAATTAAAAATTAAAAATTAAAAATTAAAAATTAAAAATTAAAAATTTAAAATTTAAAATTAAAAATTAAAAATTAAAAATTAAAAATTAAAAATTAAAAATTAAAAATTAAAAATTAAAAATTAAAAATTAAAAATTAAAAATTAAAAATTAAAAATTAAAAATTAAAAATTAAAAATTAAAAATTAAAAATTAAAAATTAAAAATTAAAAATTAAAAATTAAAAATTAAAAATTAAAAATTAAAAATTAAAAATTAAAAATTAAAAATTAAAAATTAAAAATTAAAAATTAAAAATTAAAAATTAAAAATTAAAAATTAAAAATTAAAAATTAAAAATTAAAAATTAAAAATTAAAAATTAAAAATTAAAAATTAAAAATTAAAAATTAAAAATTAAAAATTAAAAATTAAAAATTAAAAATTAAAAATTAAAAATTAAAAATTAAAAATTAAAAATTAAAAATTAAAAATTAAAAATTAAAAATTAAAAATTAAAAATTAAAAATTAAAAATTAAAAATTAAAAATTAAAAATTAAAAATTAAAAATTAAAAATTAAAAATTAAAAATTAAAAATTAAAAATTAAAAATTAAAAATTAAAAATTAAAAATTAAAAATTAAAAATTAAAAATTAAAAATTAAAAATTAAAAATTAAAAATTAAAAATTAAAAATTAAAAATTAAAAATTAAAAATTAAAAATTAAAAATTAAAAATTAAAAATTAAAAATTAAAAATTAAAAATTAAAAATTAAAAATTAAAAATTAAAAATTAAAAATTAAAAATTAAAAATTAAAAATTAAAAATTAAAAATTAAAAATTAAAAATTAAAAATTAAAAATTAAAAATTAAAAATTAAAAATTAAAAATTAAAAATTAAAAATGGAAAATGATTGTGTGGAGGGTATCAAAAATTCGGCGCAGCCGAATTTAACACTCTTACTTGTTTTCTTTGAGCTTTTTTGGTTTTACAAATTTTTCTTTAAACCTTTTGCTATTTAACAGTATTTTTAGTATTAAATTTTATATAATTATAACTAGTAAGTCTACGTGCTTATATCTTTGTTCATTTTCTTAGAGTTGATTTTATAAAAAAAAGTACATTTTATTAAAAAAGTATCTTTTATTAAAAAAGAAGCTTTTATTTAAAAAGTACATTTCATTAAAAAAGTACTCTTTATTAAAACAGTATCTACCTTTTATTAAAAAAGTAAATTTTTATTTAAAAAGTACCTTTTATTAAAAAAGTACCTTTTATTAAAACAGTACCTTTTATTAAAAAAGTACCTTTTATTAAACAAAGTACCTTTTATTAAAAAAATACCTTTTATTATATAAGTAGCATTTATTAAAAAAGTACCTTTTATTTAAACAGTTCCTTTCATTAAGAAAGTGCCTTTTATTAAAAAATACCTTTTATTAAAAAATTACATGTACTTAAAAAACCACTTTTTATTGAAAAAATAAAGTACCTTTACTTAAAAAGTATCTATTGTAAAATATGTACCTATTTCGAACAATGGCTACCTTCATTTCAAAAACAAAGTAACTTTTTAAAAAAGTACCTTTCCTTGAAACAGAACGTTATTTAAAATATCTTAGTCAAAAAAATCCCTTTTTAAAAAAGGACCTTCTTCTAACAAAGGTACCTTTTTCTAATAAAAAGTAAAATTTCTAAAAAAAAAAAAAAAATAGTACATTTTTCAAATAAAAAGTACCTTTTCTAAGAAATAGTACATTTTTCAAATAAAAAGTGCCTTTTCTTAAAAAAGCGCATGTACGTTTTTCTAATAAAAAGTGCAATTTCTAAAAAATTACTTTCCTTAAAGCAATATCTTTTGTAAGACTATATATTTTTCTAAAACAAGTACCGTTTTCTAAATAAAATACCTTACCTTTTTCGAAAAAAAAAGTACCATTTCTTAAAAAAGTGCCTTTTCTTAAAAAAAAGTAGGTTTTCTTAAAAGAGTTCGTTTTCATAAAAAATAATCGTTTCTTAAAACAGTACATTTTCTTTAAAAAAAAAAATAATTTTAAAAACGTACTTAAAAAAACTGTTTTTAAGGAAATAAGTAACTGTATTTTAAAAAAAGTTAAAATTTACTTTTTCTTAAAAAAAAAAGTATTTTCAAGTGGCAACTTATAGACATCCTACAACTAAATAGTTTTTGTAAAACTAATCAATGCAATTTTTGTGTCCCAATATTTTTTAAAAATAGTAAATGATAACGCCGAAGAGTGTCCTATAAATATTGCATCCGCTGATTATTATTTTTGTATAATCTAAATAAAATAAAATAAAATTCTGCCTAAACTTGCCCATCGCAATTCATAACTCACTTCTTCATTATGAGTGAAGGGAAAAATTTTATATGTGATAAAATTTAAAAAATATTTTTAGGAAATATCCGTGATAGATAAAATAAATATATTGATTTCCAGCAATTCGAAGAGTTTGTCTTAATTTACACCCATTAAATGACGATATTTGTTGTATTTGGTGGGCGTGGCAATTGTATTATTTCGTTTTTCGCAGAATAACCTTGGCTCTAAAATGCAGATCTCTTCCACTATTCGCTTTTCCCAAAATCTGACACTGTGCGGTGTTTCAAATAGACACCGCGACAACACCCCCATACCGTTTTTACTTTCAATTTCACTCTTCCGTAGTAGCGCTTTTTTTTAAATTTTAAATTTTCTTTATTTGGTTGATAGCAGGAGGACAATGAACGTTCATCACTACTGAACACTATGTGACTATACTTATAACTATACTTATGTTGAAGAGATGTCGGTGCGCATGCTTAAAACACAAACATGACAGTTTTCTAACATTTGTGCTAGTCGTCGTTTGTTTATTAGTCTGGAACACAAAATTTGTCATAACAATTTAACAAAAAGTCACATAAGTTCGTACGTACCACCTCACTCTGTCGAAATAATGTTAAAACAAGTAAGAAAATTATAATCGCTCTAGACCGACTATACGATACCCTATACCATGCGTTTAGAGACCTTATCTCTTATGTCCAACTAATTAGATATAGAAAATAAGCATAAACCAAATTTGAGTGACATTATTATTAATTGTTTTACCTTTGGATATGAAAAAAGTCATATCGGGTCAATAGGGTTTAATTTTGGACTATTGATAGATGGATGTAATAAACATACACAAACCCAATTTGACCGAGATCTATATGATAATTTTGATATTATAGCAATTTATGTCGATCATGAACCGATTTTCACTAATTTCAATAGCATTCTTATGGCCGATAAAAGCTTATATACTAAATTTCATCAAAATATATTCATGTTTGCGACCTGTAGTTTGATTACAAGGTTTACATGGACACAGAAAGTGATTCTGAGTCGATCGGTATAATAAAAGTTGCGTCTAGATCAAATATTTTTAATACTTGTAAACATTAGCACAAAGTCATTATACCCTGACCACATTGTGGTATAGGGTGTAATGATTAATAATTATGAAGTAATAAGCATTTGTAATTTAAAATACCCCCAACAATAGTTAGAAATAAATAAATTAATTGGTCTTGATGGTTTTCATAAGTTTCTTTTGAGAATATTATAAGCTGGGATAGCAATTATGCCCAACAAAAAATATAATATTGTTAATTACAAGTATTTACAAGGTCTACTCAAAAATTAAAGTAAATAAAATACATTATATACAAATTTCTAATGTTTTATTAATATGCCTTAATAAAAACTAATATTTATGCAAATATTATAATAATTAAACAAATAATACCTGATTTAAACACTACCAACAAGGTCTCGTTGTCTAAAAGGCACTTTTTAAGTAAATACCAACAAAGAAATAGAAAAAAATTCGGAAAATTAAGACGAGATTTTAATTAAAAACCCACAAGACAATGTCAATAGAAAAAATAATAGCTAATGTATGTTTGACACTCAAAAAAATTTTATAGTAATAATAAAAAAATTGTATATGAGACACGAGAAAGATTAAAAAAATTATTAATACTAATGACATGAAACTCGGGTCAAGATAGTGTGGGATATAATCGAATTCATACAGATTAGCTGGATTGTTTCTCGGCTTATTATATAATGTGTGGCATCCATGGGCTGTATATTGATTTCAAAGTAGATGTAATTTGTTGTAGTGTGCAAATAATTGAGTCCTAACCAATTTGTTCGACAAACATTGGCAAAAAGGCATCGTATCTGTAATTTCTAACGTATGTATATACATTTTTTTTTTTTTTGGTTATTTTATCCTCTATATATTTCTTCTAAAAGAACCACACGTTGTTTTCGGTGGATTTTTAGATTTTTCAAATATCGATCTTAAACACTTACTACCGTAGTTCGTGGCAAATCTAAATCTTTCGTGTTACTTCAGACTTTTAGTACTTTAATTTTGTATCAATATGTCCATTTTGGTGAATCAAGCAGTTAAATGCTGTTCGTTAAATGTGGAATTCCATAAAGAAGAATTTTCTAGGCGGCAGTTATTCAAAATTTTCATAATTGTATTAAAAATTTAGTTTCAATAGACAACTGTTCATGTATGTGGATTATGTCTGCCTGATTTATAAATACAAGCACACGCAAGTTTTGAAACGCAGATTAAGTATGATGCATCTATTTTAACTGATCCGTCCGCCACACAATGGTGCCGCGGCGGCAATAATTCCATTTTTAAATGTTCTCCGATCTTGATGATTTTTCATAATTTAAGAAAATACACCTTGAATATCGTGTTTCTAAAATATTAGGCCGATATTTTGTTTACTTTACTGTCCAGAGCCACTCAAAGTCAAGCAATGCGAAAATGTTTGGAATATGATATTTATGTATGTTATATTTAAAGGGTTTATACTGTTAAAGTACGACACGTATGTAACTTTGAGTATTTTTTTTTATTAAAAGAGATGTCATAGATAAGATTTATGAAAAAAAAATTTTTAAATATTGAAAAAAAAAAATTTTTTTTTATCGATATATTTTTGGTCCAAAAAAAAGAACATTCATCAACTTCATTGGACTGCATCTTCCTTGCGCAGGCAAGCGCACCCTGGAAGTCTATATGGAATTAAAGCCTGAAGTCTCACCTAAACAATGAAAAAAAAAAAAGTGAGACATTGCATGGCCATTTAAAAATATTAACAAAAAACAAAAAAATGAGCGGCTAAAAATGTGCATATGCGTAGTACTTTGTAGTAAGCATTGCAATGATTGCATACATGCTTTGTTCTTCGCTTAGTTGTTGTTGTTGTTTCTTGCTTAGTTCTTGTTTTGTTTCGTTTTTGTTCTATGCAGAAATACAATATGCGTACATTTTTTTTTTTGTTTTGTTTTGTTTTGATAGATATATATATATATATTTTAGTTTTTAAATTTATCAAGAGTTATTCAAATTTATTTATTTATTTTGTTGATTACATGTGCAAGCTAATCAGCTGTTCTGTTATCTCTATTGCACTTGACTCTCTATTTATATTAATTATGCAAATTTATTTCTATATACAAGTGCAAGTGTTTTGAATATTATCAAGTGTAAAATAAATATTAAAATATGAATAGTTTACAATTATCATATCGAGAAATCGTTGACATTTTATTTGATTGTGATAGCGATATTGATGTTGTTGTTGATGTTATTTCAACAAATTACAGCAATATCTCACGGGATAAAATAGATTCTTTTAAAAGATTTTTAGTGAAAACATTTGTGCCTAGATTCAAATCTAAATTGAAAAGTGTATTAAATAAGAAGTCAAGGTTTTTGGAGAAAAATGATGATTGGCTGTCCTGTAGTATGTACTCTTTTGGTGAAGATTATGTGGATATTGAGGAACCGAGCTGTTCCAATAAAGTAAAGCGTGGTCGTCCTGTTATGACCTTTGAGGACTCTCAAGAAAGATCGAAGCGTTATAAAGTGCAACAATTGTGTGCCAATACCTCTGCGGAGCTGATAACGTCAGCTGCAAAGAAAATTGATAAAGGTGATAACACGTTGACAAAGTTAACACCAGAAAAAGCGCTTAGCATTATTCTTGATGCAAATTTGTCAAAATTTCAGTACGAAATAGTGAGGAATGCAACGAAGGAGCTTAATATTAACATTTTTCCGTCATATAAAAAGGTTCTTTTAATAGAATGTGTTTTAATGTTTTGTATTAAAAATCGTCGTAGAGTATCTAATGTTTTGTGTATTGTTCAAAACATTTATTGTGTGTGTTGTTTTCTCTTGTTTTGTTTTACAAAGTAAGTTGCGTTATTATTATTATTAAACTTGTTTTAATCACCAGGTGTTACTTGCAAAAAAAGAATGTTTTCCACAGAACATTAAAGTTAAAGAAAATTTAAGTCAAGTCGATCTTCAAGATTTGTTAGATCATACGGCAGAAAGAATTTTGAAGTCAAAACCGCTAAGTGAAATCCGTGATATGCCTAATGACTTGAAATTAATTTCGAAATGGGGATGTGATGGTTCTTCTGGTCATAGTGAATATCAACAAAAATTCACAGATGAAAATACAACAGATAAAAGTATGTTTTTTATCCTAGTGATTAAAAAAATTAATTTATATATTTTCAATTTCTCATTAATAACTATTAAAATAAGTAAAAAGAATTACGCTTTTGAAAAATATAATCAGGTTCTTAATTAGTAATTTAAAACATATAAATTTATTTTTTTTTAATTATGTATTCAGTAATACTTACAATTACTAATTATTATTTAACAGGTATGTTCTTAACTTCACTTGTGCCGTTAAATTTAATTAAAAAACATGATTCATCGTTGGTGTGTTGGAAAAATTCCAGACCATCTTCCACCAGACTTTGCCGTCCAATTAAATTTGAATTCGTGAAGGAAACGGCGATTGTCATCAATGAGGAAGTCAAGAGAGTGGAAGATGAAATTGCAAATTTAGTAAACACTGTAGTGGAAGTTCATAACAAAATTTTTAGTATTAGCCATACACTTTTATTGACCATGATTGATGGAAAAATTGCAAGTACATTAACACAGACTTCATCCATGGCTGTATGCTTCATTTGCAATGCTAAGCCTACGGAAATGAACGATTTGGAAATTTTAAAAACAAAGACTGAGTCAGAAGACGCACTTAAATTTGGCATTTCTCCACTCCACGCGAGAATTAAATTTATGGAATGCATTTTACATATTGCATATAGAAAGCATTTCAAAGCTTGGCGAACAAACGCAAATTCAAGAACTGCAATGGAAGAAGAAAAGCGAAATATCCAAAGAAATTTGAAAGCTGTTTTGGGAATAAATGTTGACGTAGTGAAACAAGGTGTAGGCAGCACAAATGATGGTAATACATCTAGACGATTTTTTGAAAATCCGCGCATAACTGCTGACATTGTAGGGGTTGATGAAAACCTTATTCATCGTTTTAAAATAATATTGGCTACAATTAATTGTAATGAGCCAATCGATAGTAAAAAATTCCATGATTATTGTATGGACACTGCACAGTTATATATTTCTTTGTACAGCTGGTACTATATGCCAATTTCGGTACACAAAGTGCTAGTCCATGGCTGTAAAATAATAGCAGCAGCGATCCTGCCTATAGGAATGTTATCGGAAGAAGCCCAAGAAGCTCGGAACAAGGATTACAAAAAATACCGCTTGCATCATGCTCGAAAATGTGATAGGGTGTCTACAAATGTAGACGTGATGAATCATTTATTAGCTTCTTCGGATCCTTACATAAATAAATTACGTTCAAAGCCTAAAAAAAAATATTTAGAAATGCATGAAGATGTTAAAAACTTATTATGTGATTAAAAATTATAAAAAATTGATTTTAAAATTTTTTTTATTTTAAATTCGTTGGTTTTTGGATTTCTATAACTATTAAATTAGCCGAAATAACTGATTTCTACGTTGAACTTGTATGGAAAGTGGGCGTGTTTGTAGGCAGATTTTTTTCATATTTGATATCTAGAAAGAATAAGTTAATTTAAAGCTTCTTATGCAATTTTCATGATTCTAGATCTATTTTTATAGAAAATGTTCCACTTTACAGTTCACTTCGTATGGGAAGTGGGCGTATTTGTGGGCGGATTTTGTTCATATTTTCAGCAAAGCTTTCTAATATCAAAAAACACAAATTCACCAAATTTCATTGATCTAGGATAACTACAAGTATTTAATGCCGGGCTTTATATGAAAGGGGACCACTGTGCGCCAGTCCTACAATTAATGCATAGAAAACAAAATTTAAAAATAAATTTTTTTTTCTTTAAACATTTTATTTGCAATCTATTTTTACATTAGCAAATTTAATAATAAACAAGTAAGTGTGTTAAATTCGGTTGTGCCGAATTTTTGATACTCTGTTGCCGATACTGAAACATTAACTCCGAATACCAATTAAATATAAAGTTAATTGGTTTTCCTGTTTGCCAATTTCTATTATAAATGCAATGATCCTTAAAAAGAATTAATTACTATTTGAAAATTTTCATTATTTTTCTTATACTAGAGTAGAAATCCTGAAGTACTTCATAGAAAACCAATGAAATTCATTATTTAACGCAGTGGGCATCATAATAATACCTGAGAAGTCATACGATAATTCAAAAAAAAAAAAAATCGAATGATTCTTGGCTACAAATTATCTTATATATTAAAATCTTTCTTATATATTAAAAGAATTTATGAATAAACTTTGCATTCAAGATTTTTTTCAAAATTTTTCTTCTTTCAAACCTCTATAACGAGAGTTCTAATTAACGTAGACTGTTGACATAGGTCTAAGAACACTCAGTGGATCAAGCTCCTTCTTTTGAGCTATTAACTGCTTAAATTCGTTGGGTTTGAGGAAAGTTATGCGTGGAGAATCAACTTTACTTTTACTGTACGTTAACTTATCTTGGCATATTTTAACATTACTGTACGTTAACTTCTTTGGCAAATTCGTTGGGTTTGAGGAAAGTTATGCGTGGACAATCAACTTTACTTTTACTGTACGTTAACTTCTCTTGGCATATTTTGGCATTACTGTACGTTAACTTCTCTTGGCAAATTTTGGTATTATATTATAAAAATTAATATAATATAATATAATATAATAATATACTGCGGAGCAGCAGGGGTCCTCTAGTTTTATTTAAAATGTTTGGGACATTTGGTTTTTTGTGTTTGGCATCGCTAATTTGATTATTTATTATTATAAATTCATTCTCTATGTTTTCCAAATATGGCAATATTTTAATAAAAAAGTTGAGAGAGCTTTTTTTTTTTTGTTATTATTTTGTTACTCTATCCGACCTATATGGCCGCAATGAAAAAATATTTCGCCAGTTAAAAGAAACTATACAGCCATCTCCAATTAGCACGATTTAATGCATATAGCCATTAATTAGCAAAAACTAAATTAAACGAGAAGTTATGTCATATAACCGGAAACGTATGCATATAGGAAACGCATGCATATTTTTCCAATATTTTGTTTACATTTATTATCAATACTCAAACCGATGTGGAGCGTATCAAAGATTCGGCACAGCCGAATTTAACATTCTTACTTGTTTTTAATTTTTAATTTTGAATTTTGAATTTTGAATTTTGAATTTTGAATTTTTAATTTTTAATTTTTAATTTTTAATTTTTAATTTTTAATTTTTAATTTTTAATTTTTAATTTTTAATTTTTAATTTTTGATTTTTAATTTTTAATTTTTAATTTTTAATTTTTAATTTTTAATTTTTAATTTTTAATTTTTAATTTTTAATTTTTAATTTTTAATTTTTAATTTTTAATTTTTAATTTTTAATTTTTAATTTTTAATTTTTAATTTTTAATTTTTAATTTTTAATTTTTAATTTTTAATTTTTAATTTTTAATTTTTAATTTTTAAGTTTTAATTTTTAATTTTTAATTTTTAATTTTTAATTTTTAATTTTTAATTTTTAATTTTTAATTTTTAATTTTTAATTTTTAATTTTTAATTTTTAATTTTTAATTTTTAATTTTTAATTTTTAATTTTTAATTTTTAATTTTTAATTTTTAATTTTTAATTTTTAATTTTTAATTTTTAATTTTTAATTTTTAATTTTTAATTTTTAATTTTTAATTTTTAATTTTTAATTTTTAATTTTTAATTTTTAATTTTTAATTTTTAATTTTTAATTTTTAATTTTTAATTTTTAATTTTTAATTTTTAATTTTTAATTTTTAATTTTAATTTTTAATTTTTAATTTTTAATTTTTAATTTTTAATTTTTAATTTTTAATTTTTAATATTTAATTTTTAATTTTTAATTTTTAATTTTTAATTTTTAATTTTTAATTTTTAAGTTTTAATTTTTAATTTTTAATTTTTAATTTTTAATTTTTAATTTTTAATTTTTAATTTTTAATTTTTAGTTTTTAATTTTTAATTTTTAATTTATAATTTTTAGTTTTTAATTTTATTTTAAATTTGGCCAATAACCTTGGCCAATATGTTGTCTACCTGTAGATAGTCTTTTAGTTGTGCTTAATTATACATTTATACAGCTCCCTTCCCTTAGGATTGGCAAGTCTTGAGCCCCACCATTTGGCATTAAAATCTCTGCCAACAATAAATCTGGGGACCAAGCTTTTGGATTTAAACCACCTTATTTAAGATAAAATGAGTCAAATAAGGTAAAATGTTTAGGAGCTGCATTGAAGCATTATTGATCTGGGATAAAAACAAACACTTTGAAGATAAAGATTTCATCCGAAATTGGAATACTATATAAATTCAAACACAAATTTAATTCCAAGGTAAAGTTACTTATTTATCAGTCACTTGTACACTCCCATTTAAATTAGCTTAATCTATATAAGGATGCAGGAAATATAGCTCTTTTAATCCAAATAAGCCCTTAAAACTTATTTTCAATCTACCAATACGATAGTCTACGAGGACGTCCCAGAACAATTCGACCTGACGTATAGATGGCGGCAGAAAAAATACATTGGTAAGAAGTGGCAACCTTCTAAAATATTGATTGGCAGAGTTTAAACGAGGCCGTACGAACTGAAGGTGCATGAGATAGCTGAAATGATAGGTATTTCAAAAAGTGATATACATCACAAATTGACCGAAAATTTAGAGATGATAAAGCTGTCGACATGAAGTGTGCCGCCTTAGCTCACAAAAGAACAAAAACAACATCGTGAAGATGTTTCAATAGAGTTTTTGTTTCACCATCGATTTGTAACCATGGGTGCGCCACTGCGCACCTCAAATGGGAGAATCATGTCCAAAGAAGCCGAAGACCATCCATCTGCAGACAAGGTTATGGCGTCTGTCTAAATTCTTCAACCCGAGTCGATAGAGCGATGTGCGTCTGTCCGTCTGTCTGTTGAAATCGCGCTCGTTCGCAAAATATACCATTTAAATAATTAAAGTTATGATAAATTTGTTGTTCATTATTTCGAGCAGTTTGGTAAATCGGACATCATTGTGCCGAGATATGTCCAAAAAGATGAAGACACCTCTAAAAAATTTTAATAATGCAGGTGTTTGTTGCAATAAATTAATATTAAGTTTATCAACTTACTAAATTAAGTTTATCAACATACTATTTTGTTTATATTTGTTATAAATAGTGCAATAAGTCCAGATATTAATGTAAACGTAAAACCGATGTGGAGAGTACCAAAGATTCGGCACAGCCTAATTTGACACTCTTACTTGATTGGGATGCACATGGGATAATTTTTATTGTTTATCTCCAAAAAGGAAAAACAATCAACTACAACTATTATGCTGACTTATTTGGCGAAAAACAAAGTGTTGTTTTATCAAGACAATATACCAGTTCACACATCCACTATTGCAAAGGCCAAAATCCATTAATTAAAGTTCAAATTGCTTCATCACGCACCTTATTCGTCAGATTTAGCTCCCTCGGATTATGTTCTATTTCCAAACTTAACAGAATGAATTGAAGAGGTAGAGTCTGCGGTTTATATCTTTTTTAAGGAACTGTCTTACTATAAATAGGGTATCGAAGCTATTGAATATCGCTGGGAAAAGTGTATCGAGAGATTATATTGAGAAATAAAGAACATTTTTCGCAAATTTGTTGTTTTTTATTTTTTGTCGATAATGTCAAAATATTGTACGAATATCGCTGGGAAAAGTGTAATGAATATCGGGATGTTCCGGGACCGACCCTGTAACATAGAACGATAGACAATATGATCGATAATGTCAAAAAAGGTATAGAGCGATTTTAAAAAATTTTTCCTCTACAATATTTTGACTTCACATTTCTTTCATCAATCGCTCGTGTTACATATACAAGCCCTAAATTCTGAAAAATGCTTAAAATTCCTTAACTAAAATCTCTCCTCAACTAACAAAAACTTTCGAGTGTAGCCATAAGATCAAATATATGTAAATATATGTACATGCATAAATAGAAGGCTACAAAAAATATGATGGCAAAGATTAAGGTTTTGGGAAAATAATCTTCTTATATTTTTTTTAAATAAAAGTCTCACAAATATAAAACATGTACAGTATGTGCATACCAGGTTATTATGTATGAAAACAAAGAAGAGAAGCCCGCCGGTATATTCACGTGAAAATTTTAAAAATAGACAGATCTCTTAATGTAATTCTAGCAGTAGGTCGAATAGAATTCTATGGAGAAATGTATCGACGAGCTTGAACCTCTAAATTAAATTATAAAGAAATTAATTTGCATTTAACTTGATTGAGTGGAACAAATCACAATATACCGATTATCTTATGGGATTTTAGCGCAGGTTATAAAATTCAACTTCACAATTTATGTTCAAAAAACCTCAGCTAGGATTAAAAACTTAATTGCTATTAAAATTTTTTTTTATTGCAAACCCTAATTGCGGACTATGTCACGTAATCCTTTCGGCAACTAACCGTTAATTTTATCCTATCCCTCTAAAATAGAAATTAATTAATACAGTTTCGCTATTAGTATAATTTATATCAGGGATGCCCACAAGTTTCTTATGAAACTGCAAACATATAAAGAGAACAATTTTTTTTTAAACATTTTTACTCCCTACATTCACACTGAAAAAAATACAAAAAATGTTATCTGAAATTAAATGTCCAAAAATGCTTTTCAATATGATAATTTGTGTTAGTCTGAATAATTTTAAAGCATACAAAACATTCTGCTTCAGCCTTAAAATTATAAGTGGAAAATTCACTTTCCCACATCTCGTCTGAATACATGTAGCTCATTCTGTAAAGTAATAATTTGAACTAGCAGATTCCAGCCCTCGAAATTCGAGCGCAAATTCTAGCAAATTTTATTTTTTCATTATATAAAGACCCTAAAAGTATGCTTATCAATTATAGCCAATTCACAAATGAACACAAAAAACAAACTCATTTTTATTACAAACGCATTAACAAATTTAATAAACACACACAGAGCATTGTATAATTTTATGTATGTGTTAGTAGCAACTTTAAATGCAATTTACTCAAAATAACGGGAAAATGTAAAAATCTGTAAATCTGCAAATCGGCTAAAAAGAAATGCCTTTCAAATAATATACGTTTGGTCAAAATCGGGATAAAACGGTAGAACAAAACATCAGTCACAAGAAATCGCCTAGCCTATTAATCATACGTTAGACTACAACAAAATCTACATTGAATGTCTCGGTCGCTAATATGTACCAACAAAGCATACGAAAGTGTTCTTGCTTTGCTCTTTAGTGTAAGCAAGAAAAAACCACAAAAAACGAATAAGACAAAATTGTTCATACATTTTGTATTGCTTGGGTCTGAGTGCTGTGTGTGCGTATTAGAATACACTGTCTATGCCTAAAAGGACTATCACATGATGTATTTTTCACATATGTACTGTCAAATTTTCCCACAGCAAAAGTTGTACACATCGTATGATACATATGAAACATTGTTTATGTACAATACATGAGGAAAGTCACATGTACATTTTTCAATTAGAACAGGTTCTATTTTGGCATGACAAACATATGAAAATACAACACTGCTTGTGGCGAAAGAAAAACAGACTAAATTATAAAGATTAATATTGAAAGAAAAATAATTTGTTTAATAGTAATTAACAATTAAAAAATGTATAAAATATATAACTTTATTTTTAACAACAGACAAAATTTTTTGTAAATTCACAAAATAAACCAGCTCAGAGATTATGTCATACGGAAATACATATGCACGTGTGATAGCAAAAATTATGAATCGTATGTAAAACGATAATTTTGATAGACATAAGGAATTATATATGTACTGTATATGTAAAAAAACACATCGTGTAATATCACCATAAGTTCTTTTACAAAAACAGTACAATATAAAAATTTACCTTTTTTTTATAAATTTTTTTCTATTTTTTTTTTTTTTTTTTTTTTTGCATATTGACACTTCTCATATATAACTGTTAGTTTGACAACTCCGAACTTCCCTCGTAGTTAATTAAAAATTAAAATGACTCCTATATACTACTGTTAATAAACTACCGTAAAATTATGAGTAAGCTGTGTCGTTTACTTTGTGTTCGACAGCCATTAAAAGGAGACAACCTTAAGAATGTTTGCAAGAATGGGAAAAATGAATTTCAAGAGCTCACAAAACATTATTTTTGCGGAAATAACCACCACCGAAACCAAGGAACGACTTGGTAATTATTATGGGGATTCTGCACCATCAACTTCAATGGTTAAGGAGTGATTTACTGAATTCCGTTGTGCTCGGCGTACGTTCAGGTCGACCACAACAGGTCATCACCCCGGAAATCTTCGATAAAAACCATGGAATGATAATGTATGATCGGATAATGAAAATGTATGAGGTGGCTGATATGAAAACTATCCGCGCGATGGGTGCTGCGATTTTTCATAATCGATCATAAGCGCAACCATGTGACCACTTCAAAGGATGTTATATAATGTTCAACCGCAATCCAAAGAAGATTTTGCACCGATTCGTAGCCATGGACGAAACATGAATGCGGGTGAACTTGACGCAAAGAAGGTTTTCTGGATGCATTTGGTGTCATTCACCTGAAGATCACCTGCGCATATTATTCACAGCTGTGGACAGATTCAACATTGATTTGAAGCAAACACGACTTAATTTAGGGAAGAAAAAGTGATTTTCCACCATGACAACGCACCGACAAATACGTTTGTAGTCGCACTGGAAAAAATGCATAATTTGGGTTAGAAACTAGTACCCATTCAGCATATTCTGCATAACTAGTTTTGGCTCCCTGCGACTATTTCCTGTTTTTAAACTTGAAGAAATGACTCAGCGGTAAGAGATTTGAGTCAAATGAAGAGGTAATCACTGAAACAAAAGTCTATTTTGAGGACCTGAGAAAACCTATTATTTCGAAGGAATGAAAAATAGGAAAAACATTATCAAACCGCCCGCGTATATATCTGTCAAATATGGATTATGTGTGTTTATTACACACATTCTATGAATACTCTTATATAAAGCTGCCACCCCATCTTCCATCCGATCACAGGGGAGATGTGTAAACATCTATTTACACATCAATTAAAATCAAACAGAGAGCGTCATCTATCTATCACTTATAGCAAACAACTGCCGGGGCTCAGCTAATATAAAAATGATTTCTTATTATTTATTACTTTAACTGGTTGTTATAGTTGGGGTTGTTGAATTGGCTGAAATAATTTTTATATTAGTAATAGCGTTATACTTCTGGGGTTGTTGAATTATATATTATACGATTTTGTGAAATTTTTAACGTTGTTATAGCAGAGGTTGTTAAATTAGCTAAAATAATTTTATATCATAATCTTTGCATGAATACACTCATACTTCACACCGTTTTTGGCTTACTTCTTACACTGTTTTTGTGATTGTATTATGAAATAGATTTTTACCTCCCTGAGCGTATTATAGATGTTTACACATAAAAAAAAATATTGCATAGATTTTTCTCAAGTTTGATTTGTATGTTTTTGAGAAAAATAAGTGACTTTACTTAATTTATAATAACGTCATTCAAATTTGGTTTATGCTTATTTTCTCTGTCCAACTGGTTGGACTAAGATCCATTCTGCAAACTTGATCTTAACCGACCATAATTATTGTGATCTGCAAATGATTATTGTGATCTGCAAATGTATATTTTTGAACACAATCTACCTTATTTTTGAGTTCGGAGACGCAATAAAGTAGAGCGAAACAAACTCTGATCCTCCATTTAAGAATACTTTTTGCTAAAACAATATAAATTTAATACTATGATATAATGCCATAAGGCAGAGCCCGGCCAAAACATGGTTATTTCATACTGAAGTTACCTTTTTTTAAGGCATTTTTTTATGTAAATATCCGTATCCATAGTTCCAGTTATGACATTCGAACTGCTCCTTTTGCAAGAAGTTTCCACCTGAACTAATTTTTTAGGATACTTTGCATATTTTCGAGACTGAAATATTTCTTCTACTCGAATCATAAATACGAGTAACAAAAATTTCGACGTGAACTTTTGGAAAAGACGGCAAACACGTACGTTTGCATCTGCTTTAAACACTATTCTACTGTGTTCAATTGAAAAGGTTTCTTCCTATATTAGATTTACAAATCAATTTTATCGCCTTCAAAGTAATCCCCCACCGATGCAATACACTCCAATATTCGAAACAGTTCATTGCAATTCCTGGAATGGACTTCGATTCCGCGTTCATCTCCTCAATCGATTCAAAACGGTCTTTTAAGTTTATTGAATAGTCAAAATTCACACAGTGCTAAATCAGGCGCATATGGTGGTTGTGGAACGATACAGGTCAAACTTTGTGCGAAATGTTCTCGAAGAAGCAATGCAGTGTAAGTGCAACAAAAAGCAAGAGTTGTCTGCCTATATTATAGCCCCGTTTTACGTATAGCTTCACACAAACGACGCATAGCACTTTAATAGTATTCCTTGTTAACAGTTTGGCCCGGCGGAACGAATTTATAATGAATCATACTACGATAATAGAACTGTTAAAATAACCTTGATTTTTGAACGACTTTGGCGAAATCTTTTCATTCTTGTTTCACCTTTTGCACGATATTCGCTTGATTAGCCGGTTGTTTCGGGTACGTATACATAGATCCATTTCATTTCATATCATTCTAATAGTCAGATATTAATTTTTTACGTATTTTTTGAAACAAACGAGATATACCGTGTCTGATGCCCAAAATTTATTTTAAAATGATCCTCTTGAAATGTCAACAGCATCAGTAAGATCTCAAATCATCAATCGATGATTTTTCAGCAGTAAATCTTTGATTTCCGCGACTAGTACATCAGTTATGTTTTTTTAGTCCGGGGCGCTCTTTGTCGTCCAAGCTTTATCTGTCTGCCTGGAACTATTTGTATCACTTGTACATTTTTTTTTTCAACATAGCCTGGTCACCGAAAGCGTTCTGCAATATCCTTAACAGTGATGTTATCTTTTCTCAATCAAAAAACGCTAAAAGGTGCTAATTTTTAATAAAGTGAAAAGTGTTAAAAATCGCTGATATTTGATGTTACTTTTTAAGTGTATATCAATACAAAATTTAAAATACGTGAAAAATATTTATTACAACTGTTCATTTTTAAATAAAAACATAATTTTCGTCCTCGTGTTCAGGCCTAGAATTGTTATATCCATACCACTAGGTGGTCAGGGTATAATGAGTTTGTGCTGATGTGTGTTACTACCAAAAATATTTTACCTAGATATTTTATTATACCGATCGACTCACAATCACTTTCTGAGTTTATTTAGAGTTGTTCAAAAATGGTCAGGATCGGTCCATTTTTCGACCTAGTACCCATAAAATATAGCATCCGATATGAACTTTTTCATATCTGCAGGCAAAAAAATTAATAACAATTTCACTCAAATTTGGTTTCATCTTATTTTCTATATCCAATTAGTTGGATCTAAGACTCTTTCTCTAAACGTAAGGTTTAGGGTATCGTACAATCGGCCCAGACAAACAAGTTTTCTACACTTCAAACACATAAGTTTGAAGTGAATTAATTTTAGTACAAATATTTGATGGAATTATATAATTAGCACAACATTAGTTTTACATTTTTAGTCTATATATAGTATTTATTAAATTATTAAATTATGTATTAAATAATTTTAAAACAAGTAAGAGTGTTAAATTCGGCTGTGCCGAATCTTTGATACCCTCCAGCTCGGTTGAGTCTTGATAATACATGTAAATGAAAAAGTAAACAATTTGTTAAACTTAATACCATATTATTTCAGCAAATTCTTTGGGTTGGTTTTCGTCTTTTCTATTATTTCGGATTTATTTCGGTGTTTGCTTTTTGGTCATCGTGTTTGCTGATCTGCATGCATTTAGGTTATATACTTATATACATGCGTTTCCGGTTATATGACATAACTTCTCGTTTAATTTCGTTTTTTCTAATTAAATAGCTCGCCCTAACCTCCATTGCAAAGGTAATGGTTGTGTAGTGTGGCTATATGCATTAAATCGTGCTAATTGGAGATGGGTGTATAGTTTCTTTTAACCGGGCAAATATTTCTTCATTGCGGCCATATTGGTCGGATGGAGTAACAAAATAATAACCAAAAAAAAAACTCTCTCAATTTTTTTATTAAAATATTGCCATATTTGGAAAACATAGAGAATAAATTTATAATAATAAATATTCAAATTAGGGATGCCAAACGCAAAAAACCAAACGTCCCAAACATTTTAAATAAAATAATTTGTTATCTTTATTTTCTGAAAAACTTCAAATTTTCATCCAAAAAAAATTGTGAAAATTTATATATAAAAAATGACATTCTCATCAAATTGCGTTTATTTATGTAACAGTTTTTATGTTCGCAATTCTTAAATATCATTTGACGTTTTCTAAAATTCATTGAATTTAAATTAATGTTTTCTGTAGTGTGATTCTGTAAATTTCAACGATCCGACAATCGCAAAATATATCGACAGCTATTGTTGTTTGCACTAAGGATTAAGTGATTCACTAAGTACATACATCTTTAAATTGTAAACGAGTGGCATCTCTGTCAAAATAAGCGAAAAACACAAAAGAATAGAAAAAAAAGCAAATTACTTCGTGTTTGACAGGATGATTTTATGTTGATGTTTAATATCTCTATTTTTTTACTAATATTTCTGTTTATTTATTTGAAAATGAAATAATGAATTGAATATGCTATTTAATTTTTTTATTTATATAAAAAAGTTTTTTAATAAAAGCAAAATATTTTCACTATTTTATGATTTTTATTTATGTATGACGACATTTCAACCTAAAAATTTAAGTTTTTATCGATTGAATAAACAACACAAAAATGGTTGTCGTTTAGATAACAACAACAGCTGACTTTAACAATAGCGAATATCGTTTAAAAATTTTACTGATAATTTTGCTATTTTCTTTTTTTTAACGCTACGACTATCGTTAAAAGAAGTTACTTAATCCCGGTACTGAAAAGCTATTAATTTCTCCTGAATGTCAAAATATTTTTAATGTAAAAATTTTTTAAATGTAAACATAGGTATTTGGTGTTTTTTTTTTTTTTTTGGAATTTGAATTTGTGTTTAACGAATAAAATTTATATATTAAAGATGCAATTGATGTCTTCTAAATTTAAAATTATAATTTCCGACGTTTTGACATGATTTTCTGAAATTCAATTAATTGTAATTTATAATTGGAAATTTTTAATTCTAGTTTTTAGATTTGATATTTTCTTAAATTTGAATGGAAAATTTAAAAAGTGCAATTTTGTATATATGTGAATAATAATGATTTAGTAATTATAAACAATTTTTAAAAATTAGATGTAATCGCAATCAGATATTTTGTAGGTAAAGCAGAATAATAATTCTATATAACTATGTAGAACTGTTTTGAAAGCAAAAAACTCATTGATGAACTCGGTAACTCTATTTTGTAAAGACAACAAAAAGTTAATATGCCAAACTTATGTTCATATTTGTAAAAGAATAATGAAAAACGTATGAAATAAAAGACCAGCTCGTGTATACTCTTAACATTGTTCTGTGTGATATCTAGTTGAAAATATTAACATTCATGTTAAAATGGAAATAACTATTGCAAAGCTGATTAGAACAAACAAAAATTGTAGCGCCATCTACTGTGGCATAGTCACGCTGAGCAAAATGAAGTGACACACTGTTAATGCAAAAGAAATGTATTTTCCCCACAATAAAATATTGCAGAATTTTATGTAAATAAAACAATATACCGATTTATTTCTAACATGCAGTTGTTATGGATATACACACATATATATTATATATGTATATTATTTGTATTATTTAATATGTTCATGTATGTATATGTAAATATTACACACAAAAAATACAACATCAAACGTTATTTTTGTGTTTTTCTCTATAAATAAATTTATACATAATTTTTTTTTTTTTTTGCTAAATTTACATTGTTTTTTTTTTTATTAACAACTAGGTATTTCAGCATTATTTGCTTTAGATGCTGGTGAATTTTTAATCCCTTTACATATATTAACTCGTAGTGTCTGCTTGTCGAAAAAATTTTGGATCGATTTTAACCCCTTTCCCGTGACCCAATCGATCTGAAACTTTGCAGGGAGGCTCGTGGCAATGACAGAAATGATCTAGTAAATTTTTTTAGTGATGCCAAAACAATGGAAACTTTTAAATTTTTCTAGAGTTGATAAAAAAAATGTACAAAGGGTTAGTTTTTATTATATTATTACCACAAAGACCACAACAACAACAAGTCCAGCTATGACAACAACACAACATTTAGAATAACAACAAGAACAATATAGAAACATCATATTTTTCATTTTTTTTTTTTACTTTTTCAGAGATTTCCCTGGACCTGTTCCACCGATTTTAATGATTTTTGAAACAGAAATCTTCCCATGAATTTAGTGAATCATTCTCACTAGAAATGATCACTGTAGCTGCACTATTGGGGGCGTGATCGTGACAAGAACAACATAGAAAATTATATTTTTTCAAGACTTTTTTAGTTCTTCATTCAAATCTCGGGCCCTAATCGACCGATTTAGACGATTTTAAATAGCAAACTTTTCAGGATGTTAGTGAATCATTTTTTATATCAACGAGCACCCTAGCTGCCCGATTGATGCCGTCATCGTGATTTCCACAGACGGACAGACGGACATCGCTATATCAACTCCGGTTGTTATAAGGATCAGAAATATATATATTTTATGGGGTCCAAAATTTTTTTTCTAATTATTACAAACGGAATGACAAACTTATATATACCATCTGCACACTGGAGTGGAGGGTATAAAAATTCATTCATATCTTTAACGAAACTTGATAATTTAAAAAACAGACATTGACTGACTTTTTAATCTAAATTAAATCAGTTCTGTTTTGATTTTTCCATATATTTAGTCTTAAATTGTTAAGACAATAAATATTCATACTCTTCGATTTCTTTAACCTTTAAAAATTATTTTAAAAATTTATTATTAATAGTTTAAAAACGCTAAAAGCACTTAAAATGAAAAACAAAATGTCCCAATTTAGCGTTTTTTTTGGTCGGTAATACTTATCGTTAATTATTAACGTTTCGGCAGCAAAAATTTTCGGTTAGATTTTGATTAGTGCTCGTGACACTTCCCACACAAAGTAAATATTTATCATCGAATATCCAGAATTTAATAAAAGCGAGATTCTTGAAATTTTGTTTGTCATAAGTTATAAAAATCTTTAGTGGAGATAAAAAGTAAATTCTTATAATCATTTCATTTCCAAGGGTCCTTTCGATATCTCAATGCTCATTTTGTACATTCGAATTAAAAGTGAAACCATTTTTTTATGTATTTAAATTATAATTATTTGTTCATGCTCTTTTTGTTCGGATTCCATTTAGAAGCAAACTAATTATAAGATTGTTTTAATCTGGTTTGTGATGGAAACCGATCAGTCTTTATTATTTCCGTTTTGTCTTATCGATTCCAAACTCTATTTTGTTCTAATGATTGAGTTATAAAGTAATCAGGGTCCAAATCACCGCATTCGATATCGAGTAAAATCAATCGAAATTCCATATTTTGGTTTAATATTTGAAGAAGACGGACAAACGCTCGACCACGATTCGCTTTTCTTCTTAATCAGAGGCCATAATTCTTCAACTGTGGAAAAGAAAAATTATTCTCAGAATTTTATTTTGGGAAATAAAAAAATGGTTCCGATCGAAAAATTTCGATAACGAATGCGGTGATTTGGCTCCAGGCTCGAGTTTAAACATCAAACTTGGATTCAATCATTAATCTATAAAGAGCGTTTGAGAATTTAAATATTTGTAG
The DNA here is from genome assembly GCA_963682025.1 of Cordilura impudica. Taxonomy (NCBI): domain Eukaryota; kingdom Metazoa; phylum Arthropoda; class Insecta; order Diptera; family Scathophagidae; genus Cordilura; species Cordilura impudica. The sequence continues at coordinate 154,178,039 of OY821520.1, forward strand.
TTTGTTGTCGGCAGTGGTGGAAATTTTATTCTATTTTTTTTCTTTCAAAAAATAATTAAACTAAGAAAAGGAACAGATTACTTGTGGTCATACAGACATATTTTAAAATTTGTTTTTTTTTTACTCTTTATATAAAAATGACTTCCAATATCCCATCCCTGATGCCGATCCTGTTTAACTTGTTGGGGGGGTCGCAGCTGGGACAAAAGATTGTATAACCTCTCAAGAAAAGATACTCGTAAGCTCTTTAACTATAAAAATTATAAAAAAAGTTATAAATTAATAACACTCAATCACAAGTTATTTCACGAAACAATAAAGAAAATCAAACATACGTAACAGATTAGGAGTATATTTTATTTTCCACGCACACTCATTTTTAAGCAATACCATGGTAGCAACATTTGTTGCGAAACATTAGCTGGCTGAAAGTATATTTTTACGGACTTAACTTGTTCGGTTGTTGTTTCACTTGGCTAAAGCAATGATCAAATCAAACAAGAAGACGTTAACGTGCTTCTTTTTTTTTGTGGCAACAGTAAGACAGACATAGTAGGTACTCATATACAAACTTTTTCCACCACCTCCCTCTATAAAAACAAAACTAAAAATTTGAAAACAATTGTTCATACCACCAACAAAAAAAAAATTTAATTAAAGCCAAATAAACATTTTATTATGAAGTGTCTGTTAGTTAAATGTTTCAGTTGATTTTATTTACGCGTATAGTTTGGTTGTTAACTTAACGGTTACAAAAGATATTACAAAAATTCATAAATTTCATATTAATTTTATTATAAATTCGCATAAAAAAAAATATTGAGCAATTTTTATGAGTGTAAATTTTCTAAAATAATTTTCTAAAAAAGCTAAAACATAAATGCACAATTTTGGACAATGGATTACCAAATTGTGTTTAAAAGCCACCATTTATTGGTTGTTCTTGTTCTTATAATGTTTTCCTTTGTAAGTTTTTTATTTAAAAAAAAAAAAAGAAAACAATAGTGCAATAAATGAAATTAAAAATTACACATTTTGAAAATAAAAGTGAAAATATTCAAAAATTTAAATTTTTTTTTAAATATAAATTTTAAAAATTTCAGTTGCCTTATTCGCTGGCTATCGTTAATCGTGATTTAGTTTTAACACCCAAACAAGGTCTACAATTAAGTGGCAAACGAATTTTCTATGAGGAAAGTTACAACAACGATGCCTTACATAACAACAATGACTCGGTGACACGACCCTGGGAGCGAACCCTAAAACATGTAACATATTTAACATTATTTACGAATGCGGCAAACGGTATCATCACTGGGAATTTTAGGTAAAACATTGTCTGTTTCTTCTATGTCTTGTTATAAGGAAATGTATTTTATAAATTTAAAATCTTAAGATGAATGTGGTAAAGAGTATGGACAATAGTGTTATCTTGCTGAGAGTGTTAAAAATGAAAGTAATAAAAATGTAGTAACATTAAAATTATAAAAAAAAAACTTAGTGTGATAAACTTTGCATAATATTTTGTAAAGGGCAATTTCGGATAGAGTATGAATTTCTGTTAACTAATTATCATAATATTCAGATGAGTTCAGTGTGTTTTGTTCACAAATTCCAATATACTTTAATGGCCCGCTTAAAAAAAGTTAAAGCCAAAATTAAAGGTTGAAATAACCACAATTGATATAGTTTTGATCCCAATGATTTTGTTTAGTTTCGAAAATAACGGCTTATGAATTGGGACAAAGAGTACAAATAAAGCCAGTAAGACAATTAAAGTCGGTCTAGACCGGCTATACAATACCCCATACTATGCGTTTAGAGAAAGGATCCTTATTTCCAACTAATTGGATATAGAAAATAAGATAAACCAAATTTGATTGGCATGTTATGAATTTTTTTGCCTGCAGATATGAAAAATTTCATATCGGATACCATATTTATACGGAGACTGGGCCGAAAAATTAACCGATCCTGACAATATTTGTTGAGGTCACTTATTTTTTCCGAAAATATATCAAACCAAATTTTAGAAAAATCTATGGAATATTTTTGTTTTTTGATAGATTTAAGTGAATATCGGGAAGCTGCTTTATATGAGGGCTATGAGTAAGTATTATCCTACAGCGTTTATTTTCGGACATCTGATTAATAGATGTAATAAACACACACAAAACCCATTTCAACTAGATCTACACACAGAAAACAGATTCGTTGTGTCTACCAAATATATTGCCAACCGAATTGCGATAAAGCTAATAACCGAATTTTGAATTGCTTGCAATTACATTTCAATTGTCTCAACAGTAAATATTTTATCACAACACAAAATGGTTAGTTTCTATAAAATTTCTGTTGATACAATCAAAAATTCAATTGTTAAGTTTTAGAACAATTCGGTTGGTGAATTATTTTTCTGTGTGTATATTATAATGGATCGATATAATCGATCTTATGCCAATTTAAGTAGATATCATAGGGGACATTTGTATGGGGAGTAGGTCTGAACATGCACCGATATTCACCAATTTCAATAGAGTTCGCCCTATGGCAGGTGAAAGCTTATATACTAAATATCATCAAAATGTATTCATAAATCGACTCAGAAAGTAATTCAAAGTCGATTGGTATAATAAAAGATGGGTCTAGGTTAAATATTTTTGGTAGTAACAAACCTCAATATAAAAGCCTATAATGGAAAGTGAAATTATCATATTCAATGGTACGACGTGTCATAAAAAAGTTCAATGAACTTTTGACTATTGAACGAACATGAAGAAGTGGTGGTGAGCATGGACAAAGGGAATTTAAAGCAACTTAAGGCCAGTTTACGCTATCACACTTTGTAATACCACCTGTCAAAAATTCGAGCATTATAAAAAAGTCGTATCATGTAAAAACCTTATGTATGAAATTGACATTCTGTATGATTTTAGTTTCGAAGTCCGATGGTTTTTTTTTTAATTTTTAGAAACATTTCAAAAAACTAGTCATTTTCATCGGACCAGACTTGTTTTTATACCCTATACCACTATGTGGTTTGGGTATAATGACTTTGTGCTGCTGTTTGTAACAACCTAAAATATTTGACCTACACCCATCTTTAATTATACCGATCGAATCAGAATCACTATCTGATTCGATTTAACGATGTCCGTCCGTCCGTCCGTCCGTCCGTCCGTCCGTCCGTCTGTGTGTCCATGTAAAGCTTGTAATCAAACTGAAGGTCGCAAATATGAATATTTTTTGACGAAATTTGGTATTTGATCTTTAATCGGCCATGGGATGAACCCTATTGAAATTGGTGAGAATCGGTCTATGTTCAGACCTAGCCCCCATACAAATGACCCATATGAAATCAACATATATTGCCATAAGGTCCAAATTATCATACAAATCTTAGTCAAATTGGGTTTGTATGTATATATTACATCCATTAATCAGTAGTCCAAAAATGATCCCTATTGGACAACTCTTAGTCATAGGCCCCATATAGAGCTACTTCCCGATCTTCACTTAAATCTATCAAAAAACAAAAATATTGCACTGATTCTTCTCAAATTTTGTTTGTATATATTTTTGCAAAATACAAGAGACTTTACCAAACATGGTCAGGATCGGTCCATATAGATATAGTCCCCATATAGATATAGCATCCGATTTGAACTTTTTCATATCTGCAGCTGAAAAAATTAATAAAAATCCCACTCAAATTTGGTTTATGCTTATTTTCTATATCCAGTTAGTTGGGCCTGAGAGATAGGGTCTCTAAACGCATGGTATAGGGTATCGTATAGTCGGTCTAGACCGACTATAATTTTCTTACTTGTTTTTTTTTTGGTAATATTAAAAAAACGGTAAACAAAAACAAAAAAAGGGTAAATAAAATATAAATTTCAAAATATATTTGTTTGTTATTATAAACAGCTGTTTTCATAAGACGTGTATAATGGTTTAAAAGTCCTAAGTATGCAGAAATAATGTCGGTGCGACTTTATGACAGTCCGATGAATTTCATCGAATTTTTATGTCGAAAAATCATACGACTGAGTGGTATCATGTAAATTGGCCTTTAAATGTCTTAAACGTGTTTTCAAAGGATCCTTCCATTTCGACTCTCGTTGTTGCTAGAAAAATCAAAATAGAGATCACAAAATGCTGGGCAAAATTTTAAATATCGTAATTATAAACATCGTGCAATAGTTTAGAGCCCAAGTGTAATCCGTAATCCACAACAAGATTTATCAAGAAAAATACGCAACCGTCGTCTATATGAACACCGCATTATCACGGATTATGAAATATATTGCTATGCAAACTTTAAGTTAGAAAGTAGGACTAGATTTGGACATGCAGTTGTAAAAATGCTCCTGATCAGTACAAGAAAAATTTTCAAGTCGAAATTCTCCAAATAAAACCTGGTTTGGCAGAGCAATTATTTTAAAATGGAATGATGAAATTTACCATTCATAAGGTTTCACGCCATCAAGTCATTGTGTTAACCAGATTTAGCCAATTGGTTCTATCCACCAAATTGACCCGAATTTCGACCAGTAGAGGAATATTGGTTAATTATCGAATACAATTTAAAGAAGACAGGAGTACCTGTGCAATCCACAAATGAGTTCAGTGTAAATGCAATTTGGCGGCGAGAATAGTGGATGCCTTTCTCCTACAAATATTGATAGCAGGAGTTCAACAAAATAAACTTTGTTGTAAGGCCTATCAGTAAACTTCTGTATAATATTTGTATAAAATAAAAATGACTATATAAAGGGTCCGCCAAAAAACTTTTTTTTTGAAAATGCTATAAAAAAAAAACTACTGAATATTATCTCAAATTTCTTTTTTTATTTGAAAGTACAATCATTCCGGTTAATAATAGAAAATAATTTCATTCAAATGGCTGCCTCGGCTGGCCATGCAGTAGCCTACACGATCGGTCCAATTTTTAAGCACATTATCGATTGTGTGCAGCTGTATTTCACCAATGGCTTCACGAATATTGTCCTTTAAAGCGTCAATTGTCTCTGGCTTGTTGGCGTAACACTTATCTTTGAGGGCACAACACAAATAATAGTTCAACGGCGTCAAATCGCAGCTCCGAGGTGGCCAAACGACATCAGCTCTGCGGCTGATAATGCGATCTTCAAAAACAGGGCGCAAAACATCTAGTGTAGCTTCGGCTGTGTGGCACGTAGCGCTGTCCTGTTGAAACCAAATGTTGCCAATATCCTCCTCTTCAATTATTGTGAACAAAAATTCGTTCAACATGGCCCGATAACGATCGCCATCGACTGTAACGGCCTCTCCTTGCTCATTTTCGAAGAAAAATGGCCCAATTATGCCTCTGGACCAAAATCCGCACCAAACAGTGACTCGTTTTGGGTGTATCGGCTTTTCAATGTATGCGTGCGGGTTTTCTGTGCCCCAAATGCGACAATTTTGCTTGTTTACTTACCCGCCAAGATCAAAATGAGCTTCATCTGAAAAGATGATTTTTTTGGTAAAATCGGCATCTTCTGTAAGTCGATCGTAGGCCCACTTAGCGAATCGAAAACGCATTGGATGGTCAGTTGGCTTCAACTCCTGGAACAATTGGACTTTGTATGGCGTCATACCAAGGTCTTTTTGCAAAATTCGTCTCAATGATGCCTCCGAAATGTTCAATTCTTGAGTACGACGGTGAATTGATGTTGATGGCGCTTCACGCACACTTTCTGCCACAGCAGCAATATTCTCGGGTGTACGCACTGTTTTTGGCTTTTCACGCTTTGGTTTATCGATGAGGATGCCAGTTTCTTTCACTTTTTTCACAAGATAACGAACACACGGAGCTGACGGTGCTTCTCTTCTTCCAAAATCCGTACGCAATTTTCGCACACATTCTGCAACATTACCATGATTTTCAAAGTAATGTCGCAATATTTCCCAGCGTAGTTCAAGCGTATACACAACCATATTCGTTCAGCGGAAGGATAAAACTAATTATCTGTCAAATCAGACATGAGCTAAGTGTTACCATTCACGAAATAAGCACTAGTTGAAAAAAAAACTTTAGATGGCGGACCCTTTATATCTTTCCAGAAAAAAAAAAAGAAAGTTTCTTCGATCATTTATTATTTAAAAAAATGGTGTCCAAATTTTGGCATTTAAAACAAGTAGCAAAATCATAATCGGTCCAGACCGCCTATTAGATATCATATAGCATGAGTTTAGAGAAAGGGTCGTATTACCAACTAATTAGATATAGAAAAAAAATGGATACACCAAATTTGAGTGGCATTGTTATAAATTAGTTGCCTGCTATTGTTATGTGAGGACTAGGTAGGTCATGAGTTATACATATGTACATACATATAAACCCATTTATATACAAACATACACAATACTATTAGAATACCCTTATTATTACTTGGTGTTTATTAAGATCATTGTTATACCCTATACCACTATGTGGTTTGGGTATAATGACTTTGTGCTGCTGTTTGTAACAACCAAAAATATTTGACCTAGACCCATCTTTAATTATACCGATCGAATCAGAATCACTTTCTGAGTTGATTTAACAATGTCCGTCCGTCCGTCCGTCCGTCCGTCCGTCCGTCCGTCCGTCCGTCTGTGTGTCCATGTAAAGCTTGTAATCAAACTGCAGGTCGCAAATATGAATATATTTTGATGAAATTTGGTATATAAGCTTTTATCGGCCATGGGATGAACGCTATTGAAATTGGTGAGAATCGGTCCATGTTCAGACCTAGCCCCCATACAAATTACCCATATGAAATCGACATAAATTGCCATAGGATCCAAATTGTCATATAGATCTTACTCAAATTGGGTTTGTGTGCGTTCGTTACATCCACTAATGAGTAGTCCAAAAATGATCCCTTTGACCCCATATAGAGCTGCTTCCCGATCTTCACTTAAATCTATTAAAAAACAAAAATATTGCACTGATTCTTCTCAAATTTTGTTTGTACATATTTTTGCAAAATACAAGAGACTTTACCAAACATGATCAGGATCGGTCCATTTTTGGACCTAGTCCTTTTATAGATATAGCATCCGATATGAACTTTTTCATATCTGCAGCCAAAAAAATTAATAAAAATCCCACTCAAATTTGGTTTTTGCTTATTTTCAATGTCCAGTTAGTTGGGCCTAAGAGATAGGGTTTCTAAACGCATGGTATAGGGTATCGTATAGTCGGTCTAGACCGACTATAATTTTCTTACTTGTTTTGTTTTCGTTTAGTTTACAAATATTTTTTGAAAAAAATACAAATACTACGTTGTGTCATATTGTTACTTAGCATAACACAATAATCATGTTTAACCATGCACAATCATGTCTACTTTCTTACATACACCATGTGTATGTACTAGGTGAGGACATTAATTGTGATCAACCATGCACAATCATGTCTACTTTCTTACATACGCTATGTGTATGTAAGAGAAGTCGAATGATTGTACATGCCCAAATTTGTTCTATTTGTTATATAAAGGGTGATCCATTTCGAGGTTCCCTACTTTTTTAAAGAAAAAAACACAGGAAGTTCAAATTTAATGGGGAATGTTTATTATCATTTGAAAAAACATTCTTTGGCATTTATTTTTTGAGGATATGTCTATCAAATGTTGGCCGCGGCTACGTCTCAGATGGTCCATCCGTTGAGTCCAATTTTCGATGACTCGTTCGAGCATTTCGACTGGTAACTGGCGAATGACACGCGTGCTGTTTTGTTCCAAGGCCTGAATCGAAACGGGATTTTCCGCATAAACTTCAGACTTTACATATCCCCACAGGAAAAAGTCTAACGGTGTGATATCACACGATCTTGGTGGCCAATCGACCGGCCCAAAACGTGAAATTATCTGCTCACCGAAGTGTTCCCTCAATAAATCCATTGATTGATGCGCTGTGTGGGAAGTGGCGCCGTCTTGTTGAAACCAAATGTCGCCGAGATCACGAGCTTCAATATCAGGCATCATACGTCAGTACGAGTTGCTGCGAACGGCGCCGAATCGACTCTCCATGGTTTTCGTGTACACTCTCAGCTACTGCCGCTATATTTTCTTCACTGCGTGCTGGACGTGGTCTATTCGGTCGAATGTTATCCAATAATGAATGCTGGGTCTCAAGATGGGTGATGGTGTTGCGAATAGTAGTTACGGTCAGTAGGCCGATTATGTTGACCATCAGTTGAGCGAAGTGCACGAAACACATTCTTCACAGAACGTGAATTTTCGTAATAAAGTTGGCCGATTTGTAAACGTTGTTCAGGCGTAAGTCTTTCCATGATGAAATGCCAAACAATACTAAACAAAAATAACATGACAGCATGACACAACTCACACCTGATCTGTCAAAAAAGGCTATTGAAAAAAGTGTCTCTACTTGGATCACCCATTGTTTGTTTTGATATAAAGTTTGGTTACTGGGTAAAAGCAATAATCTTTTATTTTCTACGCGTTGCCAAGGGTAAATCATGATTCTGCATAGTTTTATATTGTTGTTTTCTTGTAAGAGTGAATAGAAAGGCATGCACAATCATGATGAGTAGTTTAACCTTTTTACATTACATTTTCATTATTTGGCATTATTATAAGAAGACTTGTAAATTAGATGACGCCAGAATCTGATATCGGAAGCCATGGCAAACGTTTTAAAAATTTTTGACTTATCACTTATCCTTAAATCAAGGACATTATATTATAATAAAATATTAAATTTATAAAATGTGTATACAAAACAATATTAAATAAATAAAATAAGTTTTAAAATAAATAATCATTAAATGAAAATTTAAACATAAAAAAAAACTAATTGTCGTGTAATTTATTTTAAAATAAAAATCTACGACAAATTCATGACCATATTTGGTAAGGTCAAATATTTTTTGCAAAAACATATACATGTGAAAAGTATGTGCAATATACTTATTTGTTTTTTGATCGATTTTATTGAAGATCCTAAGCAGCTATATTGAAGATCCTAAGCGTTATAATTGAATAAATGTTTTTTTTTACTACTGATTAATGGGTGTAATAAACACACATAAAAGATTTTGACAGATATCCTTATGATAATTTGGATCTTGTACCGATATTTAACAATTTTAGTACTGTTCATGCTATGGCCGAACGGAATTTACAAAGTTAAATTCATACCTTTGGTTAAACCAACCTAATGAGAATCCAAGCAAAGAGTTATACCATTTAAGCTTTTTTCAATACAATAAACTAAAATATAAAAAAAGGTTTTCTTTTATCTTTCAGTGATTTTTATATAAGCTAATAAGGCCTAACGTTTTAATGTAAATAAAAAAAAATTATTACATATTTAACCAACGGTTCGTCAATGGTTTGTTGACTTTTTCAAGGTTTTTTTTTACATGAATATTATTTTTCACATTAAAAAATCACATAATTTTATACAAAAAGCATTTAATAAAACAATATTTAGAAATATGCAGCTTAAGTACTTTTCACTATTCAATTTATTGCAACTTTTTTTTTCTGAAATACATTTGATACTTCTGAAATATATTTGATAATTTTTGAAAATCAACTAATATTTTTGGAAATATCATTGAAAATTGTGTAGATCAGTTTCTTAAAATAAAAATCAACAAACTACGGGTTTTTCTCTATTTTAGTCTTGGGAAAAATATTTCGCAATAATGGGGATATAGAAATGGTTAAAATTAATATTTCACTGGGTGGTTAGCAGATTAGCTAAATTTAATTTAAAATTAAATTTTATTGATATTAAGGCTTATATAGTTGATTTAAAACTACGAGTATAACACTTGTACTTGATGACTGTGATAATGTAGATAAATAATACTAAAAATAAAATTTTAAAAGAAAAAATCCAGTTTGAGCGACTGAAATTCTAGTGCAAATTTTAGGAAATTTTATTTTTTCATTTAATAAAGACCCTAAAGGTATGCTTCACAATTCAACTCATTTTAAATGAAGAAAACAAACTCAACACATTAACACAAACACGTTAACAAATTTAATAAACACAAACATAGCATTGTATAATTTTATGTATGTGTTAGTAGCAACTTTAAACTATCTTAACTCCAAAAAAAATTTTCCAGACGACGAAAATCTGTAAATCTGGTAAAACGCTAAAAAGAAATACCTTTCAAATGATAAATTTTTTGTCAAAATCGGGCTAAAACTGTGAAACTTACATCGGTCACAAGAAAGAATAAGAGTGCTGACCAAGATCTTACAATTTAGCATCAATATCCACTATTGTCTTCATATTTTATATATTTCATTCGCGTTATAAAAAAATATATATAAACTTAAACTTTCTAAAAAATTTTGATATTCGGAAAATTTCGTTCAAATATCTTCTGAGCGATGAAAATATGGCCACAACAATCGCATCTGGTATGTTTTCCTTTAACTTTATAGCTTTGCTATATTTTTCGAATTAGCAATCTTGAATTGGTTCTTTAGGTGCATGACAGCATATATGTAACTGCATTTCTTTTCTAATGGAGCAAAGCCCATTTAAATTTATATATTACCATTTAATAACATTTAAATTTATGTTTTCTGTTTTGACCAGAATTTGTTATAATTTCTTAATGTTTTTTTTTATAAAGACAGTGATGGTTATTGCATTATTTTTTATTTTTTTGTTGTTAGAGTAGCTTTCCATTTTTGGGTCATGCGTAAATGGGAAAAGAAATCAGCTAAATTGTCCGCGCCGGCGCACTGTGGTCAATATTTTGAGATAGCGGCCAAAACTCCTATTGGTTTTTGTTCTCCGATTTTAAAGTTATTAGACTCATATGAAAGTAGACAGTAGTAAACCTCGGGAGCCAAAAAATTAGAACTCTATTTCAACTATTTCACTGAGAACAGGGTGGTCCAAAATGGGCTTTTTCAGAATTTAGTAAATTTATGATATTTTTAGTTAATTTTTAAAGTTTAAATGATCATAACTTTTTTGTTTTTCAAGATTTTTTTGACGAAATAAATTTTGTTTTGTAACTTAACTTCGTATTACTGGTAAAAAAATTGAAGCTCTACTGTTTTCAGAACAATTTAAATTTTTTTTTTTAAAAAGGTCAAATTTCTCGGAAATTTCCTACTTCATAGAGCACAACTCCTGTGAGTCAAGCTGAGTCAAAACACAAATTTACTATTTTGTAGTCCTCACTCTCCCCTACATTCCTATATATACACGTCCATGCATCGGGACTGCACTTTTTGAGCTACAGCAATTTTTCTGACCCAAGGTAAGATATTCGGTACAAATGCACGTCATATTTTTTGAGAAGTTATTTGTATGTGAAAGTGGCTATCATGCATATATTTTGATGAAATTTTGTACAAGAGTTCTTATTGACTCAAAAAATAATTCTGTTGAAATTAGGAGAAGTTGGCCCATATTTGGACCTAGTCCACATAGGAGGGTGTATACAAATTTTGACAAAAATGACAATAGAACTCTCAAATTATGTGGTATCTGGCAATTCATTTGGAAAAGGTAAAAAAGATTTTATTGCCATCTAATATTACACAACTTAAATACGTGAAAATTGCAAATAAATTTAAAACCAATGGAAATAACTGGTAAAACCAAGTACCTTTTATATTATTGCCAGTACCTGTTAACTCTCAAATTATGTGGTATCTAGCAATTCATTTGGAAGAGGTAAAAAAGATTTTATTGCCATCTAATATTACACAACTTAAATACGTGAAAATTGCAAATAAATTTAAAACCAATGGAAATAACTGGTAAAACCAACTACCTGTTATATTATGTTTCAAAGAGGTAAAAAAGATCATGTTGAAACTTCGAGCAATAGTATATTAATCCATGCATTCATTTTTTTTCTTCATTATTGTTTAAACAATGGCTAAATTCAGTTATAGTGTTCTATCTGATATATATTTTGAACGGAAAGATGAAAACGACATTATTTTACATATAATGAATAATCCATTCTTCAAAATATGCGACACACAAGAAATTAAAATTCATAACTTAAAAAACTTTTTAAATACTTTAAGAAAACGGTACAATCAATGTTCCAGAAACAAGAAATTGTTTTACTCACGCAACCAAGAATGGCTAAGAAATAAACTTATTTTTAAAAAGCCATCAGTAACTACCACGGAAACTGGAAAAGGTGGTCGACCAGCAAAGACAATTGATAATTGTAGTGAAAGATCACGAAGACGCAAGCTTAAACATATCAATGAAGAAGTTTCTTGTAGCATCATAAAGGATTCATTTCTGCATCAAATTCAACCATCGAAAACTAAAAAGGGTAAAATTGCTATCATTGAAAAAATAGTGGAAGCAAGCCCCAGACGCACAAAAAGGATTTTAGAAAGTATGCCGACACCAACTGAAGAAAATAAATTTACTCCAGAAGAAGCATTTGCACTATTTTTGGATTTGAAAATAACAAAAAACCAATATACAGAATTGCGGAAGCGAACCAATGAAAAAAATTGTGGAATTTTTCCATCATATCGAGATATAGTTTCTGCCAAAAAAGATTGCTTACCTTCACCAACTGCTATTAGTGTAACTTCAAGTTCAGCAGAAATAAAATTGCAGGATCTTCTTGAACACACTGCAGAACGATTATTAAAGACATTTGATGCTGACTATTTAAAGAAGTTTAAAAATTGCAGCATGACTTTAATTTCAAAATGTGGATGTGATGGGTCCTCTGGCCAGAAACAATACAAACAATGTAATGCGGAAAATTCATCAGATGCCAATTTATTCATGATTTCTTTCGTTCCATTACGTTTAACAAAAACTTATATTGGTTCAGAGCCGTCAACTAGTAGAGCTGCAGAGATAGATGTATGGAAGAATGAAATTCCCTCGTCAACAAAATTTTGTAGACCAATAAAGTTTGCTTACAAAAAGGAGACTCAAGATATCATAGATGAAGAAGTTCGAAACATAAATGATCAAATTAAAGAACTTCAACCAGTAACATTTAAATTTGATACCCAGACATTGAAGTAAATTTTAAAAGCTGCACCATATGCCAAAAAACATCAACTCAATTGAGCCAACCACCAACACAAGACGATAGTTTTAATGAAGCATCTGAATTTGGGATGTCACCTCTTCATGATAGAATTCGTTTTATGGAGCATATTCTTAAATTGGGATACGATTTGGAATTTGGCCCGTTAGGCGAAACAGTGAGAAACAACAAAGAAAATTTGGAAAAAAGAAAGCAAAAAAAAAAGATATTCAAGAAAAATACCGTGAGATAGGCCTTATAATTGACCAGCCAAAGCAAGGAGAAGGAAATTCTAATGATGGAAATACAGCAAGGAGATTTTTTTCCGATCCAGAAACTGCAGCTTTTATAACTGGAGTAGATTATGATTTAATACGACGATTCCAAATCATATTACAAGTTATAGCATGTAGCAAAAAGATAGATGCAAAAAAATTTGGTCAGTATGCTAATGAGACAGCAACCCTTTATAACCAAAAATATTCTTGGAGACATATGCCAACCACAGTTCACAAAATTTTGTTCCATGGGGAACAAATAATTCAGCACAATATGCTTCCAATTGGAGATCTCTCAGAAGAAGCCCAAGAAAAAAGGAACAAAGACTACAGATTCTTTCGTGAGCACAATACAAGAAAAATTTCCAGATATTATACTAATGAAGATCTTATTAATATTTTGTTGTGCACATCAGACCCATATATGTCCAGTATTCGACAAAAATGGAAATCAACCTCATTAGAGTTAGATGAAGAAGCTAAACAACTACTGCAAAATGAAAATCAAAGCTATTTGGAAGAAATTTTTACTAATATTGTTTAATTAATACTAGTTTAAAGATTATAATTTGTTTCTAATTTTAGTATAAATTTTTATTAATACATTTAAATAAAATATATGTGCACTTTAAATCAATAGTAAAAGTTTACTTAAAATTTTATCGATGTTGTGTTCTGTATATAATATATCCAAATGGTATTGATATTGTTGGGAATTTCAGTGTTATTTTTCAGTTTAATCCTCACAAGAATTAGCTTTCTTCCAAAAAAACCAACCTTTGGCCCCTGTGAATATTGAGACTAAATAAATGTCAGGGGCCAAATGTTGGCATTTTCTGACCAAAATTAAGTTTAGGAATAATAAATAAGTATTGGTTGTAAAATACGATTGAAGAAAATAAGAAATTATAAAAAAAATACCTATTTAAAATGTCAAAATATTCAACTTTTACATGGAAACTCAACAAAAAATTAAAATGCATTTTTAACTCCAAATTACTTACGTTCCTATCAGTCGATTTTTACGTTTGAACACGCAAATTGAAGCTTAAAGTCCCTCCTATTGAACAAAACAAATTGCGTAAAAAAATACCAATCCGGTCAAAAGTTATAGAGTTTTGACCGCTATCTCGCGAAATTGACCACTGTGCAGCGCACAGTGGCGCCCTTAGAACAAATGAGGTTTAAAAAATCAAAAATTTCATGTGCGCTTACGATATTTTGAAAAAACTCATCTTATAGAAAATGTTTCAAATTAATAAAATCAGGGGCCAAAATCACCGCATTCGTTATCGAAATTTTTCGATCGATATCATGTTTTTATTTCCCAAAATAAAATGTTAAGAATAATTTTTCTTTGTGACAGTTGAATAATTATGGCCTCTGGTTAAGAAGAAAAGCGAATCCTGGTCGAGCGTTTGTCAGTCTTCTTCAAATCATAAACCAAAATATGGAATTTCGATTGATTTTACTCGATATCGAATGCGGTGATTTGGGCCCAGATTTTTAGTTTAGAAGATAGAACCCTTCAAAGCTGACCGATTTTCAGTTTTCAAAAAAAAAAAAACACTATTTTGAGGCAATTTGGTCCAGTTTCAGGTAGAATATAAAACAAAATAGGTAACTAATCGTAAATTTTTTATTTCTATTGATTTATGTATTTGTTCACTATATTATAGTGAAAAAGAAAAAGAAACATAAAAAATATAAAATTGTTAAAAATCATGTTTTTAGTTAACATAAACATGATTTTTCATGCAGTTAACAAATTTCAACTTTGAAACCCATAAGTAACCATCTAGCAACATATTCAGACACTTATTTCATAGGTTGGGCAATTATCTCTCATATATCTTTTAACTTATTTGTTTATCTCAATCGGTTCAAAAGTCATAATTTTCGCAATGAAAAACTCAAATGGCGCCACTGTGCGTCGGCGCTAAGCTGACTTTCAACCGCACGACTTAGACCTCTGGTCACGTGGAGTATAATAAAGTAAATGCTACAAATATAACGACAACAATAAAAATAACAATACCAATTACACCTATCACACACACAATATTTGTAATAACAACAATAACAAGAACAACATAGAAAACTCATATTTTTTTCAAGTTTTTTTTTTACATTTTCATTGAAAATGTATATCAAGGATAAATAATATTTATATTTTATGGGCTCCAGATTATTTTTTCAGAATGACAAATTTATATATACCCTCTGTTGGCCGTTATGGCTCGATATACAAAAAAATTCAGCAAGATATATATTTGGATTTTAGGGCATTTTAAGTTGAACTCATAGGGGATATTTGATGGCGATTCATTATACCCTGATCATAGGTCAGAGAATTTAGAGTATTTAAAACGTATCATTAACAGTTTTAGATCAATTTGATGGTAAGCAATCGGTTTATCTTGTTTTCGAGAATTCTGAAAAGGATTTATTTGTGGTCCGAAACACGTCAACATTTAAAGAAAAATAAAAAAAATTATGTTAAAAATGTGTTAGTTTTCACATGGAATTACTCATATGCGGAAAAGTTTTAGCTTGAATGAAAGAGGGCGTCCAAGAAATAAAAAGCACTAATACGATTCAAGAAGAGAGTTAGTTAGTTACATACATAGATCTCGAGAGCATATTTCTCGAAGCTGTTTTAAATAGCCATCTCATGATATAAATATCATTATTAATGATCTCATAAAATTTGTTTAGCACTAGCTGGACTTTGTATTAAGTACTAGCTTTAAGATTTGAATACTTAAAATTAATTCACATTTAATTAAGTGAAGATACAATAAATAATAAAATGAATGGAAAAATAAAATGATGGATCAGATATGCCCGATCATGCATAAATTTTCGTGATATTTAATTAAAAACTTAAATTTCAGGGTGTTTCTTATGGGAACGTATGTTTCGTTTAAAACCAAATACAAATACAGTAAAATCTCGTTTAACAACACCCTGGAGTAAGATTAATTGTTTTTGTAACTTTTCAATAGATCCATAAGTTGAGCTAATATTAAAGTTTTGCTTTAATTAAAGTAAATATATTAAAAAGAAATTAGTTTCCAACTCAATGAGCAAATGATAAAAATCGCTGTATTTTATACAGTGAAGAAATAAAGTTCTTTATATTTCTTTTTAAATCATTCGTAGTTAGCAGACTTTTGTATGGTTCAAACAACCTTTTTTTTCTAATATGCTCTCAAATATCTCTTTTATTAATGTCAAAGCGTTTAATTTTCTCTGCGAGAAATAGAAGAAAATTTTGAAAGTCAGATTTTTACAAAGAAAAGTTATTCTGTTTTACATTTCGTCAAAAATTTCGGCATGGTCCAGAAAACTATTATCATGTTATCATTACGAACGAGGATAAGTTTAACTTATTTAAATCTGATGGAATGGTTAAAGTATGACAAATAAAACAAACAAGTTCAGTTAAACATGGTAGAGGGCCTGGGACGGTTTAAGGCTGCTTGAGTGCAAACGGAGTCAGTGAATTAAATTTTATAGATAGTATAATTGAGATACTCAGAAAATCTTCCGCAGCACCGCAAAATGTGCCTCACAAACAATTATATCTTCACTCAAGACAATGATCCTAAGCATGTAGCCCTAAATATAAAGCAATGAATCTTGTACAATTTACCAAAATGGATGGAGACCCCACCTCAAAGCCCAGATATTAACCCTATAGAACAAATTTGGGATATTCTGCAGCAAAATATTAGAAAACGGCACATTTCTAACAAGCACCAATTAAGGTTTGCCTTAAAAAAAGGATGAGACAAAAGAACGGCGGAAATTACTTAAAATTTGGTAAACTCAATGCCTAGACGATTGAGGACAGTTATAGCTAGTAAGGAAAGTCCAACAATATATTAATTTTTTACACTAATATTCTCTGAAATACATATTTTAAAATACAGAGGAATACTTTTTCTATGCCTTTATTCTTTTTGCAATTTCTTAACCATATGTTTGGTGTACTTCGGATCACTGCACCATTTCCGCATCTTTTTCGTACTCTTCATAGTGTTTCAACACCAGCTACGAAACGCTCAGTTTTTATTTACGAAAAGGCTCGTTGGGCCGAGCTCAACGATTTCTTCAAGCATTTCAACTGAAAATTTGTTTCCTGGACAATAATATTGAAGCTGCAGTGATAATGGTGGAAAAAAAAATTGTGCTTGGTATGAGATTATTCATTCCATCAAGGTACATTTCGACTAAACCTAATCAAAAATCTTGGTTTAACCAGACTTGCAGAGATGCAGTCAGATCCAGAGAGGAAGCATTCAGAGTTTGGCGTGAAAATTAAAATTACGTTACTGAACTGCTACGCAAACAGGCGAGAAACGAATGTGCTAAAGTACTAAGGCGTGAAAAGTTTATTCACGATCAGCGTCTTCGTGCTAAAGTTCTTTCTGCTCCTCGGGGCAGCAAAAGCTTTTGGTCATTTGTTAAAAGAGTAAAGAATAATGCTAGTTCTGCAATCCCAACCCTTATAATGAATGACCAAATATTCACTGACCCGGTTGATAAGGCTAACCTTTTAGCTGAACTTTTTGCAAAACAATTCATTTTTGCCAGATAGCGATCAACCACTGCCCAAACTCGAAAGAGTATCTTGTACTATACCTAAAATATTATTCCGAGCACCTGCAGTTAAAAAGGTTATTTCGGATCTCAACATTAATAAGTCTCCGGGAACGGATGGTATACCAGCACTGGTGCTGAAACAGTGCTCTTCGACGCTAGCCAGTCCATTGGCCAACCTTTTCAGCATTTCGTACCGTGCGGGAGTCTTTCCCTCTTGCTGGAAGGTTGCTAATGTCCAACCAATCCCTAAAAAGGGTGCGACTAATAACCATGAAAACTACCTAGAGGCCAACTCACTTATTAATGACCGTCACTATGGCTTCCGTAGAAATCGTTCCACGGGAGACCTGTTAGCTCTACTTTCGGAGCGCTGGAGTCGATCCATTCCCAATTTTGGCGAAAGTAAAGTGATTGCTCTAGATATTTCCAAGGCATTGTGTGTGGCACGGTGCACTGATATCTAAGCTTATTGCATTTGGGGTCTGTAATGACTTCCCTCGATTTGTATCGAGTTTTCTCAGAGATCGAACAATACGTGTTGTTATTGATGGGGTCTCATCCAATGAGTTTCAGCTTAATTCAGGGGTACCCCAAGGTTCCGTTCTTTCTCCTTCTATTTTCCTTATCTTTCTGAACGACCTTCTTGGTCAAACTTTAAACTCTATATACTCTTTCGCAGATGACAGCAGCATTTGTCATTCATTTTTCTTTAATTGTAGGCCAAGCCCCTTGGATGTTGGGGGGCAAAAGGCGGACAATGAATGACACACTCAATCAAGACCAGTTAACAATCTCCGAGTGGGGTAAAGCGAATAGGGTTGATTTTAATGCGCTGAAGACTCAATGTTGTATGTTGACCCATAGGGCCATTGATTCAACAATGTCATCTGTACATATGGGTGGTATAGGTATTGAGGAGTCGGATACTCTTGATGTTCTAGGCATGAGAATTCAATGTGATGTTCGTTGGAACGAGCATGTTTTTCAAGTGTCGAAAGAAGCATTCAAGTGTCTTGGTTTTCTAAAACGGTGCAAAAATTACTTCACTCCTTCTGATCTCCTTAAAATCTATACCACTTACATCTGACCGAAAATGGAATACAACTCCCATATATGGGCAGGAGCTTCAAAGTCTATTTTGGAGCTACTGAACCGTGTGCAAAGGAGGGCGTTGATGCTCAACAATGACAGTAGGGTATCCAATTCTATTGACTCATTGGAACATCGTCGGAATGTGGGTTGTGTATCACTGTTCTATAGATACTACCATGGGAAATGTTCTTCTGAGATTAGCGAACTTATTCCAAGTGCCCGAGTTTCGGTTCGCTCTACCCGCTTCTCTAGTAGATCACATCCGTTTGTAGTTTATTGTCCAGTTGACCGCAGAACGCATTAAAGAGAGAATTCGTTTATCAGTCGAAATAGTCGTATGTAGAATAAACTCCCCGCAGAGGTCTTTCCTGACAGTTATAATTTAATAAAATGTAAGTCAAATATCCACAAACACTACTCCCTCTTTCCTCCTTCCCATAACCTATTTTCCTGTATCTGTAGGGGGCATCCCCTGAGCGTTGGTTAATACATAAAAAAAAAACATTGAATTAAAAAAACCTTTTTAGTGCTACATTTTTGGTATTGTTTGCATATTTAATCTAAAATAATGGAATCGACGAATACTTTACCTCTTCACCATACATTTTTACATATTTATTTTATTTAATTTTGTAACTTCTACAACAAAACATTTGTCATAAAAAGTAGAAATCTTAAAGTGTTATAATGTAAATTAACAAGTAAAATAAGAATTACATACAAAATAAAATTTTTTAACTCTTTTCACCGAAAAACATAATCAGCCCAATTTTAAACAAAAATTCCACATGAAATTTCTCACTTCTCCTATTATGAATAAAAATTCCTTCGGAAAAAAAATTCGATGGGAAAAAGTAGTTATTCTCAATGCATTTGAATTTGGTTTTTTCCCTCAAAAAATTTCCCTTGCAAAACAGACGGGAGTTTACTTAAAAATGTAAGTAGTATTGATAAAACAAAATTTATATAATAAAATTAATATTCTACTAGAGGACCCCTGCTGCTCCGCAGCATTATATTATATTATATTAATTTTTATAATATAATACGTACGAAGTTAACGTACAGTAATGCCAAAATATGCCAAGAGAAGTTAACGTACAGTAAAAGTAAAGTTGATTGTCCACGCATAACTTTCCGCAAACCCAACGAATTTGCCAAGAGAAGTTAACGTACAGTAATGCCAAAATATGCCAAGATAAGTTAACGTACAGTAAAAGTAAAGTTGATTTTCCACGCATAACTTTCCTCAAACCCAACGAATTTGCCAAGAGAAGGTAACGTACAGTAATGCCAAAATATGCCAAGATAAGTTAACGTACAGTAAAAGTAAAGTTGATTCTCCACGCATAACTTTGCTCAAACCCAACGATTTTAAGCAGTTAGTAGCTCAAAAGAAGGAGCTTGATCCACTGAGTGTTCTTAGACCTATGTCAACAGCCTACGTTAATTAGAACTCTAGTTATAGAGGTTTGAGAGAAGAAAAATATTGAAAAAAATCTTGAATGCAAAGTTTATTCATAAATTCTTTTAACATATAAGATAATATATAAGATTGTTCTTGTAGGTTGAAGACCACAAATAAAGCCCAACTTAAAATTTTGTTAACTTTAATGAAAGCCAATTCAGGCATTGATTGCGTTTTCCATCGATTCAGCCCGCAATTGAAATCTAGCAATCCTTTAGCAATTTCGTTGTTGTTATTCTACAACACCAATTTCCTCCACAAGTGCTCGCATCATAGCTATGCTATTCATTATACCCTATACCACTATGTGGCTTGGGTATAATGACTTTGTGCTGTTTCTAACTACCAAAAATACTTGACCTAAACCCATCTTTTATTATACCGATCGAATCAGAATCACTAACTGATTCGATTTAACGATGTCCGTCCGTGTGTCCGTCCGTCCGTCCGTCTGTGTGTCCATGTAAACCTTGTAATCAAACTGCAGGTCGCAAATATGAATATATTTTGATGAAATTTGGTATTTGATCTTTCATCGGCCATGGGATGAACGCTATTGAAATTGGTGAAAATCGGTCCATGTTCAGACCTAGCTCCCATACAAATGACCCCTATGAAATCGACATAAATTGCCATAAGATCCAAATTGTCATATAGATCTTACTCAAATTGGGTTTGTATGCGTCTATTATATCCATTAATGAGTAGTCTAAAAATGATCCCTATGGGTCAACTCTTAGTCATAGGCCCCATATAGAACTGGTTCCCGATCTTCACTTAAATATATCAAAAAACAAAAATATTACACTGATTCATCTCAAATTTTGTTTGTATATATTTACGCAAAGTACAAGAGACTTTACCAACCATGGTCAGGATCGGTCCATTTTTGCACCTAGTCCCCATATAGACATAGCATCCGATATGAACTTTTTCATATCTGCAGCCAAAAATATTAATAAAAATCCCACTCAAATTTGGTTTATGCTTCTTTTCTATATCCAATTAGTTGGGCCTAAGAGATAGGGTCTCTAAACGCATGGTATAGGGTATCGTACAGTCGGTCTAGACCGACTATAATTTTCTTACTTGGTTTTTATTTAATTTTTCTTTTAAATAAATTTATTCTCGTTTGCACACACAAAAAAAAATAGAAAATAAAATATCAATAAGCAAAACATTTTTTTTTGTTCACGCGGAATTTATAATTGGAGGATTTTTCTCGAGAAAAGTATTTTCCGTGAGAAAGAAATTCATTGAGAATATTCATAATTGGGCTGAATATGTATAGTTAACAATTTATATACAAATAATAATTTATTATAATAAAACATATTCTATTGAAAAAAATTACGAATAAAATTCAAATAATTTTTTTTTTTAGTTCTAAAGGCCTAGTTAGCCACCCGTAACCGTAACCAAACGTGTCAGCTGTTTTTTTTTTTTGTTACATGAAAAGCAATTAGAGCAGTTACCGAACTCAACTGTCACGTAACCGGAACGTCCCAATCTGTTGAAAATAAATTTTTGCTACGTTTGTACGTGACATTTATGAACAGCTGATAAAGTTTGGTTAATTATACCCTATACCACTATGTGGTTTGGGTATAATGACTTTGTGCTGCTGTTTGTAACTACCAAAAATATTTGACCTAGACCCATCTTTTATTATAACGATCGAATCAGAATCACAATCTGATTCGATTTAACGATGTCCGTCCATCCGTCCGTCCGTCCGTCCGTCTGTGTGTCCATGTAAAGCTTGTAATCAAACTGCAGGTCGCAAATATGAATATATTTTGATGAAATTTGGTATTTAAGCTTTCATCGGTGAAAATCGACCCATGTTCAGACCTAGCCCCCATACAAATGACCCCTATGAAATCGACATAAATTGCCATAAGATCCAAATTGTCATATAGATCTTACTCAAATTGGGTTTGTATGCGTTTATTACATCCATTAATGAGTAGTCTAAAAATGATCCCTATGGGTCAACTCTTAGTCATAGGCCCCATATAGAGCTGGTTCCCGATCTTCACTTAAATATATCAAAAAACAAAAATATTGCACTGATTCATCTCAGATTTTGTTTGTATATATTTTTGCAAAATACAAGGGACTTTACCAAACATGATCAGGATTGGTCCATTTTTGGACCTAGTCGCCATATAGATATAGCACCCGATATGAAGTTTTCATATCTGCAGGCAAAAAAAATTAATAAAAATCCCATTCAAATTTGGTTTATGCTTATTTTCTATATCCAGTTAGTTGGGCCTAAGAGATAGGGTCTCTAAACGCATGGTATAGGGTATCGTATAGTCGGTCTAGACCGACTATAATTTTCTTACTTGTTTATATATATATTTTGTCGTCGTATTTAAAGTAGCGATTATTTTTAATGCAAAACTTGAGAATCTTTAGAAATAAGTATTTCGTCATGTAAATGTGTACAGATATTTCTTCCCATCTATATTCTATTATTTTTAGCGAAAGATCTACAGGTACACTTGGAAATAACGATACAACATCAAACGAAATCAATCTCTCATCGTCATTTATAGTCAAGTCCTTTACCTCATCTCTAAATTGCACTGAATCATTTATGTTTTATTCCGAGTTTTCGGTTATCTTCTTAAGTATGTTTGTAATATACTTACATAATTGGCTTGATGGGAATCCTTCCTAATGGATTTTAGGAGGACCAAAGATCATTAGTGCTACGGCCACGTCCGTTTTCAGTCTTTTTTTTTCTCTAGTGTAGTAATTATTTGATCTTTGAACAGTTCTTCAACAAAATCATTATTATTCTTTTGCAATGTACTCGTGGGATCTTTGTTTAACCGTTGATATGTCATCATATCTCCTACTATCCGCTTCATCCTGCCATCGTATTCGCTTTTTTCAATCGCCACTGTCCTTTGTCCGCATTTAATATTAATATATTATTATTGGCTTTCAAAAATTATTTGATCTCTGCTGCATAATTTCATTTTGTTCGTGTGGTTACCTATAATGGTAGTGAATTTGGTTCGGGCCATTTCCTGTTCTTCCTTATCTCATCGTTTGAATACAATCTTCACCATCGGTTATAAATTTAAACTTTGGAAATTCTTCCGTAGTTACTGGAAGTGCCCTAATGAGAGAACCCATTGTACATTCTCCGGAATATTAATCGTTGTTTTGTTTATGAACCATTTTTCATTAAATTTAATGTCCAATTTAATTCTCTGTGCTTCGAGAAGTTTGTCAAATTTCCTTGTTTGCCTCTTTTTTATGTCTATGTTCATTCGTTCGTCCACCATACTCTCACTAAGCCACAGCTCTTTCGCATCATCAGTGGATAAATACTGCATTATATCCTTCCTAATATTTCCTACTACTCCGTTATTATACTTTAAGAGTTCGTGTTTTTGTTATATTAATAAGTTCAGGATTTTATTATGAAAATTTCCGATATATGCAAAAAGTGTTTGTTTTATATCCGATCGTGTCTTAGTGGAATTTATAATGAAGTTTGGAATTATACCTGTGTTGCGGCACCGTATTCAAAATGTAATTGATGCTTTTATATTTAGTGCTTTATTCCTTGTTGTGTTATATTTGTTGATGGTTGTGCTTTTTTTTCTTTAACCTACTGTATACCATATATCAGGTATGGCTAACAAGTAGATCGCGATCGACCGGTCGATCGCGAAGCGATATTTGGTCGATCATAGTTTAATTTTATTTTTTTATTTATTAAAAAAAATTTTTTTATTTATTTTAAAAATTAAAAAAAAGCATAATTACTGAAACGTAGTATTTTAAAATTTTAAAACAGCAGACTGAGCAATTTTTATAGTGCAAAACTTGAGCACACAGAAAATACAAAAAAAACAATGCGGGTTGAGTTTGATACAGCAGTTGCATGCATTTTGTTTTTGTTTTAGTCACCAATGCATTTTTGTTGTTGGTTTGTTTGAAACCGTACACTTTTAAAAATCAACTGTGATTTTTTGTTTGATTGTGTTAAATAGCATTGCGATTTTTCATTGATTTTATTTTGTAAAAATGTAACATCAATTTGTTTTCAGTGCACGATTTGAATTCGTGTAGTATTTTCTTCTTTCTTTCTTTCTTTTCTTCAAACTTTGGGCGTCACCGCTTTATTGTCAGATAGTGTCAATTGTTTTTAACTTCACTGCTGTGCAAAAAAGTAAGTACTTTTTTCTTTCTATGTTTTGTATTAATTTTAACTACTTGTATATATTTTTTGCATTTTAGTATCCATACAAATGAGTAGCAAACCCAAAAAGTCTAAGACTTACCATTTTCACGAAGAATGGGAGCTTAATTACTTTTTTACCATGGTGAATGATAAATGTTGTTGCCTAATATACAACGTTTCCGTAGCTGTTCCTAAAAAGGGTAATCTTGAGAGGCATTTTTTAACTTTACATAAAAATTATCAAACAAATTACCCACAAAATAGTGACATAAGAAAAAATAAAATTAGGGATCTTAAGGCTCAATTAAAAGCCCAACAAAATGGTTTTAAAAAGCCCATGTTGCAATCACGTGCGGTAACTCTTGCATCATTCAAAGTAAGCCATATTTTAGCAAAAAAATGTAAACCGTTTTCTGATGGGGAATTCATAAAAGAAGCTTTCTTGGAAATGTCAGATTCGCTTTTCAATGATTTCAAAAACAAGGCTGAAATAAATGCTGCAATAAAAAATCTACAATTATCTCGAAATTCTGTGATGCGACGGATTGAGAAAATGAGTGAAAATATAAGAGAACAGTTATATAACGACATTAAAGGATGTTCTTGTTTTTCCCTTCAATTGGATGAATCCACGGGTATACGTGATACAGCACAATTGCTCATTTATATTCGTATGGTTTTTCAAGATAATACATCAAAAGAAGAATTATTGTGTATGATTTCTCTGAAAGGAAGGACTAGAGGCGTAGATATATTCAACTCGTTTAAAAACTTTGTCAATAATTTGAAACTACCAATTTGTAAATTAGTTTCAATGACAACGGACGGAGCAGCTGCAATGATTGGCCGTAAAAATGGATTTATCACTCTGTGCCAGCATGATGACGAATTCCCAAGTTTTTTGAGCTTCCACTGCATAATTCACCAACAAGTGTTAGCTAGCAAAAGACTAAATACAAAGGAAATAATGGACATTGCATTTAAAATTGTCAATTCGATTCGAGGCAGTTCACTCAAGCGGCGTCTCTTCCAATTGCAACTTGATGAAGGACAACCAGAATTATTATTACATACCGATGTCAGGTGGCTTAGTAGAAGTAAATTCATGCAACGATTTCGCGATTTATTACTTGAGATAAAAGTTTTTCTCGGAGAGCAAGATCAAGAATGCGCAAATTTAAATTATGAATCTTGGCTCAGTGATTTAGCGTTTCTTACAGATTTTACGTCGATATTAAGTGATTTAAATTTAGAATTGCAAGGAAAAAATAAGACAATAATTGAAATGATCAGTAGCATTAATGCATACAAATCAAAATTTATTATGTTAATAGAAGATCTTCAACAAAGTAATTTAAATAACTTTCCAAATATGTCCGATCACTTACAAAAACATCAAAATTGTAATTATAACATTGAAAAATACATTGCAGAAATTAAAAAGGTGATTGATAATTTTGAGATCAGATTTCAAGATTTTGAAAAAGTTAAAGATATTGTGCAGTATCTGTATTTTCCTTTTAAAAGGGAAATATGAAAAAAAAAAACGCATTAGAAAACGAAATTTTAACCATGCAAAACGATTTAATCCTACAATCCAAAGAACTTGAGGACTTTTGGAAATTTGTTAATAGGGAAACATATCCAATTATCACAAAATGTAACGAATTTATAAATTCATGTTTTGGGTCCACATACTTATGTGAATCTGCTTTTTCTTATTTGAAATTTACAAAAAATAAACATCGTTCCCTATTAACGGATTCCCATACAGAAGACTCACTAAAATTAGCTTTGTCTGCATACACACCGAATTATGAACGGTTGGTTGAAGATATGCAGACGCAAACCTCCCATTAATTAAAATTAATATGTATTTTTTTTCAAGTAATAAATACGATTAATAAAAGTTATCAAGTTGGTTTTACTATGTAGATCGCGACACATTTTTGAGATAAAAAGTCGATCTTAGGCACATACAAGTTGGCCTCCCCTGCCATATACCATGTGTGTTAGATATTGAAAATAATTATAAGAGACGGTATATGTTGGAGATGCTGCATATAATTAATAACGACAACAAGAATTAACTTTATTGCTGGGTACACACCAGGCATCGGTTGCTTCAACGGTTGCATCAACCAACGAAAAATATCAAAATTTTTTGATATTTCTGCTTGGTTGAAGCAACCGTTGCTACGTGTGTATCATTGTTGCTAGAACACATTGAAACAACCGTTGCCTGGTATGTAGCCAGCATAAGAGTGATATGGATAGTTGTGCTCAGAGCTATAGACATTTAGTTAAAAAGAAAAGTAAAATTTAAAGATAAGAGTGCAATATTAATTTAGTAGTGATCAGTGCAATAATAGACGTCAGTAGTACTTATAACTACGCAAACATTTTTAATTTGTTCTTTGTTTTATGTTAAACATTTAATGTAAGATTTATTGTTTGTATGTTTTATAAAGATATGTATTTACTTATAGTATAAGCATATTATGCTTGTTTCTATGTAGATTCGCCCAGAAGATGTCATTCGAAGAATGAAGAAATATTCGCAAAATAAAAAATAAAAACAAATGTCCTCGAGCTCAAAAATTTATTTATTTATTGATTATTTCAAAGGACAAAGAAAATTAAAATTAATCTAAAATAAAACAAGTAAGAGTGTTAAATTCGGCTGTGCCGAATCTTTGATACCCTCCACCTCGGTTTGAGTATTGATAATAAATGTAAACAAAATATTGGAAAAATATGCATGCGTTTCCTATATGCATGCGTTTCCGGTTATATGACATAACTTCTCGTTTAATTTAGTTTTTGCTAATTAAATAGCTCGCCTTAACCTCCATTGCAAAGGAAATGGTTGTGTAGCTATATGCATTAAATCGTGCTAATTGGAGATGGCTGTATAGTTTCTTATAACTGGAGAAATATTTTTTCATTGCGGCCATATAGGTCGGATGGAGTAACAAAATAATAACCAAAAAAAAGCTCTCTCAATTTTTTTATTAAAATATTGCCATATTTGGAAAACATAGAGAATAAATTTATAATAATAAATAATTAAATTAGGGATGTCAAACGCCAAAAACCAAATGTTCCAAACATTTTAAATAATATAATTTGTTATCTTTATTTTCTGAAAAACTACAAATATTCATTCAAAAAAAAATTGTGAAAAATAATATATGTATAAATAACATTCTCATCAAATTGCGTTTATTTATTTAACAATTTTTATGTTCGCAATTCTTAAATATCATTTGAGGTTTTCTAAAATTCATTGAATTTAAATTAATGTTTTCTGTAGTGCGAATTCAACGATCCGACAGAATTTCAACGATCCGACAATCGCAAAATATATCGACAGCTATTGTTGTTTGCACTGAGCATTAAGTGATTCACTAAGTACACACATCTTAACGACAGTCGACAAATCTATTTTTCTATTTATTTAAATTGTAAACGAGTGGCATCTCTGTTAAAATAAGCGAAAAACACAAAGAAGAATAGAAAAAAACGAATAACTTCGTGTTTGACAGGATGATTTTATGTTTATGTTTAATATCTTTACTTTTTTACTAATATTTCTGTTTATTTATTTGAAAATGAAATAATGAATTGAATATGCTATTTAATTTTTTTATTTATATAAAAAAGTTTTTTAATAAAAGCAAAATATTTTCACTATTTTATGATTTTTATTTATGTATGACGACATTTCAACGTAAAAATTTAAGTTTTTATCGATTGAATAAACAAAACAAAAATGGTTGTCGTTTAGATAACAACAACAGCTGACTTTAACAATAGCGAATATCGTTTAAAAATTTTACTGATAATTTTGCTTTTCTTTTTTAACGATTCGACAATCGTTAAAATAAGATACTGAAAAGCTATTAATTTCTCCTGAATGCCAATATTTTTTTTTAATGTAAACATTTTTTAAATGTAAACATTTTTGGTGTTTGTTTTGGAATTTCAATTTGTGTTTAACGAATAAAATTTATATATTAAAGATGCAATTGATGTCTTCTAAATTTAAAATTATTATTTCCGACGTTTTGATATGATTTTCTGAAATTCAGTTAATATTTTCTAATTTATAATTGGAAATTTTAATTCCAGTTTTTAGAATTGATATTTTCTTAAATTTGAATGGAAAATTTAAAAAGTGCAATTTTGTATTTATGTGCATAATAATGCTTTAGTAATTATAAACAATTTTTAAAAATTAGATAAAATCGCAACCAGATATTTTATAGGTAAAGCAGAATAATAATTCTATATAACTATGTAGAACTTTGTTGAAAGCAAAAAACTCATTGATAACTCGGTAACTCTATTTTGTAAAGACAACAAGAAGTTAGTATGCCAATTTATATTTGTAAAAGAATAATGAAAAAACGTATGAAATAAAAGACCAGCCCGTGTATACTCTTAACATTGTTATGTATAATATCTATTTGAAAATATTGACATTCATGTTAAAATAGAAATAACTATTGCAAAGCTAATTAGGACAAAAATTGTGGCGCCATCTATTGTGGCATAGTCACGCTGAGCAAAATGAAGTGACACTCTGTTAATGCAAAAGAAATGTATTTTCCCCACAACAAAATATAGCAGAATTTTATGTAAATAAAATAATATACCGATTTATTTCTAACATGCAGTTATTATGGATATACATATATAGAATATATGTATATTTTTTGTATTATTTAATATGTGTATGTATGTATATGTAAATATTACACACAAAAAATACAACATCAAACGTTATTTTTTCTCTTTAAATAAATTAATACATAAATTTTATTTTTGCTAAATTTACATTGTTTTTTTTTTTTTTTTATTCACAACTAGGTATTTTAGCATTATTGAATTTTTACTCCCTTTATATTAACTCGTAGTGTCTGTTTGTCGAAAAAATTTTGGATCGATTTGAACCCCTTTCCCGTGACCCAATCGATCTGAAACTTTGCAGGCAGGCTCGTGGCAATGGCAGAAATGATCTAGTAAATTTTTTTAGTGATGCCAAAACAATGGAAACTTTTAAATTTTTCTACCAGAGTTGATAAAAAAATGTACAAAGGGTTAGTTTTTATTATATTATTACCACAACGACCACAAAAACAACAAGTCCAGCTATGACACCAATATAACATTTAGAATAACAACAAGAACACTATAGAAACATCATATTTTTCATTTCTTTTACTTTTTCAGAGATTTTCCTGGACCTGTTCCACCGATTTTAATGATTTTTGAATTTGGAGAATCATTCTCACTAAAAATGATCAGCTTAGCTATCCTATTGAGGGCGTGATCGTGACAAGAACAACATAGAAAATTATATTTTTCAAGACTTTTTTGAGTTCTTCATTCAAATCTCTGGCCCTAATCGACCGATTTGGACGATTTTAAATAGCAAACTTTTCAGGATGTTAATGAATCATTTTTTATATCAGCGAGCAACCTAGCTGCCCGATTGATGCCGCCATCGTGATTTCCACAGACGGACAGACGGACATCGCTATATCAAATCCGGTTGTTATAAGGATCACAAATATATTTATTTTATGGGGTCCAAAATTTTTTTTCTAATTATTACAAACGGAATGACAAACTTATATATACCCTCTGCACACTGGAGTGGAGGGTATAAAAAATATATTTTTAGGTGCGTTTTTGCAGTTCTTTTATATTTTACATGCTATAAAAATGGTTTTAAATTTCAGATTTTATTGTTGATTTTCTATTGAGTAGGGGGAAAAGTGCCCGTCCACATCAGTCGTTAATATTGACGATGCGTATTGTGGGAATTTCCAATGGTATTGTGGGAATGGAAATATAATTGCCTTTCATGCAAAAGAAAATAATAAATAATATGTTAATTGATATAAAATCAGTTATTTCGTTTAAAAGAAATTAAAAGTTTTCTATGTTATAATTTCTATGTGCACAATCCTTATGTTAAAAAAAAATTGATTTTATTTTATTTTGCTGTAAAGACCAAAAATGTATTAAGGTGCTCTAAAGAGCTACTTATTGTTCTAAAGCGGATAAATAACATTTAAATTCATAACTACGAGTACACCGCACAGGAAAAAAATATGATACAGCATTTTTCTGATTTCCGTGGTTGTCAACTTTGGCTTTAATATGGGGCAAATTCATTAATTATTTTATTTCATTTCGTTCAATGTAAAAATTTATAGAAATCAGGACTCTTAAATAAAAATGCGTTGAAACATTGTAAGCGACATCTTCGACTTTCACTTTACCTTAGAAATAGAATTTGTTGTTTAAATCTTTAATGTCATTTTAGTCTATTAATAAATTTTTATTTCTCTTCCTTACCTTTTACCACACTACCAGCAAAGTCAGAGAATATAATGAATTCATGCAATCGCCTTATGAACGCTCACCAAAGCCACATGATTCACGATTTGGTGATATTGTCACATTGGCACAAGGACGCCTTGAGATCATGTCAAATGGTTCACATCATTTCGTTGAGGGAATTTGTGGTTATGAATGTGCTCGCGATAGTAATATAATTGCAATATGGCATGTTCAAAAAATTAGACATCGTGATACACAAGATCACAAATATCATTATGAAATGAAATTTAGTGTAAGTCCATGGACTGCAAAAACACCAACGGAAACCGTGGTTCGTGGTGGACCCAATAAACGCACAATAACAGATGAACAGAGCAATACAATGCAAACGTTTATACAAAAGGAAATTGATTATCCGCATAGTTTTAGTGGAATTATATCGGAAAAAGATGAAGACTTTGCAGAACGTCGTTTTGATGCAGCCAGAAATTTTCGCCAGGTTAATCCGTACCAACAATCGCAACAAGTCACACCAATACCACAAGGTACATTTTTAAGAGGTGTATATCATGCGCCTCCTCACGCACAACCACCACAGCAAATACCTCTGCCAGAGCGTTTAAACATGGGTGAATACTATAAAGGAATGTATATGCCCAAGGCAACTCCGAAAAATGAATTATTTCCAAATCTTTTGAATATGCTATTCGGAAAAACACAAAAATTTCCCGCACCGCCTACAACATTTCGACCTTCCACATATCAAATGAAATTTGCCAGACCTGAAATTTACATGTTATCCCAACAACAACAGCAAGAGTTTCCTAAATTCTCCGAATACCATCCACATTCACAAGAGCACTTCACACAAAAAGTTGCCACGCAGACTCCAATGGTTATATCCCAACAACAACAGCAAGAGTTTCCTAAATTCTCCGAATACCATCATCATTCACAAGACCATTTCACACAAAAAGGTGCTACGCAGACTCCAATAGTTACACATCATTTCCATCATCATTTCTTTATGCCCAACAATAGTGCTGTCAATTTAGAGGAAAGTATTCAGCATAGCGGCGAACAGAAACATATAAATCCACCTGAATTCTATCCAAATGAAGTGACCGAAGAGGTTACACCTTTGCCATATAAAACAAATTTATATGATCAGCATACAACCACATTAAGACAACCCGTTTTTCAACATCAACATTTCCCAACACATCAATATCAGCAACAACAACCAGAACAACAACAACAACCACAGCAATATTATCACCATGGCCAAGAGTACATGCCACCAGCTCCACAAAAGTTTATATTTCCCCACACACAAATCGAACAGCATCGTGTAGTCCACGTCACTCCTGCCCCGCCACTGAAAAAGCCACAATATCAACACTATTACCAAAATCAACAATTGACTCTGCAGCCAGAGTATACAACTATCCATGTACCTTTGTTTATTTCCTATGCAGCACCAGTAAATGAAGAAGAAAGAGCCGATGTACCAACACCGCGTAATAAACCATTTATAGAGAGTGAACCACTAAATGATGTTATACAGTACTCAGAACCTGATCCTTTATATGCTCACGTCAATCACGAGATTAAGCAGGAAGACGAAACGTATAGCTTAGCAGAAGATCAGGCGGAAGAGCATGATGCTAATCAGGAACCGCAATTAGAATCACCAGAAAATGTAAGTAAACTGAACTGATTTGCTTTGGAGATATTACAAAGTTTGTTTAGCAAACTTCGTTGAAGTGGCTGGGTTTATCTTTAGAATTCCACAAATTTTAGTACAGTTTAGCTTTAGATACTGCCCATTTTTGTAACAATTTCACTTTTCTAATATCTTTAGAAAGCAGTTTTGTGGGAAAGCAAACCAGATCTTGTTGTTGAGATACTCTTGGAGTATGTTCGAGTTTCGCATTTGATCAGATAGTAGGAGTTAAGGTTTGCACATTCATTCTTAGCAGAATGAACCAAGCAAAAAATATACTCGTACGAGTATTATTTATTAGTATTATTTATTTATAATGATAAAAGTGAAGATATAGCTTCAGTTAAACAAGAATTCTTTTTTATAAAAAGTAAATATATTGCTAAAGAGTCGGTCAAATTGTTTTGAACAAATTCCAATTTTCAACAAAAACTTCATTCCATTTCAGATATTTACACTTTGAAATATAAAAAAAAAACTATGTAAAAAAATACAAACAATACTCTTAAGCTGCACGTGACAAAACATTTTGAACAATATTGTTTCAATATTTTGTAGCATAAACTTTATTTTTAATAACTCATGCGCATCTTTTGTGCATAGAACTCACCAGATTCTCGATGGTCTTCATTGCAGTCTTTAATAGATTCGAATAGCAGATTTGGACATTGACTTACTGCTTCCCGATTATCATTTAATTGACAATTTCCCATAGGTTTTCAATAGGGTTCAGATCTGGGGACTATATAGGCCATTTCATTCCAGTGGCCCCTTTCTCCTCTGACCAATTATTGACTAACTTTGACGTGTGCTCGGGGTCATTGTCTTGTTGGAACATCCATGAACTCTACATTTTCTTTTGGGCATAAGGTAATATTATATTTTGTAAAGTGTTCTTGTACATAAACTTGTGCATTATTCTATCCTAAGCTTTTACCTGTATAGCAATCCCACACCATCACATGCCCTCCACCATATTTAAGTTCCCTGGCAGCATCACGGGTCAAAACGGATATTTACTGGTCTACGTACTCTTCTCATTCCATCTGAATCAACATTATCCGAAAACAATACACTGTTCCACTGTTCAACAGTCCCCGAAAGATGATCTCGGCAAAATTTTAGCGGGCAGTTCTTCTCCGAACTATCCGAAAGCTTACTGTTAAATTTAAAGACTCCACCACACTTACAGTTGATTTATATGTTTTTTTTTTTAATTCTCAAATTAGCCTTGCATAATCCCTAGTTGAAATACATTTTGGTCGTCCTTCAGAGTGTATTGTGGCACCAGTTTTTGTATTTTTTAACTTATTTATGATGTAATTTACCGTAGATTTTGGCGCCCTAAACTTTCTGCATACATATGACTTTGTGACGCATTCCGGCGTGAAACTCTTTTATTACACAATTTTTTACATCAATGCTATGTTTTGCGTAAGCCATATTAGTTAAAAAATCTAAAAATACTAGAAATAAAGAGTTACGGACTAACCTTACCAGCACATCTTGATGTATACACTTATTCAATGTAACTGTTTTTGAAATACGTTTTAAATTAACGGTATATCGTATATACATAAATCAGTTTTTAAAAAACTTTAAATTGATTTCCTCGCAAATAAATGTTTGAAGTCCGTGAACATCATAACTCAAAAGTACTTGACCGATTCTTTTGAAATTTTACACACTATTGCTACACATAAATCACCAGTTAATACCGAAGAGTTTTTTTATTTTCCATTTTCTTCCCCATTTTAAACAACGAATTCCCGAAATTTTATACCAAAAATCGTGTTTTTCACTTCAAAATGCTGCAAAAAAAAAATGAAAAACTCTTCGGCATTAACTCGGGAAACATATCACCTTTTAAACGCATTTCGATTTTTTTATTTCACATGACCCCGTAACGAGTTATGATGTTCACCGCAAAACAACAACGCCTCCGGAGATTCACTGCCACGGACTTATTTATTAAAATTTTTAACTGAAAATTTTTTCTAATAATATATTGGAAAATGTAATTACTTTTGGTAGATCATATATAAAAAAGGGAAATTAAAATTGGCCTAAGATGGCTGCTTTGTGGAACATCAGAAAGAGCATCTATGCTTTTCACAATCACAATTTTTGTATCGCACTCTCTAGTTTCTATTACAAAGGTATGATTTAATCCAACTTAAGCTTTTCGGAGTAAGCCCTAAAAGATATAATTTATTAAGAAGAAGTTTATGATTAACCTTGTCAAACGCCTTACTGAAATCGGCATACATAGCATTAATTTTTTGATTACGATTGTAATATGTAACAAATTTGTGACGGTTGAACAGCCCTTACGAAAGCCATGTTGTATAGGTGTTGTCATAGACAATAAATGGCGGTCTATATAATCAGTTATGATTTTTTTTAAATTTAGCGAGTCCTCTACAATTTTTTATCTCTTAGTACATCGGTTGGGAATAGCAAAATTGTTTTTGGCACAAAAAGTTTTTGAATCTGGAGATCTTTAACATCAATGGTTCTTACGAGGACGGTCTCAAAACAACCCGACCTGACAACCATCAACCGCAGACTCGACCTCTTCATTATTGACAAATTTTTTACCACCGAGCCATTTTTTCAAGTTTGGAAATAGACAATAATCCGAGAAAGCTAAATCTGGCGAATAAGCTGGATTTTGGTCATCGCAATAATGAATGTGTAAACTGGTGCATTGTCTTAATGAAACAAAACTTTCTTTTTTGCCAAATGCGGCCTTTTATTCTTAATTTCACAACTTAAATTCTACAATAAGTTAGAATAATAGTCACCGTTGATTATTTTTCCTTTTTAAAAGTAACCAATAAAAATTATTCCACTCGCATCCCAAAAAACAGACGCCATAACCTTGCCTGCAGGTGAAACTGTCTTCTCCTTCTTTGGACACAATTCTCCCATTTCAGTCCACGGCTATTCCCTTGTCTCAGGTGTGAAGTGTTACGTCTCATCCATGGTTACGAATCGACGCAAAAACTCGGTTCTATTGCTGTGAAACATCTACAAACACTTTAATTAAATATTTTTACCACGCTGTCATTTGTTCTATTTTGAGCACACGTGGCACCCATCATTACCATTTTGAATTGCCTTTCACTTCGGCTAGCTCACGCACCTTCAGCCGACGATCATCCACTACCATTTAGTGGATTTTCTTAATAGTTTCTGGCTTGGCCACCTCAATTGATCGACTACTACGGTGTAGAGTAGAAGTCGGCGTTAAGTATTGGTTGGACTAAGACATTCAAATTAAAGTATTGAATTACATAACGGTGACCAATTTTTCCCATGTTTACAAATTTAATGAGATCGTTTACTTTTGTGGCTCCAAAAAAAATACTACACATCGTGGCGTCTTCAAACTTAAAACATATGTTTTATAACGTTTCCACAATGTAATTTTTTCAAACTATTGCCGCCATCTATACGACAGGTCGGGTTGTTCTGTTCTACGAGATATTTGATTATGGCAAAACTCTTAGTTTCTGCATGATATTAATTTTATTTATTGATTAAATGTGAAAAACTTAAAAATGGGTTCTCTTTAGAAAGTGCTATGATTCCGCTGAATATGAGACGGATGGTCCGGTTATATAGAACAAATTTAAACAAAAAAGGTTGCCCTAAAAGTTTATATAAGGAAATGATTAAAGAAGACAGGGGACTGTTTGCTTAATACTGCTAGGTTTTAACTTCATGTAATTAAATGGCCCGTATTTAAAAAAGACAGAACATTAAGATATGTTAGATTATGGGTACAATGCAACAAGACATATTGATTCTGTTAAATATGACAGTTGATGGCTGCACATACGTTTTGGGTTACCAGAAATTGGTCCCCCAAAACGAATTTTATTTCAATGTTTAAAGTCTAAAGTATTTATTTCAAACATTGTTTTTCGACTACATCGAATATTATATTCTATTCTTTCAGTACGATCAACACCATCAGAATGAACATGACACTGATACACAAGTGGATAACAATAAGCAACACAGCGATAAAGTAGAAGCTCAGTTACTAGCTCCAAACAATAGTGAAATAGTTCAACAGCAACAGCAAGTTCATGGAACAACAACACCTGAAGACTCAACACAATCTCAATCTAAACGACACGATTTATTTGAACAAAAAACAAGCCAAACAACATCGGTAAAAATATCGACAGAGAAGACAACATCGAGTACCATTAAAACTGAAGCATCGAATACGATACTAACAGCAACAAATAAACCAAAAACATTTCCTTCCCGAGCACAAAGAATAAGCTTAAAGACAGCAACTACAACGTCGCCAACCACAAGCACAACCACAACCACAACGACAACAAAATCGAAACCAATTACCAGAAAAACTACAAAACCCACATCAACCGTCCCAAAATCAACTACAACAGATAAAGACAGGTCTACGACAACAACAACTTCAAAACCTAGAAAAGGTTTTGTTTCAACATCTTCAACTGAATCGCCTTTAAGAACCATAAGTCGATATCGTAATTCATATGGCCGCGCAACAACATCCACTACCACAACTGAGAAACCCGTATTAAAATGGAAGCCCAAACGTAAAATCTTCAATGGAAAATCAATGCCCATGAACAATTTCAAAGAAGAAACACAAGTCGAAAATACTAATAATAGCGATGATGGAAATGCTATCAAAACTCAAGAATCCAATAATAATCAAGTCACAAAGTTGTTAATGTTTTCAAGCACTACAATTGACAATCAGCCAGAGTCAACCACAGAAATATCTAACGATATAACCACTACATCGAGTACATCGATATCGTCTATGCTGTTACCAACTCAACCGCCTTTTACACCGCAAAGTGAAACAGAAATTTATGAAATACTGACACAAAAATCGGTTAGTAAATCGGTTAGTTTGAAGGTGGGCAGTAATGGTGAAGAAATTTCCTTCATTGTCGATGATCGAGAAAATGAAGTAAAAAAAGTATAAGATTAAGAATTTATTTGCTTTTGCTATAGACCAAATATATTTAAAATGAGTATTTGTAAATATCTACTTTTACTAAGTCGCCTCACCCTTACATATCACACCCACAACCGCCCCCCCCCCCCCACAAAAAAACGAGTAGGAAGTTTATTCTTTCATATAAACCATAAATAAACCAATAATAAACGAAAAATAATTTAGGTCTTATTGAGAGCTGAATAATTTCGAGAAAAACATAAAACTCGTGTTTTGTGCGGAAATTCACAAAAATTCGTATGTTCGCATGAACAATTAAGAAATCCATCAATAGTGGGCTCAATTAAGTTTTGTTGCTTTGTTTTTTAATATTATTTTTTAATCTATAATATTAATAGGCTAGGCAATTTCTTGTGACCGATGTTTTACTCTGCCGTTTTATCCCGATTTTGACTAAACGTATATTTGTAGCCGTTTTGCAGATTTACAGATTTTTAAATTTTTTCCTTTATTTTAAGTAAATTGCATTTAAAGTTGCTACTAACACATACAAAACAAGTAAGAAAATTATAGTCGGTCTAGCCCGACTATACGATACCCTATACCATGGTTAAGATACCCTATCTCTTCGGTCCAACTAGTTGGATATAGCAAATAAGCATAAATCAAATTTGAGTGGCATTTTTATTAATATTTTTCGCTGCAGATATGAAAAAGTTCATATCGGATACAATATTTATATGGGGACTAGGTCGACAAATGGACCGATCATGACCATATTTGGTAAAGTCACTAATACTTTGAAAAAATATAAACAAACCAAATTTGAGAAAAATCTGTACAATATTTTTGTTTTTTAATAGATTTAAGTGAAGATCGGGAAGCAGCTCTGTATGGGGCCTATGACTAAGAATTTTCCTATAGGGAGTATTTTTGAACTACTGATTAATAGATGTAATAAACACATATAAACCCAATTTGACTGAGATCTATATGATAATTTGGAACTTATGGCAATTTATGTCGATTTCATAGGGGTTATTTGTATGGGGGCTAGGTCTGAACATGGACCGATTCTCACCAATTTCAATAGCGTTCATCCCATGGCCGATGGAAGCTTATATACCAAATTTCATCAAAATATATTCATAAATACAATTAATGTTCTCAGCAATTCAAATAATGCTTTTTGAAATTCAATTGATGTTTTCTGAAATTCTATTTATGTTTTCTGAAATTCAAATGATGTTTTCTGAAATACAATTGCTGTTTTCTGAAATACAATTGATGTTTTCTGAAATTCTATTGATGTTTTCTGAAATTTAATTGATGTTTTCTGAAACTCGAATGATGTTTTTTGAAATTATATTGATGTTTTCTGAAATTCTATTTATGTTTTCTGAAATTCAAATTATGTTTTCTGAAACTCGAATGATGTTTTCTGAAATTCTATTTATGTTTTCTGAAATTCAATTGATGTTTTCTGAAATACAATTGATGTTTTCTGAAATACAATTGATTTTTTCTGAAATTCTATTGATGTTTTCTGAAATTCTATTTATGTTTTCTGAAATTCAAATGATGTTTTCTGAAATACAATTGATGTTTTCTGAAATACAATTGATGTTTTCTGAAATTCTATTGATGTTTTCTGAAATTCAATTGACGTTTTCTGAAACTCGAATGATGTTTTCTGAAATTATATTGATGTTTTCTGAAATTCTATTTATGTTTTCTGAAATTCAAATGATGTTTTCTGAAACTCGAATGATGTTTTCTGAAATTATATTGATGTTTTCTGAAATTCTATTGATGTTTTCTGAAATTCAATTGATGTTTTCTGAAACTCGAATGATGTTTTCTGAAATTATATTGATGTTTTCTGAAATTCTATTTATGTTTTCTGAAATGATGTTTTCTGAAATTCTATTTATGTTTTCTGAAATTCAATTGATGTTTTCTGAAATTTTATAGATGTTTTCTGAAATTCTATTTATGTTTTCTGCATTCAAATGATGTTTTCTGAAATTATATTGATGGTTTCTGAAATACAATTGATCGAATGATGTTTTCTGAAATTATATTGATGTTTTCTGAAATTCAATTTATGTTTTCTGAAATTCAAATGATGTTTTCTGAAATTATATTGATGGTTTCTGAAATACAATTGATGTTTTCTGAAATTCTATTGATGGTTTCTGAAATTCAATTGATGTTTTCTGAAACTCGAATGATGTTTTCTGAAATTATATTGATGTTTTCTGAAATTCTATTTATGTTTTTTGAAATTCAAATGATGTTTTCTGAAATTATATTGATGGTTTCTGAAATACAATTGATGTTTTCTGAAATTCTATTGATGTTTTCTGAAATTCAATTGATGTTTTCTGAAACTCAAATGATGTTTTCTGAAATTATGTTGATGTTTTCTGAAATTCTGTTTATGTTTTCTGAAATTCAAGTGATGTTTTCTGAAATTCTATTGATGTTTTCTGAAATTCAATTGATGTTTTCTGAAATTATATTGATGGTTTCTGAAATACAATTGATGTTTTCTGAAATACAATTGATGTTTTTTGAAAGACAATTGGAAAATGTTTAGAAAAGAACATATCATAATTTTTTCACAAATATAATCAGATAAAGTCACACCGATTTACACTTCAGCTCACACCGATGTGTTACGCTGTTTTTGCAATTGTATTGTGAAATACAAATTTACCCCCCTGCGCGTATAGATGTTTACACATCAAAAATATTCAAAGGCTAGAATTCTTATTAAATGATGAACTCATCTATAATATTAATAGGCTAGGCGATTTCTTGTGACCGATGTTTTCTTCCACCATTTTAGCCCGATTTTGATCAAATTATATTATTTGAAAGGTATTTCTTTTTAGCCGTTTTGAAGATTTACAGATTTTTAAATTTTTTCCTTTATTTTGAGTAAATTGCATTTATATTTGCTACTAACACATACATAAAATTATACAATGCTATGTGTGTGTTTATTAAATTTGTTAATGTGTTTGTAATAAAAATGAGTTTGTTTTTTTTTGTGTTGATTTGTGAATTGGCTTTAATTGATTAGCATACCTTTAGGGTCTTCATTTAATGAAAAAATAAAATTTCCTAGAATTTGCATTCGAATTTCGAGGGCTGGAATCTGCTTGTTTAAATTATTAGAAGAAATCTAAACTATTCAATTTTCTATATGAAGAAAAAATAGTTTTTAAATAAAACACAATATAATCATATAGGCATAATTAATTTTTGCAAACATTAACCAGAATCTAAAATATTATAAAAAAAATTT
The DNA here is from genome assembly GCA_963682025.1 of Cordilura impudica. Taxonomy (NCBI): domain Eukaryota; kingdom Metazoa; phylum Arthropoda; class Insecta; order Diptera; family Scathophagidae; genus Cordilura; species Cordilura impudica. Next base: position 154,219,111 of record OY821520.1, read on the forward strand.
AATTTAAATTTACGAATTGTTCTATACTATTTTCAGCAGTTCACTTCATTTGAAAGCTCTGGTATCCCTGGTTTAACAATCTGGCTACAAAGTTAACATCTGTTTTATTTTTTGAAGTTGGCAACTCGAAATCAGATGTTTGTATAAATTTGTATGATTTTGTGAGATTTGTGAGATTTTTTGAGAGGTAGCAAGCGATAGTTATTGTGTTTATTAATTAAATATAAAAATAATAAAAGTGAAATTTATTAAAATAGAATGTTACAAACAATAAAAAAAAGTGTTAAAAACACGAGTTACTTAGGTTTGTCTCTCCTACCACAATTCCAATTTCGAATGCATTGGGTAATTGCCCATGAACAGTTTCTCCTGAAAATATTTTTTCACCAATACAATCATAAGTCACACAGCGTTATCTCCTTCAGCTCACACCGATATAAGTTACGCTGTTTTTGTGATTGTATTGTGAAATAGAAATTTACCCCCCTGCGCGTATAGATGTTTACACATCAAAAATAAAATTTCCTTGAATTTGCACTCGAATTTCGAGGGCTGGAATCTGCTAGTATTATTAAATGAACAACAACCCGAGTAATTAGTAGCAATAATTAATAACTACAGTCCCAACAGCTAGTAAAAACCAAAGGTTCCATTAAGCACGTATGCTAACAATTCTGATTTTTAAAGTCTTTCTTTCAACCCGTACTCTCTGTCTGACTGTCTGTCGTGGGGCAACACCATTCCAACTTATCCAATTTATCTGAAACTTTGCCCATAGTCTTGTTGTGATTAATTTTGGGGTAGTCACGCACAATCACGCATAGTCATAAGCAGTCACGGAGTGATTTAAACCCCATTTCCCCTCATCCAATCAACCAGAAATTTGGTCCATACGCTTGCTGTGAAAAAAAGATTAACTTTGACTTAGTCACGCACAGTCACGCATAGTCACGCACAGTCACGGTGAGATTTAAAACGTGCCCTCCGTATTTTTAATTTATTATTTTCTATTTTTACAAATACAAAAAAAAAACGTATTTTTTATCCTTATCATAAATTGATTGATTTAGAAATTAATCAAACTCAAAAAATAAATGTTGAAAATTTGTGTTTGGGTTTCTGAGTTTATTTTTCACACTCACTGAATTTTCAATTCGTGCTAGTTTTTGTTGTGAAATAAAAAGAACATACCTAATTAAGGATATCACAACTTATTAAAAATTAAAACCTACAATAGTAGTGTTTTTCATGAAAGTTTAATTATCAGTGGAGCTCTTCCCCAAGCAATATTATACTCCATTTTCAAAAGTAAACATTAAAATGAAAACATGTTATGTGAAACTTACCAGCATCTTCTGAGGCATATTTATAATTAGGCTGTGGTGTTACAGGCAATAATTTTGCATAAGCTTCAGGCATCATTTCAACAATACGTTGATGATAGGACAATCTAGAAATGTAAATACAAACAAAAAAACAATACATTTTAATATGCACATTTGATATCAACTCACCTTAAACATTTTTGTAGAACCTCTTGAATAAATTTCGGTCTAGGATGCTCCATATCCAATAGTAAACAACTATCCCATTCCTCCCAAGACCAAGTAAATTTAAAATTACTCAAATGATAAGAAAACCAATTAACAAAACGATCAAAGCAAGAAGTATTCATAGAATCAATACGCATAAAAAGAATTTCAGTTGCCTGGGCTAAAACTTGAGGTAAAGTAGCTGGATGAAGTTTACACAATTCAATTAGAATAGAACCATAAACAATATCGATATAGCGCGGTGTAGGCATATGGAAAAGTTCAGCAAAAATAACTTCTACAATACAGTACTCGAGAGGAATTTTATTTTTATAGGGAAAAGCTAACAGTTGGGCAGCACAATCTTTACGTTCATTATGATGCATTTCAATAATGTGATGAAGATGTTCTTCGATCAAGAAACGTTCGATGGAATGAGCTCCAGGTAGATTGGGGCCATCCGGACAATCTGTATAATCAAACATACGATAGACGACCCAAGGCATGGGATATTCATAAGATTCATGATGTGGTGGCGGTACGATTGCTGGTAGATTGTGTTGCAAAGCTTCACACAAGATTGAATCAAACGCCAAGTAAGGTCGTGGAATATGCTTTTCAGCCCAATTGTCTTGCCTTAGCTTACGGATTTGAGCCCACAAACAATCGAGATATTCTTCCTGAGGATGCGGAGCATCTACCGACCAGACACGCAAAGCATTGTGATGTTTTTTTGAACGTTTATTCAAATAAACTTCAATACGTAAAAGTAGTGATTCCAATGAAGATTCCTTCTTTTCATACAGATCGCGACCAACCCAAGGAAGAGTGGAGAGTACTGCAAAAACATACCAATCACGACGTACTTGTGGTACTGGATCCTCATTGGACACATCAATCATTGTATCCATCAGCTGTAGTAAAGAAGTAGCTGAGATTACGTGACAATTAACTAAATCGGCTAAAAAACGTAACGAATAACGTGCAGCATCCCAACGGTTTAGTTTAAGGGATTCCTTAAATGTCTTGACCATGTGGTCAACAAATTCACCACCAAACTTATAATTCTTGGCATTCAACAAACCCACCAAGGTTGTATAAATGGTACACTTCTCCGGCATTTTTACAGCACAATCCGAAAGAATGCGTAATATTTTCAAGCGAAATGTACCCAAATCAGCTTCCAATACGGAGACCAAACCCTCCAAATTAGATTCCACCGAAGAGGTGCTACGTTCGCCGACACGCAAAATCAATGATTCTAAACGATCTTCAATTTCTTGATTTTCTGAAATACGTCTTCGTTTGCGGTTACGATGTTCTAAAAATAAATATTAACAAACAAAACTCCACGTTATTTTTTTCTATTCCACATTAATTGTACGACCACTCACCGTAGCCATCTTCATCACCATCATGATGACGTCTGCGATTCATATTTTCTTGAGTTGCTGTACTCTATACTATAACAAAGTAGTATTTAATTGTAAATTAACGCGTTTATGTATATTTTTTTTATTATTTCTGTTCGTTCCAGAAGCAACAAAAGAGGTTTATTTAATTATTTTGGAAATTTTCTACTTAGAGCTGCTGTCAAATGTGCTTCTTGTTGAACTCTCTCTGTTTTTCTCATTTGACAATTTAATCACCCATTTTGGAAATGCATCATTCACAATAGTGTATAAAGGTTTGCCGGTATATTATACATTATTAGTATTGCCAAATAAGGCAGTGTGGCCAACTACAAATGGCATACTTTTGAAAACTATTGTGAATAAAACATTCAGTTAAATATATAAAAGAAAATATGAAAAGAAATGAGATCTTATTTTGACGTAAAGTAACTCAAATTTTAATTAAACCTATTTTAACTAAAAATAATTTATGTTGAAAACAGAAATTTACTCAAACAAGAAATGATAATCAAACAAGTAAATTTTATTTAATTATTAACACTGATATAGTGGACATCGAAAAAGCCACTTCTTTTGTTGAAATAGTGTCAACCAATACATATTGAAGTGCCAAGTATATCATTCTAAGCATATATATCTAATATATTCTATATATTCTAAGCACATATGTATATCATTGAGCATTAAACTGGATTGCTTGCGGCTGTTATTTGACAATACGAACATTACAAACTGGAAGACAATCCTGCACTGCAATGTGTTTTAAACGTAATTTGAACTAAAAGGTCTGTTTTTCAGTTTTTATACAAACGATATAGTTGCGATATCAGAAATTAGTAATATACATATATATAAAAGGTTTGGAAGACCAAGAAACCACGAAACGATACAGAATCGTCAACAATTACGATATCCAAAGTTATATCATTATTATACACAGTAGGTCTAATCGAAACTAGAACAAGTCATACGTATTTTTTCAAGTGAGAAAATGAATACAAAAATTAAAAAGCCACCAACTTTTTTAATGTGTTGGGTAGATTATTTTAATATATCTTCGTTAATTTAAATGAACAGTTAGTCCATACAATATAGATATTAAAAAATTAATAATTAAGATAAAAAAACATGAGCAGAAAACTGCGCCAACATATTTTTGGATTTAGAGTAACACACTTCTAGCTAAATTTAGTACTTTATATGTATTCCTATATTTAAGATCACCATCATAAGACGTGTTTGCAGTTATACTATTTTTTGCAAAATTCGGTACTGCTATTATGCCATTCTTGAAGTAAAGCCTTTTTGGAAATGGTATGATTTTTTTCCGTCGTCCTAAATAATCCCATGAATTTTTTTTTTCAAGATATTTAGATATACCTTCTGATCCATAATTTCATCAATAAAATAGAAAATGTCGGGTCAACCTACTAAAAACGGGATTCAAACTACACCTCCATGTTTTAGATTATTAAGCAACTGTGCTTCATTGTGTTTTCTCCAATTGTATTGACTTCCATTCCACCCGAGATGGTTAAATTTGTGCTCGTCAGTAATAAACCTTTTGCCAGAACGGAAAATCGCGTAGTCTGTGCTCTTTAGCGAACTGCATTTACCTATAAATGTTTTTTTTTTCTGATGGTGGAAACACTGGCTCCTTTTCCTAAATCTGTCTCAGCTATTTCTGCCAACTTTGTAGGACTTGGAAATGGGGTTTTTCCGATTTTTCTTACTAAATACCGCTCATCAGCTTCAGAAAATATTTTAGTTGTTTTTTTTTTTTGGTCTGTTTGCAGCATCATGAAACTTTTCAGTTTGAGATTTTTTTTAAATTCTGACCCATGCAATTATTTTTGATTAAAATTTATGACACCTCAGTGACAGAGGGTATATGTATATAGGTTTGTCATTCCGTTTCCGACTCCATAAAGTATATATGTATATTGTCGATCCTTATAACAGCTCGAGTCGATATAGCGATGTCCATCTGTCCATGTGTCTGTTGAAATCACGCTCATTCACAAAAAAAAAAACATTTACCTGGATCAGGTTACGAAAAAATTATTTGCCAGTATTCCCACCAGGTAGGTATTTAAAATTGGGTAAATCGGGCGTCATTGTGTTGAAATATGAGCAAAAATTTGTATACACCTCTAAAAAAAAAACGAAACACCCAGTGTATGTGTGTTGTAATAGTTTAAAAATAGTTACAGTAATTAAAAATTAAAAATTAAAAATTAAAAATTAAAAATTAAAAATAAAAAATTAAAAATTAAAAATTAAAAATTAAAAATTAAAAATTAAAAATTAAAAATTAAAAATTAAAAATTAAAAATTAAAAATTAAAAATTAAAAATTAAAAATTAAAAATTAAAAATTAAAAATTAAAAATTAAAAATTAAAAATTAAAAATTAAAAATTAAAAATTAAAAATTAAAAATTAAAAATTAAAAATTAAAAATTAAAAATTAAAAATTAAAAATTAAAAATTAAAAATTAAAAATTAAAAATTAAAAATTAAAAATTAAAAATTAAAAATTAAAAATTAAAAATTAAAAATTAAAAATTAAAAATTAAAAATTAAAAATTAAAAATTAAAAATTAAAAATTAAAAATTAAAAATTAAAAATTAAAAATTAAAAATGAAAAATGAAAAATATAAAATGAAAAATAAATAATGAAAAGTGAAAAATTAAGAATAAAAAATTAAAAAAGAATAATAAAAAATTAAAAATAAATAAGGAAAAATGAAAAATTAAAAATTATATATTAAAAACTAAAAACTAAAAATTAAAAATTAAAAATTAAAAATTAAAAATCAAACATTAAAAATTAAAAATTAAAAATTAAATTAATTAATTAAAAAATTAATTATTAAAGTTAAAAATTAAAAATTAAAAATTAAAAATTAAAAACTAAAAATTAAAAATTAAAAATTAAAAATTAAAAATTAAAAATTAAAAATTAAAAATTAAAAATTAAAAATTAAAAATTAAAAATTAAAAATTAAAAATTAAAAATTAAAAATTAAAAATTAAAAATTAAAAATTAAAAATTAAAAATTAAAAATTAAAAATTAAAAATTAAAAATTAAAAATTAAAAATTAAAAATTAAAAATTAAAAATTAAAAATTAAAAATTAAAAATTAAAAATTAAAAATTAAAAATTAAAAATTAAAAATTAAAAATTAAAAATTAAAAATTAAAAATTAAAAATTAAAAATTAAAAATTAAAAATTAAAAATTAAAAATTAAAAATTAAAAATTAAAAATTAAAAATTAAAAATTAAAAATTAAAAATTAAAAATTAAAAATTAAAAATTAAAAATTAAAAATTAAAAATTAAAAATTAAAAATTAAAAATTAAAAATTAAAAATTAAAAATTAAAAATTAAAAATTAAAAATTAAAAATTAAAAATTAAAAATTAAAAATTAAAAATTAAAAATTAAAAATTAAAAATTAAAAATTAAAAATTAAAAATTAAAAATTAAAAATTAAAAATTAAAAATTAAAAATTAAAAGTTAAAAATTAAAAATTAAAAATTAAAAATTAAAAATTAAAAATTAAAAATTAAAAATTAAAAATTAAAAATTAAAAATTAAAAATTAAAAATTATAAATTAAAAATTAAAAATTAAAAATTAAAAATTAAAAATTAAAAATTAAAAATTAAAAGTTAAAAATTAAAAATTAAAAATTAAAAATTAAAAGTTAAAAATTAAAAATTAAAAATTAAAAATTAAAAATTAAAAATTAAAAATTAAAAATTAAAAATTAAAAATTAAAAATTAAAAATTAAAAATTAAAAATTAAAAATTAAAAATTAAAAATTAAAAATTAAAAATTAAAAATTAAAAATTAAAAATTAAAAATTAAAAATTAAAAATTAAAAATTAAAAATTAAAAATTAAAAATTAAAAATTAAAAATTTAAAATGAAAAATGAAAACTGAAAAATATAAAATGAAAAATTAAAAATAAAAAATGAAAAGTGAAAAATTAAGAATAAAAAATTAAAAAAGAATAATAAAAAATTAAAAATAAATAAGGAAAAATGAAAAATTATAAATTAAAAATTAAAAATTAAAAGTTAAAAATTAAAAATTAAAAATTAAAAATTAAAAATTAAAAGTTAAAAATTAAAAATTAAAAATTAAAAATTAAAAATTAAAAATTAAAAATTAAAAATTAAAAATTAAAAATTAAAAATTAAAAATTAAAAATTAAAAATTAAAAATTAAAAATTAAAAATTAAAAATTAAAAATTAAAAATTAAAAATTAAAAATTAAAAATTAAAAATTAAAAATTAAAAATTAAAAATTAAAAATTAAAAATTAAAAATTAAAAATTAAAAATGAAAAATGAAAAATATAAAATGAAAAATAAATAATGAAAAGTGAAAAATTAAGAATAAAAAATTAAAAAAGAATAATAAAAAATTAAAAATAAATAAGGAAAAATGAAAAATTAAAAATTATATATTAAAAACTAAAAACTAAAAATTAAAAATTAAAAATTAAAAATCAAACATTAAAAATTAAAAATTAAAAATTAAATTAATTAATTAAAAAATTAATTATTAAAGTTAAAAATTAAAAATTAAAAATTAAAAATTAAAAATTAAAAATTAAAAATTACAAATTAAAAACTAAAAATTAAAAATTAAAAATTAAAAATTAAAATTTAAAAATTAAAAATTAAAAATTAAAAATTAAAAATTAAAAATTAAAAATTAAAAATTAAAAATTAAAAATTAAAAATTAAAAATTAAAAATTAAAAATTAAAAATTAAAAATTAAAAATTAAAAATTAAAAATTAAAAATTAAAAATTAAAAATTAAAAATTAAAAATTAAAAATTAAAAATTAAAAATTAAAAATTAAAAATTAAAAATTAAAAATTAAAAATTAAAAATTAAAAATTAAAAATTAAAAATTAAAAATTAAAAATTAAAAATTAAAAATTAAAAATTAAAAATTAAAAATTAAAAATTAAAAATTAAAAATTAAAAATTAAAAATTAAAAATTAAAAATTAAAAATTAAAAATTAAAAATTAAAAATTAAAAATTAAAAATTAAAAATTAAAAATTAAAAATTAAAAATTAAAAATTAAAAATTAAAAATTAAAAATTAAAAATTAAAAATTAAAAATTAAAAATTAAAAATTAAAAATTAAAAATTAAAAATTAAAAATTAAAAATTAAAAATTAAAAATTAAAAATTAAAAATTAAAAATTAAAAATTAAAAATTAAAAATTAAAAATTAAAAATTAAAAATTAAAAATTAAAAATTAAAAATTAAAAATTAAAAATTAAAAATTAAAAATTAAAAGTTAAAAATTAAAAATTAAAAATTAAAAATTAAAAATTAAAAATTATAAATTAAAAATTAAAAATTAAAAATTAAAAATTAAAAATTAAAAATTAAAAATTAAAAATTAAAAATTAAAAATTAAAAATTAAAAATTAAAAATTAAAAATTAAAAGTTAAAAATTAAAAATTAAAAATTAAAAATTAAAAGTTAAAAATTAAAAATTAAAAATTAAAAATTAAAAATTAAAAATTAAAAATTAAAAATTAAAAATTAAAAATTAAAAATTAAAAATTAAAAATTAAAAATTAAAAATTAAAAATTAAAAATTAAAAGTTAAAAATTAAAAATTAAAAATTAAAAATTATAAATTATAAATTAAAAATTAAAAATTAAAAATTAAAAATTAAAAATTAAAAGTTAAAAATTAAAAATTAAAAATTAAAAATTAAAAGTTAAAAATTAAAAATTAAAAATTAAAAATTAAAAATTAAAAATTAAAAATTAAAAATTAAAAATTAAAAATTAAAAATTAAAAATTAAAAATTAAAAATTAAAAATTAAAAATTAAAAATTAAAAATTAAAAATTAAAAATTAAAAATTAAAAATTAAAAATAAAAAATTTAAAATTAAAAATTAAAAATTAAAAATTAAAAATTAAAAATTAAAAATTAAAAATTAAAAATTAAAAATTAAAAATTAAAAATTAAAAATTAAAAATTAAAAATTAAAAATTAAAAATTAAAAATTAAAAATTAAAAATTAAAAATTAAAAATTAAAAATTAAAAATTAAAAATTAAAAATTAAAAATTAAAAATTAAAAATTAAAAATTAAAAATTAAAAATTAAAAATTAAAAATTAAAAATTAAAAATTAAAAATTAAAAATTAAAAATTAAAAATTAAAAATTAAAAATTAAAAATTAAAAATTAAAAATGAAAAATGAAAACTGAAAAATATAAAATGAAAAATTAAAAATAAAAAATGAAAAGTGAAAAATTAAGAATAAAAAATTAAAAAAGAATAATAAAAAATTAAAAATAAATAAGGAAAAATGAAAAATTATAAATTAAAAATTAAAAATTAAAAATTAAAAGTTAAAAATTAAAAATTAAAAATTAAAAATTAAAAGTTAAAAATTAAAAATTAAAAATTAAAAATTAAAAATTAAAAATTAAAAATTAAAAATTAAAAATTAAAAATTAAAAATTAAAAATTAAAAATTAAAAATTAAAAATTAAAAATTAAAAATTAAAAATTAAAAATTAAAAATAATATAATTAACTTTATATTTAATTGGTATTTTGAATTAATGTTTCAGTATCGGCAACTGTTTTAAAGTTGTAGCCGTACTCAACATTGGGTGTAATATTGAGTTTAAGACGCAGGTGGAGGGTAACAAAAATTAGGCACAGTCGAATTTAACACTCTAACTTGTTTACTTTAATGCAGAGTTATTAAGCTTGCACTTAATGGATTTTATTTTTGTTACTTTAAACAAAAAAAAAAACAAAAAACAAGTAAGAAAATTATAGTTGGTCTTTACCGACTATACGATACCTTATACCATGCGTTAAGGACCCTATCTCTTAGGCCCAACTAATTGGATATAGAAAATAAGCATAAACCAAATTTGAGTGGCATTGTTATTAATTTTTTTTCCTTTGAATATGTAAAGGTTCATATCGGATGATACATTTATATGGGGGTAGGTTTAAAAATGGACCGATCCTGACCATATTTGGTAAGGTCACTTATTTTTTGCAAAAATCTGTGCAATATTTTTGTTGTTTGATAGATTTAAGCGAAGATCGGGAAGTAGTTCTATTGGGGCCTATGACTAAGAATTGTCCTATACGGTTTATTTTCGGACTTCTGATTAATGGGTCTAATAAATACACAAAAAACCAATTTGACCGAGTTCCATATGATAATTTGGATCATATGGCAATTTAAGTCGATTTCATAGGTGTCATTTGTATGAGGACTATGTCTTAACATGAAGCGATTTTCGCCAATTTCAATAGTATTCATTCATATGGCTGACAGAAGCTTGCATACCAAATTTCATCAAAATATGTTCACATTTTCGACATGTAGTTTGATTAGAAGGTTCTGAGTCGATCCGTATAATAAAAGGTGGATCTAGGTCAAATATTTTTGGTAGTTACAAATATCAGCACAAAGTCATTATACCCTGACCACATAGTGGTATAGTGTATAAAAAATGGCGATTGAAAATAGACGTTTACTTCGGATTAAAGCTATTGTAAGTTATAATAATATCGACACAAAAATTCATTTAGTTTTTTGTTTCAATTACGATGGTTCACATCGAATTCAAATTATATCATAAATTCAACGATAATTGATGGCTTCTGGTTATATTTGATATGTCTACTCTGCAAAGAACAATCTGAAAAAAATAACAAATTAACAATGACCGGAATTTATAAAATTAATTTTCAGCATGAAAATATTTCTTTAATAAAAATTTAACTATCTGTAAGTATTAATAATTTACTATGAACCACTTTGCTAAAAAGTCTTGTCTTTTGAAATCTTCAAAATTGTTCCAACAATGAATTGAAATAGCTGAAATTCAAAATAAATTGCTTTTAAACAAAGTTACGAAAGAAGGAACAAATCATGAAAACTTAACAAATATTATAATGTAATATGAATAACTATTTATTACTAAACGGGATGCAGAATAAAAAGTTAATATGAAAAAAATTCATATAATTTTATTTATTTTCAATAATAATACAAAAATTTAAGCTTTTATTAGAAAAACGAAATATTACCAATTTTATAAGCATAACTTAACAAGTATGAAAACCTCAACCACTATTGCATATATGGATATTTTACAAAAAAGGTATTCCGAGGTTAGAACTGCAGGTTTAAGTTGTAAAAATTCGAGTTAGAGGGATTGATTTTGGCCAATAATAGTAGAACTTACTGTAACATTTTTTATACCACTCTGTAGTCAGGGTATACTGAGTTTGTGTTGATGTTTGTAACTACCAAAATTATTTGATCTAGACCCATCTGTAATTATACCGATCTTCTCAGAAGCGATTTTGCGATATAAACTTGTCTGTCCGTCTATGTGTCCATGTATATATTCAAACTACAGGTAGCAAATATAAGTATATTTTGACGATATTTGGTACATAAGGTTTTGTCGGCCATAGGTGCATGTTCAGATATAGTCTTCATACAAATGACCTCTATGGTCAAATTTGGTTGTGTATGTTTATTACATCCATTTATTAATAGTCAAGAAAAAGTCGCTGTATGACCATTCTTAGTCATAGCCCTCATATTAAGCTGTTTCCCGATCTTTGTTTTAATCTTTCAAAACACAAAAATATTATACAGATTTTTCTCAAATTTGGTTTGTACATGTTTTGCAAAAAATAAATGACATTACCCAATATGGCCCTGATCAGTCCATTTTTCGACCTAGTCCCAATATGAAAATACCGTCCGATATAACTTTCTTATACCGGTAGGCAACAAGTTTTTAACAATACCCCTAAAGTTTTGTCAATGCTTATTTTCCATATCCAATTAGTTGGACTTACGACTTTTTCTCTAAACTTATGGTATGGGGTATCGGTCTAGACCGACTATAATTTTCTTAGTTGTTTCATATTAACATTGTAATACTATTTAATTTTTTGTCACTATTCTATAATAAGAGCTGTGAGAACTTTTACACATGTTGTACAAATTTAGCTTAAATGCCAATAAAAAAAATTAAATAATCTCTCGTTAGGGGTTTTTTTTTTAAATCTATATTTAATTTAATTCTTCATGTAATAGAAAATTACAAATTTACTTATTAACTAAAACGTATTGCATAGATTTGGGTAAGCCTTTTATCTAAAGTATGATAATTATGTGAAGTAAGATATTATAAAAATTTAGTTTCTGAAGGAAAGCTATTAGTAAAAACCTTCAATAGACAAAAAAAATAACAATAATAATAAAAATAATAATAATAACATATATACATATATATTATAAGAAATATTTTGTTATTTATGGCTAACTATAAATATATATTATTGTGATATATACATACATACATTTGTGGAATGTAATTCAAACATAAGGAAATATTAAATACTTGCCAATTACCATGAGAATCTATAATATTAATAGGCTAGGCGATTTTTGTGACTGATGTTTTGTTCTACCGTTTTATCCCGATTTTGACCAAACGTATATTATTTGAAATGTATTTCTTTTTAGCCGTTTCGCAGATTTACAATTTTTTTAATGTTCTCCTTAATTTTGCGTAAATTGCATTTAAAGTTGCTACTAACACATACATAAAATTATACATTGCTATGTACGTTAATGTGTCTGTAATAAAAATGAGTTTGTTTTTTGTGTTGATTTTTGAATTGGCTATAATTGATTAGCATACTTTTCGGGTCTTTATTTAATGAAAAAATGAAAAATAAAATTTCCTAGAATTTGCGCTCGAATTTCGAGGACTGGAATCTGCTAGTAACAATTAATGTACAATAAACAAAAATGTGAAACTATAAATTTAAGATAAGAGGATTTTCAGACATCCTGCAATTTGATATGAAGCGAGTGTTGATACTCTCAATACATTGTGCTACATATTTAGTGTCACTTATAGTATGAAGCCTAGACGTAGTAGTTTTAGAACCATTTTAAGAAGTTTATTTTGGACTATTTACAAGCGTTTTATGTGGGTTTTTGCACAATTACCCCATACAGCACAACCATATAGGATTACTGCCTGGAAAATAACTTTTACTATATTAGGGGCGTGTAATATTTTCTTGTACAAATCGACTCTTTCTATGTTGTATGAAACGTGGGTGCTAAAAAGTAACTTTTTAACTTTGTCCGAACAAGATATAGTGCTACCCGAAAGGGTTAAATTATAATTGGGTAAATAACATAACTTTCTTTTCCTCGTAAAAAAGATAGCCTGTGTTTCACTCGAATTGATTTTAATCCTCCACTTGTGGTAGTATTCTTCCAATTTGTGTAGTGAACATTGAAGCTCTGTCAAAATATCTTGACTGAATTCACGTGTAAAATAAACCACAAGTTCATCGGCATAAGCAGCTAATTTGCATTGACTAATTACAGGCATATCAGAACAATATAAATTATAAAACAGTGGACCTAAAACTGATCCTTGAGGAACACCTGCAGGAATAACATTTAATTCGGATAAGGAATTACCCACAGCCACACAAAAGTATCTATTACTTAAGAAGTTTTTGATCAGTTTAATAAGAAATAGCGGAAAGTTAAACTGTATAAGTTTGTAGACAAGGCCATTGTGCCATACAGAATCGAATGCCTTTTCAATATCAAGCAAAACTAGCGCTGTGGATTTGCCTGATACAAAGCCATGTTTCTCTTTACCTGATGAATAGTGGAGTGTGACCTCCTAAAACCAAATTGTTCATCAGGTAGAATACTATTGCTATTAACAAAGTCAAGAAGTTTCATATTTAATATTTTCTCTAAAATTTTTCCAAGGCTGCTAGTAGACTAATTGGTCTATAATTTACTGATCTATTAGGGGGTTTACCAGGTTTGGTTATAGGAACAACTTTGGCAGTTTTCCAGGTGTTCGGTAAGTACTGTAGCCTAAGACATGAGTTGTAAATTTCCGTTAGGCAGCGTGTACAATTTTGAGGGAGATGCATTAACATCTGATGGTTAATCTCGTCTAATCCACTAGCCTTTCTCTTTTTTGAGTTTCTAATAATGGTTTCAACATCAGTTACTAAAATCAACTTAGAACTTGGTGTGATAATGTCCAACGAATCTAAGTATTCTACAGATTGATTGACAGTTGGTTCATGATTAGAGTTATCAGATAGTCTGTGATTTAGACCAAATGTATTTGCAAATGCATTGGCTTTATAATCATTAGAAATTAAAAAATCATTACCGACTATAAGGGTTTTTATCCTTTATACATGGCACTAAGTCTATAATTCCTTTGCCGATTACGGTATAAGTAAATCTCATTACGAATAATAACTGTATATCTATTCATAACTTCATAATAAGAGTATTGTCTGTACCTCACCCAATCTCTACGTAATTGATTTCTTGTTTTAATTAAGCGCAATGTATAATCCGGCAGCTTGAAATAATTTGTTATTGGTGTCCACAAAGGCACAGATTCTCTAACAGCGTTAACCAGAGAGCTAGTGAAGCAGCCTACATGATCATCTTTATCCTGTGTAGTATTAAAATTGATATTATTCAATATATTATTACGAATGGAGTTTTTAACGACCGTTTTATATTTTTTTCCAATTCGCTTGTTTGAAGTTAAAGTAAAATTCTCAACCAAAGGCATGGATATAGAAAGCTTTATATACACAGGAAGATGGTCGGAACTGAGATCATTAAGGGTAATTGGGGTTGATATGAATTCGGGAATATTAGATATAACTAAATCCAAACTTGATGGGTTGACCCTAGATGCTGCCGGAATGTAAGTAGGTGAATTAGGCAATGAAATAGTTATAGGAAATAAAGAGGTCACATCGTGTAGAATGTTTCCCCATTGATTTGCACGCAAACAGTTCCAGTTCCTATGTCTAGAATTAAGATCGCAGCATATAACGAATTTTCCTTTTATATTAAACATTTTCCTTAAATCACTTTTAAACTTTTTTTTAAGTTGGCTATCGGTTTGTCCACCTGGAAAATATACACTGTAAATCTTTAGTCTTAAATTTTGTCTAATTTAATTTCAATGCCCACATTTTCGACAACATGAGTAACAATGCTCGGAATAGATAAAAAATTAATTGTATTCTTTATAAGAATTGCAACACCTCCACCTTTTTGTCCTACACCATCTCGTCTTATACACGAATATTGAGGATGATAAAATTTAATTGTTTCACTGAGCCACGTTTCAGATAAAAGACAAATATCAATATTATTGTTAGTTAAAAAATTGTTAAATTCAAAAATTTTGTTTCTAATACTTCTAGAATTCCAAAAAACTATTTTTTTATTAGTCATATCCAATTTTTAAACGTTATTATACAGAAACTTAAATGTTAATTGGGTTATTACATTGAATTGATCTTGCTTATTTTTGCAACAACTAAGTTTAGATATTAATTCCATAGAGAGATTTATTAACTCTTGCTCAGAGAAAAGGTTTTCATTAGAGAAGATGGCTCTAGTATTGTTGTTGTTGTTGTTAATGTTGTTACATGTATCATTCCTAATGTTTGTACTCCAATTTCGAAGAGGATCTTTATTATTATGAAATGTTTGAGTAATATTTAAATGAGGAAAGTTATCCTCATTGCTGTTTATATTGACATTAGCTTGTCTATGAGAACGAGATGATCTGTTAGAAAACCTTTCTCTCATTTTGATGTATGCTAAACGATTAGGACACGATGGATCAGTTAATTTGTGTTCATTACCACAATTGGCACATTTAAATTTGCTTTGATTACTACAATCGGTAGTCTTGTGTTTTTCTCCGCAGATTGCACATCACACTTTGACATTGCATCCCTTTTCCCCATGTCCAAACATTTGACACTTTCGGCATTGAACAGGTTTATTTTTAATTTTTCGTTGGTACTCCCAAGTAATTATTGTTCGAAATAGAGAACGCACATTTTTTTTGAGATCTTGCATATTTATAGATAAATCTAAATAAATTCTTTAACGGCGCTGTTCGAAGGAAAGTTTTATCTATCCAAAGACAACCGATAGTAGAGAACCAAAGAATTTTCGCCTAATAGCGAGTTAAAACAATAATAAACTCTTTGAGTTTAACTTAAAAACTGGGTTTATAACTTGAATTTGATTGAATAAAGATATAAAATTTTAAGTCTAACTCAATTTAATTGGCCAAAATGTCTGAGACAACATTTTTAAGCCGTAAATACCTGAAGAGAGATTAAATTTTAAATTTTCTTAAGAAACAGGAAATTTTGTATGATAAAAAAGTTTAATATAAAATGTTAACTTTCAATATATCAATTTTAGTATTGTAAAGCAAACACAGCTTGATATTGTATGTCATATATTTTGGATCATTATCCTGGTTGAAATAAAAAATTTACACCAAGCCCCAGAATTCTGAAGACTTGTTTATATACTCATTTGCTAAGTATATATGTTTTTTTTCATTGAAATTTTACGAACGGTATCTTTTGGGATATCTTTACCGAACGATTTTTTGTTTACTAAAAGTACTTTTTTTAAAATTGTATCAGTGGGCGTGGCACTTCCCATACAATGTAAATAGTTAGTATAAAATAGCGAGTCCTGAAACTTTATGTGAGTCCATATATAATGGATTCGAGAAGTCGTACCGAAAATTGGTAGGATCGGATTTTTTACTTAAAGGTTTAAAGTTTAAAAATGTACTTTAAAAAATTGTTTGTATTTAGGAGGCACTTTTTTAACAAGAGGTAATTTTTAAGAAAAGGTAATGTTTTTTCAAAAGGTTCTTCAAAAAGAGGTACTTTGATAAAAAAGATAATTTTTAAAAACAGTTCTTTTTAACAAATGATACTTTTTAAGAAAATATAGTTAAAAAAAAATAATATTTAAAGAGATTGCAATTTTAAAAAAAGTTATTTTTTTTTTAAGAAATGGTACTTTTTAAGAAAAAGTACTATATTAAGAAGAGGTAATTTTGAAAGAAAAGGTACTTTTAAAAAAAGATAGTTTCCAAAAAGTACCTTTTTTACTTTTTTTTAATTTAATATTTTTAGAAAAGGTAATTTTTTAAGAAAATTTAAGAAGGTTCTTCAAAATGAGGTACGTTTATATAAAAGAGAATTTTTAAAAACAGTTCATTTTAAAAAATGATACTTTTTAAGAAAATATAGTTAAAAAATAATTTTTAAAGAAAAGTTATTGTTTTATGAAATGGTACTTTTTAAGAAAAAGTACTATATCAAGAAAAGGTAATTTTGAAAGAAAAGGCACTTTTAAAAAAGATACTTTCCAAAAAGTACCCATTTTACTATTTTTTTAATTTAATATTTTAAGAAAAGGTAATTTTTTAAGAAAATTTACATTTTCATAAAGGTATTTTTAAAAGAAGTACTTTTTTAAACTGGTATTTTTTTAAGAAACGGTATTTTTAGAAAAGTATTTTTAAAAAAAAATTTACATTTTTAGTAAAGTATTTTTTATAAAAGGTATTTTTTAAAAAAGGTGTTTTTTAAAGCAGAAAATTTTTTTTAAAAGGGTTACTTTTTTAAGAAAGATACTATTTAAAAAAGCTACTTTTTAAGAAAATGTACAATTTTAAGAAAGAGTAATTTTTAAAGAAAAGGTAATTTTTTAAGGAAAGTGCCGTTTTTAAAGTACCTTAACTATTGGTACCTTTTGAAATTTAACTTCCTTTTTGAAATTTAACTTCTTTAAAAAAGGTATTTTTTAAGAAAATATGCTTTTAAAAAAATGTAAATTTTTAAAGAGGTATTTTTTTAAAAAAAGTAGTTTTTAGAACAGGTGATTTGGTCAGAAAATATAAATTTTTTAAGAAAATGTACTTTTTTAAGAAAAGGAATTTTTTTTTAGAAAATGTACTTTTGAAAATAAAAAGTGCCTTATTTAAGTGTCTTAATTTATGGAAAAAAGATGCCTTTTGAAATTTAAGAAAATGTAATTTTTTCAAAAAAGTAATTTTTTAAAAAGATACTTTTTAAAAGTGGTATTTTTAACGTACTCTTATTAAAAAGGTACTTTTTTATTAAAGCTAATTTAACACGTGCTATGTAACTCTTAAAAAATGCTACGAGTACAATACAAAATATAATTTAACATTTTCATTCATATCTCGTGGCCCATTATACCGAATTTGATGATTTTAAATAGCAACTCAATCAGGTTGTTAATAAACCATATTACGCAAAAACGAAGAGTCCAGCTGAATTATGGTGATGGTGTGATCGTGATTTCCACAGGCCGACTGACAGACGGTCATCTCTAAATCACTTTCTCTTGTTAAATAGATTAAGAAAATATATTGTTTTGGGGTTTACGCAATTTATTTCGATGCGTTACGGAATGACAAACTGATATGTAGTTTGGCAAAAATTAATAAATTAAATATGGAGCCGAAATTTACCTTCTTTATCAACAGTAAAATAAACGCTATACTCAAGACCCAAGAACAGTCTTAGGAGTGAACATTTCATGGCGAATCAGTGCCAAGACCATTTTGTCAGTCAACAAGGTGACTGACCGGAAAAACTATTAATGGCGAATATTATTCCAACTTATTGGGTGGTCTTACCAACATATTAGAGGAAAAACTTCCCCCATCTCTCATACAAAAAAGTTCTCTTATTATGATAATGCACTTGTATCATTTCCAAGGCAAAATTTCATGAGTTAAGGTTTAAATTGCATTCTCATCCACTGTATTTGCCAGAGTAAGTCTACTGTGGAAAAACAGTGGATTATGTGTATCGATGTAATAATTTTTGTCCTTACATTTTTTGTTTGTCCAAGGTCATGTATTTATTATACATGGAAATTATATGATTATGTGCGATTATACTTAAAACGGGCTGGATCGGGCAAAAGGGAGTGACACTTTTCATGCGAAGTCAAATATCAATATCTAGAGTATCATGAAAGCGACGGCTTTAAAGCTCTGTGTAATTCCATATACAATGCTCTTACGAAGTCACGCTGTAATTTGGATTAGCGGGCGTGGCACTTCCAATGCAAAGTAAATAGTTATTATCAAACAGCGAGTCATGAAATTTTAATTTACACTAAGTAAAAATATATCACATTCTTAAATACTGTGATAGTAAGTGCCTTGAAAATTTGTGCTTCTTCATAAATAATTAATTTAAGTCTTCGAAGCAAAAATGGGCGGATTCGTGGTAAGTTGATTCGCAGGATGAGCACGATCACATCTAAATACGATGTTCTCAATAATGAGCACAGTTTAAGTTATGCCGTTCAATATAAACGATTAGAGTTTCACAAAAATTTTGTTGTTATTGTTGTAATTGTGACCTACATTGTCGGGTTTGGAACTACTAAATTTAAATAATTGTTAACGGAAAAAAATATATAATGTGTATTAAAAAGCATTCGACTCAATAAAACGTACTGCAATATGGGATGCATTAAAAGCAAAAGGTGTACCAAAAAAATTGGTAAATTTGATTAAAGCTATGTACACCAATACCACACTCCAAGTTCGACATAATGGCATGATCAGCGAATCATTCATGACAAATGCCGGAGTTAAACAAGGTTGCCCTCTATCTCCATTATTGTTCGCCGTTGTTTTGGATAAGCTTATGACACAAGTATGCAGTAAAAGAAGGGGTATTGTCTGGTATCTCCAAAACCATCTAGAAGATTTGGATTTTGCTGACGATATGTGTCTCATATCGCACAAGTTTAACGATATACAGAGCAAAATAAACGAATTGGTTGTGTTGGCAAATAGAGTGGGACTGAAAGTAAATATTGCCAAAACACATGCAATGCGTATAAATAATACTACTGATAACCACTTTGTAGTACAAGACCAACGAATAAAATATGTTAAATCCTTCTGTTATCTAAGATGCATGATGTCGATAGATGGAGGAGTGGAAGAAGACGTGTCACACAGGTTAAATAAGGCAAGGCCGCTTTTGGTCGGTTAAATAAAACGTGGAGATGCCCCCAAATCTCGAAAAATAGGAAGATCCGTATTTTCAATGCCTGTGTGAAATCCACACTGCTGTATGGAAGCGAAACATGGCTTATGACGAGTAATATAGCGAGAAGATTGCAAGTTTTCATAAACAAATGTTTGCGCATAATATGCCGCATCTTTTGGCCTAACGTCATCACCAACATTGAACTCTGGCGACTAACAAACGAAGAGCCTATAATTCGCCAAATAGCAAGACGAAAGTGGAAATGTATAGGCCACACTTTGCGAAGACCAATTGGCAGCATCACAAGGACTGCACTGGAATGGAATCCCCAAGATAGCCGCCGCTCAGGCCGCCCGAAGAACACCTGGCGTAGAACAGTCCTACAAGAACTCAATAGCCAAAACAAATCGTTTGACGAATTAAAAGTTTTATGTAATGATAGGATAAGTTGGAATTTTCTTGTAAAAGCCCTATGTTCCCAAGTGGAATGAATAAAGGAGAAAAAAAAAATTAAATAATTTTCTATATCCTCATCTTCAACAATTTTAACCACAAACAATTGAATCAATCTTTTCATATCCTTTATACGGGATGTTTGCAACCCAGTTATTCGGATTATAATATTTTTAAAATGCAAGACTTTTTTTTTCCAGTAGTTAAATATTTTTCAATCCTCTTTTATTGTATGAACATTTCTTTTTATAAAAACAAAAAAAAAAAACGTCAAGAGTGGTTGGGTTGCTGGAGCGATGGAGGAGTGATGCGCTGGGATTTGTTGCATATTGTTTACACTTTTAAATTTTTCTGTGGTGTTGTTATGGAAATTTCTATGTACATAAGTACGTATGAGTGTTGTTGTACTTGGTGTAGTAGACTATAAGTATGTTTTTGAATATTTATGGTTAGAGATTGTTTTTTATTGTTAAAACACTTTTTTCACTTTACTTGTTTTCCGTTTTCTGTTTTTTTTTTTCTCTTTTCGTTTCGTTTTTCGTTGTCAGTATTGTAACCAATTTGTGAGGAAACATTTCTCATGCCATTGACGTGATGGTAACACTCTGTATAACATAGTCCATAATATTAGATGGAAGGATATATTACACTTTGATTGAAATGTGTTTTGGTTGAGTGAGGGATATGCAGTCGGTGTTTTAAGGGAACTATAGACAACATTCATATGTGTATGAATGTTGTATCATATCACTTTGTACCACGATTGTACCACAAAAATGCACATCATAGTGATGTTTTACTTTTTTACATTTTTAGTAGATGAAATAATAAAAATCCTTGGTTACTTGTTGAAATAGTATATGGGAAGCTTGATGCACAAACAGATGTGAGCATTTATATAGCTAAGCAGACAACGCTCAAGGGAATCAGCCGATTTCTAGCTCGAATGGCAAAGTCTTTAAAACAAATTTTATTCAACAACTTAATTTTTTTTTTCAATTATTTATTTATTCATTCTATTTCAAATTTGTATATACTGTTGCGAGCATAGAAAATGCAATGCTGGCCCCTATGATATTTGAATGCAGCTGTTTCAAAATAACGGTAACCAATTCATCTTTTCTCTTAGCTGTTTATTCTTATATTTAAGAATAAACATTTTAGTTTCTATCACTCAAAGTTGAATATTTTATATTTAATTATAAAAGAGAGAAATTATAGCGAGCAAAAGAAAAGCAAATGCAAAAGAGATAAATCTGTCTAATTTTAATGATTTGGAATCAATTTTGAAATTAGAATGAAAGTAAATATCCCTCAATATCATCACATCATTGGTTGATTCTATGCCGTTCAAGCCATTATTTGCTATGATAAAAATATTTGTTTTAATTACAGTTTTATAAGAAATTACAATTATAATTAATTTAAATAAATATGTTTAAGTACATTAAATGACTAAAGATAAATTATTCATTAAACTTATTTAGATATAGTAACTTAATATAGTTTACTAAAACTACAACAAACAAAAAAACAGAAAAACGAGGTGAATTGGATCCCGTTATTATCATGTTTTTGCTCGCACCTGTACATTATGAGATCTTATCAATTACTATTGCAGCAAATAACATAATGTAATGTAATCGAATTAATACAAGTTATTTGAAATAGTTTAAAGGTGAAATAAGTGTAAAATCTTTATATGAATGTACAATTGAAGAACTCAAATATAAATAGAAATTTTATATGTTTGGACTATTTATTATCAATGATACGAGTAGTTATCTATAAACATATTATTATCAATTCGATAATTTTCAATTAATTTAAGATGATTTCTATGCATTTTTTTATTATTGGATAAGAGCACTTGCAACATTATCAGAATACTTATTATTAAGCCATGTAATAAACGCGATTTTTTAAAAACCCTACTCCTGATGAAGAAGTAGGGTAGAATATCTCTAATATTTGTTGTTTATTACACTGTACATCCGCCATTCTGGGATTCCAAGTCAGAATTACAGGATCCACTTAGACTAATTTTATCGAATGAAATCTTCAAAATATTGTAATTTTTTCCTTTTTCAAAAAATTTTTTTGAATAACAAAACGTTTTTACATGGATATATAAATAAAAATTAGATACGATATTTTTGAAGAATGAAATGAGAGATCATCAATGGTTCTTGAGTTATGCCTGAAAAACAAAGAAAAAACAAAAAACTTAATTAAGGAAAAACAAGCAAGAAAATTATAGTCGGTATAGACCGACCATATGATACCCTATACCATGGTTTAGAGACCCTATCTTTCGGTCCAACTAATTCGATATAGAAAATAAGCATAAACCAAATTTGAGTGGCATTGTTATTAATTTTTTTGCTGCAAATATGAAAAAGTTCATATCGGGTGCTATATTTATATGGGGACTAGGTCGAAAAATGGACCGATACTGACCATATTTGGGAAAGTCACTTATATTTTGAAAAAATATATACAAACCAAATTTGAGAAAAATCTGTGCAATATTTTTGTTTTTTGATAGATTTAAGTGAAGATCGGGAAGCAGCTTATATGGGACTTATGACTAAGAATTGTCCTATAGGAATTATTTTTGGACTACTGATTAATGGTTATAATAAACACATATAAACCCAATTTGACTGAGATTTATATTATAATTTGGATCTTATGGCACTTCATGTCGGTTTCATAGGTGTCGTTTGTATGGGGGCTAGGTCTGAACATGGATCAAATTTCACCAATTTCAAAAGCGTTCATCCTATGGCCGATGAAAGCTTATATACCAAATTTCATCAAAATATATTCCTATTTGCGACCTGTAGTTTGATTACAAGCTTTACATGGACACACAGGCGGACGGACGGACGGACATTGATAAATCGACTCAGAAAGTGATTCTGAGTCGATCGGTATAATAAAAGATGGGTCTAGGTCAAATATTTTTGGTAGTTACAAACAGCAGCACAAAGTCATTATACCCAAACCACATAGTGGTATAGGGTATAAATAGTTCGGCCTGAGAACGCCAAACCCTATGAATTTTTATACCCTATACCACTATGTGGTTTGGGTATAATGACTTTGTGCTGCTGTTTGTAACAACCAAAAATATTTGACCTAGACCCATCTTTAATTATACCGATCGAATCAGAATCACTTTCTGAGTTGATTTAACAATGTCCGTCCGTCCGTCCGTCCGTCCGTCCGTCCGTCCGTCCGTCCGTCCGTCCGTCCGTCCGTCCGTCTGTGTGTCCATGTAAAGTTTGTAATCAAACTGCAGGTCGCAAATATGAATATATTTTGATGAAATTTGGTATATAAGCTTTTATCGGCAATGGGATGAACGCTGTTGAAATTGGTGAGAATCGGTCCATGTTCAGACCTAGCCCCCATACAAATTATCCATATGAAATCGACATAAATTGCCATAAGATCCAAATTGTCATATAGATCTTACTCAAATTGGGTTTGTATGCGTTCATTACATCCACTAATGAGTAGTCGAAAAATGATCCCTTTGACCCCATATAGAGCTGCTTCCCGATATTCACTTAAATCTATTAAAAAACAAAAATATTGCACTGATTCTTCTCAAATTTTGTTTGTACATATTTTTGCAAAATACAAGAGACTTTACCAAACATGATCAGGATCGGTCCATTTTTGGACCTAGTCCCTTTATAGATATAGCATCCGATATGAACTTTTTCATATCTGCAGCCAAAAAAATTAATAAAAATCCCACTCAAATTTGGTTTTTGCTTATTTCCAATGTCCAGTTAGTTGGGCCTAAGAGATAGGGTTCCTAAACGCATGGTATAGGGTATCGTATAGTCGGTCTAGACCGACTATAATTTTCTTACTTGTTTATTATACTGGCCTGTTACTTTCACCGTGTAATTCCACAGTGTAATTTTTAGATATTTATTTTGAATAATTTGCAACCGTTTTAAATGACAATTTGTAACAGTAGATCAGATAAGACACGCATATTTTAATTGGTCTATTAATACGTGAAGCTTTTGTTTTTAAAGCTCAAATGAGAACTTCTATTTAATAGGCCTTTTTCCCTTTGATCAATATGACTATTAAATAATAAAGAATGCCTTTTTATTAAAAATAGTGCCTAGATATTTTACATTATCTTTAATATGAATGTTGTCGTTCCCAAAGATTGTTTGGCGTCTTGGGAGTCCTTTCGGAGATTTATTGAACGAAAAAATTCTTATTTTCCATTTCAAAAAGTGTTTACTTCATGCCAAGTGTCCTTTTAGTTTGCTTGACGTGAGTAATGCTGTCATCCACATAATATCCTGTCTCATTTGTAAGTTAGGACCGGGAAAATAGAAGTATAAATGAAATAGAGCACTGAACCTTGGCGTAACCCAAGTAAAAATACTTCTTGGGGCCGAATTTATGAAATGTGTCCCACACTCACGCAAGATCTATGTATTAAGACGTGAAGGTACATTTTTAGTTCGATTTTTAAGCAATTTGCGGGCACGGAGGAGTGTGAAAATATGCATAGTTATAGTTCATGGGGAGGAGAAACTTAGAATGATAAAAATTTATGTTTAATCTGTCTTAAAAATATATTAAATTAAATAAAACAAGTAAGAAAATTATAGTCGGTCTAGACCGACTATACGATACCCTATACCACGCGTTTAGAAACCCTATCTCTTAGGCCCAACTAACTGGACATTGAAAATAAGCAAAAACCAAATTTGAGTGGGATTTTTATTAATTTTTTTGGCTGCAGATATGAAAAAGTTCATATCGGATGCTATATCTATAAAGGGACTAGGTCCAAAAATGGACCGATCCTGATCATGTTTGGTAAAGTCTCTTGTATTTTGCAAAAATATATACAAACAAAATTTGAGAAGAATCAGTGCAATATTTTTGTTTTTAATAGATTTAAGTGAAGATCGGGAAGCAGCTCTATATGGGGTCAAAGGGAGCATTTTTGGACTACTCATTAGTGGATGTAATGAAGGCATACAAACCCAATTTGAGTAAGATCTATATGACAATTTGGATCTTATGACAATTTATGTCGATTTCATATGGGTAATTTGTATGGGGGCTAGGTCTGAACATGAACCGATTCTCACCGATTTCAATACCGTTCATCCAATGGCCGATAAAAGCTTATATACCAAATTTCATCAAAATATATTCATATTTGCGATCTGCAGTTTGATTACAAGCTTTACATGGACACACAGACGGACGGACGGACGGACGGACGGACATTGTTAAATCAACTCAGAAAGTGATTCTGATTCGATCGGTATAATTAAAGATGGGTCTAGGTCAAATATTTTTGGTTGTTACAAACAGCAGCACAAAGTCATTATACCCAAACCACATAGTGGTATAGGGTATAAAAATTAGATACGATATTTTTGAAGAATGAAATGAGAGATCATCAATGATTCTTGAGTTATGCCTCAAAAACAAAGCAAAAACAAAAAATTTAGGTAAGAAAAAATAGTTCGGCCTGAGAACGCCAAACCCTTTGAATTTTTTATTATACTGGCCTGTTACTTTCACCTTGACTTAAAATTTCTGTTCCACAGTGTTATTATACAATACCACCACTATGTGGTTTGGGTATAATGACTTTGTGCTGCTGTTTGTAACTACCAAAAATATTTGACCTGGACCCATCTTTTATTATACCGATCGAATCAGAATCACTATCTGATTCGATTTAACGATGTCCGTCCGTGTGTCCGTCCGTCCATCCGTCCGTCCGTCTGTGTGTCCATGTAAACCTTGTAATCAAACTGCAGGTCGCAAATGTGAATATATTTTGATGAAATTTGGTATATAAGCATTTATCGGCTATAGGATGAACGCTATTGAAATTGGTGAAAATCGGTCCATGTTCAGACCTAGCCCCCATACAACTGACCCCCATGAAATCGACATAAATTGCCATAAGATCCAAATTATCATATAGATCTTACTCAAATTGGGTTTATATGCGTTTATTACATCCATTAATGAGTAGTCCAAAAATTATACCTATGGGATAACCCTTACTCATAGGCCCCATGCAGAGCTGCTTCCCGATCTGCACTTAAATTTATCAAAAAACAAAAATATTGCACTGATTCTTTTCAAATTTTGTTTGTATATATTTTTGCAAAATACGAGAGACTTTACCAAACATGATCAGGATCGGTCCAATTTTAGGCCTAGTACCCATATAGATATTGCATCAGATATGAACTTTTTCATATCTGCAGCCAAAAAATTAATAAAAGTCCCACTCAAATTTGGTTTATCTTATTTTCTATGTCCAGTTAGTTTGGCCTAAGAGATAGGGTTTCTAAACGCATGGTATAGGGTATCGTATAGTCGGTCTAGACCGACTATAATTTTCTTACTTGTTTTATGTATATGTTAGTAGCAACTTTAAATGATCACAACTCCAAAAAAATATAAAAATTAAAAAATATGTAAGTCTGGTGGAGAGCTAAAAAGAAATATCTTTCAAATAAGATGCGTTTGTTCCAAATCGGGAGAAAAGTGCTGAACAAATCATCGATCACAAGAAATGGCCTTACCTATTGATATTATAGATATCAAGTGTATTACTGCTTAAAAGTAAATCAATTGTAGAGGATCCATGACCACTTTGCATGTTTGCTGTAATGTTTTGTTAATTATTCAATCGGCTGGACCAATAATAATGGCTCGTGATAAAAGCTAAAAAAATACGGGATAAAATTGAAACTCAAAATTGCAAAAATAAACAAAACCATTAGCCTCTGAATTCACTATCATACAAATAACTAGTAAATAAAAAATTAAGAATTTTATTCTTTGCTATAATTTCAATAGGATTTTTTTTTTTTTTTTATTTAAAACATTAAAAAGCTTTGTGAAAGCAAAAAAAAAATGCCCTTTTTATATCTGCCTGCCAGAAATTAATAACAATGCCACTCAAACTTATTTAATTTTTTATTCAAAATTTAGTTAATATTTTTTTAAATTAGATAAACTAGGCATATATGTAAGTACAGTTTGGTGCAAAAGTGAGGCAATGTTTGAAATAAAAAGATTAACTATATTTTTTGCATGGTATTTATTAAACAAATTAAAAACTATTTACATAAACAAAAATATCAATCCTTAAAAAATAAAAAACAATAAAAAAAATTAATTCATAACTTAAGTATCTAACAAATTAACAATTGCATAATTCGGGACATTGCCTCACTTTTGCACCAAGCTGCTGTTGATCTAAATTTAATAGTTTATTCAATACATCTTTGCTTTTTTCAACTGAGTCATTCATTTTGGAATGAATTTGTACAGATTAGATACATAAACCACAGTAATTTGCTTCCATTCAGCCTGTACCCTCTCCTACAGTTCACTAATGCTCTTCGGGGCCTCTTCGTAATCTGCCAGCCGACGTTTTTAATAAGCCCACATATTTTCGATCGGGTTGAGATCAGGGATCTGCGCTGGCCACACCATGATCCCAACCATCTGTGAACTTAGCCATTCCTTGACGATTTTCGCTGAATATTTGAGGTCGTTGTCATGACGGAAGATGACATATTCAGGTCTACCTGAAGTTTGGGCGATAGCTAAAGGCAAATTCTCTTGCAAAATGAGAATATCGTTTTCCCTTATCATTATGCTATCGATCCGTATAAGTGGGCCTACACCAGTTGGTGTTATACATCACCAAACCAAGAGAGAACCACCTCCATGCTTTACAGTTTGAGTTACACGTGCTGGGTTTGGTGTGGTCAATGGTTTGTCCCAATACCAAACTTGTCCATCTAAAATTAATATTTTATGCAAAGGTTACTGCATCATTTGATTTAAATTAATCTGCATATGTAAAAAATATATTCGATATTGGGAAGGTAGAGTGTTATCTTTCTTATATATTGAGAGAGACGAGTCAATAGATTCTGCTTGTAAATGCCATGGAGGATGTGTCGAATTTTTTGATCAAGGAATATTAATTGAAAGATCTAATTTTGTGGAGGAACTAATTGTTTTAAATAGAGCAGTTTTAATTTTACAGGTGTTTTTTTTTTTTTGATTTGGCGTAATTTCCGCTAATTTTTTGTAGAGTATTGTTTTCCTCCATTATGTTATTAATTGGGGAAATTCGAACATAGCGAGTGGCTGTGTTTAAAACCGTGCTATACCACTCCGTGGTTTGGGTATAATGACTTTGTGCTGCTGTTTGTAACAACCAAAAATATTTGACCTACACCCATCTTTAATTACACCAATCTTATCAGAATCACTATCTGATTCAATTTAACGATGTCCGTCCATGTAAAGCTTTTAATTAAACTGCAGGTCGCAAATATGAATATATTTTGATGGAATTTGGTATTTAATCTTTTATCGGCCATGAGATGAACGTTATTGAAATTGGTGAGAATCGGTCCTTGCCATATTGCCATAAGATCCAAATTATCATACAAATCTTAGTCAAATTTGGTTTTTATGTATATATTACATCCATTAATCAGTAGTCCAAAAATGATCCCTATTAGACAACTCTTAGTCATAGGCTCCATATAGAGCTGCTTCCCGATCTTCACATAGATCTATCAAAAAACAAAAATATTGCACTGATTCTTCTCAAATTTTGTTTGTATATATTTTTGCAAAATACAAGAGACTTTACCAATCATGGTCACGATCGGTCCATTTTTGCGCCTAGTCCCCATATAGATAGATATAGCATCTGATATGAACTTTTTCATATTTGCAGCCGAAAAAATTAATAAAAATCCCACTCAAATTTGGTTTATGCTTATTTTCTATATCCAGTTAGTTGGGCCTGAGAGATAGGGTCTCTAAACGCATGTTACAGGGTATCGTATAGTCGGTCTAGACCGACTATAATATTCGATATAATCAAACAATTTATTATGTTCAAGAGAATGTTTGAGCTAGGATTTAATTTGGAATATTATAAACATTTTATGATGTTTAGCCGATTTAATAAAGTTTTGGTCAGGCATTCAATGTGGGTATTCCAATTAGGTGTTCTATTGAAATGAACGCTCAATAATGCCACTCAAAATTTATTTTATTCTTATTCCCTTTATCAAATTGGTTGACTCTAATACTCTTTCTATAAACTCATAGTAAAAGGTATCGTATAGTCGTTCTAGACGGACTATAATTTTCCTATTTGCTATACCATACACCACCATGTGGTTTGGGTATAATGACTTTGTGCTGCTGTTTGTAACTACCAAAAATATTTGAGCTAGACCCATCTTTTATTATACCGATCGACTCAGAATCACTTTCTGAGTCGATTTAGCGATGTCCGTCTGCTTTCTGTGTGTCCATGTAAACTTTGTAATCAAACTACAGGTCGCAAATAAGAAAATATTTTGATGAAATTCGGTATATGAGCTTTTATCAGCCATAGGATGAACACTGTTGAAATTGGTGAAATTCGGTTCATGTTCAGACCTAGTTCACACACAAATGACCCCTATGAAATCGACATAAATTGCCATTAGAATCAAATTATCATATAGATCTCATTCAAATTGGGTTTGTATGTGTTTATTATCTATAATATTAATATGCTAGGCGATTTCTTGTGACCGATGTTTTGCTCTTCCGTTTTATCCGTTTTATTTGAAAAGTATTTCTTTTTCCCTTTATTTTGAGTAAATTGCATTTAAAGTTGCTACTAACACATACATAAAACAAGTAAGAAAATTATAGTCGGTCTAGACCGACTATACGATACCCTATACCATGCGTTTAGAGACCCTATCTCTTAGGCCAAACTAACTGGACATAGAAAATAAGATAAACCAAATTTGAGTGGGATTTTTATTAATTTTTTTGGCTGCAGATATGAAAAAGTTCATATCGGATGCTATATCTATATGGGCACTAGGCCTAAAATTGGACCGATCCTGATCATGTTTGGTAAAGTCTCTTGTATTTTGCGAAAATATATACAAACAAAATTTGAAAAGAATCAGTGCAATATTTTTGTTTTTTGATAGATTTAAGTGCAGATCGGGAAGCAGCTCTACATGGGGCCTATGAGTAAGGATTGTCCCATAGGGATAATTTTTGTACTACTCAATAATGGATGTAATAAACGCATATAAACCCAATTTGAGTAAGATCTATATGATAATTTGGATCTTATGGCAATTTATGTTGATTTCATAGGGGTCATTTGTATGGGGGCTAGGTCTGAACATGGACCGATTCTCACCAATTTCAACGGCATTTATCCTATAGCCGACAAAAGCTTATATACCAAATTTCATCATATACTCATATTTGCGATCTGCAGTTTGATTACAAGGTTTACAAGGACACACAGACGGACGGACGGACACACGGACGGACTTCTTTAAATCGAATCAGATAGTGATTCTGATTCGATCGGTATCAAATATTTTTGGTAGTTACAAACAGCAGCACAAAGTCATTATACCCAAACCACATAGTGGTATAGGGTATAAATATACATATGCTATGTATGTATTATTAAATTTTTTAATGTGTTTGTTAATGTGTTTGTTATCTTCATTCACAATAATAATAAACCATAATAGTGTTGGTTCGTGAATTGGCTAAGTTGAAAAATAAAGCTGCCTAGAAATTGCACTCGAATTTCGAGCGCTGGAATCTGCTAGTATCCATTAATCAGTAGTCCAAAAATAATCTCTTTAGGGTCATAGGCCCATTATAGAGCTGCTTCCCGATTTCACTTAAATCTATCAAAAAACAAAAATATTGCACATATTTTTCTCAAATTTGGTTCGTATTTAGTTTTGCAAAATATAAGTGAATACCAAATATGGTCAGGATCGGTCCATATTTCGACCTAGTCCCCATATAAAAATAACATCCGATATGAACTTTTTCATATTTGCAGTCAAAGCAATTAATAACAATGCCACTCAAATTTGGTTTATTCTTGTTTTCTATATCGAATTAGTTGGACCGAAGAGATAGGGTCTCTAAACCATGGTATAGGGTATTGTATAGTTGGTCTAGATCGACTATAATTTCTTACTTGTTTTTTTATTAACTATTTAAACTGTGTTGCTGTGTTTTTGATTCAACTCATTAGAAGCTCTGCTTTCCACATACTCGTACAACATTTACCGACGTCAACGTCAACTGAAATATTAATTTACAAAAAAAGGTTTTTATTTGTATTGCACTTTTGTAAAGAATATTTTGAAAAATATATAAAAATTTTTCCCAATTATTAATTTGAAAATAATACTGTTGTTCTTTTGTAAGTTCATGTGACGATATGATATACATTTCATTCTCAAGAGATTTAATATAAAAAAAATTTAAATCTTGTTAAATCAAACAACGACATTTATTAAACTAAAACGAATTGTATTCGAATGTCAATATTATACTCAAGACTCTTGCCAGATTTTAATACGAATACATAGAAAGGTACTTCATTTATAAACAAATTTCTAAAGTGTTTGCGTATTTTACAAATCATATTGACAATATGTGATTTTTGCTATAAACTGTGAAATTTACATACTTAATTTCAACGTCTGGCCCATAACTTATTAATAACAGTGGCCGCATATGTTTTACATTTCTAAGATATTAAAAAAAAAAAATTTAACGAACTGAAGATGTGGGACAAATCTGCTATTATTATCAACAATCAATAATTTTTCATTCAGAATGTTTTGTTCAAGCAATAACATTATTCGGACTACAATGTTAAAGTTATTAATTAAGTTGACAGTAATAATTGTAGTTGTACAACGAGGTTGTGCTGATATTTGAACTTTATTATAGGGATCGACTTAGAATCACTTTCTGCAACGATTTAGCGATGTCCATCCGTCTGTTGCTCTGTCTGTCCGTCCATCTATGTGTCCTTGTAAACCAAAATACAGGTCGCAAATATTAATATATGTATTTTAAAGAAATTTTGCATATAAGCTTTTACCGACCATAGGATGAATGGTTTTTAAATTAGTGAAAATCAGCGTATGTTCAGACCTAGGCCCCATACAAATAACCCCCATCAGACCGATTAAAATGGCCATAAGGAACAGAACATCGTATACAATGAGGTATGGTCTGACCACCTCCGAATAGTGCTATAAGTTCAAGTTAATATAGATGACGGATGCAAAATAAATCCAAATTTGTTGCCAAATTACATTGGAAAAATGAATACTTATCACAATATCACATGAAGATTAGAGAATGTTTGAAGATGGCAAAAAACCAAAAAGAATCCCTGGAATTTGGAGATATATCTACAGTAGTAAAGGAGGTATATAAAATGATCTATAAAGAAGGCTTAAAATTTCATCAAAAACAAAAGTGGTTCAATGCTAAATGTCGCAATGCGAGAAAAGCTTCTTTTAAATGGCTGCGTAAATTCAGAAAAACCGGAAGCAAAGAAAACAAAGACAAATATTTAAAAGCAAATAAAAGATTTAAAGCAATTTGTAGGGAAGAAAAATTAAAGTATCTATTGCACTTAGAACAAAAGATAGATCAAGTTAATAAAGTAAAGTAAAGATTGGAGAAAAATTACTAAGGAAATAAGAAATGGTGATGAATTTCCAAGAATAACGATACCAGCAGAAGAGCTGAAGTCATATTTTCAACAACTGTTGAATCCAATACAAAACGCAATAGATTTACAATATACTTACCCATAACGAACAATGAATGAAAAATTAAAAAATTTAATTTAATGTGTTCAGATAAATTATTATTTTACTTTTTATGAAATTTTTATTTGAACACAAATCAATAAATCCATAAAGCTTATTAAATTCAATACACATTCGTCTAAGCGGATCACCGCTCGCATAATATGATCTATAAAACTGGACACAGATAAGGGTGAGAAGAAACATGTTGGCCGCTGTGTGATATTCAATAATTTCTTTGTAAGGGAGATCTACGCCCATTTATCCGATCCCGTCCAGTAACATCACGGCCCCTTACATTAATAGCAGATAGCGTCATACAAATTTGCAAAGATTCCTCTATTATAGTATTCGAGATATTTTATAATGAATAATTCAGCACGGCTACTCACACTACTAACCTGTGAAATTACGAAAAGCATCATTAGTCTTCCCTTTTATATTACTCATTTTGCATGGGAGGTGATACACCCACTTATTTTTCCAGGGAATTTTTTAATTCAACAAATGAAAAATCATTAAAATCGATCCAGTCGATCTTGAGTTATAAATAGTGTTAATAAAGTTAAGTACAAGTTTTCCCACAAAGTCAACACAAAATATTTTTTGGCAAATTAAGGATCGGAAAGAGGAGGGAAGCCCTCGCAGATTTGGTACAGACGATAATATTGCATGTGTTGTAACAAGTATTTATTGTTAGTAAGTAGAAGTAACAAATACAATTTAAACGGAAGCAATTGAAAATTGTCACTCACTACCACCACTATGTTAACACATATTTACGTGTGTGTATGTGTGTAGTTTAGAATTCAATTTGAATTTGTGGCATGTGTAAATAACAAATAGAATTTAGATAAAACGTGCTTATATAAATATTTACCTTCAATTGATATGTCAGACGCAGATATTGAAAGGTACATATTCATTAAGAATTGACTGCTGGATTTTTGCCACACATATTACATTCAACGAATGAATTCCCCGATCTCGTTTAAGTATTGCATAAATCAAAATATTTAAAAAATTTTTTTAATACTATACCAAAAGTTTAAGGACTTAAGAAAAATTAAAGCATTTCGAAAAGATCTCTCAAAAGATGTCTCTCAGGTTCTAAATATAAAAGTCCTTTTAGGGCTAAAGTAAAAAGTTTAGTATTCTAAAGTCTGAAGTATAAAAGTAAATCAAGGACAAAACTTAAAGCACAAATTAACACAATTAGGGACGAACTTCTTTGTCACAGTAATTTATTTCATCCAGTTACTGAGAGTTTTATAAAACAATTACAAATTAATGAGAGTTATGCGTTTTTATATGACAACCATCTGAACAAGAACTGAGTTAGGGTCCGGTCGAACAAGAACATGATCGTCTGATGACTTGTCATGGCACACTATATCGAGTCCACTGCAAAGTAGTAGTAGGATGATGGTAGGACGGTTGCAGGATGATGTCAAGATGATGGTAGAACGATCGTAGATAAGATGAACGCTGGATGATGATAGGACAAGCGCTAGATGATGGTAGGATGATGCAGGCCAATAGAAGGGTTTGTAAGTGAACTATTACAGCACAGCATGATGTAGCACGAAAGATTATGGAAAGCTGTGTACAACTTACAATAACATCATACGCTACATTTTCAGCCTTAGAAAATTTGATCATGTGTCCCAGTACTCATGTCGTGTATTGAATATCTCTTTTTGTAATTACCTTAAGTTAAAAAATCTCATATTTCTACACAAGATTATTATGACTAGGGAACCAAATTATCTTTTTCAACGTTTACAGTTTGCAAGATCGACTAGAGGAAACTCCATAATACAATTTCGACACCGTGACCATTCTTCTGAGTGTCAATTCTTTATTTTAACTATTCGTCTCTGGAACCAACAACGCAATACATTATAGGAAATTATGGTTTCAACATTTTTCGTAATTTTTTGTCTTAATTTTTATT
Organism: Cordilura impudica; assembly: GCA_963682025.1. Taxonomy (NCBI): domain Eukaryota; kingdom Metazoa; phylum Arthropoda; class Insecta; order Diptera; family Scathophagidae; genus Cordilura; species Cordilura impudica. The sequence continues at coordinate 154,254,209 of OY821520.1, forward strand.
AAATGCCGATATCTTAAAGTAATTTAATTCATCATAATATGCAGTATGTTTTTAATATTGTTTAAAGATTTTGTTATATATGTAATTTTATTTTAAGTAGAATTAATTTATTTATATACAGGGTGCGGCTAAAGTAACTATATGATTTGTTTTTTAAATAACTATTGAATGGAATGAAAAAAACAAAAAAATTTATGATAAAAAGAAAGTTTATTTTATGTTATTTTTTTTACATTAATTATGAAAAATAATATCAGTTAAATGAGAACCGTTTTCTCTAACGCAAAAATGTGCTCTTTTTATGGCATTTTCCATAACTTTGTTGAGTGTTTCTTGTGGTATACGATCAATTTCTTCTTGAATGTTGTCCTTTAGTTGCTGCAAGGTTTGGGGCTTATTCACATAAACTTTGTCTTTGAGATAGCCCCACAAGAAAAAATCCGGTGCAGTGAAAATGCGCTTCGTCGGTCATCATTAAATTTGACAAAAAATTTTCATTTTGATCAACGAGATTTAAAACTGCTCTAGCATATTCTAAGCGCAATACGAAGTCCTCAGGATTTAGTTTTTGGACTACTTGGATTTTGTAAGGAAAGAGGTGCAAATCGTGTTTAAAAATTCGCCGAAGAGTGCGGTCAGAAAGCTGCAACTGGGAAGATCGTCTTCTCGTTGATGTCTGCGGATTTTCTTCGACGCTCTGTCGCACAGCATCAATATTTTCGGCCGATCTGCCAGTTCGAGGTCTGCCCGTACGTCTTGAATCTCCGACAGTCCCATATTCAGCAAAATTATTCACCAACGAACGAATGGTTGGACCCGTTGGAGCAGTTCTTACACCATAAAATCTTCTGTATGCACGTTGAGTATTAATTATCGAACGATGATTTTCAATGAATAGAAAAACAATCTTAGTTCTTTGCGCAATTGTATAGCGTTCCATTTTTAAATATTCTCCCAAGTTTAATTTCTGAAATAGGAAAAAAGAAAAAGTTAAATACTCGCAAGCAAAGAAGTTACAATTGTTTTACATCATATAGTAACTTTAGCCGCACCCTGTACAATGTCTGTTTAACTTGTCTGATTGTAATACTGTAATTTATAAGATATTGTGTCTTGTTGTATTAGAAATTCAAATTTTATAAAATAAACTATACTAAATAAACTAAACTAAATAGTTTTAGGCTTATGTACATTTGTTGTTAAAAAAAATTTTATGTATCCTTATTATACCGATCGACTCTGAAGCACTTTTTGAGTTGATTTAGCGATGTTCATTTTTCCGTCTGTCCAGCTATTTAGTCATAGTTCGCATAGAAAGCTGATTCCCGATATCACTTATATCTATCAAGAAGCAAAAATATTGCATAGATTTTTAAATTTGGTTTATACATGTTTTTGAGAAACATATGTGTTCATGATCGATTAATTTTTTGACCTAGTCCCATATATAAGAATAATTAATAACAATACCACAAATTAGTTTTATGATTATATTCTTTTCTATAGCACCAGCAAAGTTGGATCCAAGATCTCTATAACTTTCTTACTAGTGTGGATGTATCTATGCTGTTAATAATATATTTTCGAATTTAGCTATTAAATAAATATATGTATGTATATGTTTTTATATTTTTTGACATGTATATACATTTGAGTCTGAGTATAAAACGAGACTTTTGACGTAGATTTTGGAAAGCATAAAAATGCTTGGTAACAAATCGATAAAATACGACCGACTCTACACGAATTTTACGACAAAATCAACAGTAAAATTATACGCTCCAATTTATGTACGATCTTGTACAGATCTTTGTTAAAATCCAAACTGCGGAATGATGACAATTTTATTAACAACCTAATTTCAGGTTTACCAAAATTTTTAAAATTTTCTTTTCGAACGAAATAAAAAGAATTATAGTTTAAGAAGATTGAAGAAAATTTATGTTATGGCGACATTTTATTTGAGCCAAATTTTTCTAAATATATATCCACAGCGTTGCTTCCAAAATTACCCCATCAAGATTCATTGAAATCCATCCACACAGTAGCACATTTTTCAAATTCAAAATCTTGAACCAATTGAGATCCCCAAAATCTGAAAGCTTATGATAGTAGAATAAAAACCCTAGGTGGGTTTTGAATTATCAGCTAAGGTTTTTTTGAAATTCATTTTTGAAATTTTCGACTGGGAGGATGATTTTAGTACATTTTTCAAAAAACATGTACTGATTCTTAAGTCTATATCTCGTGAACTATTCAAAATATTGCTTTTCTCTCTTCATCAAATTTTTACCTCTTAATTAGATCTAAAAATTTTGCCTTGAGATAAAATCAAAAAAACAACAACATCTTACTCAAAACAGCAAAACTGTCAAAAACGTAAAATTTCGTCATATTTTTCTAAGGTTTTTCACACTTATTTCAGAAATTGCTACGAACTCGACCAGAGAATATATATGCAAAAAGATAGCCAAAAGTAAAACAAACAACTCTTCTTAACAAGCCGATTTCATTTGATGACTCCTTCACATAATTATAGCCCCACAAAGTCATCAAAAATTCAATAAAGGACCATGAAATCACTTTATGTTTATCGAAATTAAAAATTCTATGCTTTTTTAAAAGAAATAGGTACTAAATAGAAATAAATAATGAAAATGTTTGGGGCCCTTTGAGTTTTTTATTGAAGACATGTCGCAGCGACATATGCACCGAGTAAATACTGTCAAAAGTTTTACAGCGTTAACGACGAAAACTCTTGCACCTACTGCAACAACATAAAAGGATTAGCCAATGGAATGGGATTAGAATATATCGCTGAAGACTGGCGACTGTTCATCGATAGCTCAGTCACTAGCTTAAAAGCAGTGTTACTGCTTAAAATGAACCTGAAGCCATCAATGCCTTTAGCATTTAGCACAGACTTAAAGGACTGCTATGCAACAATGGAAATTTTGCTAAATGACCTTATATACGCAGATCATTTATGGAAAATTTGTTGCGACCTTAAAGTTGTCAATATTTTGCAAGGCATAAAGGGTGGATGGCCAAAGTATTATTGCTTTCTGTGCCATTGTGACACACGAGCAAAAGTCGATCACTATTCGCACACTTGGGAAAAACGAAAATCAGGAGTAAAAGGTGCCACTTTAGACATGTCACTAATAAAAAATAAAAGTGACATGTTGTTGCCACCGCTGCTATTAACTAGGGCATAACGAAGAAGTTTATAGAGACGGTAACAACGTATTTCACTGCCTTAAGAAAATTTTTCCAATACTCAGTGATCAAAAAATTAAAGCCGGTAATGTACTTCTTAACTAATCTCTTAAAATTTTTATTTAATTTTCGTGCATTTTTTTTTTTTTTTTGCTTAAGACAGGTGTACTGAATGGACGAGACATTCGAAAGTTGCTAAAAAGTGAAGATTTCAATATGGTTTTGCAAGGAAACGACTTAATTGCTTGGTATGCATTTAAGGCAGTTATAGAAAGAGTCTTAGGAAAAAATCGAGTCGAAGAATGGAAAGTTTTAGTAAAAAAATATGCTTAAGTCATTCCAAGCAATCAGTGTAACCATGACATTAGAACTTCACTTTTTAAATAATCATTTGGCAGAGTTCGAAAAACAATTGCCAACAGAATCTGATGAGCAAGGTGAGCGCTTCCACCAAGTAACCATTCCGATGGAAAAGCGGTTCAAAGAGAAAAAATAGATGCGATGATTAAGGAAGTATGCTGGTCCAGCCATAAAGTATTTTCATACGAAAATAAAGCTAGCGAAACGGTCGGAAACATGATTTCAGATGATGAGACTAGCTCCGAAAGCGACGACTAAAGTTCAGTATATATTTAAAAAGAGAGAAGTGTCCTTAGTTTTTATTCCTTATGTTCAAAATCATCAATTTTTCAAAGTATCTGTTGTAAAATATTTGAAGTGTCCTTATATTTTCTATCATCAACAATAAAAATCTATGATGAAATTTTACGATTTTTTGACAGGTTTTTTTTTTCTTGAGTTAGATGTTGTTGTTTTTTGATTTTATCTCAAAGTAAAATTTTTAGATCTGATTAAGAGCTAAAAATTTGCAGAAGAGAGACAATATTTCAAATAGTTCACGAGATATGGACTTAAGAATCAGTACATGTTTTTTGAAAATTGTACTAAAATCAAAAATGAATTTAAAAAACCTTAGCTAATAATTAAACCCAGCTAGGTTTTTTCTTCTACCATCATAAGCTTTCAGATTTTGGGGGTCTCAATTGGTTCAAGATTTTAGTGCTGCACTGTGTAATTAACTGTGTCAATTCTATTATCATTAAAAGTCTATAATATTTATAAAGTATTATCTACTCATATTGATTAATTTCAAATAAAATCATCAAGCCTATCTACTGCAACAATGCGAATAGTAGGAATTGTTAAAAAAGGTATATAAATTAACTAGCAGATTCCAGCGCTCGAAATTCGAGTGCAATTTCTAGGTAGCTTTATTTTTCAACTTAGCCAATATTCACAAACCAACACTTTATGATTTATTATTATTGTAAATGAAGGTAACAAACGCATTAACAAATTTAATAAAACACACATAGCATATACATAGTTTTATGTATGTATTAGTAGTAACTTTTAATGCAATTTACTCAAAATAAAGGAAAAAATTTAAAAATCTGTAAATCTGCAAAACGGCTAAAAAGAAATGCCTTTTAAATAATATACGTTTGGTCAAAATCGGAATAAAACTGTAGAACAAAACAGCAGTCACAAGAAATCGCCTAGCCTATTAATATTATACATATTGTAGACGGTAGTTGATTCAAATTTTTTAAATAAGCGTAACACTGAAAAGTTATATTTTTGTAAATAACTAAAATTATATATAAGACGACGATAGGTTTCACAGTGTGCACCAAAATAAAACGCATATCAGGTATTCCTTCACTTCATCGGAATGTACTTCATTTTCATACAAATGTATATATTGCTTACAGAACTATTAAAGACTTCATTTAATTCATTTTCGCACAACTAATACATCCATAACAATTGGTTTCATGTTGATAGAAACGTGAATTGCGGTTTCTGTCATTACACAGTTAAGTTCGTTTAATGAGTTCATAATAAAAAAGTAATTTTTTTAGAAATTCATTCAAATTAAAACTCAGTCTAACGATACCCTAAAAAACGGATTAAACTCAACCATTTATATTTCAAATGTCGTTAATAATTCAAATTTTAGTAACGCTTTAAATGTTCACAAGACAGCAAAACTATTATAATTTTTAATTTAACCTAATACACAACTTTTATTAATTTATTTTTTAATTTTTAATATTTTGAAATGCAAATTTTTATATTTTTTTTTACTTTTGTTTTTCTGAAAAAATATAAAAATCAACCAAAAAATTTGGGAAAAACAATTAAAAAAATTTTTAGCATATAAAATTAAGGCCAAATATTTAGTTCACTTTTTTTTTGGAAACGAAGCTCACTTTTTTGCCTATATTAAAAAATAAAAATAAAAAAACTTTTACTCTAAAAATAAAATTTTAAATTTAAAAGAAAACAAGTAAGAAAATTATAGTCGGTCTAGACCGACTATACGATACCCTATACCATGCGTTTAGAAACCCTATCTCTTAGGCCCAACTAACTGGACATAGAAAATAAGCAAAAACCAAATCTGAGTGGGATTTTTATTCATTTTTTTGGCTGCAGATATAAAAAAGTTCATATCGGATGCTATACCTATATGGGGACTAGGTCCAAAAATGGACCGATCCTGATCATGTTTGGTAAAGTCTCTTGTATTTTGCAAAAATATATACAAACAAAATCTGAGAAGTATCAGTGCAATATTTTTGTTGTTTAATAGATTTAAGTGAAGATCGGGAAGCAGCTCTATATGGGGTCAAAGGGATCATTTTTGGACTACTCATTAGTGGATGTAATGAACGCATACAAACCCAATTTGAGTAAGATATATATGACAATTTGGATCTTATGGCAATTTATGTCGATTTCATATGGGTAATTTGTATGGGGGCTAGGTCTGAACATGGACCGATTCTCACCAATTTCAATAGCGTTCATCCCATGGCCGATAAAAGCTTATATACCAAATTTCATCAAAATATATTCATATTTGCGACCTGCAGTTTGATTACAAGCTTTACATGGACACACAGACGGACGGACGGACGGACGGACGGACATTGTTAAATCAACTCAGAAAGTGATTCTGATTCGATCGGTATAATTAAAGATGGGTCTAGGTCAAATATTTTTGGTTGTTACAAACAGCAGCACAAAGTCATTATACCCAAACCACATAGTGGTATAGGGTATAACAATCGTTCCAGGAAAGACTAGTTCGCAAGGATCAATATGTTGCACTTGAATTAATTCTTTGACATTACTTCTATATGCTTTTGATACACTCCTCACACTGAGCACAGAGTACATTATCACTTTGTCATTACGTTTATAATGCGTTGAAAATATTATTTGCGACCACCTAAAATGATGTCCGTCTGTCCGTCTGTCCGTCTGTCCGTCTGTCCGTCTGTTTGTTGAAATCACTCTCATTCACAAAAAAAATTTACCTGGGATGAAATTAGAATAGTATTATCTGTTATTGTTTCGAGCAGGTTGGAATTGAATTTGGAGCCTCTAATCGAGAATTGACGTACAAAAATAAAACGATACTCCGATAAAATTTCATATAAAATACTAATAAAATATGTATACGTAACAAAACATGTCTAACGAACATGTTGAACGAATGTTTATCGATGAGACAAGGAGATGGTCATGCTCTTACTCTTTTTAAACAAACAAAAATATAATTGTTTTTATTTACACTGAAGTTAATTAAAAAAAAAAACACGAAAATAAATAAGATTTTTGTTACATTTCTTAATAATTTTAAACATCATTGTACAAAATCTATTCATTACAATGTAAAATTTTGCCATTTTTGTCTCTTAGTATTGTCAATCTTGCTTATAATATTGTGTTTAGAAAACGGATGGAGTGTATCAAAGATCCGACTCAGCTGAATTTAACACTTTTGCCTGTTTTGTTTTAAATCTTCTTTATATATATATTTATGCTCATCTCTGACACACTGGCTGACTCCTTAACGCCGTATGAATAATATTTATTTTCATAATATGTATAATCACTCGTACTTCTAAGTATTATATAATTACTCTGGTCTACAAATTTAAGGAACAAACTGACTGCATAAACGAAGCATGTTTTTTTAACTAATCTGGGTGTGCTGAATCTGGCATAAAAATTGGGATATCACGTCTTGTTCATTTTTTATCGCATGCTGACAATACCGTAAAACAGTCAATACTGGCACTACAATTTCACAATTATTAATTTGACAGAAGCCCACATTCATTCTAAATCTTCATAATAGTAGCGTTTAAGCATGTCAGGGAGATCGCGTGTTACTGATTCAAGCTATTTTTGCTTTGTGTGTGGAAAACAAAACATTTCAAATAAACCATTAATTGATCCAAATGACGTTCTTCTTCCGCCGCTGCACAAAAAATTTGGCTTTTTAAGAACTTTTTCCAGGCTCTGGACAAAGATTGTGCAGCATTTAAATATTTGTTAACGGTTTTCCTAAAATTTCATATGCTAAAATCAAAGAAGGCATATTTGTTGCCCTCAGATCAGGAAGCTATTGAATGATGACAATTTTTCACAATGTTTATTGGAGAAAGAATATGCAGCCTGGAAATCTTTCAAGAGCATCGTGGACAGTTTTTTTGGAAACAATAAGAGTGAAAACTACACACAAATTGTTGCTGAATTAATGAAAAACAAGTAAGAGTGTTAAATTCGGTTGTGCCGAATCTTTGATACCCTCCACCTCGGTTTGAGTCTTGATAATAAATGTAAATGAATTTGTTAAACTTAATACCAAATTATTTCAGCAAATTCTTTGGGTTGGTTTTCGTCTTTTCTATTATTTCGGATTTATTTCGGTGTTTGCTTTTTGGTCATCGTGGTTGCTGATCGGCATGCATTTAGATTATATACCTATATGCATGCGTTTCCGGTTATATGACATAATTTCTCGTTTAATTTAGTTTTTGCTAATTAAATAGCTCGCCCTAACCTCCATTGCAAAGGTAATGGTTGTGTAGGGAGGCTATATGCATTAAATCGTGCTAATTGGAGATGGCTGTATAGTTTCTTTTAACTGGCCAAATATTTCTTCATTGCGGCCATATAGGTCGGATGGAGTAACAAAATAATAACCAAAAAAAAAAAAAACTTTCAATTTTTTTATTAAAAATTGCCATATTTGGAAAACATAGAGAATAAATTTATAATAATAAATATTCAAATTAGGGATGCCAAACCCAAAAAACCAAATGTCCCAAACATTTTAAATAAAATTATTTGTTCTCTTTATTCTCTGAAAAACTTCAAATTTTCATCCAAAAAAATTGTGAAAATTTATATATAAAAAATAACATTCTCATCAAATTGCGTTTATTTATGTATGTTTATTTATGTTCGCAATTCTTAAATATCATTTGACGTTTTCTAAAATTCATTGAATTTAATTTAATGTTTTCTGTAGTGTGATTCTGTAAATTTCAACGATCCGACAATCGCAAAATATATCGACAGCTATTGTTGTTTGCACTAAGGATTAAGTGATTCACTAAGTACATACATCTTAACGACAGTCGACAAATCTATTTCTCTATTTATTTAAATTGTAAATGAGTGGCATCTCTGTTAAAATAAGCGAAAAACACAAAGAAGAATAGAAAAAACGAATTACTTCGTGTTTGACAGGATGATTTTATGTTTATGTTTAATATCTCTATTTTTTTTTTACTAATATTTCTGTTTATTTATTTGAAAATGAAATAATGAATTGAATATGCTATTTCATTTTTTTATTTATATAAAAAAGTTTTTTAATAGAAGCAAAATATTTTCACTATTTTATGATTTCCATTTATGTATGACGACATTTCAACCTAAAAATTTAAGTTTTTATCGATTGAAAAAACAACACAAAAATGGTTGTCGTTTAGATAACAACAACAGCTGACTTTAACAATAGCGAATATCGTATAAAAATTTTACTGATAATTTTGCTTTTCTTTTTTAACGATTCGACAATCGTTAAAAGTAGTTACTGAAAAGCTATTCATTTCTCCTGAATGCCAATATTTTTTTTTAATGTAAACATTTTTTAAATGTAAACATATTTGGTGTTTGTTTTGGAATTTCAATTTGTGTTTAACGAATAAAATTTATATGTATATTAAAGATGCAATTGATGTCTTCTAAATTTAAAATTATTATTGAAATAAAAGACCAGCCCGTGTATACTCTTAACATTGTTATGTATAATATCTATTTGAAAATATTGACATTCATGTTAAAATAGAAATAATTATTGCAAAGCTAATTAGAACAAAAATTGTGGCGCCATCTACTGTGGCATAGTCACGCTGAGCAAAATTAAGTTACACTCTGTTAATGCAAAAGAAATGTATTTTCCCCACAACAAAATATTGCAGAATTTTATGTAAATAAAATAATATACCGATTTATTTCTAACATGCAGTTACTATGAATATACATACATACATATATATAATATATGTATATTATTTGTATTATTTAATATGTGTATGTATGTATATATAAATATTACACACAAAAAATACAACATCAAACGTTATTTTTGTGTTTTTCTCTTTAAATAAATTAATACATAAAATTTTTTTTTGCTAAATTTATATTGTTTTCTTTTTATTTACAACTAGGTATTTTAGCATTATTTGCTTTAGATGCTGGTGAATTTTTACTCCCTTTATATTAACTCGTAGTGTCTGCTTGTCGAAAAAATTTTGGATCGATTTGAACCCCTTTCCCGTGACCCAATCGATCTGAATCTTTGCAGGCAGGCTCGTGGCAATGACAGAAATGATCTAGTAAATTTTTTTAGTGATGCCAAAACAATGGAAACTTTTAAATTTTTCTACCAGAGTTGAAAAAAAATATACAAAGGGTTAGTTTTTATTATATTATTACCACAACGACCACAAAAACAACAAGTCCAGCTATGACAACAATATAATATTTAGAATAACAACAAGAACACTATAGAAACATCATATTTTTCATTTTTTTTTTTTTACTTTTTCTAAGATTTCCCTGAACCTGTTCCACCGATTTTAATGATTTTTGAAATAGAAATCTTCCCATGAATTTGGAGAATCATTTTCACTAAAAATTATCACCTTAGCTATACTATTGAGGGCGTGATCGTGACAAGAACAACATAGAAAATTATATTTTTTCAAGACTTTTTTTAGTCCTTCATTCAAATCTCGGGCCCTAATCGACGGATTTGGACGATTTTAAATACCAAACTTTTCAGCATGTTAGTAAATCATTTTTTATATCAGCGAGCACTCTAGCTGCCCGATTGATGCCGCCATCGTGATTTCCACAGACGGACAGACGGACAGGCGGACATCGCTATATCAACTCCGGTTGTTATAAGGATCACAAATATATATAATTTATGGGGTCCAAAATTTTTTTTCTAATTATTACAAACGGAATGACAAACTTATATATACCCTCTGCACACAGGAGTGGAGGGTATAATTATCACGAATTAGATGCACAAATGTCACTCAAAATGCATTTTCTTCATTAGCATTTAGATTTTTTCCACAAAACCTAGGTGCGGTGAGCGACGAACAAGGGGAGCGTGCTCACCAAGATTTAATGAAAATTGAAAGAAGTTATCAAGGATTTTGGGACAAAAGCATGCTGGGAGACTACTGCTGGACTCTAATACGTGAAACCGAACCAACAAAATACAAACGACGTTCAAATAACGCCATTCACTTTTGTAAATTCATTGATTTTTAAATAAACTAATGATTTTGTATGTAAAAAACGAATAAAAACACTTTTTTGTATCTCGAAAACCTGACGTGATAGAGAAAACCAATTACAGATTCGAATTCAGTCCACCAAGTTACCCTAGGAAAGATATTTGGTTGCTCCAGTCCAAAACCTTGTTGGCATTGTACAAACACACATACCATTTAATAAAAAATTTACTTTCTCTAAAAAGGTACTTTTCTCAAAAAAATATCATTTCTTAAAAAGTACCTTTTATTTTCTTAAAAAAGTTAATTTTCTTAAAATAGTAAGTTTCTTAAAAATGTACCTTTCCTTAAAAAAGTACATTCTCTTAAAAAAGCATATTTTCTTTAAAATAAAAAAATACTTTGCCTTAAAACAGTACCTTTTTTGAAAAAGAATATCGTATAAAAAAATGTTATTTTCCTTTTCTCAAAAAAGTATTTTATCATTTTTAAACGGTAGACTTATAACTACTTTAAAAATAACTATTCTCTGCATATTGTCTCTTTTTTCAATTCTATATAACTACGTGGTCAGGGTATTCGTACCATAAATGCTCCACTTTATTCACGTTTCATTTTACCGATATGTTCTTTCTGGGTCCATCCGGCTGTATGACCGAACTGCAGGATAATTGGATCGCTATTAAAATTTGTGAAAAATGTTGCATGGTCAGATCTAGCCAAAACACATATGTGACCCTGCATATGAAAATCCAAAACAAGTTTTAGAGTAAAACGCAATTAAAGTTTCCCCCTCTGCGTTGAATTTTCATAGTGTGCGCGTTCTCATTTCATTATTGAATATTTGTTTTGTTTTGATTTGTGTTGATTGATTTCAATGTTTGTTTTATCATTTAGTGCTATTACTCCAATTTTATTTTAATTATTGTGAAAATGTCTCTCAAGTGTGATGAATTTGATCAACTGTGCAATGTATTTGATATTGAGCGTTATGATTTATCGCCATCACATTCATTTTTGCATTACTTTCCGATGTTTTTGAGACTTTCGGGCGGTTTCATGCGAAAATTGAAGGTTTTTTACATACAAATCCAATAAAAATTGAATTCATGAAATTTTACACACTAGCTGCGTTTTCTTAAGCAGGGTCACATATAATCCATATTATTGTGATCAAATTCGGTTTGTGTCTTCATTTATCATCAATTGAGAACAATATTGTATGTAGTATGTTTAGTAATCCGAATTGCATTTTTCCAACTCATTATGCATTCTACAATTGGTATTTATTCCAAGTTTTAATGTGGATTCAATAAAAACTGTAACTCCTTTGTTATTTTATTGTTTTTTTTTTATGTACTCGTATAATTATGATTTACGAACATTTTATTAATAATTTTGGTTTTATTAAAAAATATTAAATTAAAAAACTTTAAACGTGAAATATAAATTGACCGCTTCTTTTTAACAAATATTTGTATCATGTTTTATGGTCCTCTACCAACAAAATCAGACGAAATTTTAAATTCTAAGGATACATTTAAAAAAATATTGGATTTTTGAACAATTAATCTAAATAAAAATTCCCAATTTTAGTCAAAACCAGGTACCTTCACTCTATTAAGAATAAAATCAACATTTACCCATAGATTTTCATGATGTATGGCTCGTTTTATGTGAAGTATAAGAGCATATTTTGACATATTTTGCCATTTTCGATTTCTTAACAAAAAAAATATATTTAAACTTTGCACAGAAAATATTTTTTAATCATTTCATTCTGAATAATATCGAAAATGTTCAGTATATAAAAAAATAATATTACAATACGTAATGGGAAATTAAATCAATATTTTGATGTTTTTATATAAAAATTGGTCGACTTGTTTTCATAATGATATTATACAAACTCAATGGTTTTTTAAATGTTAAATATTATTCGTATCCAGTAATAAGGACAACTTGAAAATACGGATTTGGATATGCAATCAATTATCCGAATTAACGAGTTCATTCTATACAAAATTTTTTACAGAGTTAACAATTAAAATAATAACTAGCAGAGCCCGGCCCTCGAAATTCGAGTACAAATTCTAGGAAATTTTATTTTTTCATTAAATTTTTTTCTATCAATGTTTTTTTAATCCCTATACATTAAAAATTTATGAGTATTTAATAAAATTCATAAAATAGTGAATTTTAAAATAAAATGCATTAATTTCATTATAAATATTTGTTGATACATAAATGTGTTTGTTAATAAATAAATTTATAAGAGCCTAAAGGTATGCTAATCAATTTTAGCCAATTCACAACTCAACATAAATTTAATAAACCCACACACAGCATTGTATAGTTTTTTATTTGAAGCTTAAATATGTGTTTTATGTATGTTAGAAGCAAATTTTAATGAATTTTTCTCAAAAAAAAATATACCAGTTGTGCACATCTGGACATCTATAAAGAAATACCTTTCAAATGGTATATTTTTTATGAAAATCTGTCGGTAACTATAAGTGTAGCAGAGATCACAAAAACCGCCTGGCCTAATAATGTTTTAGATACTCGTAAAATAGACTATTTAAAATTTTGGTATCAACATTGTTGCTCACTTATCGGAATTGAATAAGACCATATACACATCAAAGTAGATATCATATTAAGTAAAACTGTGTTCATAGTTTTTTAAAATTTTAAGGATATAAAAATTTCTAAACATATATTTAAATTTTTTCTACCCATCAGTTTAGGTCAATATGGGTACCAAATGAAATGAAAACAATATTTTGTTTTAATTTTTCAGGACGAAAAATTGTAAATAATGTTCTTTCAAAATTTTATCCTTGCACATCCTTGAGAGTTTGCAATATATTTTTCTCAAAAAATTACATGTTGAAGCCTTATCTATACTTTACCACATACTTCTCAATATGTTCCTATTCCTATAGCTTTATTAATGCAGCCTTAAAAGAGTATCCATATTATTACACTTATATAAAAAAAAACTTTTTTTTAGAGATGAATCAATTCAATGTTTAAAAAATACTGGGCAGTACTTGTTTGACTTGAACAGGACCATATACACGTGAAACTAGAGATCATATATAGAAAAACCGTGTGCTTAGTCTTCCATTTTTTTCTTTTTACTTTTTTAAAATTTTAGGGAATTAAAAATTTATAAAAATTAATTTAAAGATTTACATCCATACATACGTTAATACGGGTATTAAATTAAAGAGGACTATCTCTGGAAATGAAAACAATTTTTATTTTGATTTATCGGGTCGAAAAGTAATAAAAAATAGTACCTTATAATGTAAATAATTTCATATTCTTATAAATTTCTGATAAGGTCTTGAACAATCGACAGAACAATGAATTAAAAAATTAAAGTTCAGAATAAAAAAATGTTTTTCTAAAGAGCTGTATGCAGCTTGCTAAGGAATCAAAAACTTCATATTAAAAAACGCTTCAGAACTGCTTAAGGAATTTTTCTGTCTAAAAATTTCTGTTGTTAGTCTGCAGCTTTTTAAAAAAGTAGTATTGTTTTTACTACTTTTTTTGATGTAAATTAAGTTAGGCAACCCAGGCCTCGAGCAGGAATATCAAATTTTTGTTCTTTCTGAACGGAATTTTGACAGGAGAGGTAAGCATAAACAAAATGTAATAAGCTTAAAAAATTAGAAGTTCTTTTTCAGTTGCAAACATGGTTGTTTTCAATTTCAATTTCACAATTCTTAATAATTGACAGAAAACAGCTGATTGCTACTGTTGCACTGAAAGGTACTTTTGTGCTTTTTTCTTTAAGAAATTTATGAAAATTTTCTGCTATGATTCCTTAACAAGCTCTTACAACAAAAAACATTAATAACTTAAATTTTTGCATTTTCTCAAACTTTGGAGCAAAATGAGTATAAATTTTCCAAAAATAATCAGCAACAATTTCTTTCCACAACGTCAAGTTTTTGAATACAGAATTAGAATACAAATGTTCTCTAGAATAAAGTTAGAAAAATAAAGAAATTAAAAATATAATTAATAAAGTATGATGTGGAGACGAATGAACATATTTGCTCGATCGCTTGTGTGGAGAATCCAAATCACGACATATCGACCAACAGAATTTGGCAAGCCTTCAGGTTTTTTGCCTGAAAAGATTCTCAATATGTCCTGATGGAACCTTTCTCCATGTTCGTTACTTAAATTACCCAAATTATCAGCTGGGGAAATCTAGAATATTTTTAGTGAGATATTTACACCCATTTCATTCTTTGTAGTTTTCAGCTTTTCTATCATCTAAGAAATTTTCTATAACTATTTCTTTCAATGGGTGATACAAGGTCTGCAAATTCCTTGCAAACGTTTTCATTTTTCTACACATTATACTTTATTATTAGCCGGTGTGCTTCGCAACCTCCTCCCCCCGAATCGTAATGAAAGGGCTAACGTAAAGTCCCAAGGCTCTCACTGTTACAGTAATTCAGATATATCACATTTAATATTAAGTTTTTATGGGGGTGCCACGCGCATTTGTCCAATCCCGCCCATTTTTTTGTCTGACCACTCACGTTAATTATAGATGACCTGAGACAAATTTGTAAAACTCTCTCTATCATAGTACTTAATACATATGATATTAAAAATTTACTTTGTATGGGTGGTGTCACACCCACTAAAAATATCCGCAGTAAGACTCTGTGAAAATTTCAGGAATATATGATGAGTAGCTACGGAGATTTCCTCCTACAAACAAACAAACACACATTACCTCTTTATTATGCTGGTATAGATTATTAATATAAATTTTTTATTTCGATACTTGCTGATATACAATGTTTTTTTGTTTTTTCATTCGGCACAACAATTATCAGATTTTTCGGCGTTCCTACCCTGGAGCAAGGTACATGTAGCTGCCCATGAGAAGAACATGGATTTTCCAAATTAGATCTGGCAACGCTTAAATATTGGCCTTGAACTTAAAATATCATTTCACAATTTTTCTTTTTAGCGATTTTTGATTTTGCCCATTTTTGATTTTGAAGATTTTTGTTTTTTTGGGCGACTTTTACTTTTCGCGATATTTGAGTTTGGCGATTTTTGATTTTGGCGATATATTTTCCACGACAAATCACATTGATAACTAATGTACTTGTCAAAACATTGTCGCTTTCGTAGTATTTCACATTTTTATATAGGAGGTGCCACGCCCACTAATCCCATCCCGCCCAATTTTTATTGAACTAAAAATGTCGAGTCTTTCCCTTTTATAGTACACCAGTTATATGATATTAGATATCTACTTTGCATGGGCGCTGCTACGCCCACTGCTTCGCTCACGCCCATTTTTTTGTTCGACTAATCCTACAAAGAATCTATGCGCTCACGCAAAACCACAAAGCTCTCTCTTTTACAGTACTCCAGAAATATGACATTAAATAGTTACTTTGCATGGGGAGTGCCACGCCCATTGGTGTGAACCCGCCAATTTTTTGTCCGACCTCTCATACTAAGATCTGATGGGGTCGTGCAGAGTGTCAAAGCTTCTCTTTTTTAGTATTTACTTTGTACGGGCGATGCCACGCCCACTGCTTCGATCACGCCCATTTTTTGACTAACTAATCACGTGAATAACTTATGGGCTCACACAAAGTCCCAAGACACTCATTATTACAGTACTCCAGATACATGGGATTTTATATTTACTTTGTATGGCAGGTGCCACGCCTATTGATCCGATACTGCCCATTTTTTGTCCGACTACTCACATTAATAAAAGGTGACATCAGACAAATTTGAAAAGCTCTATCTATCACAGTACTCGAGATATATAATATTGAATTATTAATTGTATGGGAGGTACCACGCTCACTTATCCGATCCTGCCCATTTCCGGCATAGCTACTAATATTAACAATAGGTGACCTCACACAAATTTACAAAGCTCTCCCTATCATAGTACTCAATATATATAATATTAAAAATTTACTTTGTGTGGGAGGTGCCACGCCCACTAAAATTATTTAGAAAATTATAGCCTATAGCACTTCCCATATCCGCAGTAAGGCTCTGTGAAAATTTCAGGAAGATCAGATGACGGAGATTACCTCCTACAAACAAACAAACACACATTACCTCTTCATTTTATTAGTATATATTAGATTCTTATAAATGAAATGAGAAATCGTCAATAGTTCTTGAGTTATAGCTGAAAAACTAATCCAACAAACATCAAGCTAAAGCAAAAATATATAAGGTCATAAAAAAAAGTTTGGTCTGAGAACGTCAAACCCTTTTGAGGTTTTACTATGCTGGCGTAGTACTTTCGGTCTGACTTGGAACTTCTCACACCCCAGAATGGCTGTTGTACAGTGTTATTATTGGTTTTTATCTCCAATACACATCAATATATTAATATATTATGTGTTTAGCAATCCGAATTGTATTTTCCCGAGTCATGATGTATTCTATAATCGGGGTGTATTGCAATTTTAATATGGATCCAATAAAACCTGTAATTTCTTTGTTGTTTTATTGTGTTTCTTATGTACTCGTAAAATTATTATTTACGAACATTTTAATATTTATTTCGTTTTCATTAAATATGTTGCAAATATTTTAGATAAAGTTCAAGTTGAAAAAGAAATGAGTGAAGTATATTAACAAAACTTTTAACAAAACTTAAATATATATTAACTGTATTTTTTAAACAAATTAAAATTATGGGTTTTTAAATGTAATCCGGACAATCCGGATTGATTGGTGTATGCAATCAATTATCTGAATTATTACATATCAAAATTTTCATATCAATAATAATTTTAGTATTTGTTTAAAAAAAAAAACAACATGAAAAATGTCTTTCTCTTTAAAATACCAACATTGATATCGGATGACATTGTCATCGTGTGATGTTGATGGAACTTTTATGACACATTTTCCTGACAGTGTTGATGATGATGTCTTACTGTTAAATGATGAAACTAATGTGTTTCACTCACTAAATGATGAGTGCAAAAAAAATCACAGTTTTCCAGTTGATGATAAACAACAAATAAGTGTTGCAACCATAAGACTGACTACAACTTTAGGCCAAAACAAGTAAAGAATCTAATACTAACAACTACACTTAAATGCATTTCATGCTGTTCCACACTTAAACACTTACATACTTATTTTTTAAATCATAATATTTTTTTATATTTTAGATTTGTTTTCGCTGCTTGCAATTGGTACAAGCCTAACGAATGTTGTTTGATACTAACGAAACCAATGTTGCGCGCCAAATGCGTGTTAAGGCAGTGTTGCTACTTCGTATGTTGCTAATGAAGCTGTAAAGGATCTTTATTTTGGTTAGTTTTTTTTTTTTTTTTTTTCATTGTTGGGGGTGGTTTCACAAAGAATTTTTTTTTTCTTTACCAACTGGATTTTTTTTTCTGTTGCTTGTGCATAAACCCACGTGTGATGATACTATTGTTGTTGCGGATGCTGATGGTAATGTTGATGGTGGTTGGTAGTAGCTTTTTTGTTAACACTTCACAATACTTTCGCCTGACTGTCTCTGCATGCTGCCTTGTATTGCGCCTTTAGTACCACCGGTATTGTTTGCGCCGTATTTCTTCCGTATGTTTGAATTATTTTTTTTTTCATAATTTCAAATTGCGGTAGAATATATTTTGCAATTATTTCATTTGATTTTTAACTGTCATCAGCATCAGTTGTCGGTAAAAACAAATCGCTCGGTTAAATATTATCTTATTGGAGATAGCGTTTCGAAAAAATTAACGTATTACTAAATTGGAATATTTTAAATTACGTTGGTAAAAATTTGTTTTATAAATATATAAATATTGTGATTGAATAATAAAACCCTGAAATTATTTAAAAAATAAATAAAATATAAATTAAATTAAAGGAAATAATTATATGGATTAAAAGGAAAATTTATATGTAAGTGAAAATATAAACCAATCACATTAAATAGTTAAAGTATTTTGATGAAAAACAAATGTATTAAAATAACCAACAATGTGTCTTATTGTATATATTAAAATTCAAAATGCCGACGGTTTTTTAATTTTTTGTAAGTCCTCACAAAATTCGTTTGGCGTAGAAGGTGCCAACGTGTAAACATCGAACTATTATTTTGGCAAAAAGTGCAATTCGGAAAAGTTATTAAAAATACAAAAAGAAAAATACATAAATCGTGTTTAGTTCACATTTAAATGAAATTCGCATAATAAGAAAAAAAAAGCAAAATAGTTTAATGGTCGATTTTGGTACGATTTCGGAAAAGTGTCATAACCATATCTAAGTGAGATTTCCATTTAATTGTTGCTTGAAGATATATTAGAGTTCATATCGGATGTGATGGGAACTTTATCTGAAAATAGTCCCATTATGACCACATTTATAGAGATCAATTATGTGTTGAAAAATGATTTAGTAAATTTTGTTAAAAATAACTCAAGTCAATCTCATAGGATGCATTCACATGTGGGCTAGGTCTGAACATAACAGACGTAATAACAGCTCCCATTGTAATAGTTAGTATTTGTCATAAACAATAGCGTTTATATACTTTTCGAAATCTTAGAATGGACAGACAGATGGACAGACAGATGGACATGACTAAAATGACTTAGAAAGTCATTCTGAGCTGATCGGATAGAAGGTTGATTTATGATTTATTTTACGAACATCACCACTATCAACACCATCCATCGTAACGGATAGATAGATGTACCATAGACCAACCCAAACCTCTGGAGCTAGATATTTGGAATGTTATTTGTTGCCTCGTGCGACAGAAAATCCATTTATTAAGGTTTTTGGAGGATAGAATTTGGAATATAAATAGTACATTACAAAACCAATTTTTTATACCTTTATTTATTACACTTGGGAACATAGGGCTTCTGCAAAAAATTCCAACTAATTCTATCATTACAATTAATTTAATTTCCACAAAAGATTCGTTTATTTTCTTAAGTTCATTTGCAATTGTTCTACGCCATGTTTTTTTGAACGACTGGAGCGCCGAATTCCTTGGGGATTTCATTCTAAGGCGGCTCTCGTAACGCCGCCAATATTTATATGAAAAGTATGTCCCATCCACCTCCATTTTCTTCTTGTTATTTGACGAACTATTGGTTCCTCCTTTGTTAGCCTCCAGAGCTCTGTGTTTGCTATTTTATTTGGCCAAAATATTTGACATATTATTCGTATACACTTGTATATAAATAATTTGAGCCCCTGTGCTGTAGTGTTTGTCATCAGTCAAGTTTCGCTTCCATAAAGCAGTGTAGATTTTACGCAAGCGTATGCGTATGAATATGCCGATCTTCATGTTTTGTGATATTTGTGAGGCACGCCACGTTTTATTTAGGCGCCCAAATGCTGACCTTGCCCTTTTTAGTCTGCTAGACACATCTTCCTCCACACCATGATCAATTGACATCACGCAACCCAGATAACAAATTTAATCTGGTTTTGTATTATGAATTGGTTATCGCTGACGTTATTAATTCGCATTCCATGTGTTTTTTCAATGTTTATTTCTAAATCAACGGCCCTTGCTAATTTGACTAAATCAAACACTTTGCTTTGCATGTCGTTGAATTTGTGCAAAACGAGGCAGATATCATCTGCGAAATCCATCTCTTCCAGATGTTTGCGAAAGCCCCACACAATACCCTTTTCTTCGCAATGGAGAAATAAGACAACTCTGTTTCACCCCTGCGTTTGTGCTGAAGGATTCACTTATCATCCCATTGTGACGAACTCGTAGTGAGGAATTGGTGTACATAGGTTTATTAATTTGGATGGTACGCCCTTTGCTCTTAATGCGTCCCATATTGAGCCACTTCTTATAGAATCGAATGCTATTCCAAACGCGTGTACACCAGTCTACAGACTGTTCCATTATGCCACGAAGAGTATTTGTCTGATCTAAACAATTCCGATGTCGCCGAAAACTTGCCTGTCGCAGTGTCTGCGCAACGCACTGCAGTCTATTACTTATTATTATAGGAATTACTTTATAAATAGTGATGCCCCTCCAGTTATCGCAGTTGGTCAAATCGTTTTTCTTTGAAACCTTAATGATGGCTCCTTTTTTGTTAATGTTCTACGAAACTGTTCATTTACCCAAGCATCACGAATATATGGTTGTAAAATGTCTGCTGATATTGCAGGATTAGCCTGAAGGAGCTCTGGCGGAATGACATTTTCCCCAAGAGCTTTGTTTCTTTTAAATTTTAAAATAGCGAATGTAATTTCATCGAAACTTGGATCATCGTCAGCTATTATGTGATTAGGAGTTGTAGTTCCTACGAAAGATGATGAAGAGTTTTCTACGTTGTTGTCTTCGACGATGTAACTAATGCTTTCGAAATGTTGTTATTAGTTGATGGAGCTCTTTCATATTATTCGCTCCTGCAGCTGCTTCTGCTTCAATGGCTATGTTTTCGAAGTGTTTTCTTTTTTAGATCTTCCAATTGCTGCGTTTTAAGCGATTTATTTCCTGTATTAAATTCCAAGTGATGTCTGATGTCCATATTTTTCTATTTTCTATACATTTGTATCCTATTTCGTCGTTTGCCACATTCCTAAGCAGGTTGCATGTTTCTTCCCATGTTCTGTTATTTGATGGTAAACAATCTCTTAACAATTCTCCGACTCTATCATTTTTAAACTCTTTCTTTTAACTCATACTCTCTGTCTGTCTATCTTTCTGTCTGTCTGCCATGGGGCAAACCCATTCCCATCATCCAATTGATCTGAAACTTGGCACATAGTCTTGTTGGGACTATAGATTAATTTTGGGGTAGTTACACACAGTCACGCATAGTCATGCACAGTCACGGAGTGATTTAAATTCCACTTCCCCTCATCCAATCAATCTGAAACTCGGTTCACAGAATTGTTGTCACCAAATATTAACTTAAACATAGTCATGCATAGTCACGCCCAGTCACGGAGTGATTTAAACCCCATTTCCCCTCATCCAATCAATCTGAAACTTGGTCCATAGACTTATGACCAAAGATTAATTTCAAAATAGTCACGCAAAGTCACGCACAGTCACGGAGAGATTCAAAACTCATATGCATAAGGAAAGAAAGAGTTTTAATAAAAACTTTGATTTTATGGGTTAGATTATCACGTAGTTTTGTGAAATCTAAGCGTTAATGTATTTGTTGTGTATTTGTCTTGTATATACTTTTAAGTTTAACTTTTATTGTGGCTATCACTCGTGGTCGTTGTCCATATCAGCGCCTCTTTTAGTGCGCACGTCTACTAATGTTCTACTCCATTTTCGACGAATACAAATGTGATGTATCTGATTCCGCGTATTACCATTTGAGAATGTCCACGTATATTTATGAATATCTTTGTGAAGGAATATTGAACCACCAATCACCAGATTAAAAGTTTGACACAATTCTCTAAATCTTTCTCCATTATTGTTTTTAATTCCCATGCCATGTGTTCCCATGATCTGAGATAGGCCATGGTTTTCAATACTAATCTTTGCATTAAAATCACCTGACATCAAGAAAATATCACAATTTGGTATTTTGCGGATTGTAGCAGTTAACTGATTGTAGAACTCATCTTTAGTTGAGTCCTCAGCATCGTCGGTTGGAGCGTAGCATTGGACGATTGTGATGCATTTTCCGACCTTGCTAAGAAAGCGGGCTGTTACTATATGATCGGAGATTGGACTCCAAGAGTCTAGAGGTTTTCGTATATCTTTCAAGATTATAAAAGCTACTCCACTATCGCTCCTTATTTCGTTCCCACTGTATACCACAACATCACCTTTTGCAGATATTATTTCACCACTATCATACCACCGCAAAACCAATTACTTTATCCTTATAAATTAAAAATTAATAATAACTAAAGGGAAGAGATTTTTAAATCCAAAAATTTTCTAATATAAAGTATTGGCAATTGTTAACAGGTCTTCAATCATTACAAACGTAAATGCATAATGGAGCGGCAAAGAAATAACGGGTTACATTTTAATTATCTTATTTATTTGTGGATCATTAAACATAAACCTTTGAAAGTTTTTCTAGTAATTGATTCTTAATGGGTAGATTCTGAAGCTCTTATCTACTTGCAGCTTGCAGCAGCACAACTTTATTTGAGAAAATTTCAAATCTGCTTCATAACATTTCTATTGGTGGTAACTATTCCATGTGTGCTATGTACAACCAAAAGCTCTTGGTTCCGATTTATAGACCGAACGAATTTTTCTATAATGAGCGCCTAATCTCTCTGCTTAGATTAATTAAACTGTGGGGCCGTGCATGTATTCTGAAATTTAGTAGCACATTTAATTTAGCAAGTAAAAGTACCAATCATAGTCTATAACAAATGAGTCAACTTAATTTCGGAAATAATTCTCATAAATGGTTTCGTCGTTTGTGTTTTGATATTTATTAAATTTTTTTAATAACAAAATCGAAGGTACTACAATGTTTATAAACATCTATTGCAGGAACATGTTGTATTTGTCATCATTTAAATACATATGCATAATTTGAATTGAAATAAAATTTTAATTGCAAACATTATAAGACACACGGTTTCATATCGTCGCTGCTCCGACGTGATGGGTTATGTGTATCCTTACAAGTTTTGAGAAGAGCAAAAAAACTGTTTTATTTCTTAAATACGCGAAATTTTTTGAAGCCACTCGTTTTACAGAAACCTTATCTCAATTACTTTATATGTGCCATAAAAAAATTCAGATTATCTTGCCATTAGGGAGGCAAGGTAAAGGAATTACACAAAAAACTACACATAACCCATTTTGTTTATAGCATTTCTAATAAAAATATTTTTTAATTTGGAATATTTTTTACACATAGCCGTTTTGGTTCATAGAATTTAGCTTCATAATTTTAATAAAATTCCAGGAATTAATTATAAAAATAAGTAAATGGGCACTAAGTGCTCATTATAACTAACTATATTAATCGTTCTATATCTGATAAAGACATTACATGGATCATATGCACTCATATTATTATCTTTTTGCAGACATTATGTAATTAACGTTTATGAAAAGTTTGCTAAAAGCCGTATGATTTAAACCAGTGGCTGGACTTTTAAAATGTCGTACTTAAAGTCACCATATGGATATAAAATATGAAAACTAAATTTTATTCAATATTTGATTTATAACAAAAATAATAATAAAATAGTAATAATAATAATAAAAATAACAAATTAATAAGAAAAAGATTAGTAATGCATATAAATAACTAAAAATTAGTAATGCAGATTATCGTAAAATGCATGGAAATCTTTATGCATATATGTTTTTAATGATTGCAGACTCTTGTATTTAGATTCTTCTATTTTAGGTGGCGTCTCATACAAAGGTTTTACTTCACCTTGAGTCTTTTTATTTCTCTTTTGTTGTAAGATGCTCCAGTCATCTGAGTGACGTGTTTTGTATTTTATCTTGTTTTCTTCATATGTTATTGCGCGTATACTGGTAACAGTGTCTTCTCCTGATTTTATTGACTTAAAATTTCCCGGAACTTGCTCAAAATTTTTAAAGAACGAATGTTCTAAATAATTGACTATATATGGCTGAGATGGCCTTATCTGTCGCATGCGGCTTATGTAATCTATTGGAGTATATATTGGATGGTTAAATGTTCTTTCTAGTGTCGAATGAACACTGTCTACCTCCATCATTGTATGTCCTTTTTCCAAAATCAACTGTTCTATTATTATACCTGTTTCTGAGTTTAGATTTGACAAAGCGCTCGAAATAATCTTATTTTTATTTTGGTATGCACACCCATCGGATATTAACGCAACTTTGGTGTACGTTAGGCAATGTTCCTTTAAGAAATCAATTATGCAACTAGTAATATTGTTGGCCATGACTCCTCCTTTACCTTCATGCCATACGTAAAGATAGACATCTTTTGTATTTTTTACATAAAATGTGAAATTATGGACTGCTAACTTTGATTTATAATATTGCACGGACACTTGCAACTTTGGGCATAGCAAAACACTTTGCATATCCATTGTAACTACCATTATCTCTGGCGATATATTAGCAACAGCAAACTGTTAAGCAGTCCTTGCTTCATCTTTTTTTGTTTTATGTATAATGAATTCTTCTTCATTAACGTTGCCTTCTGTATGACCAACGCATACATCGCATTGATCCTCTCTCGGTTTGAAAACGGAAATCTTCTGTTCTTCCAAAACTTTACAAAATTTCTTTCGCATAGCTGGAGCTTCGTTGTTATTTTTGCACCATTCAGCATATATCCATATTAGTTTTGGACTTAAATTGATCTTCTACGTAAATTCGTTTTGTATTGGATCTACAGTAATGGCTCGGAACTTTGGGAATTGTATCCAACCATTTAAGCACGGAGTCGGATTTTTCCGATGTTAAATCACTACATGCCACTTGTTTATTGTTTACTTAAAACCATGTTTCAAAAATACTTTCGTGCAGACTTAAAGTTTGTAAAAAAAAAATCTTTACATACTCTTACTCGTGTCTTATCTCTACATGGAATGTAGCAATCAAATTGGCATTTCTTTTTATTGTTTTTTGACGTTGATCGTCTCCGAATAGGACTACTACGTAATTGTACTAAACTTTTTACGTACACTTTTTTAGCATCCCATGAGGGTAAACTCCAAAAATAGTCAAATATATTTTTTCGATCATCTTCATCTACGACACCACAGAGAAAACTTCTTTCTTATTTCTTATCCGCTAAGTGAGCACAACGTTTATCCTTAATAGCCCTGGACATTTTTCTCCATATTTCTTGCCCAATAGCCTTTGTTCTTTTTTCTTTCAGTTTTTAGCATCGCTTCATCCTCGTACTCATATTCGTCACCTTCGTTTATTACTTCAAAAACTCCCGTTTCTTCATTCAAAATTTTATTTGGCTCATTTTCCAGTTGATCTTCCATAGTTCTGTTGTTAAATAAAACTATTGGTATAAGAACTTTTATCAAAATCTGAAGTTTACCTTTTATTATAATTAAATTCGGTTGCTTCAAAAATCGGTGCAGGAAATATGCGATTTTATTAGACAAATTTTATTATGTTTTGTACATATTTGAAAGAAAATAAAAAGATTTCTTAGACCAACAATTTTGTTTTGACAGAAAATCGAAGCCAAAGTTTACTAAATTCCATTCTGATCCAAAATAGTTATGTGTTGTTTTACACATAATCTTTTTTGTTTGAACATTTTATTGCTGTTTACACATAGCCGTTTTGGTAACTTCTGAACCGATCAAGATTTCTTTTAACGGTTTGGTGGGCAGAAGTAAGACCACTAAATGTTTCAAATGCTGCAATAAAAAAAAAAAATTAAAAAGTCACATAACCCATCACGTCGGAGCAGCGACGATATATTAATTTCATATTTTTTTATTTCTATTGGCTATTAACTAATAAAAAGATTGTAGCTATTTTCCGTATATTTTTGTTTTCCATTTCGAATATATGAGAAAATTTTTTACTCAAAAACATCGAAAACACATGTAAATATAATTACCACCAGAGCTAAACTGATTGATTGAGATACAATACGTATGAATATAAACACAGATTGTAAAACATATTAGGAGGATGGTTTTTATGAACACTAGGTTTTTAAATTGATATATTTAGAATGAGCGAAGCGTTTTTAAGTCAATAGGTGTAAAAACTGTTTAAAGAATCGAGTAATATTAAATATTAAATGGAAAAGTAATGAGTATTGCAAAATCACCAAAAATAGAGCCATACTAATTTTTTAAATCTTTAACCATGATATCAGAGTAGGGTTGACAGCCGGACTTAATTTCCAAACTTATATAAGGCTTGTAAAGAATCAACCTAATTTCCAAACTTATTTAAGGCTTATTAAGAATCAAGCTAAAAAAGAATTTCTCAAGTTGAAGCCAAGTTTTTTTTATATTTTAGATTGTTATACTAAAAAATCTTAAATAACTCTTTGTTAAGATTCTCATTAGGTTGGTTTCATCGTAGGTATATGAATTTTACTTTTTTACCAAACAAACCATCTACCGCTTTTGGTTACCGATGAGAGTTAGTGACTCGACTTGAAACAGCTGCAAAACCTGTCATTCAGAATATAGACAAATTTTTTAAACAAATGAGCAAATGTTTTTTGCTTTCTTTAAAGTACAAAACATTTCATCTTCGAGTGGATTAGTTTATATCTCAATCACGAAACCAAATTATTAATAAAAAAAAAGTAAGAAAATTATAGTCGGTCTAGACCGACTATATGATACCCTATACCATGCGTTTAGAGAATTGGTCTTAGATCTATCTAATTGGGTATAGAAAATAAGCATATATCAAATCTGAGTGCAGTTTTTTATTAATTTTTTTTGCCTGTAGATCTGAAAAAGTTCATATCGTATGATATATTTATATGGACCGATCATGACCATATTTGGTAAAGTCACTTATTTTTCCCCAAAAACATATACAAACCAAATTTGATAAAAATCTGTGGAAATTTTTGTTTTGATAACTTTAAGTACAGATCGGGAAGCAGCTTTATATGAGGGCTTTGATTAACAATTGTCCTATGGGGTTTATTTTTGGACTACTGATTAATGGATATAATACACACACACAAACTCAAGTTGAAAGATATTTATATGATAATTTGGATCTTATAGCAATTTGAGTTGATCTCATCGTGGTCATGTCTATGGGGACTAGGTCTAAATATACACCGATTTTCACCTACTTCAATAGCGTTAGAAGCTTATATAACAAATTTCATCAAAATAAATTCATATTTGCGACCTGTAGTTTGATTACAAGGTTTACATGGACACACAGATGGACGGACAGATGGACGGACGAACATCACTAATTCGACTCAGAAAGTGATTCTGAGTCGATCGATATAATAATTTATGTATCTAGGTCAAATATTTTTGGTAGTTACAAACATTATAACAAACTCATTGTGCCCTGACCACACAGTGGTATACGGTATAATAATATATTTAAAAATATTGTTGGCAAATTATATCGAAAATAGCTTAGCTTACAAAATAAAAATAAATTCTTCTAATTACTGAGATCAGTGTTGCCATGTTAGCATTTTAGTTGCTAGATTTAGCAACTTTTTTTGTCCTTTAGCATCCAAAATTTATAATAAGATGCTAGATGCTAGGTTAGCATCTTTTATTAATAAAATTTTGCTTTTAACATTTTTTTTTTTTTATTTATTTTTTCATTATTTTTGAATATACAATTTCAAATTTAATGGTATTGATATGTTTGAATTTCTCAAAGTGTAAATTCAGAAATTTGTGTACTACGAGTACTCTTTTCACTACTCTGCTCGTTTCTTTCAACAAAGCATTTTGAAATAGAAGAATGTAAACAGCAACAACAGTTGTTAACGAATTAAATAGTCGATTGCCAAAAATATTATTGTATTAAAACAAATGGCAAAATCTTCAATACAAGGCACATTAAACCGGGTAAAACAACCGATAACCAATATATTAGAAGAGTTTAAATTTAGAACATTTGATACAGAAAAATTTAAATCCAATCGAGTTATATCACAGAACAATATTGGAATACACTGAATACAACCTATTTATGGATTGAAGTTAATAATTTGAAAAATTCTATTGGCAAAAATCCATTTAAAGAGTTATCCACATTTGTATTGTCTTTATTAGTTTTGTCTTTCTCAAAAGCCGGAGTTGAACGTTTTTTTAGATCGGAATCCGAATTGTTATGTTCTATAATACTGATAAAAGAAGGTTTGAAGTTGAAAAATGAGTGGTGTTACACTTACAAGAAGAACTTGAAGATGAAGAGATTACAGAAATATTAGATTCCATAAACCAATTCTTGTAATATACTCGTATCTTTTGATAATGTAAATTCTGTTAACTTAAAAATATTTTATTTAAAATTAAAAAAACTCAATTTGATGTTAAAAAATATTACAGATGAAATTCAAAATAATTTTAATTAAAAGTTAAAAAATATAAATCGAAACTAATGTTTTATATTCATTTTTCCAATTAAAAACCAAAGAATAAACTAATAAGTATTTAATTCTACAATAATAAGGTAATGAAATTTGAAAAAAAAAATTTTGCATCTTTTTTTTTTGACTTCAGTATGTTTTAGCATCTTTTTTTTTTTGCAATTTATCATCTTTACAATTTCAAATTATGGCAACACTGACTGAGATGCTAAATTTCAGAAAAATTAATAATGAGCGCACAAAATCCACAATATACCAATAAACGTACTTACATATTTAATAATCGCAAGAAAAGGGAGCTAAAACCATAAACGAGTTTTAGTATTGTTCTTTAAGTGTCTCATCAAAATTATAAACTCTAAAGCATCATTGTATTTAAAATATTTAAATTATGTTACTTATACAATCCAATCGTGAATATTTAAATTAGCTTAAGACTGGTTACAAGAGAATAACTTGGGTAATTTAGCATATCTTTAAGGTGGTCAGAATTAGAGCCTGCGATCAAGCTCATTTAGCTTGAGTAGCTCATTTACTACTCGAGTATTAAAAACTTAAAATGTTCATGTAAGAAACAAATATATTAGTACAGCAGATATAACTTTTTGTAATGATGCAAATACCAGGAATTAATCTTTAATTTTCATATCAATCAGACTATCCGAATGTCGCGGGTAAACTACTACTGGAAGAAGCTCAGCAACTTTCCAGACAAATGTATGGAAGATATGCACTCCAAAGAAAATATACTTTGATTTAAACATCATATATAATTATGCATATATAGACTAAGCATATGCACTCCAAATATGTTGAGATCGAAGCGTGAAATAAAGATTTTTATTTGATCATGGCTAAATCCGGATATTAAAGTTGATGGAAAGAAATTCGAATTAATTTTGGACATTGTTAAAAATCAGTGTACAATTAAATGGTTTATGCTAGTTTAATCGGCCAGAATCGTATGTAACTTTCTTACTTGATTTGTTACCTTTTTTATAACTTTCATGAAAAATTTAAAAAAAAATTTTGGATAAAAATAGCAGTTCCTGTGGTAGCCGTTTAGCTTGATACTCTTTTTTTTGGTTCCACAATCTTTGAATGTCTCCCCAATTTCAAAAGAAATTTTTTAATGCGTTTAGATGAAGGGTCTTACATTCATCATTGGATATAGAAAATAAATAAGCCAAATTTGAGAGGTACTGTCAATAGTTTCTTTGTTTGCAGATATGAAAAATTTCTTAGGTTAAAAAAAGGACCGATCCAGACCATATTTGGTAAAATTATTTTATTTCTTTTATTAAAATTCATTTGTAACCAAAAGCCTATTGGCCTAAAAAATTACATAGCTTATCTCAGAGTAGGCAAATAATTATTTGTATGAATAACTTAAATTAATATAGAATAATAAAAACTAACTAATAAATCAAAGCTATCAACTTTCCCTATCGCACGAATATGTAAATTCTCAATAAATTACTAATAATAACTATCAACAATAGTATACAGCACTACAGTAGCAAGCAAAAAATAAATTAAATTAAATTAAACTAGCAGAGCCCAGTCCTCGAAATGCAAGTGCAAATTATAGGAAATTTTATTTTATCATTCAATTTATTTCTTTCAATGTTTTTTAATCTATTTAATTAATTAAGTTTATTTCATTATAAATATTTGTTGAACACACAGAAATAAACCCACCTTGTTTGCCACCTAAAGGTATTAAAATTTTTGGAAATTCACAATTCAACACAGGGTATGTGTTATGCAATTATAATTATACAATATTATTATACAATATTATTATACAATATTTATTGTAATTAGATCTGTACGTTTAGTTTCGTGTTGCATAATGTAAAGTTGATTGTGCACGCATAACTTTCCTCAAACTCAACGAAGCAGTTAATAGCTCAAAAGAAAGAGATTGATCCACTGAGTGTTCTTAGACTTGTGTCAACAGCCTACGTTAATTAGAACTCTCGTTTTAGAGGTTTGAGTGAAGGAAAATAGTGAAAAATCTTGAAAAAATTGAATGTAAAGTTGATTGTGCACGCATAACTTTCTTCAAGCTCAACGAATAGCTCAAAAGAAAGAACTTGATCCACTGAGTGTTCTGAGAGTGAAACGATCAAGATCCATTCATTAGAAGAGGAGCTATGAGAATTCGAATTGCTTGAGGGAATGTGTCCCATAAGAAATGTTCAGGGAAGAATCGCGTTTGAGTATAACTTGAGTAAGGTGGGAGTTGAGTAAATTTCAATGATTGATGACATATCTGTGTCTAAATACCTTTCATTAAAAAAACTATGGCAATCGTCCGGATAGAACGGCCAGACGGACTGACTTTAGTTTTCATAAATTTTTTAATATACTCGTATAAGATGTGATCCATAAACAATTTTGAAAATCATAGTTGCTCAACGAAAAATTTCGCTCGTTGTAAGTCAGTACATTATTCCATAGCCTCGAGACTTTAACAACAAAGGAGCGTTGCATAAATAGAGTATGTATTATAGGACATATAATTGAAGACGTTCGCATTAAGTGCGAGAAATGAAATAAGTCATGCAAATACTGTGGGTTACCAAATTTAAAAGTTTTATAAAACAAGGTTATTAATCGTAAACTTATAGAGTCATCAAAGCTCAATCCCAGGAAATATATCGTCTCTGCCGAAACGTGATCATTGAAATTCAGAGCATATACAAAACGTACATATAACTGTGTTAAAGTACTTTCTTAACCTCATAATATTAGTAGCTGGAAGACTAAACTTCTATTCCGTAAAGAAATATTGGCATTATTATAGACTTGGCAATAAATTTTATAATATGAAAAGGAAAATAGTATCCTAAGCTATTAATTTTCGTAAGACTAAAAGAGACTCTGGATGAAATCATATTAAGATGACATTCGAAGGAGAGTTGATCATCCAAATATAAGCCTAACGATTTATAATGGGACACAAACCCAATATTAACACCATTAAGCCTTAAACGTGGACATTGCCTAACCATCAAATTTCATCGCACTTGTCTTCATGGGATTCAGATTTAACCTGTTATCCGCACACCACTGACTAATTTTGTTTAGATCGTTGCTAAATAAGTGGACAAAATCAGTAAGTGACATATTTCCATTCATAAATCCAACAATTTGGATATCATCTGCGTAAATACGTGCACTGCAGAATGAAAGAGACGCTAAGATATCGTTAACATAAATCGTAAACTTATTTTATTTAAAAATATATAGAAAACAATATTGAGAAAAATCTGTGCCAAGTTTTTGTTTTTTGATAGATATACGTGAAGATCGGAAAGTAGCTTTAAATGGGGGCTATGACTAAGAATTGTCCCACAGCTAAATGATTAATGATTAATGGATCTAATGAACACACACAAACCAAATTTGACCGAGAACTATATGATAATTTCGATCTTATGGCAATTTAAGTCGATCTCATAGGCGTCATTTGTATGCGGACTAGGTATGCACCGATTTACTTGTTTTTTTTTTTAAATTATAGAACCAATTTCTTTTTCTTTGTCTTTTAAAGTATAATTTGAATTCAATGCAAAATTAAATTTAAAAAATAGAAAATAAATAAAATTTTTTAAAAAATACCTTTTTTACCTTTGTGCTCCATTTTTTTATCAACGTTCTCTAAGAAAGGGCATACATCAATTTCAAATATATTGATATATCTGAAAACAGAAAGGATTGGTCCATGACATTCCAAAATGTTGATATCATAGGTCCAATAACTACCAAAAAATCGTCTTTAAAACTGATGATTGGGTTCACCCTATTAGACTTTGAGACCTCATTGGTTCAATTTCGCGACAAACTTAAAACTAACCTCTGTAGAAAAAATCGGTAGGAAAATGTGTCAAATATAACAAAAAATAAAAATAAATGCTATAATTGTTCCTATCATCTTCATACTGCAAATATGTAAACTATGTAAATTTAGCTACATTGAGGGTTTCAGGATTACAATTTGAAGCAAATGTGATATTTACATATGAGATTTATCTTTACATATAGATATTGCAACAAATAATATAGGATCTAAAGATATTAAATAGTTTTTATTTTATTTTTTAATGATTTTTAAAGGAAAATGGGAGGAAAAAACTTTATATGACTTAATAGATTCAAATACTATCTGAAAATATTTATGTGCTTATAGAAAGCTTATTATAAATAATAGACCTCTATAAGCATATAATTTTCAATTTGGTGATTTCTTTTTAATTTAACGTATAGTTGGGCTAGACCGACTATAATTTTCTTATTTGTTTTTAAATCCAAATTGTTCTTTGGCAACAATAGAATTGGCTTGGACAAATATATTTGCCAGGATTTCCGCCTTATCCTTATCAGATGTTATTTTTGTATTTCCAGATAGATTTGATTTTTCCTTTTCCTCGCAAGTTCCTACAACTTAAATAACGCCAGCTTCTTCCTTCGCTATAATTTTATATGCATAAAATCTAACATTATTCATTTCCAGATTTATATAATCTAATACATAAGCGCCAGTAATAATTAACTGATAGTTTCTGAAAAATATTTTTTTCACAAGTCATCAAAATAATTACTTTTAAATAGCTGTGTTACAACACTTTGGACTTTCAGCCCTGTTATAATACATGCCATGACTTTAATGTCATCAATCATTTGTAATCTAACATACTACACACACAAGTTAACATAACACCTACACATGTAATTGTTAACCATATACAATTACTCACATATACATATACAACATGAATGGATAAACATGTTTATTAAATTCAACCAAATAAACTGAAAAACTACCAAAACAATACATCCGTACATACTCGTATACTGCTGATATCAAGGCCAAAGGCTTAAATACAAAATGATTAAGTACTTGAAAATTTGTGTTAATATGTATGTTTTGCACACACATATGAACATACACATACATAAGCATCGCAAACGCACATTATATCAAAATTGAATTTGATTTAAGGGTAAATGTAAAAACTTAGCCGGTATCATGAAAAGAGTTTTCATTTTACTCTATGGAATTTTATATTGAAGTCTAGAAATCTTTTGCGGTAACAGTACGATGTTTTATATCAGGACACTACACACAACTTAATTTATATATATGTAAATATTGAAATATTGAAAACAACCGGTTACCATATGTGTAATATTATAGCCTATACCACTATGTGGTCAGTTGTGGTCCAAAAATACTTTACCTACATATACCCTGAATGTTATCTCATATTTAGTTGAATTTTGTATAACTTTTGTTTCTTTTAGCATTGCACATTTTAATATACGCTTTCATGGCTTTTAACAGTGATGAACGTGGAAGAACAAAAGACTTGACAATTCATATGTATGGTCAGAATCTTGGCTAAGCACATATAAGGTTTTAAAATCGTACACATAAATGATCAAAGCTTAAACAATAAAGACGATGAATTTAAATTAGTTTTTGTGAACTCCGACATTGATGTTATTTGTGGTTCGGAAACATGGCTAGTAGCATCAACCCCCGATAATCTTATATGTCCTTCTGGTTACAAGATTTTTAGATCTGATAGAGGAAGTCATGGTGGTGGTGTTGCGGTATTTGTGAAAAATAATATGTCTTGCAAAATTTGCTGCATGTCATCAAATAGTTCAATTGCGCAAGTAGTTGAGTTTATTTTTATTGATTTTAATTCAAATGTCTCAGTGGAGACGAACCTCCCTGATAATATGTTATCGCTTGGTCTTTTTCCAGTAAATATAAATATGATAAGTCCAACACTCCATACATCCATATCAAGCACGCTGATTGACCTTTTCTCTTCTTTCTGTATGATCAGATATCAGTTCCATGTTTTTCTAAACATGACCTGATCTTTCTAACATATAACTTTCAAAGTTAATCACTTTTTCAGTTATCGTGACTTTAAACACCTAGATTTTAATCATTTGTATGAATATTCATTTCACATTGCTTGGAGTGACATCTATTTTACACACCTTTTTTCAAAACCTTTTCGTTTTAACTGTACCACTGAAACACAAGAGAACTATACATAGACAGAAACCTTGGTTTTCAAATACTGTTAGGAATGCTATACACCAAAGGGATTTTGCATATGCCAGGTAGAGGAGGAAAAATGTTAATAAACATATAGGAATTGGCAATGCGAACAACAACATCGCTTGCCAAGTAGATGCAAATATGCTTAACAGAACGTTTACCAGCGCAACTGTAATTAAAGCAAATTCCACTTTTTATAATTTTTCCTCAGACACCTTAAATACAGATAACGGGATAATCAGTGAAATTTTTTAATTTTCTTCCGTTACTCAAAATGACGTTATTTTAATGTGCTCTTTAATAAAATCCAATGCAATGGGCAGTGATAACTTACACCCAAAATTTATAAGATTACTTCTACCCCTGATTCTGCCGTATGTTGCTCATCTGTTTAATACTATTATAATGTCATTTATATACCCGTTAAACTGGAAACATGCAAAAATTGTGCCATTACCTAAGTCAAATGCAGAATTCAGACCTATAGCCATATTGTGTCTTCTATCGAAAGTCTTGGATAAACTGTTGCATAAACAAATTATTTCATATGTCAATACTCATAATTTGCTTTGCAGTACGTAATCTGGCTTTCGTCAGAGCCATAGCTGCGTTACGGCTCTTGTGGAAGGTAGTGAGAACATACGGCAAGGATTGGAGAATGGAAATATAAACTTTTTAGTGCTTCTAAACCGTTCTAAGGCCTTCCATATGGTAGACCATGATATACTCCTTGGAAATCTGAAACACTTTTTTAGATTTACGGATACATCAACCAAACTTATATCATCATATCTTTCGAACCGCGCACAATCAGTATTTGTAAACGGTGTATGGTCAGATAGATTATCCCTTACCAGAGGTGTGTCTCAGGGCTCTATTTAAGGTCCTATTTTATTTTCCTTGTTTGCAAATGATTTGCCAAATAATTGTTAATACGGCGAAAAATCTAGGGATAACTTTCAACAGAAATTTGACATGGACTGATCATTTAAATTCACTGGTTGGTCAAACTTATGCAAAACTACGAGCTATCTGGTCCACACAGTATTTCACCCCTTTAAGAATAAGGGCCTTACTTACCAAGACGTATCTGATTCCTTCCCTGATATATGGGAGTGAGCTATTTGCAAGCTGTGATGCAGTTTGTTATATGAAACTAAATGTCTTGTTTAATAATGTTATAAGATATGTGTATGAATTGAGAAGATTTGATCATTTTTCCTCTGTTTCCAGTAATCTTTACGGGGTCTCGCTTGATAATCTGTTGAAAATTAGCACTCTTACATTTTTGCATAAAATAATAAACAAACACCCAAATATATATTTGACAAAATCCGTTTTTTCCAATCGCCAAGAAACCGAAATATTGTAATTCCAAGATATCAATGCAGAGTATCTGAATGGCAGTTTTATGTACAATACCACTCGTCTTTGAAACAATCTTCCACTAAGTTAACAACAAAACAGCAATGCTAAAAGTTTCAAAACTATTTTATTTGACTTTTTATGCCCTATAATACTATGTGGTTCGGGTATAATGACTTTGTGCTGCTGTTTGTAACTATCAAGAATATTTGACCTAGACCCATCTTTTATTATACCGATCGACTCAGAATCACTTTCTGAGTCGATTTAGCGATGTCCGTCCGTCCGTGCGTCCGTCCGTCTGTCCGTCAGTGTGTCCATGTAAATTTGTAATCAAACTACAGGTCACAAATATGAATATATTTTTATGAAATTTGGTACATAGACATCTATTAGCCATAGAATGAATGCTATTGAATTGGTGAAATTCGGTCCATGTTCAGACCTAGTCCCCATACAAATGACCCCTATGAAATCAACATAAATTGCCATAAGATCCAAATTATCAAATAGATCTCGGTCAAATTGGGTTTGTACGTGTTTATTATATGGAAACACTTCTTAAGATTTGCTCCGATTTACTTGAAATTTTGGCACAACACTCTCGACATTCAGAAAGGGAAATGCAAAAAAAGGTTTTAATCTTAATCAACTTATATATCTTGATATATGATTTTTATTTAATTGACGAAAAGGGAATCAATTATAAGTCTTTGACCAAAAGGTTTAAATTTGGAGGGAAGTTGTTTCAATATGTAAAATTTTAGTTTAAAAAGGCGCTTTTTAGGTAGTTAAAAGGCGTTAAATCTGGCGAAAAGTGCTTAGCTGGACTCTAGCCCAGCATTGGTAAATAAACACTCATAGACATGCTAAAAAGAACCATTTTAGGAAGTTTACTTAACAGATTTGAAATCATTGTACTCCAAATATCCAAAATCAATTAACAAATTATTAATTTTTGCGCTGTGTAATTAAATTTATTTCAACAGGTAGGTAGACGGATATCGATAGATTGACAGATGATGTTATAAGGATCAAGATACAGTTAGGATATAATGACACATGGCATTCTTTTTTACGTGATCGTTATTTCTATAGATAGTCAGACGGACTACGGAGATTTGCAACAAATTTAAAAATACAGCTCTGGCAAGAAACTTATAACACTCGGGGCCATAAAATAATTACGTTGTGATAGAACGAAACAGAATTCTAGTTTTACAACTTTCTCCTACACTAGTTATCAGCATTATTATAATTACTCAACATTAACCAAGAATGATTTAAAGCCCCATAATTCTTTTTTATTGAATCCGCTCTCAAAAGTTTTCACTGTAAACAATGGCTATTCTTAAACTATAGATCTTAACACAATGCCAAATCATGTTGCTAAATGATTGCATAAGTGAGTGAGTGAATGAAATTAGAATTGAATTTTACAAATTTTGTGGTTGAAATTTGTTTGTTGTTGACAAATAAAAAAAGAGCCACAAGTGGCACATTTTCCTAAAAGTACTCGTTCATATGTCGTTATCCTTTCATATGACTATAGTCTTTATTTATACAACTCGTATGTTATTATCTCTGTCATATGAGTTGGTGATAATGCATTCCATACAAATTTATAAAAACCAAATTATAAGGGATAAACGAGAACCTTGTTAAAAATGTTTCATTATAATTAAGTTTTTTAAGGTTGTTTGCAAGTTAAGTGTTGGAATAATGTTTAATGATGAATCAGGGTGTAAAACCACGAATCAATCATACAAGGGTTGATGTATTTTGATTAACCACCCTTGTACTTTTACAAACTCACATATGTAATACTTAATTGTAATTTAGATTTTAAAAGTTCAATGAAAAGTTCGATGCTTTAATAAAACTAAACTCGAATATTTTCGAAATATAAATATCTGATGTCTGAAGAATATTTGATGTATTATGAATATTCAACCCTTTCGTTGACTTCATATAGCAATATAAATGACATAAATCTAAAACCACCTCCAGAGTAGCTGGATCAGGCCATAAACTTGGATTAATAAATAAAAAATTGACAATTAAGATCAAAAATTATTTCAATAAAAACCAGACAAAATCAATTTTCAGTAGAGCATTTTCAATATTCAAATCGTGTAATGTAGAAAATTTAGTGGATAATAGTTGAAATTTTATGAAATTTTAAACTCGATTAGTTTGGTTGCTATTGTAACGTTATAAAATTTAAGTTTTGGGTATAAACATTTTGCAAGGTTATGGGTTGGAGCGTGGAGAATACGGAAATATCAGTAACTCAACTTCTTTCTAACTTGACTTGTGATCACAGACATGGCACGAGAAGTTTTGCAAAAAAAAAAGTCAGGAAGCTTTTAAGTTATACTGCATATCTAAAAGTATAAAAATGTGCACATATTTTCAAGGATACAACAAGTCGTACTGGGTACTTTGAAGTTTCAGTGGAGCATTTTGAACAAAGAATTGCTTTCAAAAAGGTTTATTACACTTTTATAATAATATTTGTATTTTATAACAATTATATTTTACGCAAATATAGAAATAGAAATATACAAATAAAAATTACAATTGTTAAAGCATAAAAATAATTTTGACAAATCATTACTAAACAAACTTTAAGCCATCTATCATCTAACAGACTTACATGCAGGCCGAGTTTAATTAAAATCACATTGAATATTAAAAAAAACTGCACTCTAGCACCACTTATTACGTCCATTTGTAAATACAAAATTTTCTGATGACAACACATAAATCAATTTGCACTAAAAATAAGAATTTTGTGTTACTAACACGATTCCAACGTCAGCTATATATCGAATGAATGGTGGAAATCTTAGCTTGTCATTTCTTATAGTTCCAAAGAATATATCTTTTCATAAATATACCAACAAAAAATATATTACAAGAAATCTCAATTACTTTCATTATTCTCTCTAGTTATTACTTTAATTATGTGCGTTAACCAAAAAAAAAAGATTATTAGAATTCTCTTTTAAACAGAAAAACAAGTAAGAAAATTATAGTCGGTCTAGACCCATTATATGATACTCTATACCATGCGTTTAGAGACCATTTCTCTCAGGCCCAACTAACTGGATATAGAAAATAAGCATAAACCAAAGTTGAGTGGCATGTTTATTAATTTTTTTGGCTGCAGATATGAAAAAGTTCATATCGGCTGCAATGTCTATATGGGGACTAGGTCCAAAAATGAACCGGTCCTGACCATGGTTGGTAAAGTCTCTTGTATTTGGCGAAAATATATATATATGAGATGAATCAGTACAATATTTTTGTTTTTTGATACATTTAAGTGAAGATCGGGAAGCAGCTCTATATGGGGCCTATGACCAAGAGTTGTCCCATATGAACCGTTTTTGGACTATTCATTAATGGATGTAATAAACATATACAAACCCAATTGGACTAAGATCTATACGACAATTTGGATCTTATGGCAATTTATGTCGATTTTATAGGGGTCATTTGTATGGGGGCTAGGTCTGAGCATGGACCGATTCTCACCAATTTTAATAGCGTTCATCCCATGAAAGCTTATGTACCAAATTTCATCAAAATATATTCATATTTGCGACCTGCAGTTTGATTACAAGGTTCACATGGACACACAGACGGACGGACGGACATAGTTAAATCGATCCAAAAAGTGATTCTGATTCGATCGGTATAATAAAAGATGAGTCTA
The DNA here is from genome assembly GCA_963682025.1 of Cordilura impudica. Lineage (NCBI taxonomy): Eukaryota > Metazoa > Arthropoda > Insecta > Diptera > Scathophagidae > Cordilura > Cordilura impudica. The sequence continues at coordinate 154,294,346 of OY821520.1, forward strand.
GGTCAAATATTTTTGGTTGTTACAAACAGCAGCACAAAGTCATTATACCCAAACCACATAGTGATATAGGGTATAATTAATCAATGGAGTTATAGAATCGTATGACTTTAACTGACAAAAGCAAAAAAAAGTTTTATGATAACGATGGAAGATGCAGAGTATCGGCGATGCCAACTTATCGCTTTTCTTATTTTTTCCATTTAGCGCCTTTAAAAACGCTTAATTGGCGTTTTCCGTTTTTGTTTTATAGTGCTTATGAGCCGATATGACAAGTAAAATTCCAATGGTAGCACCATCCAGTAGTCTCCCAATACAAAGAGTCTATAAAAAATTCTAGATATGTGGATTGAGTTGAAAAAAAAATCTTTGTTACTGAAACATCGTTTAAGACGACTTTATTAAAAAATATTTACATTGTACAACTTTATTGTACGACTTTATTAAAAAATATTTACATTGTACAATGATTGGAAGAACTAAATTTATGTGACGTAATTGACTCCATTTTATCAGAAGTACAAAAAGTGAATCTGGCATTCGAACAAAAAAACTTTTTGATGACTTATATGGGTTACTAGCTGGACCCGGAGTGCTTTGCTACCCCTCATCGTTATAAAATAAAATAAAATACGAAATACAAACTATTATTTATTTAATTTAGAATTAATTATTGCACTAACAACTTTATACAGTCAAGAGCTTAATAGAAGTTATTATAGATTTTAATTTTTCCAAAAAGGGCGTGGTCCCGCCCAGTTTTCTTGTAGTTCTATTTCTATTAATTTCAATCGATATATACCAAATATCATCACCGTAGGTTAAAAAATGGCCGAGATATGACGATTTTAAGTTTTGGGTTATATGGGTGGGCCCACTAACAACTTTATATAGTTAAGGACTTATTATTTCGCAAAGATATCCTTTTGTGAAAATTTCATGACGATCCTTCCAGTAGTTTAGAAGATATTAAGATTTTTTATTTTTCTAAAAATGGGCGTGGTCCCGCCCATATTTCTTCTGGTATATATTTCTATTCATGCCAATACCATATGTACCAAATATGACCGCTGTAGATCAAAAAATTCCCGAGATATGACGATTTCAAATTTTAGGTTATATGGGCGTGGCACCGCCCCTTTGTCCAATCAAAAATTTATATAGCCCTATTATTCCTTCCAGAGTCACAGTAACACGCTGTGACAATTTCAGGAAGATCGGTTCAGGGGTTTGGCCTCCTATAAAGCACAAACACACATTCATTTTTATATATATATATAGATTGAAAGCAGATTAATTATAATTTAAGGTAAAATGGGGCGAAAAAGGGGGATTTGGTAATAAAAAAATGTATGGCTACCTTACCTGTAGATAAAAAGTGTATAAAACTTTAGGTAAATACATATTACAAAAAAAGTATTTTGTATAGCAAACATTGTTAGTGGTATAAGTAATTATCTGAATTAAAAAAGGGGGCGGTGAAGTGGGCGTGGTTCATAGTTATATGGCCACGTTAACAGTATTAAGAGCAATATACTACCAAATAAAAAAATCCGTTGGAAGGAACAAATTTGTACAGAGTACAAAAAGTTTAAAACTTTCAAACAAAATTTGGCGTGAAAAGGGGCGTGAAAGAGGGCGTGGCGTAAGAAATGTTTATTTCTACCTCGCCTGGAGTATAATGTGTATACAATTTGAAGTAAATCTGTTAAAAACGATATGGGAGCAATTACATAATTTTAAAAAAGTAGGCATAAAAGTGGGCGTGGTCGAAAAAAAAAGTACCCTATTATTCATGCCAGAGTCCCAGTTAAATGCTGTGAAAATTTCAGGAAGATCGGTCCAGAGGTTTGGTCTCCTATAAGGTACAAACAAACAAACAAATAAACAAACACACATTCCATTTTATATACATAGATTAAAAAGTTTAACAAATAGGATAATTGCACTTAAGCGAAAATTTTATATTTTGGAGGATAATAAACAAAAGTTTATTATGTTCACAAAATCTCTTATTTACAAGCCAAGAGCTAAATTGTCATCTAGTTTGTAAACATGAAACAAAAAAATTTCTCAGCGTGAACAACATTTTTTCAAAAAACTATGAAGATGTTATAAATTTTATAAAAGAATTTGTATAGTACGAACATTGTCTCAACAAATGACCCCAATCAAATCACCCCTATGAGATGGACATAAAATGACATAAGATCCAAATTATCAGATAGATCTCATTCACATTGGGTTTGTATGTGTTTATTACATAAATTACATCAGTAGTCCAAAAAAAACCGTATCCAAAAACAAAAATATTCCACATATTTTTCTCAAATTTGTTAATTTATCAATTTGAGTACATATCTTAAGATCGCATAAGCGTAAACTCAAGCTTTACTAATAATAGCATAAAACCGAATTAACGCTCTTACTCGTATTTAATTAAATGTATAAAATTTGGTCAGTATTCATTAGGGTGACAGCGGTTTGTATGAAAAAAAATTTTTGGTCGAATTTTAAGGTGTGCGGGTCGGATTATTATGATGCTGGATCTACAACTTTAGTGCGCAAAATTTGAGCCAAATCGCACAATGCTTTCTGGACGCGCATTAAGTTCAATGTTCAAATATACATTTATATGTAAAAGTTATCGAAAGAAATTATTTTTCACAAAAATTTTTATATTACTAATTGCGTTTCTATTAAATTAATTACTAAACCATAATCTAGAGTAAATTATCTTTCTATTAAAACAACAAAATCTGTTATCAGTTGAAAAACAGCCAAGTTATATCAAGTTCCCCAGGCAATAAATGCGCCGCAGACCACTTGATTAAGAAAATCGAGCTCACATTTTTTAAGACATTGAAATAATTTACAACAATAACATTTTTGCATTCTTCGGAACTCAAAATGATCTTATGTAAAGTTTTTTGCATCTCGTCTATTGTTATGCCGTTCTAAATTAATGTCAAAACAGTACGCGTATTTTTAGCACTATTTCAAAATCTCCAATTTTACTTTTTTAAAAATTTTTTTCAAGAAATTTACTGAAATCAATCCAGGGTCTTATTAACAAAATATATGTGGTTAAAAATGCCAAGTATTGTAGGTATCCTGTTATTAATTTGGCGAGGGTAGCGTTTTTATTTCAGCGGATTTGAAGAATAACGTGATTTTTCATACTTTTCAACTTTTAGGCCATATCTTTTTGGTGTTTTCATATTTCAAATATATTTTGTCAAAATATTATACAACTTGATATAAGATCTGAATCTTGAAAATTAAGGTTAAATTTAAACAATATAAACTGTTCCTCTTTAAGGTCAAAAGTCAAATTTAAGGAGATATACATTTTTTTTAAAACAAAATATCGAAATAATATGTATTTGTGAAAGGATTTCGACGAGATGCAAAACACTTTACATAAGATCATTTTGAGATCAGAAGAATACAAAAATGTTGTTGTTGTAAATTATTTCAATGTCTTTAAAAATGTAAGCTCGATTTTCTTATTCAAGTGATCTGCGGCGCATTTATTGCCTGGGGAATTTGATATAACTTGGCTGTTTTTAACCGATAATAGATTTTGTTATTTTATTAGAAAGATAATTTACTCTAGATTATGGTTTATTAATTAATTTAATAGAAACGCAATTATTAATATCAAAATTTTTTTTTTAAATAATTTCTTTTGATAATTTTTATATATAAATGCATAATTGAACTTTGAACTTAATGCGTGTCCAGGAAGCATTGTTCAATTTGGCTCAAATTTTGCGCACTAAAGTTTTAGATCCAGTGTCACAATAATCCGACCCGCACGTCTTGAAAATCCAAACAAAAAGAAATGGCTGTCACCCTAATATACATAAAATGTATTATTTTTCAGTCAATAAAACATCCTCGTATAATACTATTTTAAAAATAAAATACCTAAAAATTTTAAATTAAAAATAAAAACATTTTGATTAAGTACACATTTTCATTTTATTTCTTATTTACTCTTCCATTTTTACAGAACCTCAGTCAAAACGTTCGCAAAAAATCTTCACCACCTGCTAGCTTCACCTTCAGAATACTGACAAGTATGGACTGCATTTCATACATTATATGTATATTTTATATTTTTATTTCTGCAAAATTAAATTTTTTGTAATGATTTAAGTCTATAAAATATTTGAAACTCTTAACCCACAGTGATGCTAAATACATATCGGCTAAAAATATGTTCTACTTTTTATCATATTTATAGCTTACAGAATTTCAAATATGTTGTATTGATATATATATTAATGTATTTTGATTTTTGAAAAATTAAAATTTCATAATTAATTTACAGTAACTTTTTTTTTAAACCTCTAGTTAATAAAGTTGTTAGCCCCTCAAAAATACCCCTAAACTAAAAAAAGAAACTTCTAAATCTATGGGCAATACCCTCAAACTAGCAACACTGATTCCTTGGCAGTTAATTTAACAATGGCCAGCCATGTGTTTGTGTGTCCATGTAAACCTTGTAATCAAACCATTTTGTAAATAAAAAATATTTGAACGAAATTTGTGCATAAGATTTGATTGGCCCAAGAACAATTGAAGCTAGTGAAAATGTCATCTACGAGTACGTCTTACCCTAAAATCCATTTATTTTGTTTGTAATTGTTAATTAAAATCATAAACCTTTAGTCAAAAAACTACTTCCTGATATTCACTTTAATCTATCAAATAATTTTACTAATATTTGGTTTGTATATGGTTTTGACATACATAATTGACTCTACTAAAATCGTAATGATTGTTCTATTTTTTTACCTAGTCCCCATATAAAAATTGCATCCGATATGAACTTTATCATATCTGCAGACAAAAAAAAATTATAAAAAAAAATAGCCAAAACTACTGATCTAGATGTACTTATTTTTTGGCTAAAGACTAGTGATCTTAACATGGAATCGTCATAGGAGAGAAGTACATATTAACTACTGCTCATAATTTTCTATGCTTCCCGCTCATTTTTGGATAGATTGACAGTGTAAATAAATAATAGCTGTAAAAACCTGGACTCAAAAATGGACAAAAAAAACATTGATTTTCGACTTTTAAAATAACAATTTGAGGAAATTGAGTCATTTATATAGAATTGAAAGAATGACAAATTTTTAGTGAACACTTTTTATCCTTATATAACCGATTCAGAATTCAAAATCAAAATTAGTTATTAAAATTTTTTGTGAGTAGTTGTCATTTATTTCTGGATAGATACATTTTCTTATTCTAGTGGGACCCTTTGCACTAGAATGCATTTTAAAATTTGAATCTAGGATATTTTGGTCACACTTTTTGTTTGTTTTGCATAAAATGTATGAATTACAAGTTTCAAGTGAATAAAACTTAAAAACCTAAAACATATTAACATATTTGAAAAAATACGTGTTTTAGTGTAAACATTTCAAATTGAGTAAATTATAATAACAAAAAATATACAACATTTGAATAACACGACACAACATGCTTAATTAAAATAAGGTAAACATAAAAATACGAATATAAACACACATGCAAATCCTCTGCAATATTCGGTCACAATGTATGAAAAACAATACATAAACAAATACACTTATAATGAAACCTATACAAATACACATGTATACAACAATAGATTTCCCTTTCCGTTTTGAAAGCAACATTTCGAACAAAACAAAAAATTAGGAAAACAAGTGTAACTAACATTTTTTCCTTTTTGACAGCAGCTCATTTGATAAAAAAAAAGTTAGTGTTAGTGGAACCAGTTTAAAATCCATATACGAATCTTAATACGTATAATTTTTTAATAACAGGCACACGTCATCATAGAATTTATTTATATACGCTATACCACTCTGTGGTCTAATGAGTTTGTAGGGTATACTGAGTTCGTGCTGATGTTTGTAACTACCAAAAATATCTGACCAATCTTTTACTATGGCTATCGACTTAGAATCATTTTCTGAGTCGATTTAGCGATGTCAATCCGTCTATCTGGCTGCCTGTGTGTTTATTAGATTGGTCGCAAAGAGTTTTTTTTTCTTTAATTGATATATGCGCTATCTAGAATATAGGGTTTGTTTTCATAACGCGGTCTCATTTTTTAGCTCGATCCGACAGTGCCTAGTGGGGCCCAAAGTACCCGAAGTGTGTTTATATGGCGAAAATATGACTTTTTTCAGATTTTACGAAAATTTCGTTCTACAGTTTAATTTTTTGGACAAGTTGTTATATGAATCGATATCAGTACTAAATTATCCTTTCAAAAAGCTATATAGCTTAATAAAAAATCGAAAAAAATCACCAAGAAATAGCAAATACCCCAGACCACTTTTGTGCCAAAAAAATCACTAGGTCGTGAAATTTGACTTTGAAACTTTCAGAAATTAATTAAAGCCATCATTTTTTTTTTATCTATACCTATAAGTACTAAGAATAAAGTATTGTTTTATTACCACGTTGTTAACCTATTGAGCAATAAAACCAAAGATAGAAAATTTTTTTTGATAAAATTTTGAAAACTCCTTTTTTAAGTTTTAAAAAATTTTCGTAAACAAAATTTTAAAACATGGATCTGGCTGGCACTTTAAGGTTTTGTTAAATACATGTTAGGGATTAACTGTGTGAATTTTTAAATAAATTCCTCCATCAGAATTTTTTGACCTGGATTGAAAAATTAGATTTTTGTGAAATATTCAGTATAGGTACTCCTTCTAAATAATTTGTATCAAAAATTTATCACTTTTCTACTTTTAAATGTTATATTTTATCTTAAAAGCCTAGGGCAGCGATGGCGAACCTTTTTGACAAGTGAGTCAAAATTGAATTTATTTTTATGTAATATTAACCTACGGGTCAAGTATTATTTTAGTAATTAAAGATTTCACAAAAATACATGTAAATATGATTTTATTTACTATTCGAACATATTATATGTATGATTATTATTTTATAATAAAAATAAAAAAAAAGAAAATTTAATATCAAAAAAATTATACATATGTACATAAACACACATTTAATGCGAAACTTGTTGTTATTTATTTTCAGATAATTGACGTATATTTGATTCATACTTGGAATTCATTACTCTTACACATGCGGCAGTCATTTCATTACCAAGTCTATTTCTTTGCGTGGATTTTACAAAATTCATTGATGAAAATAAAGTTTCGCATACATATGTTGAACCAAACATTGTTAAAAGAGCATTTACCAGTTTTTTCATTGTATTAAATGTATCTGGTAAAGAGTCCCATTCTTTTAATATTATATTATCAGTTCTTTGTTCGAATACCTTTTTCTTATTGTCACAAATATTTTCTAAATCCTGTTTTTGCAAATCTGTAATTAAATTTTCAAATTTATTTTTCCACATAAAACTGTTTTGGAATTCTGCTAATTCTATTTCCAAATTTTCAATACCTAACCAAGTGAACACGGTTAATTCCAAACTATTAAATTCTATTTTGTGTGGATACAATATAAACTGTAATGTTTTTTCTAAATCCTTAAATTGATTAAATCTATCCAGAAAAGCTTGTTTTATTTCCTCAATAACAGTTAAATATTTTTTAATTGTATGATCCTGTGTAATATTACTATTTTCATGGTTTTCAGTTGCTTGGAAATGTTTTTGCAGATATGGAAAATATTTCAATATTTTAATTTTCAAATCATTACTAAATATATCAAGTTTTGTCATAAACGTTTTAATATTTTCAAACATGACTAATACAACTTGACCAGGTCCTTGGAATTTTTTATTCAATTCATTAAAATGCTGAGTGATATCACAGCAAAACATTAGGTCATTTAGCCATTCTATATTTGATAATTCGTCAAAAACATTATTTTTTCATGTAAAAATTGTTTTATTTCTTCTAATAAATCTACAAACCTATTTAAAACTTGACCACGGCTGAGCCATCGAACATTATTGTACATTAACAGCCCAGAGTATTGAGAATCAATTTCCTCTAATAATTTGGCAAATTCTCGCTTATTTAGAGCTCTTGCATTTATAAAATTGACTATTTTTGTTACAACTGGCTTACGTTGGAAAATGTTTTCAATCCTTGTTTTGCACATAAGACTTCTTGATGAATGAGGCAGTGAAATTCAATTAAAGAATGTTGGACACTTTGTTTAAGTTGCTGAATAAAACCAATATTTTTGCCAATCATGCTAGGAGCACCATCAGTTGTTACAGAAACAATTTTTCTGTAAATCAATATTCATTTTCATAAATGTATCAGCGAATTCCTTAAAAACATCAAGACCAGTAGTTCTTCCTGTCAATGTTGACCAGTTCTTCCATCATTATATTTCCTGATTTATACCTAGCAAAAACTGCAAGTTGTGCATAACCACTTATGTCCGTGCTCTCATCTAAAGCAATTGAATACATTTCGGAACATTTTAAATCGTAATTTATTTGAGAACAAGTATTTTCATCTAATCTTAATATTCGTTCTTTAATTGTATTTCGGCTTATAGGCAACTCATTAATGCGCTTTATTATCAAATCTTTTTCTTTAAAATCAGCAAATAGGGCAGCACTACATTCCAAAAACGCTTCTTTTAAAAACTCACCTTCCGAAAGAGGTTTTCCATGTCGTGCGATACAATGTGCTACATGAAAACTAGCAGCTGTAATGTTGTTTTTAGGAATTAGAAATGTTTTAAATTAGCTTGTGATTTATATTCTTTTAGCTTTTAAGAAAATAATTCTTTTTTTTTTCTTCTTCTTTTAAGGAAGCAAGATTTGCATGTATCTTTTCAAAATGTCGTTTTACATTGTAAGCACAAGACGTACAATTTTCCTTGCAAATTAAGCAAAGAATTTTCTTATTTATCTCAACAGCTCCGTATTTTCCAAACCATTCTGTTTGATATGGCCTTGAACTTGTATCATTCATCTTAAGTTTCTTAACCGCTGACATGCTAAATATATCTAAAGGGTTAATATTTATAATTTGAAAATATTAAATTTGAATTGAAATAGAAACAAATTATTAAAACTAATTTTCTTACCGAAAATTGAAAACTCAATAAATCAAGAAAACTTTATGAATCAATAATTTAAAGAGCATGCGCAAGTTACGTATTGTGTGTCTTTTTCTGGGGAAAAAATGAAAAAAATGATGTGGAAAAATGAAAAATAATGCATTTTATGTGTTATTTTTACAAAGCCTACTACAAAATTTCCACAGTTTTCTTCGTACATCTACAATACCACAATTTTTTAATTGAGTATAACAATATCTCAATTTGAAAAAACTTAGAATTTAAAAATATGGTTTGAAAAAACTTAGAATTGGTTTGAAAAAAACAAAAGAACTCGTGGGTCACTTAAAATTGTTGCGTGGGTCAGTGTGTGACCCGTGGGTCATAGGTTCGCCATCGCTGGCCTAGGGGTTCGGAAACAATAATGACCCTAAACTAATAAAAGGACATTTAGGCACCGTCGGATCGAACTAAAAAGTGAAGACCACATTTATGACAGCAAACCTCATATTTTAGAAAGCGCATATATTGAGAATAAAAAAGATCTCATACAAGCTGTGACCAGTCTAGTGTCCGTGTAAACCTTGTAATCAAACTACTGGTCGCATAAATGAATATATTTTGATGAAATTTTTTATATAATTTTGTCGAACGCTATTAAAATTGGTGTAAATCGTTACATAGTTAGAACTAGTTACCATACAACTGTGCCCTATGAGATCGATAGAAATTGAGATCCATATTGATGTCGGCCAAATTTGGTTTATGTGTGCTCATTATACGTACTTAAATCTGTAAGACCATTTTAAGTCATAGCCCCCTTATAAAACTGCTTCCCGATCTTTACCTAAGTCTATCAAAAAACAAAAATATTGTATAGATATTTTTAAAATTTGGTTTATCTGTATATGAAAAGAGACTTTACTAAATATGGTCATGATCGTTTAACTTTTTGACTTAGTACTCATATGAAAATGGCATCCGATATGAACTTATACATATCGACAGGCAACAATTTTTTAACAATCCCACTCAAACTTAATCTTATCTTCAATATCCAATTATGACCTCAAAAACCCATTCTCGAAACTCGTGATATAGGGTATAATTTGCTTACTTGTTTTAGTTTTCATTATTCAAGGAATCAACAACATACACACCCCGAAGTAATTCTGATTGTAAGAAATAGAACAATAATGTCGCCAGTCAACCCAGCCTGCTTTGTTCATATAAATATGACAACTTTTATATATATATATAGTATATGTATGTACATACGTATGTACTCGTACAAAAAAATCGTATAGCAAAAAAAAAATACGTGTTTTAATTCCCTGACAATCTGTTGCCACACTTTGGAATTTTAGCGCTCTTTTATTTTCACATTAATAGCGAAAAACAAAAGTTGATTGCTGGTTGGCTTTTTCCATAAACACCCTACGGATAATTTAGCTTCGAACGTATTTGTCCGTTGCTTTACTGGGGAGCTCATCTTGTTATTGTTGCTCGCGAAAAAGTCGTTGTCTTCTTGGCAGAGAATTGTAAAATTTAACTTTTTTTTATTGTTTTTTCATTTCGTTAAAAAAATAAACTTTTCGATGATTTTAGAAATTTTTGTTCTGCGGATGATGTTCGTGATGGATTTCATAGCATGTCAAAACAAACCAAAAACAGACACTCTGCATCAAGTTTAAATTAGATTATGCTAATTAAGCTTATTCAACCGTTTTTATGCAAAAAATTTTAAATGAAAGAATATTTCTTTACTTTAATTTTCAATTTGTTATCATACAATTATGGCGTTATTTGATGTGACGCTATGATGCCATTGAAAGTATTTAGGATACTCACAGTGCGTAAACTAAAACTACTTATACCCATGGTTGTTACAATTTTGTTTCTTTTTTTTTTCTTAGAAAAAATACCATTGTGAATCAACAAAAATAACTCGTATGAAAAAACTATATTGCCTGAACCATATTACGAGTGTATAGGTGTTCGAGTTAACATTACATTAATATATCTACTTGTGGAATGAAAAATTTTATGCAAAATCAGATGCTTTGGAAAAAGTCGGCTAAACCTTCCTAGCAAGAATATCGAAAAAAGCTTCACTTGTGTTTTCATAAATATAAGGAGACTAGCATTGTAATATAGAGTTTTAGTTGTTTTGCTCAGTGTTACAAGGTTAAGATCAGGTTTAAATTTGTTGTATAAAATTTACTTTCGCTTTATGTTATGAATAGCTGAGTAAATATTTATATAACAGGTCGCAAACGATCTGAAAAATTGTTGTTGTAAACGCCTGTGAATGTTTTTGTAAACTTATCTTATAGTAAGAATATTATAGTCAGTCTAGACCAACTATACGATACCCTATACCATGCGTTTAGAGACCCTATCTCTCAGGCCCAACTAACTGGATATAGAAAATAAGCATAAACCAAATTTGAGTGGGATTTTTAATAATTTTTTTGACTGCAGATATGAAAAAGTTCATATCGGATGCTATATCTATATGGGGACTAGGCCCAAAAATGAACCGATCCTGACCATGTTTGGTAAAGTCTCTTGTATTTTGCAAAAATTTATACAAATAAAATTTGAAAAGAATCCGTGCAATATTTTTGTTTTTTGATAGATTTAAGTGAAGATCGGGAAGCAGCTCTATATGGGGCCTATGACTAAGAGTTGTTCCATAGGGATCATTTTTGGACTACTGATTAATGGATGTAATAAACGCATACAAACCCAATTTGAGTAAGATCTATATAACAATTTGGATCTTATGGCAATTTATGTCGATTTCATAGGGGTCATTTGTATGGGGGCTAGGTCTGAACATAGACCGATTCTCACTAATTTCAATAGCGATAAAAGCTTATTTACCAAATTTCACCAAAAATATATTCATATTTGCGACCTGCGGTTTGATTACAAGGTTTAAATGGACACACAGACGGACGGACGGGCGGACGGACGTACATCGTTAAATCGAATCAGTTAGTGATTCTGATTCGATCGGTATAATAAAAAATGGGCCTAGGTCAAATATTTTTGGTAGTTACAAACAGCAGCGCAATCGTTATACCCAAACCACATAGTGGTATAGGGTATAAAAATAGGTTTTGTACGTTTGTAGTTTGTTTGTGGTTACTAGGAGACTACATCACTGGACCGGTCATCTTGAAATTTTTACAGTAGGATTTTTAGATTTTTCAATTAGGCGTGGCACCTGCCATATAAAGTGGATTTTTAACATCTATTTATACCCTATACCACTATGTAGTTTGGGTATAATGACCTAGACTCATCTTTTATTATACCGATCAGCTCAGAATCACTTTTTGAGTCGTTTCAGCGATGTCCGTCCGTCCGTCCGTCCGTCTGTGTGTCCATGTAAACCTTGTAATCAAACTACAGGTCGCATATATGATTATATTTTATATTTTGATGAAATTTGGTATATAAGCTTTTATCGGCCATAGGATGAACGCTATTGAAATTGGTGAAAATCGGTCCATGTTCAGATCTAGTCCCCATACAAATGACCCCTATGAAATTGACATAAATTGCCATAAGATCCAAACTATCACATAGATCTTAGTCAAATGGGGTTTGTATGTGTTTATTGTATCCATTAATCAGTAGTCCAAAAAAAATTCCTATAGGACAATTCTTAGTCATAGGCCCCATATAGAGCTGCTTCCCGATCTTCACTTAAATCTATCAAAAAACAAAAATATTGCACAGATTTTTCTCAAGTTTGGTTTGTGTATATTCCTTCAAAATAGAAGTGACTCTACCAAATATGGTCAGGATCGGTTCATTTTTTGACCTAGTCCCCATATAAATATGGCACCCGATATGAACTTTTTCATATCTGCAGCCAAAGAATTAATAACAATGGCACTCAAATTTGGTTTATGCTTATTTTTTATATCCAATTAGTTGGACCGAAGAGATAGGGTATCTAAACCATGGTATAGGGTATCGTATAGTCGGTCTAGACCGACTATAATTTCTTACTTGTTCTAACATATAATATCTGAAGAGTTCTGAAATTATGTACAAGTGCATATTAAACTAATTTGAAGAGCTGTGAAAAAAATGGGTGTGGCACCCACCATACAAAGGAGTTCGTGAGTTCGTAAGTTTCAACGTTAGTTAGCAAAATGGACAGGATCGGACCAATGGGCATGGTACCCCCATACAAAATAAATATTTAATGCCATACAACTGGAGTACTATAATTGAAAAAACCTTGGGACTTTGTCTGCGTTCATAAGTTATTAAAATTAATAGTTGCCCAAAAAATGGGGGGATCGGGCCAATGGGCGTGGCACCTCCTATACAAAAAAATGTGAAGTACTATGAAAACGACAGTCTTGAAACTTTTGACAAATACATTAATTGCCAATGTGAGTAGTCGTGGAAACTATGGGGGGAATCGCCAAAAACAAAAGTCGCCAAAACCGAAAATCGCGAATAACAAAAATCGCCAAAAACAAAAATCACCATATTCAAAAATCAAAAAAAAAAACAAAAATCGACAAAAATCAAAAATCACAAAATAAATAAAAGTCAAAGTCAAAGTCAAAAATCGCCAAAACCGAAAATCACGAATAATAAAGATCACTAAAAACAAAAACCCCAAAAAAAATTGCCAGAAGCGAAAATCGCGAATAACAAAAATCGCCAATCCAAAAATTGCCAAAACCGAAAATCGCGAATAACAGAAATCGTCAAGATCAAAAATCGCCAAATCAAAAATAGCCAAAATCCAAAATCAAAAAATAAAAAATGCTTAAGCTAAAAATCGCCAAAATCAAAAATCACAAAAAGAAAATACGCCAAAATCAAAAATAGCAAAAAAAATCGGCAAAGTCAAAAATCACCAAAAACGAAAATCGCGAATAGCAAAAATCGCAAACATCAAATCACGCCTAAATCAAAAATTGCCAAAACCGAAAATCGCGAATAATAAATATGACAAAAAACAAAAACACCAAAATTAAAATTTGCCAAAACCAAAAATTGCGAATAACAAAAATCGCCAAAAATCAAAAATCGACTAAATCAAAAATCGCCAAATATGAATAAATCAGTTTTCTACTAAATGTATTCCCAGTTTTTTTACTTCGTTACGATGGGTGCACCGAAGCGCAGGGGTACAGTTAGTACAATTTGCAATCAACTAGTTAATAAATCTTAAACCCTTCACTATTTGCGCCTCGTATCAATGAACATTTTTGCTCTGTAGAGCAGCCCTCTAACATTTTAACAACAAAAATCAGTTCGTATATCGTCAAACACCGATAACTAAGTAACTACAAAACTCCTGAATTCTGATACTGTAACCTTTGTTTACAGAATTTAAAAAATTAGCTTTCGAATAATATCGTTAAGCTAACAATATAAAAATAGTCGTTAGTAAGGTTATCGATAAACTTATTTTTAACAGGTACAACGTCCAGTTCTCGATTTTCGAAGCATATTTCTTTTGTATTTTTTACCAACTGGTTTTTAATTAAAAAAAGATACAATGACCTACGTCGACAGGCCGAAAATTCGGATTCGGATCTACAGAAGAACAAAAAAAGAAAACCAACACACAAGCAATAGGAAATTGTATGGCTCCTTTAAATTATTTTTTGTAAAAAGTACTCTAAATATGCCAAATTTTAGTTTTCTATGACATCGGGAGGGTTCATTCGGGAAGTTATTGAAAAGAATCACTCTAGAATCTGTTTCGTGTTTTGTTCTATAATTCCAGCCTTCTTCAGGGACTTCAATAGGGAAATAATAATAAGAGAGATAATTTACTGGCCCCCACACTTCTACGCTCACTGACCGAAAAACTAAAATTGGGCTTCGGTTGGATCGGTTTCATGTGCAATACTTTACGCATGCCAAATTTCAGCTTTCTAGCTCAACAGGGAGCTTCAGAAAGCTCGGAATATTATATGCAATATGAATGTTATTCGAAGAATAATGAAAAACCTACACTATTTAGCATTTGCGTACCCAAATTTTGAATTAAAAAATCTGAACACTCGCAAGCATTGCATCATACTTTCCGAATACTGCAATAATGTTAAAGTTCAAGAGACTATTCATATTTGATTGTACATATATAAGTAACATAAGTTTATAGCTCGTGCAATAAAATTTAGAATGTTGAAAGCGCAAAAAGCTTGGAAAGCTCAAAAACCGTTGCTGTTAAAGCGCGCGTTCTGTACCTCCACCTTTAGAGACTCTCACTACTAGTTTCTTTAAAGAATTAAATAATTTTTTCTGATTCTTTTTTAAATTAGTATGAATTTGTTCAGTATGTAATCAAATCAATTTATTTTTAAATTTATTACTATTAAATCTTATGTAATAAAAGAATTTATGAATAAACTTTGCATTCAAGATTTTTTTCAATATTTTTCTTCTCTCAAACCTCTATAACTAGAGTTCTAACTAACGTAGGCTGTTGACTTAGGTCTAAGAACACTCAGTGGATCAAGCTCCTTCTTTTGAGCTATTAACTGCTTATATTCGTTGGGTTTGAGGAAAGTTATGCGTGGAGAATCAACTTTACTTTTACTGTACGTTAACTTGTCTTGGCATATCTTATATATTAAAAGAATTTATGAATAAACTTTGCATTCAAGATTTTTTTCAATATTTTTCTTCTCTCAAACCTCTATAAGTAGAGTTCTAATTAACGTAGGCTGTTGACATAGGTCTAAGAACACTCAGTGGATCAAGCTCCTTCTTTTGAGCTATTAACTGCTTCGTTGGGTTTGAGGAAAGTTATGCGTGGAGGATCA
Organism: Cordilura impudica; assembly: GCA_963682025.1. NCBI lineage: Eukaryota > Metazoa > Arthropoda > Insecta > Diptera > Scathophagidae > Cordilura > Cordilura impudica. Next base: position 154,310,191 of record OY821520.1, read on the forward strand.
ACTTTACTTTTACTGTACGTTAACTTATCTTGGCATATTTTGGCATTACTGTACGTTAACTTCTCTTGGCAAATTCGTTGGGTTTGAGGAAAGTTATGCGTGGACAATCAACTTTACTTTTACTGTACGTTAACTTATCTTGGCATATTTTGGCATTACTGTACATTAACTTCTCTTGGCAAATTTTGGTATTATATTATAAAAATTAATATAATATAATATAATGCTGCGGAGTAGCAGGGGTCCTCTAGTTTATTATTATTGTTATTTATCACCTTGAAAGACTTATATTTTAATATAATATACTTCTTCATCTGCAAAAAAAATTATACCATTATTACGCATGAACGTTCATTTTACTTGATAAAATATATATTAAATAAATATTTACTAAAGCGATTTAAAAAAACACTAGCAGATTCCAGCCCTCGAAGTTCTAGTTCAAATTCTAGGAAATTTTATTTTTTCATTAAATAAAGACCCTTAAAGGTGTGTTAATCAATTATAGCCAATTCACAAATCAACACAAAAAAAAAACTCATTTTCATTACAAACACATTAACAAATTTAATAAACACACAAATAGCATTCTATAACTTTATGTATGTGTTAGTAGCAAATTTAAATGTAATTTACTCAAAATAAAGGAAAAAATTTAAAAATCTCTAAATCTACAAAACGGCTAAAAAGAAATACCTTTCAAATAATATATGCTTGGTCAAAATCGGGATAAAATGGTAGAACAAAACATCGGTCACAAGAAATCGCCTAGATTATATCTAAAGTATCTATAATATTAATAGGCTAGGCGATTTTTTGTTGCCGATTTTGACAAAAAATTTATCATTTGAAAGGTATTTCTTTTTAGCTGTTACCCAGATTTACAGATTTTCACCGTCTGGAATATTTTTTGGAGTTATGATCATTTAAAGTTGCTACTAACTCATACATAAAATTATATAATATGTGTGTGTTTATTAAATTTGTTAATGTGTTGAGTTTGTTTTCTTCATTTAAAATGAGTTGAATTGTGAAGCATACCTTTAGGGTCTTTATTAAATGAAAAAGTAAAATTTCTAGAACTTGCACGAATTTCGAGTGCCGGAATCTGCTACTATACTATGAATAGCCTACCTATGTATGTACTACATAATACTTGCTTAACTTGATCTTTATTTCATTTTTATATTCCTATTTCTTAATTCTTTATTGCCAGTTAGTTTTCTTTTCTTGTTATTTTTGTTAAGCGAAAAGTTTTTATTGCTGACAAATAATTATTTCTTTCTATGTTGGCACTTTGGAAAATATGCGCTAAGTTTATTTAGTAGGAAAAAATATTTATATTCCTTTTAAATACTTACGTATGTATGTATGTATATACGAATGTTATAAAGAAACTTATAAACTTTCTTAAGAATTGTGTTTGTCTTCAAAACTAACCATATTATATGCAAGTATATAAGAAATGGTATTTGTTTCTGCAATGCATTAATGATTCTACTTAGTAAAACAAAAATAAATATTTTTTAAAGATTATTGACCAAGAAAAAAGAAATAACAATGAATTTTAACGAAATCTTAAATAATTTGTAGGTAAATTAAAATAACAATAAAAAAATGATTATATTTTTTAACTGTTGCGAAAAACAACTTAAAAAATTGGCTCAAAACAACTAACAAAAAATACAAAATAAGTCCAAACATACTCCGACTTTAGAGTTTTCCTTCAATGCTATTTCCTGACAGATTGCAATGCTATAATTAAGATACAAATTTTGATTTTTGTTTATAATGGTGCGTGGTAGAGAAGAAGAAAGCGTATATTTCAAAAATCATAATCATCTTTATTCTTAATCAGACCGGTTTTTGGCATTTCTTCCTTCATCATAATATAATTGATTAGATTGTTTCTATATGGAATTTTTCTACTTAGGGCGGCCGTGCGTCTATCCCACATGCAGTCATACTAGCACTTTCGGTCATGGTTAAGAATCAGTTTTAAGCCATACAATTTGTTCGCCCTATTAATCTCAGAAGTTACAACAATATCGAACATACCAATCGCTATTTTTGAATTTTTTTTTATGCATTTATACTTCTAATTTTAACTATTCTCAATTTCGTAAGAGTTGCCGTATGTGATATATTATTTGTACATTCTACCCATTGTACTTTTTGTGTATATTAAACATTTTATCAATTTCAATAGCGTTCGTCCAATGGCCCATTAAAGCTTGTATACCAAATGTTATAAGAATATAGGTCCATATTAAATATTTTTGCTAGTTACAAATATCAGCACAAACTAATTATACTCATTTTTATGTTTCTAAAATAAATTTAATTAGGCATAAAACTAAATTTTATAAAAAATTTGAATATCACTTTTTTAGTTGATTTCGGTTCAAAAATGTTCCGCACCAAACGCGATTTCTAAAACAAAGTCAGATTTTTTAAAAATATTTTATATATGGGGGATTTCATGTCAAGTGCACCAACTTTTGAAACCGATGTCTTCCGATCGGGATGAAATTTGCACCAAGGTTAGTCCTATTGGATAGTAGTTTAGACACAATTTTTCAATAAGATCGGTCCAGATCTCTCTGAGTTAGAGGGGATCAAAATTTGACATTTTGGCCAAACAGGTGTTTCTTCTCATCCATGTAACTTATTACCTATTGTTCTTAGAAAATTTTCCCCTAAAGAGTTTAGATAGCTATTTATTCAATATTTCGGAAAAGAATACTTAAAAAAAAAAAAAATTTGTAGACTTTTTTTTTGCTAAATTAAAGCATTTTTTGCCTTTTTTTAAAAAGGGCATTTTTTTTTTATTTTTTTTTTTTTCATAAGAAAGCTTAGGATTTTTCCTTTAAGAGCTTTTTGGTCACTTAGTGGGATGGGAATGGGATATCTATCAAAATAAATGTTTTGTAACTCAAGACAACGGTTTTTCAATTTTTCACAAATGCACTATTTTGAATTTTTTCCTATTTGTGTGTAAAACCTTACAAATAAAACATACTGAGAAACTAGACAAATTAACCTTTCCGAAGGTATGTAACCTTCATAACATAACAGAAGAGAATGGTTATCCGTAACCTGATAGAGTTATTTGCACATTTCAATCTGAACACGAGGATGTTAGAATTGGCTTCACGAAATTAACCCAAATGAGGCCAAAACATTACGTTTTGGCAGAAAGCAGAGGAACTCATACAGTATGCGTTTGCATTTACCATGAAAATCTTAAACTGATGTTGAACGAAATCTACTTAAAGTATTTAATAGATGATTCGGCAGAAGATTTACACGATTACCACGATTGCCTTAAATTGACTATGTGTCCTAATGAAACAACTTCTTGCCACTTAGGTGAATGTACCAATTGCCCGAAAACCACATTCATCAAAGAAAATTTAATCAACTCTTTAGATCGAGAATATATAGAGGAGGTCAAATTTGATTCTTGGATTCAGACTGACAGATGCACATTGAAAACAATCATTTTAAATGTGGATGATTTTGTGGAAGAAATGTGTACAGGATTGCTAAACTTGAGAAACCATGACTTTTTAGTCAAAGAGCAATGGTCATTCTTCAAGGATTTGAAGATACATTTGAAGTCTGGTGAATTCGTTATTTCATATGATTTCGCAGAAAACTATAAATATGTTCTTCAGGATGCCATACAAGCATTCCACTTCAATAACGACCAAGCAAATATATTCACAGTAGTTATTTACTAAATGAAAGATGAAAAACTGGAACACAAAAGTATGGCAATCATATCCGACGATTTAAAACATGATACCGTTGCAGTTTAGGAGTACCAGAAGAGAATACTAAAATTTCTAAAATCTAAATTTACAGTAAAGAAGGTATACTACGTTTCGGACGGAGCTCGTCAACATTTTAAAAACAAAAGTAGCTTGGCAAATCTTATGGCCCATGAAAAAGATTTTGGAATGCCAGCTGAGTGGCATTTTCATCCTACTGCTCATGGTAAAGGAACATGTGATAGTATTGGAGCAAACCGTAATAGAAATGCAGCGAAGTATAGCCTCCAGTGCTCTCATCAAGATCGCATCTTTGATGCGACTGCTTTATTCCATTAGGCAAAAAGTTATTGTAAAGAAACTAAAATAGTTTTTAGTAGCAAAGAGGATCATCAGGAAACATTGAAAACACTGAAGAGCAGATTCGATGCTGCGGTAACAATCGATGGCACCGCTCAATACCATGCTTTTATACCTCTTGTCGATGGAAGACTCAAGTTGAAAAAGTTTTCTGTCTCTATTCAATGCGATTTCTTTCCAAAGACAACAAATAAACCAGCAGCGGAATCAACAGCTGAACCTAGTAACGCCAAGAAAGGGTTGACAAAAAACGCAGTAAATAAAGGCGACAAAAAAGCTGGATGAAAGACTGGGTATTTAAAAATTTACAAGACTTAAATACTTCATCAGCTACAATAAATTAAGTATAAAAATAGTTATGATATAAATGGATCTAATGCAATTAAGATTAAATTTTAATAAATTATTTATCTTTTTATTTTTAATATTATTATTATTACACATTAATTTAATTATTATTAAAAATAAATAAAAAATAATAATTTTTCAATATTTCTATAGAAAAAAAGCGATTTTTATCCTGAGGTTAACATATTCTGGGTATTACAGTATCGAGGGTATAAAATTTTAGTTAGGTATGTTATATACCTTCGGAAAGGTTAATTTGTCTAGTTTCTCAGTATAAGTTTTATTTGTAAGGCTTTACACGCAAATAGGAAAAAATTCAAAATAGTGCATTTGTGAAAAATTGAAAAACCGTTGTCATGAGTTACAAAACATATATTTTGATAGATATCCCACTCCCATCCCACTAAGCGACCAAAAAGCTCTTAAAGGAAAAATCCTAAGCTTTCTTATGAAAAATAAAAAAAAAATGCCCTTTTTGAAAAAAAAGGCAAAAAATGCTTTAATTTAGCAAAAAAAAAAAGTCTACAAATTTTTTTTCATTTTAAGTATTTTTTTCCGAAATATTGAATAAATAGCTATCTAAACTCTTTAGGAGAAAATTTTCTAAGAACAATAGGTAATAAGTTACATGGATGAGAAGAAACACCTGTTTGGCCAAAATGTCAAATTTTGATCCCCTCTAACTCAGAGAGATCTGGACCGATCTTGTTGAAATATTGTGTCTAATCGGAAGACATCGGTTTCAAAAGTTGGTGCATTTGACATGAAATCCCCCATATATATAAATTCAAAATTTTAAAAAAATTAAAAAATAACGATTGTTGTTTGGACAGAGTTGTATCTTCTGAAATTAACACGAAGTAAAAAAAGCTGTATGGTATGAAAACTGGTTCTAACCACACTGCTCGTAGGCCTGAGTGTGTTTAAGCGCTGACCAAAAAGTGCAAGTACGAGTGTATGTGAAGGTTCACGGTTCAAACCTCACGGTATATTTTATAAAAAAAAAAATGTAAAGATATGCATGAAACACATAGACGACTGCGGCTACACGAACACACAACTACAAATGCTGCTGGCTGCAATTGTAGTGGTGTAGTCAGCTACTTAATTTTTTTGAAAACGACAACAACATATAACAACAATATAAACAGCTGTTTTTATACAAATGCATTTTTATTTCAGTTGTGCCAATTATATATTTTTTACTTTATTAAAATAGAAAAACATGCCTGATTGTATATAAACTTGACTTAAATATACAATTTCTTAGTTATAATGCATTATTATAACGTAAAAATAAATAAATAAATTTATTTAACCCCCTTTGATTATTAATCGAATTACAGCATTTCATTTTGCGATGTTTTTTTAACAAAATAAAATATTTCATAGCACTAATTTCTTTTACATATTTTGTTATGTTGGCAACACTATTTTTGTTATGCAGCCAACAAAAATAGAAATTATCCTAAGTTGACTACAGCGACAAAAGTCGTTAGCTGTGTTGGTGTCAAAATAATCGTGTATTTTATTTTTGACAGGCTGTAGTCGTGTAGCCGCTGTCGTCTATGTGTTTCTTACAAATTTCAATACGCTTGAAATTTGTAAGAAAAACTTTGAAATGAATTAAAAAATTTTAATTTTTATGTACAAATTCAAACTGAATCCCACCCAAAAGATTCAAACTGATGGCCTAAGGCTAAAGGTAGCTTTATTATTTATAAAACTAAAATATTGTTCCGATTACCATTGACTACAATAACTTTAAGTTTCAATTGTTAGGATATTTTCTTTACGTTCTCATGGACAACTATATTTTGGTAGCAGTAGAGTTCGTTCATTTGATGGATTACGGTTTTATATCACTGATACACTAGAATACTGACATCTATCCAATGATAATAGAATTTAAAATAAAAATATTGTGTACAGAGAAGTTCTTCAATATATTTAAAAACAAAACATTGAAAGAAAAAATTTAAGGAATATATAAAATTTCCTATAATTTTCTTTTTCAAAACATCAGAAACATTTTCAGTCATGCCGTTACAAGACTAGTCTTACTGTTATTATTCAAATTGAAATTGTAATAACACTTCCTTGTCAAGAAAATTTTGGTAAATTATATTTTCTGCTCTATACTCCCTTACTTCTTTTCAGCTTCTTCAATCTTTGATACATAACTAAATTAGAAAATATTAAAATATAAATTAAAACAAAAAAAGGAGAATTATTTTTTTAAACTTAAAAGTCAAAACGCGAAATTTTTACTATGTAAAAACACTTTCGTGACAGGCTATAAATATAATGAATTATTATAAATTGATCCAGAGATGATCAGTTACAATAAGAACTGGGTCTCTTAAACAATCAACTCCAAAAACTATTTTAGACCACAAAGTGGTGTTGGTTTTCTAAGAACTCACAGCAATGAAAGAAAACTGCAACAAATAAGTCCTTATTTTTCTTAACCTGCTAATTATTTCTATGATTAATTAGTTTTATCGTTCCTAGATGAATATATAATCCTCTTCATAAACTAAGGAATCCCGTGCAAATTTCACGTCCGTAGTGTGAAAATTAATTGGAATGAGCTTCTTTCAAATCAACATACTCCTCAAAACAGCTTGAATTAATTTGGTTAAAATCAGTTTTAAGAAATACAGAAGTACTCGTATATCTTTTGTTTCCAACAAAAAAAACTACATTCCAAACAAAACATCAGCAACATGCAAAGTATTTTGTTCATTATAAAATAAATAAACGACAAGAAAACTTATAATTTTGAGAGAGAAAAACCACCTACTTCATGTTATTAAAGGCAACTTAAGGATTATAAAAGATGAAATTCTAAGACTAATGGATTTAAGTGAATAATAATGTTTTTTTTTTCTTTTCTTACTGTTGTTTGCATTTCACAAATTTATGTTAAAAATAAAGAGAGGGAGAAGAATGAAAAATCTACAAAATTTACAAGAAATTCATTTAAAAAGACATTTTAAACATATTTTTTCCATTTGTGTTTTTAATTGCAGATTGTATAGAATAACAAAGGAAGAAAATAAACTAGAAACATGTCTGAGGAACAGCAGCAGCAACAACAACAACAGCTCCAACAGAGACAACAACAAATGCAACACCAACAACAACAACAGCAACAGCAGCAGACTAAATCCCCCAAGGATACAAATAATTCAAATGCAAACACCACTTCAACCAACAGTATGACTTCAACAACAACATCAACAGCAACAACAACAACACGTAAATCGAATATACATGAAATGAGAAACCAAGACTTTGTTAGTCGTCTAATGGCTGCCACTCCTCCTTATCTGTATTCAGCTCCTATGGGTCCCAATAATTTCTTCTTTAGCGACATGTTACGCTCTTTAGTAGCGGCACGCAATCAAGAGAATGTACGAAATTTACAATTGCAGCAAACTGCAGCATTAGCTAGACGTCCCAGGAAGAGAACATGGTCGCAACAACGTTCGTTTTTTAAGGAGAATGAAACGATCTTAGAAAAATCCCAACAACAAATCAACCCAATGGAAAAACCTTTAGAATTGACTACACACAAACCCTACTTGCAACATTTAGCAAATAAATATCGTAAATTAGAAATTGATTCAAATAAGGAACACGTCGATACAAAACATTTTATAACCGGAACTAAAACTAACGAAAAAGACCTTGAGAATGCAACAGCAAATTCAACTCTCGCTAATGGAGGCTCAATTGAAAGTAGCTTGCAAACTACACCTCCTGTTGCTTCTCTGCCACCACAAGATCTCGTATTACCACCTCCGCCACCAGTTTGGTATCCTCCCTTATATCCTCCGTATGGCATAGATCCTTTGCACTTCTTTATTGATTTGAGGGTCTCTGGACATATATATGATCGTAAAAAGGAAAATATTTCTCCGTTGGCTAGTGCAGAAAATACATCAACTACTAATGACTCAACAAATTCTCCACCAGCTTCGCATACTATAACCCTACCCAACAAACATCGTCATGGTTCAGCATTTACAGTACCCACACCTCGATGTAATGATATGAAAACTATAACTTCCTTACGACCCAATACCACTCCCAGTACGGATGCTATTAACCTTAGTGCCACAGCCAATGCTGTGTCCTCATCGGCCGTTAATAAATTTGAAAACTATACTAAATATTATGATTTTGGCGAAAGTAAAGAGAATCAACCCAACATAGCCAAGTGTAATGCCAACTATATGTTACAACATCTGCCAAGATTATATAGTCAATTTGCTGCCCGCGATCTGATAGCTCAAGCTCAAAATGATACATTCAATCAGATCAACAATGAGGTTCTCGAATCCGATAATAAATCTGATGCTGATTGTGAAGCTGAGTCGGATGACCGGCATTCAGTAGCTAATTCCGAAGATAATGATTTAGACGAATGTTCTAATCGTGAACGTGATATTGATGTGGAAATTATAGATTCTATAAAATATCGTACGGATGGTAATAGTAGTCGTTGTACTAGTCCAGATGAATCGTCAATTACGCAAATTGATTAAATGGAGAAAGGTGTAGATTGCAAAAATGCTATAAAATAACGAATTTAAACACACGTAATTATCTGAATAAATAGTTTATAATTAAGTTAATTGTTTTTTATTTATCATACCACATCATGGCTGGTGACTTACAGGGTAGGTTTTTCCAGGGCTCCTCATTGGGGTAGAAAGATATGTAATTTAATGCGTGTGACAAAAGATCGCGTCACCAATAAGATATATTAAAATTTTAATCTAAAATATCATTATCATCAGGATGGTTGTTTCGTGCGAAAATATCAAACTTTGAGCCGAACAAGCATCATTTGCGGGAATTTTTGATTTACTTTTCAATTGGAAGAGATCTGCAGCTCAGGCGAATCGATCGCTTGTAAAAGTATTTGGTAAGGCTGCCTTAAGTGAAAAAAGTTGTCGTTAGTGGATTCAAAAGTTTAAGAACGAAGGTGCATGATCACACGGAATTTCTAGAATTATTGGCTCAAGATTCCTGCCAAACGAAAGAAGAACTTGTGCTTACATTAGGACTGACACAACAAGAAATTTTACATTGTTTTGAAACATATAGAGTGGTTCAAAAGCAAGTAAATTGGAAATTGAACTGACGCGAAGGAACGCTGCATGCCGATTTCCCACGGCTTCCTACACCTACCGTGAAAAGAAAGAAATCATGGGGACCACCTGACCATACTCAACAACTGCGGCTCAAAGCCAAATATACCTGGAAAAACTCTTATTGTGTACTTGAGGGGATCAGCTAGGAGTCGTGTATTATACGTTGCTCAAACCGAACGATACCATTACTGAAGGTGTCTACCGAATGCAGTTGATGAGATTGAATCGAACACTCAAGGAAAAGGGTGCGCAATACTATTCGAGACACGACAAATTTATTCTCCTGCATGATAATGATCGTCCACATGTTGCGGCGCCGAACAAAATGTATTTTGAAATACTAAATTAGAAAGTTTTATCCGATCCGTCGTATTCGCCAGACATTGCTCCTTCTAATTTCCACTTGTTTCGCTCGATGACACATGGCCTGTTTGACCCGCACTTCACATCATATGAAAGCATCAATAACTGCATCGATTCTTAAATGAAACATTCTTTCGACGCATTATCCGCATGCTACTAGAAATATGGGATAAAGTATTGGTAAGCGATAGACAATACTTCGAATAAAACATAAGGTTCTGTTCATTCACAAGAAATGCCCAATTTTTGAATTAAAAAACAGTGACGAAAACTTATTTATATACCTGATTAATGACGATATCTTTTTGAAAGTGAAGATATAAAAACTAAATACTTAATACATTTATTATGGAAACATTTTAAATTCGTTGGAAAAAATTTAATTTATACTCTCTTAGATTTATCATCACATTGCTGGCTAATATTTCATGCATTGATTGTTAAGCGACACTTTTCATATCAAAAATATGCTGATTCACATTTGATATAATGGGACTGCTGGGATAGAAATAAGAAGAATCCAAATAAATTTTGGCCACGAAATTAAATCATATTTCCTAACAAAAAATAACTTTCCCCCTGCTCATGTGACATGAACACCAGACAAGACAGATTGTTTCTTTTACAACTTTTTAACATGATCGTTCGTCTTGCGTATCGTTTGTTTTGAATAAACAAGCCCTTATTTCCGACATTAATCTGTTAGTTGCTGCTATTTGTCAATAAAATTAGTGATTGCAGCAGTTCACCACGTTAGAATGGTAATCGAAAAGGTCATGTATCGTATGACGCCATAAGATATCTACATTTAGAAAGGACTACCACTCATAAACATAAATTGATTATGAGGTGCCACATATCACATATCTCGAATACTATAATAGGAAGAGCTTTGCAAATTTGTGAGTCGTATTCTGTTATTAACGAAGAAGATGAAGAAATGAATTTCCGAACTGACTCTTTAATTCCCACACATAAAATACTCTTGAATGTTCGATCACCAATTATACTGCTTCGAAACCTAAATGCACTAGAATTATATAAGGAATACGGTTCGTTATCAAGAAAACATTGGATAACATTATTGAATTGACAATTATCAATTCATATTCACAATGATTCCAACAAATTCTCCAATTGCATTTAAAGTTTTAGAATTTCCAATTCGTCTAGCATATGCAATGCGGCTTAAATTTATAAAATTCATGTTCGTTCATGGTCAATTATATGTAGCCTACTCCAGAGTTGGTAAACCAAACGATCAGTTTATAACTCCGAAAATGTAGAAACAAAAAATATTGTCCACACATTGGCTTTACAATAATAATTATTTAATAAGATCAGACGAAGAAAGTAATATGTCCAACGAAATTAAATTTATTAAATCGAAAATAAAATCTGTATTTAAAAGCAGCCGCGTTGAAAATGGGGGGAGTGGATGAATGGTTGTGGTGGCTCCCATACAATATAATTATTCAATGCCATATATCTCGAGCACTATGACAGAGAGATACTTGACACTTGATACTTTGTGCGACTTCATCTGTTTTTAGTGTAAGTAGCCTTGCCGAAAATGGATTATATTTACAAAGTGCATTTTTAATTTCATATATATTCATATATATTGAGTAAGTCTGCTCCAGAGTTGGTAAGCTAAAAGATTTGTTTGTAAACGCCGAAGATGGAGAAATAAAAAATATTGTCCACACTTTTCCTTTATTTAATTATTTAATAATTATATTATTATATTATTTAATAATATATTATATTATATATTATATTATTTTAAGAAGGACAAAATAAAATGTTTTAAATGGAAAATAAAATCTGCATTTAAAATGAAATAATTATTTAAAAAATAATCTAACCCATAAAAACAAAGTTTTTATTAAAACTCTTTGCTTATGCATATGAGTTTTGAATCTCTCCGTGCCTGTGCGTGACTATTTTAAAATTAATCTTTGGTGACAACAAGTGTATGGAGCAAGTTTCAGATTGATTGGATGAGGGGAAATGGGGCTTAAATCACTCCGTTACTGGGCGTGACTATGCGTGACTGTGCGTGACTATGTCAAAGTTAATCTTTTTTCACAGCAAGTCTACTGATCAAGATTCAGATCGATCGGATAAGGGGAAGTGAGGTTTTAATCTATCCGTGACTGTGCTTGACTATGCGTGACTGTGCGTGAATATGCCGAAGTTAATTTTTTTTTCACAGCAAGTCTATCGACCAAGTTTCAGATCGATCGGATAAGGGGAAATGGGTTTTAAATCACTCCGTGACTGTGTGTGATTATGCGTGACTGTGCGTGGCTATGTCGAAATAAATCTTTCTTTCACAGCAAGTGTATGGACCAAGTTTCAGATCGATCGGATGAGGGGAAATAACATTTAGATCACTCCGTGACTGTGCGTGACGATACGTGACTGTGCGTGACTATATCAAAGCTAATCTTTTTCACAGCAAGTCTACTGATCAAGTTTCAGATCAATTGTATAAGGGGGAATGGGGTTGCCCCACAACAGACGGACAAAGAGATTGCGTTAAAAGAAAGAGTTTAAAAAATTCCTACCGAAATTGAAATACTTATAAATACTTCAATTTCATAAGTATTTCAATTTCACTTATAAGTATTTCAATTTCACGTTACAAAAACGAGCTTTTGTTCTGTCCTATGAACCAAATATACTTTTTCGGAAAGGAGAGAAAAAATAAAAATACACGTCTATCGGCGATTTTCATGTACACGTCAGAATTTTTTTTTTTTTTATGTATAAAGTATAAAGCTCGTAGTGTCCGTCTGTCCGTGTTTTTAACCCTTTTTCCGTGATCCAATCGAGCTGATTTTTTGCAGGCAAACTCGTGGAAATGTCTGTATCACGTCAAATTTTTTAAAAAATTGATTTTTTATCAATTCTCAGATTTTCTTGAATTTTTTTTTTTTTTTTTTTTTTTTTGAAAAAATGGTTATCGGTCTTTTTGTAACGGTTTCAGTTCGTTAAAAAACGGAATTTTTTTTATTAATTTTGTTATATTAAAATTAAAAATTGTTACATTAAAAATGTCAATGCTTTTAAAAAAACTTAGGCCTTTTGTTTTTGGTTTTTAAGCATTTGTGTCAGTATCGCGACAAATAGACCAACAGTATTCGCCGAGCATATTCGTCTTGTCCTTTAAAGCACTTTTCAATAGCCGCAATTTCCTGATGGAACCTTTCGCCATGCTCATCGCTACAAGCTCCTAAATCATCAGGGAAAAAATCTAAATGATTGTGAAGGAAATGGATCTTTAGCGACATTAATATGCCCATTTCGCCATATGCCGAAATCATTTCTGCGACAATATTTTTATAATTGGCAGCTCGTTTGTTGCCAAGAAACTGCTCAATAACGGCAACTGTGTATTTCCATGCACGTTGTTCGATAGCATTCAATTTTGATGAAAATTCATAACTTGCAACTATTTTTTTTATCTGCCCACCATTGAAAACACCTTAAATCATACACATCATTAAAAAAATAAAGTTACTGAATGGCTTCTTAAAAAAATACCTGCATGAATCTTTGCGCCGCTACCGTTCATATGGTGAGTACAGAACCGCTGAAATAACCGATTCTACATTAGCGTAGCGTATTTTGTTGCGGCGCTACGCTAAGTAAAAGTTACGCAAAAGTAGCACAATTCATTGCAGTGCTCCGTACGTGGTAGCCAAATTGTTGGTACAGCGTACTTTATTGTTGACCTTCCATCAGTAAACTTGCATAAATTTCTATAGCATTAGTCGCACATGACTTCCGGAGTATACCACAAGTAAGGAACATAAGCAGTCTTGAAACGAATTAACCACTGTTTTCGTAATATTTTTCAAATTTTTACTTGGCGCGAAAAAGCCACAAACGTAACAAAAGTTATTTCGAGTCGGACACTGCATTTTTCGGAACGCTTTAGTAGTTTAAAAATTTGGAGTCCCTTCAAGTTATGTTGAAAAAAGTGAAAAAAAAAAGATTTTTTTTCAAAAAAAAATTCAGGAAAATCTGAGAATTGATAAAAATCTATTTTTTAAAAATTTGACGTGATACAGACATTTCCACGAATCTGCCTGCAAAAATTTTGCTCGATTGGATCACGGAAAAAGGGTTAAAAATCTATCCAAAGTCTTTCATACAGGCGGACAGACGGACACTACGAGCTTTATACTTTATACATAAAAAAAAAAAATTCTGACGTGTATATGAAAATCGCCGATACACGTGTATTTTTATTTTTTCTCCCCTTTCCGAAAAAGTATATTTGGTTCATAGGACAGAATGTGTGTAACGCGGTGTTATATATCAAAAGAAATCTTGGGATAAGTAAGTATTTTGCACAGCACAACGTTTGCCGGTTCAGATAGTATAATAATTAAGAGAAATGGTTAATATACCTATACGCAAATAAATATATACATAGTAATGAATTTAATCGGAGAAGGAAATGTCTTAGTTATGAAACCTTCAATAATCTATTAAGCGAAGTAAAATATTATTTTGATGTGCGGGAAAAAAAGAGTCAGTGGGTACAAATCTGGTCTGTACCCGGAGTGCTCTAAAAGTAACTTCTTGGAGCAACATGACCTCGTGTTGTCGTGGAGTGGCATGAGTTAATCTATTTTACAGCTAAATGTTCATGCATTATTAAATGTATGAGATTCGAATTAATGCTTAAAATTTCTTTTAGCACAACAATCGATTTTGGACGACCTTCTTGGAGTGAACGACGGCTAATATAGAGTTCGTAAAACCAGGGATATACCGTAGCATGGGATGGTGCTTTTTCACCAAAAGTCGAAAATCATTTACATATCGGTACATATAATATCCAACAATGAATATCCAACTATATCCAACTAATAGGATATAGAAAATAAGCATTAACCAAATTTAAATGCCGTTATTATGAATTTGTTGACGAAGATATGAAAAAGTTCATATCGGAAGCTATTTTTATATGAGGATTAGGACGAAAAATGACCCCACCATACCAAAGTCAATTTTTTTTCAAAAACATATGTAAACCAAATTTGAGAAAAATCTATGTTATATTTTTGTGTTTTGATAGACTTAACTTAAAATCGGGAAACAGGTTTATATGGGGAATATGCCAAAGAATGATATACAGGGTTTATTTTTGGATATAAAATACTTACACCTACCATATTTGATCAAAATCTTAATAAGAATATGGATCTTATGGCGATTTAAGTCAATCTTGTATGAGTCATTTATAGGGGGGCTAGGTCTGAACATTCACTGACTTTCGCCAATTTCTATAGCAATCATCTCATGGCTGACAAAAGCTTATATACAAAATTCCATCAAAATATATTTATATTTACGGCCTGCATTTTGATTAAAACGTTTACATGGACACACAGCCGGACGGACAGAGTGATTCTCAATTTAACAATAGCGAAATGCAGGAAAATAATTCTACGTTAAAGTAATGGAAGTATGAATAAAATCTATTTTGCTCTTAAACTTCTGCTAAGATACAAAACATCTTCGTGATATTACAAATATATATAAATTACGTTTTTCAATTGCAGCATTTTGCCAAAATTGAAATGAACAAATATTATAAAATTCTTTGCAAAGAAAACTTAATACAATTTTCTATCGCTCCATTACAACCACACCAGGTGTTACGAAACTGCTACTGATGAACCTTCTGACAATCAGTACGATTCGTTATGGATAATCAACAAAGCAGCATTAAAAATTCGTGGGGAAATCTTGTCACAGTTTGACAGGAAAAAATCAACCATCGTTTAAAACTCCCACCCAATAAATTACCAACATGCAGCACACTCGCACATATCTACCATAAGAAATTAATTTTTTAATAATACACATAAAAAGTGTAAATTAAAATAATGTTAAAAAAATATGGTTTCATAGACCGTGGTTGTATTTAATTGACAATGAAGAACAAATCTCAACATTAAAAACTCTACACAAAGAAAAAATTCCGTCAGCTTATTTTTGATAAAGTTGTACAGTCTTACTATTGATTTTCTTTGTGACAAATCGTTTGCCACAAAAGAATATCAATTGCAACAAACTAATTTGTGTTCAAATATAATATAAACGATTGAGACAGCGGAATCGATTTGCTAAAATAAACCTTAAGTCTGTTTTCTCCGTGTAAAACCAAAAAAAAATGTGATTTCATAAATCATTTACTAGCAGACTCTGGATGTAGCCTAGTCCTCTACTAGCATGATGATGTCCTTAACCGCAAGGCATATTACAATTGCTAGGCAAGATGATAGATAGATTTACCACCGACGACAATTGTGGTGTTAAATTGGAAAAAAAGGAGGGCAAAAAAATGATATCCGTAAAACAAAATAAAAAATTAAAAGTGCTGTTGGCTGTGTGTAGTGTCATCAAATATTAAAATTATGGTGGGCTTGAGTTTGGTATGGGTTGAATGTATTTTTGATTATAATATAGATGCTGATTTTTTTTCCAGGATATTAATTTTTACACCATTCATTGATTTCCGCCGTTAACGTTAAAAAAATCTGACTGAAGTTGTAGATATGTGAAAACATTAATGAAGGCATTGTCAACCAACGAAGGTATGTATTAACCGACTACAATTAACCATTACGTCATAATGAGTATTTAAAGATCAATTATTGACCAGAACAAAATCACAGCATTTCACTAACTAGTGAACATTTGTAGTCCGAAAACAGTTAACTGAAATTGACTTTAAAGATGTTAATTTTTTTAAGAGTTTTGCAAAAATTTCAGAAAACTTCATTTAAAAATGAATCGAATAAGCTTGAATCAATTAATTTAGGGCCGCTCTTTACATTATTAAATTTAAGTTATTAAAGAGTCATAGTTCCCTTAGTGCATATAAAGTTGTTGGCTAGGTGTGGATATTTCTGATTCAGTGGAGTTTCACTTCCATAAATAGGTAGTCTACAAATATCCAACAAAAAACGCTATATATTTGAGCTCTTGAATGTGATCTTTGTGATACTCCAAGTAAAATGGGAAGATAAGAAGATTTTAGTCATTTTTTGTTAATTTATTTACTTAATTTGCTTTTTATGGATAAAAACTGGGAAAAAAAATTAAGACGAACATTTCCTCAAAGGAATCTCGATATGGAAAAGCCATTCATCTGTTTAAGTGATGCTTAAATTTACTCTAAAACTTCTCTCTTATTCCTAATCGTATTTTTTTAATTTTGTTATTTTGCATTTCCAAAAAGTGTGTAAATTATTTTTTGTTTTACTAGCTGACCCTGCTAATTTTGTTCTGCCAAAAAGAGTTATTTTATTTCAGGACTTGTTTTGATATGTATTTTAATTACGATAGGACTTTTTTAATAAGAATGTAGTCAAGTTCAGTATGTTATTTTATATGCAAATTTTATTTTCGATTTAATAAAGTTAATTTTGTTTTACCTTCGATCTTAGTAAATAATAATTTATGTAATTTGCTCCTCTATTTTCGGCGTTTCCAAACAAATCGTTTCGCTTACCAACTCTAAGAATTTTCGAAAAAACTACGTAGGTGGTGCTGGGGTTCCCCCATATTACTTTGTATGGAGCCGTTACACCCATTTTTCTGATCCCGCACTTTTTTAGCACGTATACTAATTAATAACATATGACGTCACCCTGTCATATACTTATTTTGTATGGAATACCGCCCATTTTCAGCACGGCTACTCACCCTACAACCTGTTATATCACACAAAGTATCGTTACTCTCTCTTGCATATTACTTAAGTTATAGCATGTTGAAAATTCACTTTGTATGAGAGGTGACACGCCCACTTATCCGATCCCGGCTACTCATAGTAGTAATAGATGACCTCACAGAAATTTGCAATACTGTCATTATCATTGTACTCGAGATATATGATATTCGATCCCGTCAAATTGTAAATCTATACCACAATTTAACGTTTTAATTATTCCCACTTTCCCTTTAAGTGACTGAGAGACACAATGGGGTAATATTCGTTATTACAACACATTGGCCTGATTAGGGTTAAAATGTTGTTTATGATATTATGATACCATATTCAGTTAGATTTCATATCAAACTGTCGTCTGCTCAGAATAAACTGCCTTGAGGACGTTTGAAGTTTACAAGTGCTTCAAATGGGCCAGATTAATGAGCAGTCTGACGCTGAAGCGAACATCTGATAAAAAGTAGATCAAAATTATTGGCAAAGATAACAGACTCCCTAACTGATTTTTTGTAATATTTATATTTTTCTATAAAGAAAATTGTATATAAAAAAAATATTAAGACAAACAAATAATTTAAATCTCAGTTGTTTCCTGGATAATAATGTTGACGCTGCAGCGATAATGGTGGAATGAGATTATTTATTGGTGTGAGATTATTTATTCCATCGAACCTAAACCTAATCAAAAATCTTGGTTTAACCAGACTTGCAAAGATGCAGTCAGATCCAGAGAGAAAGCATTCAGACATTGGCGTGAAAATAAAAATTCCGTCACTGAACTGCTACGCAAAGAGGCGAGAAACGAATATGCCAAAGTCCTAAGGCGCGAAAAGTTTCTTCATGTTCAACGTCTTCGTGCTAAAGTTATTTCTGCTCCTCGCGGCAGCAAGAGATTTGGTCATTTGTTAAAAGAGTAAAGAATAATGCTACTTCTGCTATCCCAACTCTTATGATGAATGACCAAATATTCACTGACCCGGTTGATGAGGCTAATCTTTTAGCTGAACTTTTTGCAAAAAAATTCATTTTTGCAAGATAGCGATCAACCACTGCCCGAACTCGAAAGAGTATCTTGTACTATGCCTAAAATATTCTTCCGAGCACGTGCAATTCTTCGTAAGAGTCTTTCGGATCTCAACATTAATAAGTCTCCGGGACCGGATGGTATACCAGCACTGGTGCTGAAACAGTGCTCTTCGATGCTAGCCAGTTCACTGGCCAACCCTTTCAGCCCTTCGTACCGTTCGGGAGTATTTCCCTCTTGTTGATGTCCAACCACTCCCTAAAAAGGGTGCGGCTAATAACCCTGAACATTACCGTCCAATTGCAATCTGCTCTGCGCTCTCAAAGGTGATTTAGAGCATGATCAATTTCCATCTAGTGATGGAAATCGTTCCACGGGAGACCTGTTGGCTCTACTTTCTGAGTGCTGAGTCGATCCACTCGCAATTTTGGCGAAAGTAAAGTGGATATTTCCAAAGCATTCGATCGTGTGTGAAACGGTGCATTGATATAAAAGCTTATTGCATTTGGGGTCGGTTACGACATCTCTCGATTTATATCGAGTTTTCTCAGAGACCGAATAATACGTTTTGTTATTGATGGGATCTCATCTAATGAGTTTCAGCTTAATTCAGGGGTACCCCAAGTCAAACTTTTAATTCTATAGTTAACAATAACTTAACTATATTATTCTAATGACATAGAAATAACAGATCATGCTGCTTAATTGAGATCATCTGATTCAATCGGGACAAAGTTAAAGCTAAATTGCTTGCTCACGGCACAAAGAAAAGGGGTTGTTAAAATCTTAAAGAAGTGAGTAGGGATTCAAAAACTCTGACTAAGTGACTAAGACAAGGTTATATCAGAGGATTTATCAGAGTCAGCATTATAACGTGTATATATGTAATAAAGTATAAATATAATTGGGAGTTATCAATAAATAAATAATAAACATAAGGCCCAACAGATTCATCAGACACGATGACAAATGTGATTGAGATACTTGTTATAAGCAGATAAGAGTAAAAGATCGTTAAATGCAATATTCCCACAGGTGATACGTAATAGTAATCTGACCAGCTTAAAATAATATTATAACGGTGGATGTCCGTTAATAAATTCCCATCAGACTATGCACAGAGAAAATTTATACCTAGAATTCAGGACATAGTAGAATAAGAGAGTTACATAACAAATAATATAAAGTTTTTATTAATTTTTAATCATGTTCTAGAATAATGATTATCACCTTTTTGAACCAATTACAATGAGGGAACGTTAGCTTATCTAAATGATCCATAACAACCATTAAAGCAGAATCAATCACTTCACTTCCGCGAACCTAAATATCTTTGAATTCACCTTAAAAATTGTCCTCACAGAACTGAATGCATTGCGTCATAGATAGATAGATTTTTAGAAACTAACTGTAATGGTATTTAAATAAAACTTGTGAGATTGGTTATGGAAAATACAAAAAATTAAACAAATTCAGTGAAAGTGATTACTGAAATTAACAAAAGTAGCAAGAAATGACTTACTCAACACTTCTAATGAAAAATAAATGCAGGTAATTCTTCGTTGTGTCCGCCTCTAACAATGGTCAATGTTAATAAAATATACTTTTCGACATGAAGTTTTACTTTGAGATTAAAATAAAATTATTTTAATAATTTTTTAATTCTGAAGCAAATACAACTTTTTAAATATAAACCCTCGATGTGCTATATTATACAGGGTGGCCGATGAATGTCACAACGGTCGTGTTGTTACGATCAATGGAGACCGTTGCTTAAAGATGTTGAAGTAGGTTTTCTGTTCAGAACTACGCTGAAAGAGATGGAATTATAGTGAAAATTCCCCAATAAGCTGATTTCAATAAACTAGATTTAGATGGTCACTATTAATCCTTCAGGCAGTAATGGATAACTTTTTGATCAGATGTCACGTCGCGTAAGCATCACCGAACGTGGTAGTCATTTGCATCCAATTGTATTAAAAAGCCATAAAAAAGGCTTAATAAAATATATTATTTTTCATATGAATAAAGAAAAATTATTTATATGAATTTGAAAAAAATTTTATTTAACTTTAAAATTTTTTGAAATATTAACTCTCAACTTCATGCGACATCGCCATTTCACTCAAATTGAAAAACGAAACTTCTGTGGGACAGGGGCACACAAAATTAAGTTTTTAATATAAAACTAGAGGATCCCTGCTGCTCCGCAGCATTATATTATGTTATATTAATTTTTATAATATAATACCAAAATTTGCCAAGAGAAGTTAACGTACAGTAATGCCAAAATATGCCAAAAGAAGTTAACGTACAGTAAAAGTAAAGTTGATTCTCCACGCATAACTTTCCTCAAACCCAACGAATTTAAGCAGTTAATAGCTAAAAAGAAGGAGCTTGATCCACTGAGTGTTCTTAGACCTATGTCAACAGCCTACGTTAATTAGAACTCTAGTTATAGAGGTTTGAGAGAAGAAAAATATTGAAAAAAATCTTGAATGCAAAGTTTATTCATAAATTCTTTTAATATTTAAGATAGATTTAAGTGAGTGGATAATGTTTTAATTTTTAGATGTACGCGTTGAAGAACATGTTCTGTTTTTTTAGCAGTACACGTGCAAGAAAACGAACTTAAAATAAAGCTACACTCGAATCTGTGTGGTTTATGTGTGTTCAAAACAAAAAATACGTGATAGAAAAATGTTCGCGTAGATAACGAAATATTTAAACGAAACACAGTCATTTTCATTTTCTATAAATTACTACGTCGCCTCCATTTGACAAGAATATAGCTGTCTTTTATGATTTTTTTTTTTTTTTTTTAATTTTAAAAAATTTCCAGTTACTGCAGGCTCGTAAGTTATTTAGTTTTTGGTAACATACCACTTAATAACCTTTGAAATTTCTTATCTTTTTAAGTTTTGCTAATTTTTTTTTGTTTTTTAAAGAAATGGATTACAACAAAATATATTTAAAATTTTTCCATATTCTTCGTGAACTCAACTATTTTCCCTTTTAGTCATTCATATAAACATTCATACAAAATCTACACAAACCAATTTAATATCGGCATTGTGTTACGTCCATAGATTTCGATCAGTGTAGTACAACTAACGCATGCTCATAAACACTATTCCTAACTCAATTCTCTCGATGGCCACCACTGATTTATACCCTATACCACTTTGTGCTGAAGTTTGTAACTACCCAAAATATTTGACCTAGTCCAATCTTATATTGTATCGATCGACTCAGAATCACTCTCTGATCGCTCCGAATCACTATCTGAGTCGATTTAGCGATGTCCGTCCATACGTTCGTCAGTCTGTGTGTCCATGAAAACCTTGTAATCAAACTGAAGGTCGCAAATATGAATATATTTTGTTGAAATTTAGTATGTAAACTTCTATCGGCCATAGGATGAACTTTATTGAAATTGGTAAAAATCGGTTCATATTCAGACCTAGTCCCCATACAAATGACCCCTATGAGATCGACTAAAATTGCCATAATATCCAAATTATCATATAAATCTCGGTCAAATTGGGTTTGTGTATGTTTATTACATCCATTTATTAATAGTCCAAAAATAAACCCTATAGGATAATTCTTAACCATAGCCCCCATATGAAGGATATTTCACAGATTTTTCGCAAATAAGGTTTGTATATATTTTAAAAAAAATAAGTGACCTTACCAGATATGGTCAGAATCAGTGAATTTTTCGAACTAGTCCCATGTATATATATCATCCGATATGAACTTTTTTATATCCGAAGGCAAAAAAAATTTAATTACAATGCCACTCAAATTTGGTTTTTGCATTTTCTAAGGGTCTCTAAACGCATGATATGGGGTCGGTCAGTCTAGACCAACTATAATTTCCTTACTTGTCTTTTGATGTGTTATGATCCAGTTACAACAAAAACACTCGAAATTTCAAATAGTATGGATACGTTTTTTAATTTTTTTTTCTAAAATTTTGGATTTTTGAAGAGGATGCTTCACCGCTTTTATCATAACTTGAGAACAACTTGACCAATTTTCTTACCAAAAC
This sequence comes from Cordilura impudica, assembly GCA_963682025.1. Classification (NCBI taxonomy): domain Eukaryota; kingdom Metazoa; phylum Arthropoda; class Insecta; order Diptera; family Scathophagidae; genus Cordilura; species Cordilura impudica. The sequence goes on from OY821520.1 coordinate 154,333,049, forward strand.
ATCAAAAAAAATTAATTTAAATTTCCTCTAAGTTACACTGCTATACACTTAACAGTTTCTGAGATATTCAGAATGAAACGATGAAACAAATTTTAAATATTTTCATTTTTCAAAAATTCATAAAAAATCGAAAATGACATTGTTTATTACTTAATCATAAGCATGACAGTCTATGGGTAAATATTGTTTTTTATACCCTATACCACTATGTGGTTTGGGTATAATGACTTTGTGCTGCTGTTTGTAACAACCAAAAATATTTGACCTAGACCCATCTTTAATTATACCGATCGAATCAGAATCATTTTTTGAGTTGATTTAACAATGTCCGTCCGTCCGTCCGTCCGTCCGTCTGTCTGTGTGTCCATGTAAAGCTTGTAATCAAACTGCAGGTCGCAAATATGAATATATTTTGATGAAATTTGGTATATAAGCTTTTATCGGCCATGGGATGAACGCTATTGAAATTGGTGAGAATCGGTCCATGTTCAGACCTAGCCCCCATACAAATTACCCCTATGAAATCGACATAAATTGCCATAAGATCCAAATTGTCATATAGATCTTACTCAAATTGGGTTTATATGCATTCATTACATCCATTAATGAGTAGTCCAAAAATGATCCCTTTGGCCCCATATAGGGCTGCTTCCCGATCTTCACTTAAATCTATTAAAAAACAAAAATATTGCACTGATTCTTCTCAGATTTGGTTTGTATATATTTTTGCAAAATACAAGAGACTTTTCCAAACATGATCAGGATCGGTCCATTTTTGGACCTAGTCCCCATATAGATATAGCATCCGATATGAACTTTTTCATATCTGCAGCCAAAAAAATTAATAAAAATCCCACTCAAATTTGGTTTTTGCTTATTTTCTATGTCCAGTTAGTTGGGCCTAAGAGATAGGGTTTCTAAACGCATGGTATAGGGTATCGTATAGTCGGTCTAGACCGACTATAATTTTCTTACTTGTTTTATTCTTAATAAAGTGAAGGTACCCGCTTTTCATAAAAATTGCGAATTTTTATTAAATAAGCTTTACAAAGTTAAATAAATTATAAAAAATGATTTTGACTATTGCTACCGGTTCGCGATAGCATTTTCATGCCCAAATAAACAAGTAAAATTTCATGAATCCGCTCTTTTAGGCGTTCTGAACGTTCGGCATCACTTGTGCTGGTACGACTTCAACGGAATTCAGTAAATTATTTCGTAACCAATAGTGGTAGTTTTTTTCTTATTAAAATAGTGTTATATAATTACTCGAAATTTACTTTTTTCGATTTTAGCGAAAACTTTCGAGGTTATCTGCTTTCAATGGGTGTCAAGCACAAACTATATGATACTGATTGCTCAAAATTTTACAGTAGTCCATTAGTCGATGGTAGTTCCGAGTAACAGGGTGGATTTTTATTACGAGGAAAGTGCAAAAAGTCGTGTTGTTATTGTCGACGAGTTGTTAATCGGCCCTTACAGTAAAATTATTGTACTCGAACGATTTTGTAGTAAAAGAGTCATAGAAATTTTCTTCTTCTTTTATTGCATATCCAATTCTGAATATAAGCGATTACATGCAAGTTACGTTTAAAAATAAGTAAAATATTAAATTTGAAAATAGCTTAAAGTTAGGTATATATACACAATGTATAATTAAAATTAACTTAATTTATACAATATTATTGACTATTTGTAGAAATTCATCTCTGTTCCTCGCTGTGTGAACTAATTCACCTATGGTTCTTAAGCCAGTCCAGTTTCTTATATTTCTTAACCATGACATTTGCTTCCGCCCAATGCCTCTTCTCCCTTCAATTCTGCCTTGTACAATCAGTTGCAGCAGCTCGTATTTATCACCTCTTATGATGTGGCCGAGATAGGAAGTTTTTCGACGCTTTATAGTTTTTAGAATCTCTCGTTCTTTTTGTAGTCTGTTTAATACTTCTGTGTTCGTTACTCGGTCAGTCCATGGAATTTTTAATAATCTACGATAGCACCACATTTCAAATGCTTCTAATTTATTCATGTTAACAACTTTAAGTGTCCATGCTTCGACTCCATACAATAGTACTGACCACACATAACATTTCATAAATCTAATTCGGAGATTTATATTAATATCACGGCTGGTTAATAATTTCTTAAATTTGCAAAATGTGCTTCTAGCCATTTCTATACGAACATTAATTTCTTTGTCACATTCCCAAGTTTCTTGTAACCAACAGCCAAGGTATTTAAACTTTGAAACTCGTTCAATAGGTTCGTTGTTAATATGTGTATTGCAGCCTGCATACGGATTTTTATTTCTGCTGATTATCATATATTTGGTTTTTTCAATATTCATATTAAGTCCGAATTGGTTGCTTTTTGTATTAACGGCGCTTAATAGACGCTGCAGATCATTCATGTTATCTGCCAACAGTGTTGTATCATCTGCGTAACGAATATTGTTTATATGTTGACCATTTACTTTTATTCCAATGTCCATATGATTAAGAGTTTCTTCAAATATGCATTCTGAATAAATGTTAAAAAGCAATGGGGATAGAATGCATCCCTGACGAACTCCTCTGTTTATGGGAATGCTTACAGTCACTAGGTCTCCAAAACGGACTTCCGCATTTTGATTCCAATACAAAGATTTTATACAGTTAATATCTTTACTGTCTATATTGATTAATCTTAGTATTTCTATTAACTTATCATGTTGAACTCTGTCAAAAGCTTTTTCATAATCTATAAAGCAAATAAATACGTCCTTTTGTACATCCTTGCAATTCTGTATTAACACTTGTATGCTAAACAGAGCTTCACGAGTTCCCATTGATTCTTTAAAACCAAACTGTGTTCTACCCATATACAATTCGCATTTTTTGTATATACGTTGATGTATTATTTTTAAGAATATTTTAAGTGAATGACACATAAGACTTATTAGTCTAAAATCCTTACATCTTTTCGCATTACTCTTTTTTGGCAGTGCTATAAATGTAGACTTTAGCCATTTGTTTGGAAAGATGCCTGTATCATATACATGATTAAAAACTTTTTCAAGTATTTTAATACCTTTTTCATCATTTTAAGTACTTCTGTTGGTACTTCATCGCACCCTACTGATTTATTATTTTTGGATTGATCTACTGCCTTAACTATTTCTTCTTTTGTAATTACTGGACCTTCCAATGCCGGAATTTGCAATTGGTCGTTGTTAACAGATCTAGAATCATCTGAAAAAAGGTCTCTTACATATTGTATCCATATTTCTTTTTTATCAGAGGGTTCTGAAACTGTTTCATTAAGCTCGTTTACCAATATATTTGCATGAATATTTTTTCTTATATTACATACATCTTTTATCTTTTTATGAAGATTGAAATCGTCGTGTTTTGCTTGCAAATTTTCAATTTCTAAACATTGTTGTTCCATCCAGTTATTTTTAGCTTCACGTATTTTTCTTCTGATAAGATTTTGTAAACGATTATATTCATAGTCATTATTATTTTTGTGTTTTCTTCTTTCATCCATCAATATCAAAATTTCATCTGTAATCCATTTCTGGTTACGGTTTTTACGTTTAAAACCAATATTTGTGTTTGCTATGTTATTTAACATAGTCGTTGTTTCGTCCCATAGATCTATTGGATCTACATCTGTGATTGTTATATTTTCAATTTCTTGGTTTATCTTACAAATAAAAGTATTTTTAAATTGTACGTTTTTCAATTTTTCAAGATCGAGCTGAGATTGTTGTTTTGGCTTTTTTGTAGTAGAAAGCTTTAGTTTTAGTTTGGCAAACAACAAATTGTGGTCTGACGGTACGTCTGCTCCAGGATATGTTGTTGCTTTGAGTATTGATGAAGCAAAACGTCCATTTATTAGTATGTAATCTATTTGGTTACGTACAATATTTTCGGTGCTGTGTAATTGTGACAGAATTGTATTAATCGATCTTGACAGAATTGTATTAATCGATCACCTCTTTCATTTCGATCAGCTAATCCAAATTCACCTGTGACATCTTTTGTTTTTGATTTGCCAACTTTGGCGTTAAAATCACCCATGATTATATTAATGTCATGTGATTTAGTCAATTTCAAAACCTCAGTTATCTCATCATAGAACTGTTCTATTTCATTTTCTGAACTATCCGCAGTGGGAGCATATACTTGAATAATATTTAGTTTTAGGGGTTTTGCATCAAATTTAATTAGCATTACCCTATCGGATATTGGAATAAAATCAGTTACACTTTTTTGAACGGTTTGTTCAATTATAACACCTACACCTCTTCTGTGTAGTGTTGTATCATTACCAGAGTAGTATACATTGGTATCGTCCAATCGACGTATACCTGAGTTTGGTAACCATGTTTCACTTATACCAAGAATATCTATCTTCAATCTTTTCATTTCTCTGATAGTGTTTATCAATTTACCTGGTTCATATAAGCTGCGTACATTCCACGTAGCTATGTTTATGGTTTGTTTTGTTTTACCTCCGGGGATTCTTAGCACCCTCGTGTTGCCGGAGACTGAGGGCCGTTGATTATTTGTGTCTTGCACGTAGTTTTCTAGGGAAGTGTTACTTCAGTGGTTTCCCGTTGCCTTCTGAAGGTTAGCAAATTGGTTAATTAGATGGCGCCAATTGCTCGCCATGTCGTCAGAGCTTCATAGGCAATCAGAATTTAATGAAAGCTTGGTGCCACCCTCACTTCCTCTGAGACCCTCCACTCCAACCGCTGAGCTGTCCGCGACTGCTTATTTAATTCGCAGCTAACCCATATATCTATGGGCCGTTTCATTATCCGCAACCTATGACGCGCCCCGTAGCACTCAGCTATGCTTCCCCAGGGAATAAACTTTCCTTTACCACAGGTGGTAAAACAAAATTTATTCCCGGGAGGGAATAAATTTTAAAAGTAGTAAATTGCAGTAGGTAAAGGAACACAATTAACGTTTCCTTTAAATTCAATTAAAGCAATTGTTACCTGTTCTTACACTTGGTCAGTTAATTGTTTGTGTTTTAAATATAAATGAATAATAAATACAATTGATGAAACTGATAAAGCCGGGTCTTTAATGTATAGTCATTTCTTACATACATCTTCAGTTAATTTTGACGACTAAGTTTATTAAATGTATTAATTGTCCGCAAAATAAATTCCTTATTTTTTTCATCTAGATCTCAAAAAGACTTTGTTGCTCGCCTAAGTCCCCGAAAGACTTAACTTTTTCTTTATATCCCCACATGACTTATATCTCATTGAATGAATTCAATTTTGGATGAATTCATAAACGTGATAAAGAATCTGATAATGGAAAATTGTAGTAGAAGAATTTACGGCTATATACAATAATTAGGGAACCAATAACAGATGCTCCCATGTTTTGAAAAAGTTCCTTAAATGTTCCTAATTCTGATAGGCAGTTCCAAAGATGATATAACAAAAAAAAAGATTGTCCTTCATAAAGCAGTCCCATGAGCTGTCATTTCAGAACGAGTAACAAAAATTTTCTTAATTGATTAAAGTAAATTAAAGAAAATGTATTAAATATATCACTTTTCAGATCCTGCTCGTATACCATTCATTTAGGATGTAATGTAAAAATAAATGACTTAGATCTTTTTTTTGCTGATCAGAATAACTTTCAGATTCTGGGTGATCCGTTCGCCTGTCTTAGTAATCAAATTGTAGATGACAAGTGGAAATATATTTTAATTAAAATTTGTGGCTATTGTATAATAAAATTAATAAAATTTAGCATGAGCATGACTTAAATTAACCCAAGGTTCATATTCAGCCCAATTCTCAATAACAATTCCCTGGGAATTTTTTCCCTATTCCTTGTTCCCCTATTCTTAATAAAAATCTCCCCGGGAATTTTTTCTATTTTCCCTTTACCCTTGTTCTAAAAGAACTTCGAAAATGGGATTCTTTTCCCCGGGAAAAAAGTAGCTATTCTGAATGTCAATAAAAGGGAGAATAATTTGGGAATAATTCCGCCAAAACATTAAGAGGGAGTGCTGCGAAAAATGTAAGTATTTAATATTTTTATGAGAAATAGTAATATATATCACTTAAAATTTTGTATAATAATATTATTATGGCATTACTGTTGCTTTCAGGTCAAAAGCAACAAAAAAAAAACAAATTCATGTTCTTTTGAACACAATGCAAGCCAACTCTGATGTTTCATGCTTTGCTCCGTCTTGTCCTGCTGCTGCTCTTCTGCTTCAGCTACCATCAGAAACGCTAAACTGAACATTTTTTGTATTAATTTTTAATTTATTAAAGATTTAGAAAAAGTTTTACTTTTAATTTCCACAAAAATTTTTAAATTTGTAAACAAAACAAAACAACTGAAGCAAAACAGCTGTCTTCGAATAATCGAAATTCTCTCTCCCATATTATTCTTCTCCCCGCCTGTTTAGAATAGGAGGATTTATTCTCGGGAAAAATTAATTCCCCGGGAACTCATTTCCCTGGAAATTTTTTCCCTATTCCCTGTTCCCCTATTCTTAATATAATCTCCCCGGGAATTTTTTCTCTTTTCCCTTTACCTTATTCTAAAAGAACTTCGAAAATGGGAAACTCTTCCCCGGGAAAAAAAAGTAGCTATTCTGAATGTCAATAAAAGGGAGAATAATTTGGGAATAATTCCGCCAAAAAATTAGGAGGGAGTGCTGCGAAAAATTTAATTATTTAATATTTTTAAGAAAAATAGTAATATATATCATATAAAATTTCGTATAATAATATTATTATGGCATTACTGTTGCTTTCAGGTCAAAAGCAACAAACAAAAAACAAATTCATGTTCTTTTGAACACAATGCAAGCCAACCCTGATGTTGCATGCTTTGCTCCGTCTTGTCCTGCTGCTGCTCTTCTGCTTCATCTACCATCAGAAACGCTACACTGAAAATTTTTTGTATTTATTTTTAATTTGTTAAAGATTTTAAAAAAAGTTTTACTTTTAATTTCCACAAAAATTTTTAAATTTGGAAACAAATCAAAACAACTGAAGCAAAACAGCTGTCTTCGAAATTCTCTCTCCCATATATTTCTTCTCCCCGCCTGTTTAGAATAGGAGGATTTATTCTGGGGAAAAATTAATTCCCCGGGAACTCATTTCCCAGGGAATATTTAGAATTAGGCTGATAATCTCCTTCTAGCTCAATACACTTTGTCCAACGTTTCTCCAATTTTTGTAACCCTCGTTAAATCGGTCCAATAAGTTGGCATAATATTCACCGTTTATTGTTTTTAATTTTGAACGCCGCATAAACTCATTTCAATTGTGGTTAAACAACTCCAAACAATCCTTTGAAGTTGTTACACGATTCCAGACAGCTTTCTTAAACCCAACTGTTATTGCCTATGGCAAGAACAATCTCACGCACTTTTACTCTTCGATCGGTCAACACCATATCGTGGATTTTTTCGACATTTTCGGGTGTATTGACCTCTATTGGCCGTCCAGAACGTTCACCGTCATTTGTATTTGTGCGACCACGACGAAAGTCAGAAAACCACTTTTTAGCATTGAAATCGCTTGTGCAGAGTCCCCATAGTCTTTATCAAGCTTTTCCTTGGTTTCATTGACGTTTTTTTTTTTTCGCAAAAAATAATGTGTAATGAGCACTCAAAATTCACTTTTTCCATTTTTAAAAAACCACGAGGTTGTATGTTTTGAACAGCTGTTAAACGCAAAGCTATTAACAGGTGGTACTTGATGGGAGCAGACTAATAGATCCGCCTTCGTATGTATTAATCACAGTTTATTATATCTAAAAAAAGTAGCAATTTTGCAAACGTAAAATAACTTTAAAAATTTAGTTCAACTAAACTATACGTAAAACTACTTTGATATCTTGAAACATTTCAAAGCGAACAAAATCCCCAATTAAGTTTAAAAAATGCTCTCTATTTCTGAAATTTATTCTCACCTTCAATTAAATTGTAGCGCCACGATAACAAACATAAAAAAATTCCCACCATTCCATATGACGAATATTTCCGTTATGTATTTCGTTTTGTTCAAATGTGGGTTTGCGTGCATTTCAGTTTTTTATTTGCAAATTCTGTAAAAATACTGGCTCTTTGACTTAACAATGAGATCGATTTCGTTTAAAATTATTCAAGCAGAAAAACTGCAATGTTGGTACTTTTAAAACAATGAATCAAATGAATTGAATTTTCAACTTAAAATTTCCAGCAAACACATTGGTTTATGATTTGGTAACATTTTTTTTTTTTTATATAATATTCAAACATGACTAAAGTCATACATATTTCAATTCAATTCATCTAACTGCTACCTCACCCCCCTTAATTTGCATTCGTTCCACTCTTCTATGTCAATTATTTAGATATTTCATATTTAAGTGGCTTTTATGGAAGATTGAAATTCAACCTAATTGTGGTAAATTTATAACCACTCGTACTTATTTTCATCATTTTACCATTGTTCCGTAATGAATTTTTTGGCCATATTCTTCTTCGTCATCTTTTGTTGATATTTTAACTTAAAAGCGAATACTATAGGGTTGCAAAAATGTTGTTGTTTTGAAGGAAGGGATGGGGGAGGTCTATGTAAAGATATTGTTTGGATTTTAAGATGATTTCAAAAAGTAAATATTTTTTGTCATTCATAAATCTTCACAAACTCTCATAATTCACCCGGTTTTGTAAAGTTTTGTTACACTTTTCATTTTTTTTAAGTTGTCTTCTCCTTTTTCTTCTCAAGTTGCTTTGACTGTTTTTTGTTTGTTCACCGTTAACATCCCCTTTTCTCTAGAGGATTATGAATTCACAAGTATGCTAAACAATATGCATGAGATTGTTTATCAATAAGTAGCAAACTCAAACTCTTTACAAAGGATTCAATCTGTTATGAAAAGTTTTTATCGTTTTGTGATTTATTATGACGAAAAAGGCTTTTAAAATAATTGCTTTTAAATTGTATTTAAGGTAATTAGGGATATACGATACGAGTACATACATACATAGATATATGTATGTATTAGGAAAATATTAAAGATTTTTAATTTATCCAATGGAATAGATTATCAATAGGCCGGCTTAGGTTTAAATAAAAAAGTTTGTTCTATTTTTAAATTTGCCTTCATTTGTTGTTTTTATTGAATTCAATTTCAGTTAAGAATTAATTTAGCGAAATAATAAAGATATATATATGAATGACCACGCATTTGTTCGGACCATTTTAAGGCCCAGTTCTCATTAAATTATCACAAACCATATTATGTTTAAGTTCATAGTCATTAATTGTTTCTATGTTCACCCAGTATGGTTGGAACTGAAATGTATGGTATCGGATACCAAGTAGCCGGCCTAGCAAGACAGTAACTTTTTTAAATTTTTACAAATATTTTTTGAAAAAAATATAATGACATGAATACATATGGAGTGAGATAGAATAAATCTTAACACACTTTTTGCCCCTTAACTTTTTTCGCAAGCATTATTTAAATTATTCAAGTTATCTTTTAACGACCCTGCCACTCACTTATATCTAAACAACAAAAAATTATTAATTAAAGTATTCAATTATATCGCGTTTTACTTTATATATATACTAGGTCGGGTCGATTTGTAGGCAGGCAAAAAAATCGCTCAAGTGACAAGGAAAATCATATTCTAGGGATCAAAATAAGAAACTTTGCCCAAGGAACCATACCTCTAAAACGAATTCTGATGTTCCGACTTTTGACCTGTCTGTCTGTCTGTCTTTCTGCCATGAGGCAACCCCATTCCCCCTCATGCAATTGATCTGAAGCTTGGCCCATAATCTTGTTGTGACTACAGATTAATTTTGGGTTAGTCACGCAGATTCACGCTTAGTCACGCATAGTCACGGAGTGATCTAAAAGTTATTTATCCTCATCCGATCAATCTTTTTGAATAACATAACATAGTCAAGGCGTATGATTATTATTTATTAGCAGAGTAGAAGATACGTATACGTATGTATGAGTGTTAATTTTAATATTAAATCAAACATAGTCAGCCCAATTCCAAACAAAAATGGTGATTTTTTGAAATGTTTGTATGGGGAACCCCCCACGGGATTGTGCCACTGGCATGGGTGGGTCAGCCCTCCAATGTTAGTGGGGGTCGATCATACATTTGGACTCGATTGGGGTACTCTAAATGGGTGAAAGTGAGACAGACAGACAGACAGTCAAAAGTCGGGACATCAGAATTCGTTTTAGAGGTATGGTTCCTCGGGCAAAGTTTCTTATTTTTATCCCTAGAATACGATTTTCCTTGTCACTTGGGCGATTTTTAAACCGACCCGCCCTAATATATACATCTATGTATTACAATTAAAAACAACGAAATTTTGTAACACATTATAATCACGACGAATTATGCGGAAAATATAAGAATTAGCATTATTAGTCCTAAACTACTCTGAACGAAGCGAATTAAAATGTCTTGTGAATTTAAAAGGTATGTTAAATTTTAAATTTGATAAAAAGAACTCCGAGTCAACGCCAACATTCGCACGGTTGAATATAAAGGAAACTTCGCAAACTAAATAAATAAATACTTAAGCAAACAAATGCATTGCTTGGTGCTATTTATTGATTTCATCAAAGCATTCGATACGCTATCTCACACCAAGCTCGTACAAATATTGGAAAGCAACGGAATACGACGTAATATTTTAAAATGGTTTAAGAACTATCTCGAATGCAGGTCGTACCGAATTAAAATTAATAATAATTTAAGTGACGAGGTCTCTGTTGATTATGGAGTCACACAGGGATCAAAAATTGGCTCAATGCTTTATATTCTATACGTAAACGACATGCTCAATGCTCTGAAACAGAGTAGAACATTTGCTTATGCAGATGATGCTGCATTAGTTGTTTCGAATAAAAATATCGATAACGCAACTGAGATAATGCAAAATCAATTAAACGTTGCAACAAAGTGGTGCCATGATAATGGACTTGTTATAAATGCTCAAAAAACTAAATTAATGCATTTTATGCCCCCACACCTAGTACACAAAATATATTGAAATGGTTAAATCATACAATTACCTAGATGTTTATGTTGATAATCATTTTAATAGTGCGTTTACATCTAAGCAAAATCAAGTATATACGAGATTTTGAGCGAAATCTAGCTCATTTTTATTAGATTTCCCATACAAAACAAAATCTAGCTCATTACTAGATTTGTGCAAAATCTCGCAAAATCTTGTCAAACTTGGGCACTACCAAATTATACTACTGTGTTTTTTTTAATATTGTAGTAGAAAATTACAACGCAGTGACTGAAAAATTGTCATTTAAAAACAAAAGCAAACAAGTTGAATAAAAAGAAAATAAAATATTAATTATAAGCAACAAAATGACGAATCTATAATAAAGAAATATTTAGTAGTTGAAAAGTTATAACTTTTATATTGACATGTGCCCTTTCCAATCTGCTAAATAATAATTGTGGAAAATTTTGCTGTTCAAACAATACATTTAACAAATGCTGATTTTTTTCGCAAAATTTCTATTTCAGTTTGTGTTTTTTTTTTCATTTTTGATGCATAATTTAATTATAAAATCTGTTCCTTTTTAGAATTTTCCATATTTCCATTTTCCTATTGTTTTGTTTATTTTTGGTATTTATTTCTAGTTTATAGATTTCATTTTAATCAGCTGTTTATTGTTGTGGAAACAAAATCTCACAAAATGTCAAAAAAGTTAGATGTAAACGGTATAGATTTTAAAATAGATTTGAACTAAAATCTACTAGATTTTCCTCAGATGTAAACGCACTATAAATGGAATGTTCATATAGAAAAGGTTCAGAAAAACTTCGAAAATCCGTATATATGATGTATCATTTAGGCAATTGCGTCACATACAGCGCACTACGACAGGGGGAAGTACAACACAATGCAGATTGTTGCAAAGTACTCAGGATCGTATTCTGAAAATTCTGAAGAGAAATCATCGGTTCTCACTAAACAATCACAACAACAACAATAACACCATACACAAAAATCACAATAACCACAGCACCAATCATAATAACAGCAACAGCTATATGTATAACGTCAACAACTATTTCAAAAACGATAGCAACAACCGCAACATAAGCAACAACAAGCACATCTCTGTCGACAACAACCGTAACATCATCGATAATGGCAGCAACACCACCAACATTGCAAGAGATCAACACGTACTAAATGTAAAAAGTATCTACCACACGACATTAGCAATTGAATTCTACGACGACCCTTAAGCCAATTGACCATCAATACAACACAAGACGTCCAGCAGAAGGCCGCTTTAAATTCGAACGTCATCACAACAATTATGGAAAAAATCGTCTCGAAGTAGCTTTAACAAACATTTTTAATGAATTACCACCTAAACTTTTAAATATACCAAATATACACAAAAGCAAAAAAAACTTCTAAAAAAATTTTTTTGTTAGTTCGCAATGAAATTAATAAAAATTAAATTAATAAAATTATTGAACTAAAAAATAATGAATTAATACCATCCCTGAATTATTGTAATTTTTTTAATTTAAAATAATATATTAAACACATTTCTGTTCTCTTCTTTCTTACCACAACTTCTTGCAGACAAACCCCTAGGGTTTCGCGGGTCTAGATGTAAGAGCCATTGTAAAAAAATATGAAATATGAATAAAGATTATTATTATTAATAAAAAAAAATGTTATGAGAAAGTATTAGGAGAGTTTGAACATTGAAAACAAAACTGGTTCGGGATGAAAGAAAACTACACATGATGTTTGTAAAGCCAAGAAAATTGAAAGCATATTGAAAAGGGCTTCCAATACATCCGGTAGAAAATCAGCACGGAGCTATGCTATTTTGACTATTGACTATTTTGTGCGAAAAGTTAAAGCCAATGAAGGATTGGAAACACAAATATTCAAGACGGGAGCGCTGTAAAAAATTTAGTGGCCAAAGAAAAGTTTAGGAACCAGAAGCAGCCGAAATTTAAAAAAAGTTCCTGGTACGGCTAACAATATGCAATTGCGGCGAAAGAAACTTATTTGTTACAACGAGACCAAAATTAAAAAGTAAGGAGTGTTTGAGTGGAAGATCACTTCCTTTCATAGGCCAACATAATGTGTCCACATATTTTTAGCCCGATTGGGCATCCTGTCACTGCGGTCAAAAAAGCTCTTGAGTGGTACAAGAACAATAATTTGGTTTTCTTACCAAAGGAGGCAAAACCTCACAATTCTCCGGAGGTTAGACCAGTGCACTATATGAAATTTTATTCCTTTTATTGGCCAAATTTCTAAATTAACATTTTTGCAAATTGAATTGAATTTCATTCTATTCGATTTAAAAAAATAAATATAAAATTTCGACAAAATTGATTTACTGTTACTTTATCAGTTGTTTTGCGTGCGATTTCTAAATGAGTTATTAAATAGCGATAAAAATTTTCACAATTTAAAATGGAAAATAATGTCGAAGGTGAGTACTTTAATGTAAGTTAACGTACTGCATTAAAACACATTTAATTTCTTTCGAAAACTGCTTAATATCTTTTGTTGTCAACTGTACCATCTCATATCATAAGTTTTTTTTTCAATGTTTTAAGCGTTCAGTAAGAACGGTTTTTTATTAAAAATTCCAAATAAACGAATCAATAAAAGGAATAATTTTAAGCGAGTTTATATTCCAGTGATAAAAGTTTATATTAAAAATTTCAGAAAAAAAAGCTTTGCTAAGAAGACGAATGCTATAAGAAGAAGACAGATGCCACAAACTGCATAAAAAAAGTTAGTGAAGATCTTTAAAAAGTAACTAGATGGGCATCAGCCAATGGGCTTTGTTTAAACGCGACCATTACTTTTAGATAACCATTACTTTTAGATAACTCAACTGTTGAGGTTACTGAAACTGACAAGAACCTCGGGATAATTTTTAACAAGAAACATAACTGGTCTGATCAGATAAGAACTCTGTGGATGACTCAATATTTTATTGGGATGCGAGCTAATTGCCAGTTGTGATTCAATAAGCTAACAAAAGCTAAAAGCAACTTATAAAAATGTTGCCAGATACATATTTGAACGTAAAAGATTTGACGAAATCTCATTTGAAAATCTGCTAAAATTCCGAACTCTAATATTTCTGCACAAAATAATTAACACAAAGCAATCAGATTATCTTTACAAGAGGCTACAATTTTCCCGATCTAATAGAGGGAATAAAATAAACTCAATTCGGTATCAAAAACAAATATCTGAAATACACTTTTTTGTGGAAACTATAAAACTTTGGAACCAACTACCTCATAATATACAAACCATTAGCAATGCAAAGAACTTCAAAACAGCAATATTTTGCCACTTTGATTAACTTAATTTTTGTGTTGCACTTAATTTTTTTTTCTTTCTCTTTCTTAAAAAAAATTTTTTTTATTCATTTAAAATAAATATTTATGTGTAACTAACTACCCATCAATTTTGAACAAAATTATTTGTTTTAAAAACCTAAATTATTAAAATTATTCTTTAGTTATGTCATATTATATCATGCTTTTTTTATTTTATTGTAAATTAAATAACACCTTCTGTCTTATCTTTATCTCCTCAGTACTGTAATATTAAAAAGATCTATTTCTTGTTGTACTGCATTCTTCAAATAAAATAAATTTATTAAAATAAATTGATTAAAACGGCTAGGATAGTCACTTGCTTAGTTTCATTTTTTTACTAATTGAGCAGCGATCAATAAAGAACCTACGAAGTAATGTTAAAAAACTTATAAAAATTCTACATATAAAAAGGAAAAAGTTGTGAAAATAAACAAGTAAGAAAATTATAGTCGGTATAGACCGACTTATATGATACCCTATACCATAGGGCAGCCCGTAGTTTGATTACAAGGTTTACATGTACACACAGACAGGCGGACAGACGGACGAATGGACAGACCGATATCCCTAAATCGACTCAGAAAGTGAGTCAATCCGTATAACAAAAGGGTCTAGGTCAAATATTTTTGGCAGTTGCAAACATCAGCACAAAGTTATTATACCCTGAGCACACAGTCTTTACGTGGTAAAGACAACCAACAATTTGTAAAAATGTATGTATAAATTTTAAATAAAAATTAATTTATATCTATAATATTAATACGCTAGGCGATTTCTTGTGACCGATGTTTTGTTCTACCATTTTATCCCGATTTTGACCAAACGTAAATTATTAGCCGTTTTGCAGATTTACAGATTTTTAAATTTTTTCGCTTATTTTGAGTAAATTGCATTTAAAGTTGCTACTACCGCATACATAAAATTATACAATGCTATGTGTGTGTTTATTAAATTTGTTATTGTGTTTGTAATAAAAATGGGTTTGTTTTTTTGAGAGAAAAACACATTCAATTTTTTAGATATTTACACCGGCAGTTATTTTTAAAATCAAATTTTATATGATATTTCTGTGGTTTTCTGGAATAACCGCGTATGTCGATTTTTGTCAGTTTTGAGTTAACGATGCCAAATATAATAATTTTTAACGCTCTTTACATGTGTTTAATTTTTTTTTTTTAATATTGACCATTTCTGAGTTTTTTCTTTAAATAACGACGTAACTTAAATGTTTATTAAATTAATTTGCAGCACTAACGACGTATGTCAACCTACGTTTGATCGCTGACAAATTATTTTCTCAGAAAACGACACATAGCGACATACGTTGTTATTAATGAAAAAAAATGCAAAATAATTTTGGATTATTTTTCAGTTTATAACCACTTATAAAAACTGTTGTGTTTATTTCTGTTATTTGTTGTCACTATTATTCTTGATACGTTGTTATATTCTCGCCGTAAGTCCCGTTAACTTTCTGTTGACGAAAAAAAAATCAATTTTTCAAGCACTTATGTCTAAATGTGTAGTTGTACTGGTAGTTTTCTTTTTCAAAGAAAACGACGTTTGTCGACATAAGTTGTTTTATCTGCACACACTTTAAGTGTTATTTACATATTGTTTTTCGTCCGTCTCCAGGATCTATTCCTCTGAAGATTTTTGACTTAAAATTTTATATAAAGTATTTATTGCCCATATCTACAGGACTGATGACGTACAGCTATATATTAGCAGCAAGAAAGAAAAAATTGAAGATTGCAGTATAAATTTGAATGCTGACTTAGAACGTGTTTCTCGTTGGGCAGCTGCAAATGGACTGAGTCTCAATCCACAAAAAACAAAGTGTATTTTGGTGCGTAACAGATTGACAAGAATCTCAGACAATCTAAACATATACTCTATATAAATGATCAACAAATCGAAATCGTTGAACGAGCAAAAAATTTGGGTGTTATCTTCAATAAAACATTGACTTGGTCAGACCATGTCGCTGCTGCCTGTGGTAAAACGTATTCGATGTTACGAACACTTTGGCCTACCCAATATTGTACACCAATTAATATACGCTTGCTACTTGTAAAGACATACTTAATATCAACACTACTATATGCATGTAAAATATTTGCAAGTTGCGATACTAAAAGTAAGTCCAGGCTAAATATAACGTTTAACAATATCGCAAGATACGTTTACGGGCTCAGAAGGTTCGATCAAATTTCATCTTACTCAAAGCAAATTTTCGGTGTCAATTTTGATGACTTATTAAAAATAAGATGTCTTACTTTTTTACACAAAATAATTAGAAACCAGAGACCAGAATATCTTTATAACCGATTGCGTTTTAGTAGGCTTCGGAGAAATAACAATTTAATTCAATTTCGGCACCATACGTTGGTATCTGAATGGCAGTTTTTCATACATGCACCACGTCTTTGGAATGGTTTACCTTCTACAATTAAAGGAATCAGCAACGGCTCAATTTTCAAAAAGAAAATTTTACAACAATACATTTAGAAAATTTTTATTTTTTTTTTTTTTACAATGCTGTTAACAAATATATATTTAAAATTTTTTACTGTATACTTCTTATTTGTTTTTTAAATTATATATGCCACTTATAAATATTTATTATTTGTAAATAAATCAATATTGTTTTTATACCCTATACCACTATGTGGTTTGGGTATAATGACTTTGTGCTGCTGTTTGTAACAACCAAAAATATTTGACCTAGACCCATCTTTAATTATACCGATCGGATCAGAATCACTTTCTGAGTTGATTTAACAATGTCCGTCCGTCCGTCCGTCCGTCCGTCCGTCCGTCTGTGTGTCCATGTAAAGCTTGTAATCAAACTGCAGGTCGCAAATATGAATATATTTTGATGAAATTTGGCATATAAGCTTTTGTCGGGCATGGGATGAACGCTATTGAAATTGGTGAGAATCGGTCCATGTTCAGACCTAGCCCCCATACAAATTACCCATATGAAATCGACATAAATTGCCATAAGATCCAAATTGTCATATAGATCTTACTCAAATTGGGTTTGTATGCGTTCATTACATCCACTAATAAGTAGTCCAAAAATGATACCTTGGACTCCATATAGAGCTACTTCCCGATCTTCACTTAAATCTATTAAAAAACAAAAATATTCCACTGATTCTTCTCAAATTTTGTTTGTACATATTTTTGCAAAATACAAGAGACTTTACCAAACATGATCAGGATCGGTCCATTTTTGGACCTAGTCCCTTTATAGATATAGCATCCGATATGAACTTTTTCATATCTGCAGCCAAAAAAATTAATAAAAATCCCACTCAAATTTGGTTTATGCTTATTTTCTATATCGAAGTAGTTGGACCGAAAGATAGGGTCTCTAAACCATGGTATAGGGTATCATATAGTCGGTCTAGACCGACTATAATTTTCTTACTTGTTTATTATTAATATTTAATATTGTCACAGTAATGTTAAGTTGTATTGTAAATCAAACTCCAACTAACATATTTAAACCTGTTCTGTTTTGAAGATTTCATGTCTTGTTGAACAGGATACCAAATTTAAATAAATAAATAAATAAATAAATAAATAAGACTGTTAAATAAAAAGTCCTAAAAACTTTATATCGAGCCCATAATTTCAAATATAACGTTTTTGGCTCTCCTGAACATTTTGATTTTATGACATACGCGGTTATTCTAGAAAACCACAGATTTATTATCATTATTTAAAAAACAATAATAATAATTTAAACGTATTTTTTATGAATATCCATGATTATTAGCTTATATTGTCAATATTATTTTAATTTAATTGTTTCTAAATGTATATTGTATATTGATTTAACAATTGTTTTTACAAATAAATCTTTTTTTTTTTAATCTTTATAACGTGAATGATTTTCGAACCTTATATGAATAAAAAAATTTAAACTTTTACAAAATTCTAAATTTGTCAATTTTGTTTTTGTTTTTTAATAATTTCGCATTTAGTCCTAAATTATTTATTTTTTTTTTCGAAATCACTCTTTGGTGTGTTCTCTATTGAAAGATACAAAAAAAACAAGTAAGAAAATTATAGTCGGTCTAGACCGACTATACGATTCCCTATACCATGCGTTTAGAGACCCTATATCTCAGGCCCAACTAACTGAATATAGAAAATAAGGATAAACCAAATTTGAGTGGGATTTTTATTAATTTTTTCGGCTGCAGATATGAAAAAGTTCATATCGGATGCTATATCAATATGGGGACTAGGCCTGAAAATGGACTGATCCTGGCAATGTTTGGTAAAGTCTCTTGTATTTTGCAAAAATATATACAAACAAAATTTGAGAAGAATCAGTTCATTATTTTTGTTTATTTTTGATAGATTTAAGTGAAGATCGGGAAGCACCTCTATATGGGACCTATGACTAAGAGCTGCCCCATAGGGATCATTTTTGGACTACTCATTAATGGATGTAATAAACGCATATAAACCCAATTTGACTAAGATCAATATGACAATTTGGATCTTATGGCAATTTATGTCGATTTCATAGGGGTCATTTGTATGGGGGCTAGGTCTGAACATGGACCGATTCTCACCGATTTCAATAGCGTTCATCCTATGGCCGATAGAAGCTTATATACCAACTTTCAATAAAATATATTCATATTTGCGGCCTGCAGTTTGATTACAAGGTTTACATGGACACACAGACGGACGGACGGACGGACATCGTTAAATCGAATCAGATAGTGATTCTGATTCGATCGGTATAATAAAAGATGGGTCTAGGTCAAATATTTTTGGTAGTTACAAACAGTAGCACAAAGTCATTATACCCAAACCACATAGTGGTATAGGGTATAAAAAACAAGTAAGAAAATTATAGTCGGCCTAGACCGACTATACGATACCCTATACCATGCGTTTAGAGACCCTATATCTCAGGCCCAACTAACTGAATATAGAAAATAAGCATAAACCAAATTTGAGTGGGATTTTTATTAAATTTTTCGGCTGCAGATATGAAAAAGTTCATATCGGATGCTATATCTATATGGGGACTAGGCCCAAAAATAGACCGATCCTGACCATGTTTGGTAAAGTCTCTTGTATTTTGCAAAAATTTATACAAACAAAATTTGAGAAGAATCAGTGCAATATTTTTGTTTTTTGATAGATTTAAGTGAAGATCGGGAAGCAGCTCTATATGGGGCCTATGACTTAGAGTTGTCCGATAGGGATCATTTTTGGACTACTGATTAACGGATGTAATATATACATACAAACCCAATTTGAGTAAGATTTGTATGATAATTTGGATCTTATGGCAATATATGTTAATTTCATATGGGTCATTTGTATGGGGGTTAGGTCTGAACATGGACCGATTCTCACCAGTTTCAATAGCGTTCATCCCATGGCCGATAAAAGATCAAATACCAAATTATCACAATATATTCATATTTGCGACCTGCAGTTTGATTACAAGCTTTACATGGACACACAGACGGACGGACGGACGGACATCGTTAAATCAAATCAGATAGTGATTCTGATTCGATCGGTATAATTAAAGATGGGTGTAGGTCAAATATTTTTGGTTGTTACAAACAGCAGCACAAAGTCATTATACCCAAACCACATAGTGGTATAGGGTATAATTAGATAAACGAAAAAAGAAATAATTTTTTTTTTTTGGTGATGCCAAAACAGTGGAAACTTTTAATCTTTATTTACCAGAGTTTATTAAAACAATTAAAATAGGTGTGAAGGAAAATGTAAAATATCTTAACCCTTATTTAAATATTTATAGATTTTGACGTTTTCTTTCAATTATTATAAAATAATGACAAGAATAAAATTTTATGAAGAGAAACAATAACAATAATAGATGATTTTAGTGCTGGTCGTAAGCAAAAGAATATTTGTGAGAAATATTCTATGAATAACTCCATAATTTCATTTCATGGTGCAGGTCCCATAAAACGAGTCAAAGACAGGATAATTTAAATGCAAGAGAGTTCAAAAATTTCCAAGAGTGCTACCTAAAGAGGTCATTAACAATCTGAAAATAAAACTATGTGCTCGAACTGTTTCCCAACGGGCAATTGAGATTGATCTTGGTTGTTATCGTCCTGAGAGGAAACCACTGATATTATTAATCTTGCTAAAGAACACATGAACTGGAATTAGAATACTGTTGGCGAATAGTGTTGGCGAAAAATTATATATTTAAACTGCCATAAAATTTGCCTATACACACAGGACCGAATGCTTTAGGGGATTTACTAAAATAAGTTATGTTAACATTTCTTCTTTGTTAAATAAATAAAACATACAAACATTTAAATTAATAAAAGTTGTATTATCAAATTTTTTGGTAGTCGTGAAAAATATATTTTGTTAAAACTTTCCATCGCATTGTCACTCACACTATATTTCTTATTGTTTTTAAATATTATTATGGTTTAAATAAATAATATAATAACAAGTAAGAAAATTATAGTCGGTCTAGACCGACTATTGGTTACCCTATACCATGCGTTTTGAGAACCTATCTCTCAGGCCCAACTAACTGGACATAGAAAATAAGCATAAACCAAATTTGAGTGGGATTTTTATTAATTTTTTCGGCTGCAGATATGAAAAAGTTCATATCGGATGCTATATCTATATGGGGACTAAGCCCAAAAATAGACCGATCCTGAGCATGTTTGGTAAAGTCTCTTGTATTTTGCAAAAATATATACAAACAAAATTTGAGAAGAATCAGTGCAATATTTTTGTTTTTTGATAGATTTAAGTGAAGATCGGGAAGCTTCTCTATATGGGGCCTCTGACTACGAGTTGGCCAATAGGGATAATTTTTGGGCTACTGATTTATGGATGTAATATATACATACAAACCCAATTTGACTAAGATTTGTATGATAATTTGGATCTTATGGCAATATATGAGGAGCCGCAGAACAAAAGGGGATTTATCGCTCATTTAAAATTTTTGGGAAATTGAGGATCATTTTTTTCGTCCCCTTTTAAAACAGCATGAACTTGGAAATAGTAAGAAGTTTTTTACTTATCACAAGATACATCAAACCGCAATAAGAATCCACAATAAATGTTAAAGATGTTTGATATCACATAACTTTTATGCTTAAAAAAATATGTTTTGTTACAAAAAAAAGTAAAAAAGGACGTTTTGTTAAAAAGAAGGGGGAAAAGTACGTTTTGGTGTGCGTATTTTTTCATACGGTAATATTTTGACTGAATGTTTTTAAACCTGACCTAATGTATTAATAAAACAATTTTATTGTTATTTATGACAATTTAATTTTTTTTGTTACATGTTATAAAAAATACGTAAATTTGTTCAAAATTAAACTGACAACTGACACATTTCATTCTAAAACGAGGTAAATACTTTAATATAGATAAGTTATAATAAATATAATACTTTTAAAACGGTTTAAGTAACTAAATTTTTGTTCCCATATCTTCTTCAAGGCAGTTGCATTCTATATGGTCTTCTACTATATCCTCCATATTTTCGTTTTGGTTATATAAAACTTCTTTGTACCAAAGTAATCCTTGGTTCTCAGTCCAATCTTCACCAAACTGTTTTTTTTTTAAAGATTTTCTACATCCTTTTTCTTGTCGGCCTTAATCCAACGTTCTGTTATAATTTCTTTAAGCCGAAAATTTGCAAATGGACTTTTTCCGCGTTTCAAGAGATCTAAACTGGTATTCCGTTGATCAGTTGATTCAAATTTAAAACTCTCGAAAGTTTTAATTAAACACTTTGCAGTTCCATTTTTCAAACAATTTTTATAAAATAATATGCGTTTTATATTTTGAATATTTTCAATCTTTTTATAAATTGATTCAAGATCTTTTATATTGAGGATACTCCAGTCTCTTTCCAGCATTAAAACTTGAGCCTGATTTGAATAAATTTCAGAATATTCTTCTATTGTTGTTTTGACAGCATGTTTTTTTAGTTCCTTTTCAATACGACCAAAAACTCTATCAGCTGGTAAAAAACTATGTCCTCTTACTGGGAATGTTATAGTAATATTTTGGATGTGGGAGGGTGATTTCGATTGGAGCCAAAACAAAATGGTTCGAGCTATATAAGAGTTCTTGTTTTGACCGCCACATCCATCACAAAAAAATCTGATAAAATTAATATCTTTTAAATTTATACTATTTAAATAGTGGTTTTCAGTCCAGCAATAAAATGAAGGATTCTTGCTATCAACACCAACAATACAAAAATTGTAAAACGCAAGCTGACGAGAGTAATAAGCTTCTTGAATAGGACATTTCGGCAACAATTGAACTTTTTGCATATCAAAAACTAATGTCAGTGTATTTTCCGGTTTCTTTTTCATTATCTCGTAAAATGCATTAGCTCTAAGCTTAGGAATTCTTCAATCTGTCATAAGTTTAACTTTCTTTTGAGGATCAACCTCAGTTTTAATTTTATTTTGTGTGAAATGACACACAGTGCAGACATCTGACGCCGGAGATGAGAATCCGATATTAAAATTATTTGAAAAAAGTTGACGAAATAAAGTTTGGCTAACTTTTAAACTAGTATCAACGAATTCTTTGTACAACGAAAACATTTTGGCAATGTTAAGGTTACTATTTAAGTAAATACGTTTGGATTTAGATCTATTATAATGACTCTCAATAGCAGGAAAGGAATTAATAAATTTTATGACGCTTTCTTTTTTGTCAACAAATTTATGAGAACGATGATCTCCACCTCTTCGCTCAGTTGGTATTCCACCATTGAAAATGCGTTTAATAAGAAAATCTATTCTTCTTTTAGTTATTGAAAGTACTTTCATAAAGTATGCTTTACAAACCAATGTTCGCTTACCATTTTTTATCAAATGATAGGTCGACGTTTTGTTCTTCGGCCTCAATAAATGAGGGACCTTGTTGTTGCTTCGACGAGGTTTTTTGGTGAATATTAGTCTGGTTAAATAAATTTTTTGCTTTATCTTATCTGTATTTTTGTATAATAATCTGCGATTTTTTATATAATCGACTTGTCTAAACTCTTTGCATTGAAACTTGCTAGTACGTTTGTGATTGCAATTACTTTTATAATTTTTACCATCAGCATCATTGTCTATATAGATCCTACAACAAAAAAAATTTTACGATAAGAACTCAAACATAATTTATATTTCTTGTTCAAAATATTAGAAAATTACGCGAAATATTTACTTTTTCCGAGCTTTGTTACATTTTTGCTTTTTACGAGTTCCCGTATTTAATGTTTCGACCGTATCTTTTATTTCTTCCATTTTTAATTTAAATATTATAAATATTTTTCAATAACACTCAGTAATCAAACAATAGTTGAATTATTGCATTTATTATATAACAGTTATTTTAAACGAACATGTGCCAAAAATAAACGTCAAACAAAGAATAGTGTAAAGTGTAAATAAAATAAATATAGAGGAGCAGCAGAACAAAACGAGCTTTTTCGATCATGTATAATTTTTGGGAAATTAATTAATAAGTGACAAAGACTATGAAAAAAGTTCGTTTTGGTAAAAAAGAATTGAAAAAGTACGTTTTGTTGTGCATCAATTTTTAAAGAACGTATTTTCTCTGCGAGAAAAAATAAAAACTTATGCTAATAAGACTTTTTCTGGTAGAATTTGACCCAAATAATATAAAAATAACATAAAATCAATTTTTTGAAAAATGCCAGAAATCCCCTTTTGTTCTGCGGCTCCTCAAATGTTGATTTCATAGGGGTCATTTGTATGGGGGCTAGGTCTGAACATGGACCGATTCTCATCAATTTCAATAGAGTTCGCCCTATGCCAGGTGGAAGCTTATATACTAAATTTCATCAAAATATATTCATATTTGCGACCTGCAGTTTGATTACAAGCTTTACATGGACACACAGACGGACGGACGGACGGATGGACGGACATCGTTAAATCGAATCATATAGTGATTCTGATTCGATCGGTATAATTAAAGATGGGTGTATGTCAAATATTTTTGGTTGTTACAAACAGCAGCACAAAGTCATTATACCCAAACCACATAATTATAATTACGCCAACAACGTAGCGGGTATACTGCTAGTATGTATATACATATATTATGTGTATATGTGACCTTCTCCGAGAAAATGGACCTAGTGTATCAAAAAACGGGTTGTGTCAAAAACGGTGGATTCTGGTACCTAAAAGGGTGTAGAAACCTTAAATGCTTTTTTTCTCACAACTTAATTTTCACACACCTTTTCTCGGAGAAGGTCACATATACTAAATTAAATTAAAATAAAATATTTATAATAAATAATTTTAAAAGAGCCTAAAGGTATGCTAATCAATTTTAGTCAATTCACAATCATCGCCTTAAATTTATTATTGATGGTTTCAAAAAAGATTTTTTTTAATCGCCCTATGTTGAATTATGAATTGCCTAAAATTGATTAGCATACCTCTTATAAAATTATTTATTAACAATCCAATTTATATTTCTTCTGTATTTACATCAAATATTTATAATGAGATATAATGAATTTATTTAAAACAAGTAAGAGTGTTAAATTCGGCTATGCCGAATCTTTGATACCCTCCACCTGGGTTTTACGTTTACATTAATATCTGGAAATATTTGAATATGTAAACACTTTGATAAACCTATTACTGAATTATTACAACAAATGCTCTGAATTTTCAGCATTTTATAGAGGTGTCTACATATTTTAGGTCATAAATTGGCACAATGACTCCCGATTTATCCCATTTTAAATACTAACCTGATCCAGATAATTACAAACAATATTAAGTTTAACCAGGTAAATGGTTTATTTTGTAATTTTCTTTTTAATTTAAATTTTTTAATATAAAGGTGCATTTTATTTTTTACAATCCTTTTCAATTTTCCAAACCTATTAGTATAGGGCACATTTGTGAGTCCGCATAGATCAACTTTCAACTCTTACTTCTTTTTATTGTATTAAATCTATCTTTGTGTCTTTAAATTAATTAAGATAATTAAGATGAAAATATTTAACAAACTGTTTTTTTAGTTAATATCTGAACATTTTACTGATACAAGGCAAAACTAAAACTGCCAAAAAATTCAGTCAAAACTATTTTGAATGTATTTGTTAAATATCGCATAATTTTTTTCAATTTTAAACTTTAAAGTCTTTTTAAGTCTGGTAATAATTCTATAATATGAAGGAAGTAAATATGTGGATTCTTTAATAATAATGACAAGTATAAAACACTGTTTTGTGCATAACATTAAAATATTATAAATTTGAACATAATTAATTTTAGAAACATAATTAATTTTAGAAAAATGTTCGATTCGTTTTTCGATGATGCTGTAAACACATTAAAGAAATACAGAACATAAAGATTTTGCTTCAGTTAGTTGGATGGCTGGAGCAGGTCAAAGGTGACGACTATAAATGCAAATGCAAGGCTTTTGAAAATATATTAAAATGCGATAAATCAGATCTAAGTATATGTACATGTCATGCTTATAACCACTGTTATAAAAAATCTTTTAAAACCAACAGTATTGCCATAATTTGAAATTGTAAAGATGCTAAATTGCAAAAAAAGATGCTTAAACGTACTGGATGCTAAATTTTTTTTTTCAAATTTCATTACCTTTATACTGAAAAATTATATACTTATTAATAAATTCTTTGGTTTTTAAATCGAAAAATTAATATAAAACATATGTTTCGATTTATATTTTTTAAATTTTAATTAAAATTATTTTGAATTTCATCTGAAATTTTTATTAACATCAAATTGAGTTTATTTTAAACTTAAATTAAATAATTTTAATTTTAGAGGGATTTTTTTTTATTTAAAATATAACAGAAATTACATTATCAAAAGATACGATTATATTAGAATAATTGGTTTATGGAATCTAACATTTCTGTGATGTCTTCATGTTCAAGTTCTTCTTGGCTCTGATATATTTCTGACGATCGACTCTTATCAACGACATCGCTCGGTATATTGTAAGTGTGACAGCACCGATTGTTCAATTTCAATCCTTCTTTTATACGTATTACAGAACATAACAACTCGGATTTTATTCTGTTCGAAATTTGCTTTTAACTAAAGCTATTAAACTAAACAAACGTTCAACTTCGGCTTTTGAGAAAGACAAAACTAATATAGACAATACAAATATTGATAACTCCTAAAATGGATTTTCGCCAATAGAATTTTTCAATCCATAAAGAGGTTGTATTCAGTGTTGTATCCCAGTTTTGTTCTGTGATATAACTCCATTGGATTTGAATTTTTTCTGTTTCAGATGATATAAATTTAAACTCTTCTAATATATTGGTTATCTGTTCTTTTACCCGTTTTAATGTGTTTTGTATTGAAAATTTTGGCATTTTTTTAATACAATAATATTTTTTGGCAATCGACTTTCAAATTCATTAAAAACTGTTGTTGGTGTTTACATTCTTCTATTTCAAAATGTTTTGTTATATTTGTTGAAAGAAACGAGCAGAGTGGTAAAAGGAGTAGTACACAAAATTACTGTACTACACTTTGAGAAATAAAAACATATCAATACCATTAAAATTATATATTCAAAAATTATGAAAAAAAAATATAAAAAAAAAGATGTTAAAAGCAACTTTTTATTAATAAAAGATTCTAAGTTAGCATCTAGCATCTTTTGAGAAATTTTGGATGCTAAACGCCAAAAAAAGTTGCTAAATCTAACAACTAAAAAGCTAAAACGGCAACACTGAAAACCAAGAACAAATATTCTGTTTGAGTTGTAACATCTCATTTGCAAGCCATTTTAATTAAGCTGCGTTCACACTATGTGTTTTGCTTGTGTTTTTCTTATTGTTTTAGCACGTGCAATTTGTACACATAGTGTGAACCCTTTCAAAAACTGTTTATGTACAACACATTTGGCAAAACATATGTAAATTTTTCAATTAGAGCAGGTTCTATTTTGGCATGACAACCATATTAAAATACAATACTACTTGTGGCGAAAGAAAAACAGAGTAAATTATAAAGATAAATATTGAAAGAAAAATAAATTGTTTAATATTAATTAACAATTAAAAAATATAAAAAATATATTACTTTATTTTTAACAATAACTTTTTGTAAATTCACAAATTAAATCAGCTGTTGTTTACATTTAGAGGTTATGTCATACGGAAATACATATGTACGTTTGATCGCAAAATGATGAATTGTATATAAAACGCCAATTTTGACACATACGCCGAATTACGTATGGATCGTAAAACTGAATTTACATATGGAAAATACACATAGTGTAAACACACCTTTAATTGTGTAAATTTTAAATGCACATCTAACCATATCAAAAAGATGAATTAAACAGAATTGCAAAAATATTTTTTTTATAATATCTGTATGTTTTTTATATTATTCTTATGTAATTCTCATGATATTTTTATCTTATTTTTTATATTTACATAATTGAAATTGAAAATGTACAAATTAAAAATAAATTTAAAAAAAAGTAGTGTAGGGAAAAAAGGGAATTTTTTTCATAAGCGTAGAGATTTCTGAAAAAATCTCCTGGCATCACTAGTACCTGTTAAAAAAAAATTTAAAAATTCACAAGACAACGCGACATAGACTTGCTTTGTTCAAAAGCTTCCATAAGACTGAATGAAATTGTTGCTTACTTTACTCTTTGGTGAGTATTTTCATTTTTGTTCGGCTGTATACATATAAGAAGCCAATTTGAGTTCGGTTTACTCGTGCTGCTATGCATATGTTTGTGTGTTAACAAAAATATACGATATCCCAGTCATCATTTCGAAGATTGTTTTAACAAAAATTACCTTACTGTGTCTTCTTCGAGCACTTTTGATGATTAAAAACTGCTTAATCACATGCGCTATTAGAAAAAGACTAGATAATGATTTTTGCGTTCTCTTAGAAAGTGATTTATAGAAAAATTACATTAAATAAGACTCAAAAATGAGTCGAAACTGATTAGAAAAGCGGATAAAAAGCACTCTCAAGAAGATTCGCGGGTAAGGTAATATTTAATCCCAACAAAAGAATATTTTGTGATCAGCAAAAGGGCGCATTTATAACTGTTTTAATAGCACATATGAGTCAAAAAGACTCTACATGATCATTTATTGCATAAAATGTTTACTGGGATTTTATTCACTATCTGTAGAAACAGGTTTTTTAAGTAAAACAAATCTGCATACAATTTCAATTCTATTTCGTTCACAATGATACGATCACTTTGTTTACTAGCTACTAGTAAAATAAGAAAATAGTATTATAATACAGCGTACTGATGAATTGCACTTCTCAATTAGTTTATTTTTAATGTGCCATAAGAAGTTCGGTTTGTGCTAAGAAAAGCATGAATATATGTTTCCCAGGGCGAAGCTTCATCATTGCACTATGATTGAGTTGAGCTCCGCGACTATTCATAATGTGAATAGCTCGTGTCAAAAATTTTTGGTAGTTGGGAATGGTGTTTGTGTTAAGAGAAGCATAAACGCATGTTTCCCAGGGCAAGGCTCGATCATTGCACATTGATTGAGCTGAGCTCCGCGGTTATTCTTAATGTGGATAACTGTTGAAACAAAATTTTGGGAATGGCGTTTGCCTCCGTCCCGACATTAAATAACAAAGTTTAAAAATTTATTGTAATTAACATCTGACAAAAAATAGTATTTTTCTAAACAATTTTTTTTACAGGGTAAATAAATATTTTATGGCTTACCTATCTACTACTTTTGAAAGCAAGTATGCAGGGTTTATACATGTACTAAAAATACAACTCTTAAAACCATACTATTTTTTCAACTCTAAAAATTTCAGAATTTTGTAAAAATAAAATAAAATACCGATTTATTTTAATATGCGCTTATTATGGATATACATTTACAGAATATATGAATATTATTTATAGTATTTTGATATTGGCAACAGTAGTATGTATCAATTTGTAACATTTTGTGATGTTATAAAAATCGCAGAATATTGATATTGATTTTATATAGTTTCTTTTATTAATTAATTAACTTAAATATTACACCAAAAAATATTGATATTGATGAATTTTTATATTATTAACACAACGACCACAAAAACAACATGCACAGCTATGACAAAATGCAAAATTTAGGAAAACAATATAGGAAAACGTCATATTTTTTTTTACCTTTTCAGTGATTTCTCGGAACCTATGAAACCTATTGTCATGATTTAAAAACAGGAACCTTCTCAAGATGTTAGTGAATCATTATCACTAAAAACAAGCGTCCTATCTGCCCTATTGAGGGCGTTATCACAAGAACATATATTCAAATCATATTTTCTCATGACTTTTTAATTCTTCGCTCAATTCTCGGGACCAGATTAACCGATTTGGACGATTTTAAATAGCAAACTTCTCAGGATGTTAGTGAATCATTTTTTATACCAAGGAGCACCCTAGCTATCCGATTGAAGCCGTCATCGTGATTTCCACAGACGGACAGACGGACAGACGGACAGCCGGACAGACGGACAGACGGACAGACGGACATCGCTATATCAACTTCGCTTGTTATAAGGATCACAAATATATATATTTTATGGGGTCCAGAATTTTTTTTCTAATTATTACAAACGGAATGACAAACTTATATATACCCTCTGCACACTGGAGTGGAGGGTATAAATATATATATTAGGACATATCGATTTGTGGGGAGTGAAAAAAATCGACCAAATACCTATGATTTCCGTGTTCTATGGGTTATTTCAAGAAAATTTGCCCGAGAAACCATACCCCTATACTTAAAATCGAGTCTGCTAGTTTTTGCGGGTAGGTATTTTTGCGATTTCCTTCATGATTTCGTCCAAAAACATTACGTTTACGGCCATTTTTGGGCTGAATCCAAATTCCTGATTCAAAGTACGATTAAAAACGGAGATTTCGAGCCAAAAATCATTAAAATCGGTCATGTAGATATGGGCAATAAATACTTTATATAAAATTTTGAGTCAAAAATCTTCAGAGGAATAGGTCCTAGAGAAGGACGAAAAAAATCATGTGAGTCCGATCACAGGGAAGATGTGTAAACATTTAGTAATTAAAGATTTTTTTATGTCATTTTTTAAAATCAAACAGAAAGCGTCATCTACATAGATGACATAGATACATCACTTATAGCAAAAACTGTTTCAGCTAATTCAACAACCCTTTGCTGTAAAACTTTAAAAATATCCCAATATAAACGTATATAAGTGATACATAGATGACGCTTTTAAAAAAGTGGCATAAAAAACAATGTTATATCATAATTTTTTCACCAATACAATCACAAGTCACACAGCGTTATGTGTCAGCTCTCACCTATTACGAGATACACTGTTTTTGTGATTGTATTGTGAAAAAGAAATTTACCCCCTGCGCGTATAGATGTTTACACATCAAAAACAATATGTAAACAACACTTAAAGTGTGTGCAGATAAAACAACTTATGTCAACAAACGTCGTTTTCTTTGAAAAGAAAACTACCAATGCAACCACCCATGTAGACATAAGTTGTTGTTGCTTGAAAATTTGATTTTTTTGTTCATCAACAAAAAGTTAACAACGTATCAAGAATAATAGTGACAAAAAATAACAGAAATAAACACACAAGTTCTTATAAGTGGTTATAAACTGAAAAATAATCCAAAATTATTTAGCATTTTTTTTTTTTTCATAAATAACGTATGTCGCTATGTGTCGTTTTCTGAGAAAATAATTTGTCAGTGATGAAACGTACGTTGACATACGTCGTTAGTGCTGCAAATTAATTTAATAAACATTTAAGTTACGTCGTTATTTAAAGAAAAAACTCAGAAATGGTCAATATTTTTTTTTTTTTAATTTAACACATGAAAGAGCGTTAAAAATTAATATATTTGGCGGTTATTCCAGAAAACCACAGAATTAGCAATGCTCCAAAAAGATGGCTGAGTTTAGCTTCCCACAAACTTGTTTGGCATTCCAATATTTTCTATAAACCGGTTTTTCCCCTTTATTTCCTTCTTTGTTTAATTACCCTAGTCATGCTTTTCTAAATCTTTCTCCTTTTCTGATCCTAGACACCAACCTTATTTATCTATCAAAACGAATCGTAATTTCATTCATAACCGTTCATTTTGTTTTCTTTTTCTTATAGTGTATTTACTAGCGATACCGTCTGGCAACGCCATTTACGACAGAATCCACACTCGTTGACAAGCCGATATGATACCTGCGTGTTAAAGTTATTCTGCGTATTTGTATCAGACACAAGAAAATTAGTCAAACGTGCAGCATTTTTGATATTTATCATATAAAAAATATAATTCTTAACAAAAAACTAAGAAAACACAAAAAGCATGAAGACAAAGATGCTGCAAATAAAAAAAACACGATTTTACGTTTATGCACCACTGAATTTACTCTAACTTCCAGGGCGGCCGACAGAATCACCCAGAATCACTGCAGCATGTGCGCTTATAGATATAAATATACCGAATATGCATATGTATATTAGAGTATTTTGATGTTTTCAACAGTAGTATGTATCAGTTTGTAACATTTTGTGATGTTATAAAAATCGCAGAATATTGATATTGATTACATATGTACTTATATATATTTTTTATTAATATACATATTGTAGAAAGGAGGAATCTTCTCCTTTCTAAGGTTGTGTTTGGTTAAATTTTATTAAATTATTAAGCAAATCCTAACCAGACTTAAAAGTCCAAGCTGGAAAATACTTATTATTGTTTTATTTTAAAACGGCCCAAATCAGACTTTAAAGTCCAAATCTGTTCTCGTTTTAGTTTTATCTTTTTTGGTTTTGAAAAAAATAAAAGTCCGCTGTTATTTTAAAGTTGACTTCTTCGGTCAATTGATTATAAACGAATGAATTTATTGAAATTAAAATGTTCTAACATGGCAAAACAAATTTGACGTGAAAATCAAATATTACTTGAAAATAATTGAGTTGAAGAAAAAAATATTAAATCAGTAACTGAATACAGTATTGTAAAATAAAACAAATGCAATAAATACTTAGAGACTCAATTAAATCAAAACAATTTAAATGAATAAGATGAATTTAAATTGTAAAACAAAATTATAGAAAAATTAATAATCATTTGTAAATAAATAATAAGCGGTTGCTACAATATGTAAATATTTCACCAAAAAATAAAACATCGAAAGTTGTTTTTTTTTTAATAAAAAATCGAAAAGACCACCTAAATGTTTTCATAATCTTTGGTATCAACGTTGACCTTCCCAAAGATTATTTGTCATATTGGTAGTCGTTTCGGATATTTATTGAATGGGAAAAGTATTGTTTGTGTCTTGGGATTAATTTTCGTTTTCCATTTGAAAAAGTATTTATTGCATGCATGGTAACAATACTTTCTAGAGTATAGACAGTAACGTACATCTTTCGAACAACGATAAAACTACAAGCGTTTCACAATCATAGTTGTCAGTGTCCTTTAGTTGTTTTCAAGTTTGAGCAAAGTCAAATTATCGCTTTGAAATATTGCGGAGTAGCAATGGAAGAGATCGCTAGGCAAATTTATCAAAATGTTTGAAAAAATGCAAAAATATACGGTTCGAACTAGCTTCATGGAACCAAATGAAAGCTTAATCTCCGCACTGAGACTCGTATTTCATGCAAAGCCAGCATCTAGAGTTAATTTTATTAAAAACAGACTACTTCTCGAGAAAAGTCTGCTGCCATTTTTTAGAGGAAAAAGGTGACTCACAGTGTTTTCACCAGCATAATGCTCGGATTATTGTTAGCCGAGAAACAAAACAGCGGTTTCTATATTATAACAGTGGATGGCATACTCACAAAACGTCAACTCCATAGAAAATGTGTGGGGTATCTTAACACAAATTGTAGATGTAATCTATGTTTACAATAAGAGAGGAGAGTGTATACAATATTCTATTTACCATACATAAATATTTTTTTATACTTTTCGTCATAAAACCTTGATGGGCTTATAATTGTGAAATACTTGTATTTTTTTAATTGTTAATTAACAAATTAATTAAAAATTGTTTGTTGTTGAATGCAATTTTGTCAATAAAATCATTTTGAAATGTATTCCAATTTAAGTTATAATCATAATAACTTAGGTCTACCATATTGACGTTGAATTGTACAAATAAATGCACGATGATCGGAGGGAATCTCGTAATCTAAAGCTGTTAATCTCATATCAAGTGTTGTATTGCTTAAAACTAATGTTTCCTGCCCTAACACAATTCGTCACAGACGAACGAAAATTTGTATGAAGAACAAAACACACAAAAATTTTCGTTCGTCTGTGACGAATTGTGTTATGGAAACAGGGTATAAATCATTTATAAGATCCACAACAACCTTAATGTGAATAACCCGTCGGCTCACCCATATAATAAATGAAAAAGCTGCATGTTTAGCATTTCAACGCCAGAAACTGTGTATTATTTTCCTGAAGGACTTCAGCCTGATTCTGAATCCTCCCACGGAAAAAATCCTCCTGGAGGCGAATCGCCGCATTCGATATCGAGGTTTATTATTTGTAGAAGACGGACAAACGTAAGACCTCGTTTCACTTTTATTCTTAACTCCGGGCCATAATTCGTTAACTGTGACAGATTAAAATTATAAGTATTTTTGGAAACTA
The DNA here is from genome assembly GCA_963682025.1 of Cordilura impudica. Classification (NCBI taxonomy): domain Eukaryota; kingdom Metazoa; phylum Arthropoda; class Insecta; order Diptera; family Scathophagidae; genus Cordilura; species Cordilura impudica. The sequence continues at coordinate 154,367,204 of OY821520.1, forward strand.
AAAAAATAATTTCGATAACGAATGCGATGATTAGACCCCTGTTCTAGGGGAGAGAATTACGAATTTTCGAATTTAGTTTAGTTTTTAAAAAAACTCCCAAGAAGTTTTTTCATGAGGTGAAAAGAAAGGGTAAAAATTCCCGCGGAATTCTTATTTAGCTGGGCTGGTTGTTTCCAAAATGTCATTTGCAAAATCAGGAGTGTTATTACAGTTGGTCTGTTATTTATAGTGTATTTCAATAGATATACTTTCAATAGGTTTTCTGTGGACAATGAGAGTTTTTTATGATGAATTATTTTATGGATTAAAAGAGCTACGCCACCACTTCTTGATCTGCCAATTGTGTGATTTCGATAGAAAAGTTTTTAAACTAAGGTTTATGATTTTCGTTGAGAAATGTTTCATTAACCAATGCGATTTAAAAATTTTTCCTTTCCAAGAAATACTCAAATTGCGCCAATATAACATAGTTAGAAATGCCAATAGCATTCGAATAAAGCATTTCAGTGCTAGATTTACCAGCGTTGTCGTATTTTTTTGTGTTTTCGACAAACGTTATGCCGTGTCTTAAAAACATTAGTTTCAACACGACTACGCCAACTGTAATAAGGGTCATTATAAAACAAAGATACAAATAAATAATTTATGCTAATGGGGAAAATTTTATTGCGGCAAATAAATTTAAACACTTGGGCCATTAAAACAGGGGGTTTCAAATCTATAATATTAATAGGCTAGGTGATTTCTTGTTACCGATGTTTTGTTCTACCGTTTTATCCCGATTTGGACCAAAAGTATATTATTTAAAAGGTATTTCTTTTTAGCTGTTCACCAGATTTATAGATTTTTTAATTTTTCCTTTATTTTGAGTAAATTGCATTTAAAGTTGCTACTAACACACATAAAATTATACGTATGCTATGTGTGTTTTATTAAATTTGTTAATGTGTTTGTTTTTATTCTTTATTCACAATAATAATAAACCAAAAAAGTGTTGGTTTGTGAATTGGCTAAGTTGAGAAATAAAATTGCCTAGAAATTGCACTCGAATTTCGAGCGCTCGAATCTGCTAGTATAAAGAATTCAACATCACGTTTTTGTATTAAGTACGAAGTTATACTCTATACCATGAATTTAGAGGAAGGGCCGTAAGCAAATAAAGTAAACCAAATTTGGCTGGCATTGATATAAATTTGTTGCCTCTCGATAATGGGACTAGGTCGAAAAATGGGTCGATCATGACCATGTTTGGTCATGTTTTTTCCAAAAACATATAAAAACCAAATTTAAGAAAAATCTGTGCAATATTACTGTTTGTTGAAAGATTGAAGTGAGGTTCGGGAATCAGCTTTATATGGGTGCTATGACTATGATTGGTCTTTCAGGAATTAATTTTGGACTACTGATTAATGTGTATAATAAAGATCAATACAATTTTTAGTCAATCTCTTAGTGTTATTTGTATTGGAACTAGGTCTGAAAGTACACAGCAAGAACGGTATTAAAGTTGGTAACGATGTTTACCAACTTTAATACCGACAGAATTTTATATAAAAAATTTCATCAAAATATATTCGTATTGATTTAAATATATGTAGGTTTACATGGACACAAACAGACAGACGGACGGACCGCTAAATCGATTCGGGAAATGATTTTGAGTCGATCAGTTTAATAAAAGCGTCTAGATCAAGTATTTTTGATAGTTACAAGCATCAGCACAAGCTCATTATACCGTTACCTCCTTAGGGTATAAATATATATTGACCTGTAGTTTGATTACAAGGTTTACACGGACATACCGACGATTGATATAATAAAAGGTAGACCTAGAAATTTTGGTAGTAACAAATATCAGCAAAACTAATAATCTGACCACAGAGTATATAGTATATATGTACCGAAACAAATACAAGTGAAAATCATGTTATTTTAGTAACGATATCAGTGGTTACGATAGTTTAAAAATAACTAGTGATATTTCAATTCTATCAGTTCTTATCGAACTTGTGAGTGTCACGCGGAAAACTATAGATTACAAAGGGTGACAACAACAGCAATGCAAAGATCTCTCTTCTTCAAGGGACTAAAAATATATAATACGTTACCTATGTCAAATTAGAAAGAAATGTTAATGTTTTTAAAAGAAATGTCACATAATTTTTAAGATATAATAACACAAATCAAGAAGTTGTATAAAAATTGTTAAATATTAATTATTAGTTTTAAATTAAAGTATAATAAATACTACTACTACTACTACTAAAAAAAAAATTATATCCACATTTTGAAGTCACAGCAAATGGCGCCGGGAATTCCAAGTTTTAACCTTCTTTGAAACTCTTTAAATTTAGAAACCATCAATTTAATCCATAAAATAATAATGATTTGCGAAATGGCTTCCAATTGCTGATATTGTCAAAAAAAAAATTATTTACATTATATCAGACTGGTTTCAACAAGGTTTAAGAGGCATTAAAATTTTACAAGTCCTGAAACAAAAGTTATTTGAAAAGGTTCTCTAACTAAAAAGTAGTTGTAAAATATTTTTTTTTTAATTTTTTATTAAATAAACTTAAGAGAATAACTTATTGTTTAATTTGCATCAGCAATCTCACATAGCCTGGCTAGAAGACTAGTTAATTGTAGCAGAGAATTTAAGCCATCAACCACTTTCATGTGGGTCACACCAATTTCACGTATAAAATTAAGTTTCATATGTTCATCAATATTTAATCGTTTACAAACTCTGAAGATATTACCGATAATATCCTCAGCAGCATAACCAAAACGCCATAACTTAGCCAAGATTTTATAAGCCTTGTGTATATCGTTTTGAGCACAATGTTGTAACATATCCTGAATAAGCATTGGATGAGGTTCATCACAAACTTTGAAAACATTTGCACCATTGATTTTACCAAAACCCTGGGCTGTTGATTGTAAATTATTCAAACCTTGTCTCATATCACCCTGAGCTGTAAAGACGATTGCCTCAAGACCTTCTTCATCATACTCCAGGTTTTCACGTTGACATACTTCGATGAGTTTGGCCAAAACCTGAGCATCGGACAATTTCGTAAAACGCAACATAGCACAACGAGATTGTATAGGTTCGATTATCTTTTCACTGGTGTTACAGGCCAGGGCAAAACGTGTTGTATTACTATAAATTTCCATAGTACGCCTTAAAGCCTGTTGGGCTCCCTCTGTCATACTGTCTGCTTCATCCAATATCACAATCTTATGACGGCCTCTCGGCAATGTGACCTTTTGCTGGGCAAACATTTTGATTTTATTACGTACCACGTCAATACCACGTTCATTGGATGCATTCAATTCCAAAACAGCTTCTTTATAGCTATCTCCTAGTAAAATTCTGGATAAACACTGGATGGTAGTAGTTTTTCCCACGCCAGGTGGACCCTAAAATAAACAGTAAACTCTCAATTACAATAATTACAATATAAACTGGATTGTGCACCCACCGCGATAATAATATTTGGAGCATTACCCTGCGTTGCAAACACGGATAATCTTGCTACTGTATCTTCATTGCCTACAATTTCATCAAATTTTACCGGGCGATATTTCTCTATCCTGTTACAAAATCAATATCAGCTTACTTAATTTTTCTCCATATATTGATAATTTCTTACCATGGAAGGTTTCGTTTCTTGATTTCATCAGCAGTTAAATCAATTTCGGGCATTTTGATTGTCTTTTTTATTAATGTATACAATATTAAGTTGATAATATTCCTCCTGTAATTTATTAGCGCCAAAAACGGTTTTTACAGTGTAACCATATTGATAAAACGAAAATGCTGCCACATCTGTAAAAAAAATATTAGAGTTTCTGACATTTTAACGTATTTATGGAGAAATTATGCACATATTATTAGATACAATTACAAAAAATAAATAAATAAGTTTTCAAATACAACTTCAAAAAGTGTTTAAACTAATTACAATGACATTGTTAAATTTTTTAATTTTTTAAATTTCTTTTTTTGTTTTTCTGTAATGTTTTAAATTAGATAATTAGTCGGATATTCCAAAAAAGTATCAATATACGGTGTCTCGAATAGCTATAATTCATGGAAATGTTAATTTTCAAGTAAGAGTAACATAATAACGTCAAACCCATTTCCAAATTGTCCTTAAACCCTAAACAACAAAAACGAGTTATTGTTCCCAATTCCTTGAAAGAGATACTTTTCTTTTTAAATCCCTTCTTTTATAGTTTTCACTTTTGTAGTTTCATAAGCAATCATATTCGCGATATATATAAACGTCAAAATCGAATGGAACTTCAAAGTATGGCAGGGTTTATGGCCGAATTTCTGTCATGGCAAAAAGTTGGATTTTTAAGTCATTGACTTGAACAATGACATGAATTATAGCTAGTCGAGACACCATCTAACGTGCTAGTCAAGACATATTTACATTTTTTTAATACAGACGATGAACCAAAAGGGAAACATTTATGTGTGTATACTGAATATACTGCTACTAATATACGCCGAAGATATTTTTGCAATGACTGAAGCCCAGATGTTATTAGTGATGAACTGTTGTACGAAAATGAAGAAATGAAAATAAAATACAATTATATTAATAATTAATTATATTATTCAATAGTATTATAAAACTAAAATTAAATATATAATTAAATTTTATATGTATTTCTTTCACTATTATTAAACTTGAAGTAAAATGAAATATACAATTAAACTCATTCATTTATAAAATATTTCAAATTTTCATTGTCTTCAATTTTCAATTAAATTTCAATTTGAAAAAAAATTATATTTGTCTTTTCTTTTCAAACAATATTTTATAAAAAAAAAAATTTAGGTAACATATAAGTGCTACTGGCAAGATTGTAGAACATATAAGGACTAAAAAGTTTAAGGTCACAATACAAATAAATTATAAATAAAGAAAAATATGGCATTATGAAGCAAAAACAGCGTTGATTAATTTTGCAGGAAAATGTTAGATATACATAAATCTACAACCACTAATTTTTTGGTTTCAATCGTTTAGCGGACGAGTGAGGTGCGTAAGGTTTTCGGTATTAAATTGGTGGAAAATATTAAGAATTGCATAAATCGGAGGAAAAACCATGGCAGCAAGACTAATTCAAAAGATTGTAAGACACAAACAAATGTTGCGTTTTATGGACTCGAGTAACTAATCCTTTAAAGCTTACTTAACATCCGCCAAGAACCAATAAAACCTTATCCAAGAAGTTTTCCTTTTTGTTCTTTTTTGCTTTAATTTTAGTTAAAAAGTATTGGAATAAATAGCGGCCTGGAAACACAAAAAGTGGCCAAAAATGCCAAGGTATTCAGGAATTTAAACAGACGTAGTAGTTAAACAGATCGAACAAATACATAGCTTTAATGGTTCTAATTGAGAAAAAAAATTACAATAAGAGCTTCTTGCGGTTGCTGACTAAAATGTTTTACATAACAGAGAAGAATGAAAATTTCTGCAAAATTGGCATAATTTGTATGCAAATTTTTATTGAAATAAAAAAATTTTTTTTTAAAGAAAGATGTAAATTTAAAGAAATTAAAGCAATTATTTTATTGAGTGACATTTTAATAATATATTGTGGGGAAAAAGTTTTCTTAACCTCAACTTTTATAGGATTATTTATAAAACCCCTCTTAACAATTTGTTGTTACAGTATCCATCAATTTATATTAGAGCATTGATATAACTTTTATTCGTTATTACGTTTTACACTTCCACCTTATTTGGTAGAACTTCTATTGCATCTGTTTTGTCTTATGTAATTTTTTTTGTTATTTTTTTTTATATGGTACATCAAGTGTTTTAATTAATTGCAATATCTAATCAAAAAGTGAGTGCCATTGATAATGATAATACATTTTGATGCTGGAATTACAATAAAGGTTTTTTTCATTTAGTCATTTAACAATTTAAATTTGACAAAAATTGACAATTTTGGATTGAATTACTATACATATATATGTACATAGTAATTCTATATAGTTTGTTTTTAACAAATTTATCTTTTAAAAAAACTGAGTTGTTTCCCTCTACAGCGAAAGATAGCGGTAGGTGAAGTAACATGTTGAGGCAACTAAAAAAAACTAACATTTAAACTGAAATTCAGTTAAAAACATCTTAGGATTTGAAAAACCTAAAACTTTAACCATGCCTTTTTGAGGCAATAAAATAAAACAATATTGTTAAAAAAAATTATTTTAACAAATTGTCTTGTTTATTTACTTGTTGTGTCTTTTAATATCATACAGATAGTTTTTATGAATTTATTTTATATATTATTTAAGGTTAACAAAACTCCCATCTCTGGACGCGCTTACTCTGCTGGTGTAACTAAAGTCACTCTTATTCCCGGTGATGGTATCGGTCCCGAAATTTCTGCTGCTGTGCAGAAAATCTTTACCACAGCTAATGTACCCATCGAATGGGAAAGCGTTGATGTCACACCCGTTAGAGTAAGTTTGTAAAATTTGTGCTAGTGTAATGATAGTTTAATTTTTATAATTTGGTGCTATTCCAAAAGGGCCCCGATGGTATGTTCGGTATTCCTCAAGCTGCTATCGATTCGGTGAACACAAACAAAATTGGTTTGAAAGGTCCGTTGATGACACCCGTCGGCAAGGGTCATCGTTCATTGAATTTAGCTCTTCGTAAAGAATTCAATTTATTTGCCAATGTCAGGCCATGCAGGAGTTTGGAAGGTTACAAAACCTTATACGATAATGTAGATGTTGTAACCATTCGTGAAAACACTGAAGGTGAATATTCGGGTATCGAGCATGAAATTATTGATGGTGTTGTCCAAAGTATCAAATTGATAACTGAGGAAGCTTCCAAGCGTGTAGCTGAATATGCCTTCACCTATGCTAAGAACAATGGCAGAAAGAAGGTGACCGTTGTCCACAAAGCTAATATTATGCGCATGTCGGATGGTTTGTTCTTGCGTTGTGTTCGAGATATGGCCACACACTTCCCGGAAATTAAATTCGAGGAACGTTATTTGGATACTGTTTGCTTGAATATGGTACAAGATCCTGGTAAATATGATGTATTGGTAAGTTTTTTAATTGTCATTGCTATTTTTGAGTGGTGTTTTAATATGTTTGTGTTAATTTTTTAGGTCATGCCCAATTTGTATGGTGACATTTTGTCTGATATGTGTGCCGGTTTGGTCGGTGGCCTAGGATTGACACCTTCCGGTAATATGGGTCTTAACGGTGCCCTCTTTGAATCTGTAAGCTTCATATGTTCTCTATAATCGTATTATTATTAAAATATTATTTTGCTAGGTTCATGGTACTGCACCCGATATTGCTGGCAAAGATTTGGCCAATCCAACTGCCTTATTATTGTCTGCTGTTATGATGTTGAGACACATGGAACTCAATTCCCATGCTGATAAAATTGAAAAAGCCTGTTTTGAAGTCATCAAAGAAGGCAAATATTTGACCGGTGATTTGGGCGGTAAGGCCAAGTGTTCCGAATTCACAAATGAAATTTGTAGCAAACTTTAAATAATTTCAATCAACTACCATTGAAATACCAAACAACCAAGCCACACTCATTAACCAAAATATAATTACATTTTTAAATTGTGGTTGTATGCATTAACTTCCATAACTTAAAAGTGAAAAAGAATAAACAAACAAAACAACGGATAGTATTGTACGTTCGAATACTGCATTGAAATGTTCTAAATTTATATATATATATATATATATATATATATATATATATATATATATATGTATATATTTATATGTATATATTCAAAACAAATCAAAACGCTTTTGATTTACTTTAAATCGCTAGTTAATCCCTCCTTTGTCGTATTATTTTTTTTTATTGAAATTTTTATTTCAAATCATTTTCAAACATTTCAATTGTTATATTAGTGCCACTATTTATTATTGTTTATTATAGATATTTCGTAGATTGTTCCTTATATTGATTTTTGTTTTTATTTTTGTCCTTTGCCAATCATCTCAAGTTATATAAAGATTAATGTAACAAATTTTTATTTTTTTTTTGAACTCATGTATGTAACGTAACAATTATTATCACGTATACTAAATAAGATACAAAAGAAAACCGCAAAGAAGTTGTCATAAATTAAAAGAAATGTTAAATTAAAATAAAATAAAGATTAAATTAAATAAAAATCGCATATTGATTTTATTTGTCGAGTTACGGACAGCAATTGGACAGGAGGTCAAAATTCGACAGCGAAAATTTGTTTAATTTTAAATATGAATTTCAATTTTCATAACTATTTTATTGACCTTTGATCTAGGGGTACCACGGGTGAACGTTACCCGATTTGGTGATGTAAAAATAGAGCTTAAAGAACCGTTATATGGATGCGTTGACAGATTCGAACCATTTCCACATATTTGAGAATGTTCATAATTCGACCTCATTGTGATTCCTTTTAAAATTAATTTTAACTTTATTTATACGGCCACAATAGGCATTGTGTAAAAAATTACATCTAGGCGTGAGTATCTATATATGAGAGTGTGTGTGATCGTATTCCAACAGGATTCTAAAAAAAACTTAAAGGCCACTCAATGTTGTTTTTTTTTTTAATTCTCAAAAATACTTTTCTTTGCATTCAGATTTCCCAGGAAAGGGACATATATGTACACAAAAAACCATAATATTTCGTTAAATTTAGCTATAATAAGATAAATAACCAAAATAAACCATGTTATGCATATTTGCTAATTTTTCCTGTATTTCAAAATTTAACTTCTAGGACGTTACTGTGTAATTCGATTAAAAAAAACTTTCGAAATATACCCCAATAATTTCTAGGTAATGGTTACATTTTCAGATAAAATTTATATTTTTCCAACTCCGTTTATGTTTTTTTTTGTCCTCCCCTCCCAGAGCGATGAAAAGGGGTACGTAAAAATGAGAAGGCAAACGGGGTGCCGTTTTTCTTGAGAACCAAATGTCGTATCGAAATTCGGCGGACGGCATTTTGTTAGTAATCACGTCCGGCAGGTCCTGAACTAGGTTTTTGTACCACCCCTCCTCCGGTAGTAAAGTTAGCCCAATTATCCTAGTTCAGGACTTGCCTGACGTGATGACCTACAAAACCCCCCTCACTGAATTTCGATGCGACTTCTGGTTCTCGAGAAAAACGACACCCCAGTTTGAAAAAAGTGATTTCGAGAAAAACACATTTAAAGTTTTATTACAAGAATTTTCTATAATGTCTTACAAATATATGTATACATATATAGCTCTGTAACTCCAAAAACAATTCGAATTTAAAAAAATTCTTTTAGGGCGATATTTTAGAAGGATTTAAGAAGACATGAAAAAAAAAATTCTCAAAAATTCCTTAAGCGATTTTATGTAAGGATTGCGCGAAATAACCGATATAATAAAAATTATACTTAATTGATGGGAATGTTATTTAAATTAACATATTACGTGTGCCTGTGTAAAGTACAACAAACACAAACTTATTAAATTTCTTTCATCAAAAATTTTCTTAACATGCTAAAAAGGGTACTTCTTTTTAAAGAAAAAAGGTACTTTTTTAAAAAAAGTTTAGTCAAGTTTTTTAGAAGTTTTTTTTAAAAGGGTTCTTTAAAAAAGGATAGTTTTTTAAAAAAGTGTTACTTTTTTAAAAAAGGGTACTTAAAAAAAGATTAATTTCTAAAAAGGCTACATAAGTATTTAAAAATGTAAATTTTTAAAGAAGGGGACTTTTTCAAAAAAGGGCACTATTTTAAAAAAGGGTAATTTAAAAAAAGGTACTTTAAAAAAATACTTTTGAAAAAAGGAAAGGCACTTTTTAAAAGATTTTTCTTTATTATATCGTGATAACAATAAAAAATACTTGTTTAGTTTAATGTGACATGTGCAGTATAAATGATACAACAATAAGAATTACAACATACTAGCAGAGCTCAGCCCTCGAAATTCGAGTGCAAATTCTAGGAAATTTTATTTTAACATTCAATTTATTTTTCTTTCAATATTTTTTAAATCCATTTAATTCATTTTATTATAAATATTTGTTGAACACACAGAAATAAGAGCCTAAAAGTATTGTAACCACTTTGTATACCACATAAAGACATGCTAATTTTTGGCAATTCACAATTGAACACATGGCGTGTGATATGCAATTACATATTATAATGAAATTCGATTGCGTTATTGTCGTTATTGGTTTATGTCCAAAATTATTTTTCAATTCAACACAGATCTTTTCATATACAATTTTTGCAAACACATTAACAAATTTAATAAACACACACAGCATTGCAAAATTTTCTATATAGTATGTGTTCGTAGCAACTTTAAATGAGCATTACTTCAAAAAAAAAAAAATGTTCCAGACAGTGCCAATCTGTGAATCTGGTGGACAGCTAAAAAGAAATACCTTTCAAATGAGGGATGTTTGGTCAAAATGGGATCAAAACTGATAAAATTACATCTGTCACAAGAAATCGCCTTGCCTGTTAATAGATATGTACAATGTACATACCTTAAGAAAAATAACAAACACATTGATCATATTTATTTTTTCACATTTTCATTCATATCGCGTGACCCTTGGGCCGATTTTGCGATTTTATGCGAAAGTTTGGTTATTGAGGATGTGATCTTTCCACAGATAGAAGCACAGATGGTCATCGCAAAATCAATTTCCCTCGTTAAAAGATTAAGAAAATATATAGTTTTGTGGCCCCGGAATTTATTTCGATGCGTTACAAATGGAATGACGAACCTATATGTACCCTCTGCACGGCGGTGTAGAGGGTATAGAAAAATTTCCAACACTAAAATAAAAAATTGAAGGAATAAGTAATTATAATGTTTTTAAAGTCAAATATCCATATTATAAGAACTAATGTTGTTTAAGGCAACTCGAATTTTAAATTTTCAGAAAATGGAAAATTCGGAAGCTTTCAAATTTCTTTAATGGGACCTAAAGAATAAAACGCTAAAAGTATAACCAAAAATTTTTTACGTTTTTCCGTAGTGGCAGGGTAAACTATCTTATACTTTAGTTAGTTATTAGTGAATGTCTTTAGGATGCTTTATAAGGACTATAACTAAAATTTGTACTATATTCTTAATTTTTGGATTGCTAATTCATGGATATTACTAAAACATAAACATATTTTTTTAAACCATATTGGTTAAAATTGTCATTTGCGACGTGTGGTTTGCTTATAAAGATACGTGGATAAAAAGCGTTAAATCGATTCAAATTCTGGGTCGGTCGTATAACAAAACGAGCGTCTATGTCAAATATTTTTGGTAGTTTTTAACATCAGCTACCACATAGTATGGGGTATAAGCAGTCGACATGGCAAATAAAAGAAAACTGGATATACAATTTTCACCAGGAACATATTTAATTTATTTCTCCGATCTTTAATTTACTCAAAGGTATTTATTATTTAAAGTTACAGCACACAAAAAGTATGTATTATTTTTTTACAACAAAAGTTTTTATTTACTTCTCCGACTTACATACATACACTAGTCGGCATAATTATTTTACATAAGCAACTTTGATGTTTTCTTGTCCAGTTCGTTTGATTGCATGCACTAACGGTACACGGCCCAATATTTTGTCGTTTGCACTTTACATTCCTTTTCTGCTGATAAGAAAGCAAGCAGACAGCGAATTTTTTCGTGGCATAAGTATTTTGACAACATTTTTTGTGGCAGTATTTAAATTTATCCTGTAACAGGACAATGCCCCATGCCACAAAAGCAGGATGATATCCAAATATTTGAATGATTTTGGTGCTACTACTCTGGACTGGGACCCCAAAGTCTAAACTTGAATTCCATTGAAAACGTGTGGTCTCTTATTAAACGTAAAAGAATTGGCTATCTACATATAATCAAAGAAGAAACAATTTTCGAGGTGACTTCCCTTTGGAATGAGATATCCTCAGGGGATCTTCAAAATTTACTTACCTCAGCTCCAAGACGCATTCAAAAAGTTATTGAAGCCAAAGGGGGCTATACATTTTATTAACTCATAATCAAATTTCTATACATTTGTTAAATATTAAGCTTTTTTTTTTAATAATAATAACTTGTCAAAATACTTATGCCAACACCTCAAAATTACTTTTATTCATATCAATAGCGTTCATCCTATAGCCGATAAAAGCTTATATACCAAATTTCATCAAAATATATTCATATTTGCGACCTGCAGTTTGATTACAAGCTTTACTTGGACATACAGACGGACGGACGAACATCGTTAAATCGAATCAGATAGTGATTCTGATTCGATCGGTATAATAAAAGATGGGTCTAGGTCAAATATTTTTGGTAGTTACAAACAGCAGCACAAAGTCATTATACCCAAAACAACATAGTGGTATAGGGTACAAATATTGCACTGATTCTTCTCAAATTTTGTTTGTATATATTTTTGCAAAATACAAGAGACTTTACCAAACATGGTCAGGATCGGTCCATTTTGGGGCCTAGTCCCCATATAGATATAGCATCCGATATGAACTTTTTCATATCTGCATCCAAAAAAATTAATAAAAATCCCACTCAAATTTGGTTTATGCTTATTTTCTATATCCAGTTAGTTCGGCCTGAGAGATAGGGTCTCTAAACCCATGGTATATGGTATCGTATAGTCGGTCTAGACCGACTATAATTTTCTTACTTGTTTAATTTAGAGTTTCACTTCTTCACTTTCAAATGTGTTTACAATCAGCTGCTTCTATGAACTTGCAAATTCTTACAAATTGCTGTTCGTTCACTATTTTGGATATTTATGTTTTTGAGAACTAATTTCGGTTTTTACTGGCTTTTACTGCGAAAGTAAACGAACAGATCTACTATCAAAAATTTTCACTTCACTCTCCCATTGTGTGTTCTCTCATTGGAAGTTTTATTGTGTACTCGAAAACTTTCAGAATTTTATTTTAAACAATTTGTATAAGTTCGTACAATTTATACGTACCGGAATGAACTTATCATTGAAGTCATGCTGAATCATGAAATTTGTTTTGAACTATTAACAAGCATACGCATCTACATATGAACTTAAAACTCGAGATAATATATGGGTCACAAAAACATGGCTTATAATACCGTCATAATGAAGCCAAACAAATATGTTTTCCTATCTCGGATAATACCGTTATATTCACGGTTAATAACAAATTTACTCTTTTCTATCATTTCCCACTAATTGGTGTTTCCGGTCGATTAAGTCCCGGATAATCGAAATTGACTGTATATTATTACTTGGAATAAGTTTTTGGGATGCCAGTAAAATTGAGTTTGATTAATTCTTTAATCCAATATTTTTAACTTATAAGACCGAGTTTATGCCTAATATCAATTTCTGTCAATTACGTTTTCTTAAACTCAGAAAATAAGTACGTCAAACGAAAACAAATTGCCAACATTTTTTGCATTTTCAATTTTGGTCTTGAATGTTGCAAATGTTATCATATTACAAACCATTTTCACACAACTGACAACAATTGACATTGAAAATGACATAGTGAAAAGCAGGCATTAATTAGTGTGCTAAAATATATCATTATCTAAGTTTAATTGACATCCCAAAAACTCGCTCTTAGTAACAGCTTTAAATTTAAGTAATCACAAATTGCATCATATAAGATAGGAAGTAAATTTTAAAAGTATTAAGTCTTCAAATGTCAAATATGTTTTTGTAATAATTTCCGAAACTATATCACAAATTACATATCATTTGATGGAAACAACATCAAAAAGGCTGTATTGATTTTTGTAAGCTTCAACGTCACTTTAAATAAATTTAATAAAGGCAGATCCTAAAATTCTAAATAATTTCATGAATAAGCTACGTCAATTGTCCTAAATAACGACTCGGTAAAATTTGAAAATAAGCTAAAGATGTTATATTTATTTAAAAATATGTATCGTCAATTCCAATATATTAAAATGTAAATGACAGAAATAAATAAATATATAAGAGTATACGTATATAAAACATATAATTGTAATAAAATGCAAATTAAATAATCAATAAAGTTAATGATAATAATAAAATAACTGTCGTGAAAAAGAAAATTTTAAGTTTTATATAAAACATTGTATTAAAAGTTGGTTTTAAATTTAAAATATTACGCAAATATTCTTAATATTTGTCAGTCAAATAAATGAAACTAGTTAAATTAATATTTTATTAAAATCATATATATTGTATTACAGTTATTTTTGTTACATACATGTTTATATACATATATGTATTTTTTAAAATAAATTACAGTTATTATTGCAATATTTTGTAGTTTTTTTTTTTTTTGTTTAAGGCTTTACTACGATTTTTTAAATAGTAATTTTCATATTTTTTTTTATTTTTAATTTTTATTTAACATATTTAAAGTAGAAAAAATTAAAATATTTTATATATGATAAAATGTGTTATAAAAATAATATTCATATATGTATGTACATTAGGCCGTATCACCTTACAGGCACAAAAAAAAAGTTCACCGTACACCAGCGAATATAAAGTATTGTTCCAAGGACATTTGAAAAAAAATTTTTTTTTTTGCCGAACGTAGGGGTCGCCTTTTTAGTTTTTTCGTTATATCTTCCATATTTACAGTCCGATCTTAAAGTTTGATATAGCAAATTTTTTTGTCTCAGGGAGGCCAATAATTTTGCTCCTAGGTCCATTGACCTCAAGTGTACCGTTCTAGTACCTACCCCCCAAATCTCATTTCCTACCACCCTAATGTGACACATTCAGATATTAAAGTATGATATATCGATGGGTTTGTCTGTGGCAGACCATTTTTTTTAATTCAAAAGTCTTTGACCTCAAGTAACCTTTACATCATACCTCAAATTATACAACAAAAAGCAAAGTAAAATAATAGAAATTTTAGTCGATCATATCTCGACGTGATTCCAGTTGGCTATATTTTTGACGGCTGTCGAGTTTAGATAAAATGTGCCCATGGTCGCCTCGAACATTCCAACCGTCTATATTTGCAGGCATTTCTCCCATTGGAATGGGTTCGAATTAAAAAAAATTGGTCTGCCACAGACAAACCCCCATCGATATATCATACTTTAATATCTGAATGTAAATACTGAAGCTATGACAAATTTAAAAAGGTGACCCCTACGGTCTGCAACAATGAATTTATAAAAGCATTTTTTAACTAGTTGTGCTGTAATTATCGAAATACTTTCTGAGCAAAAGTTTTATGATTTTTCGCGAGCTATAATTTTCTAACATTAGGGTGTCACATTAGGGTGGTAGGAAATGAGATTTGGGGGTAGGTACTAGAACGGTACACTTGAGGTCAATGGACCTAAGAGCAAAATTATTGGCCTCCCTGAGACAAAAGAATTCGCTATATCAAACTTTAAGATCGGACTGTAAATATGGAAGATATAACGAAAAAACTAAAAAGGCGACCCCTACGTTCGGCAAAAAAAAATAATAACTTTTTTTCAAATGTCCTTGGAACAATACTTTATATTCGCTGGTGTACGGTGAACTTTTTTTTTCGATACGGTCTAATGTACATGCATTACGATTATAACCAAAATTCAGCCCATATTGAATATATAATGAAGACAGTTTCTTACATTATTTTGAAAAACACCAAAACAAAAACTATACTCCAAACTTCAACCCGGATCGTGCTTGGAATTTTTATACGACCTCAATAAGTAATTCCAATTTTCCATATAGTTTTTCATGACCAATTTGATATTTTCAAAAATAGTTCAAACTACAACAACAACATTTTAATATAAGCAATAAATGAAATGTTTATGTTTGTGTGTGTTTTACAATTTTTCCACTTTTATTTCAGAATTTCCAAATGTATTTCATAATTTTCCAAATGTATTTCAGAATAATCTGCTTTAATTTGAAAATTGTCTAAATGTATTTAAAAATTTACTACTTTTACTTAAATAAAAATTTACAAAATATATTTCAGAATTCTTTAAATGTATTTGAAAAAGGAGCAAATGTACAATCTGTCAAAAAAGTATTTTGACACAATAAAAATTTTGTTGCTGTGGCGTTTAAAAATGTAGTTCTGCTTTTTTGTTTTAAATATTTTTATTTATTTATTCTATATTATCTACTAATGCATTTAAAAAAAAATCAATAGTATTAATAAGTTAGAACAAAGACAAAATCAACTTCAGAATATTGTTGCAGGGAAAATGTTTTTACCTCGCAAAAATCAAACAGAAAAAATTAAAATTAAATAATTAACTAGTTTTTACACGTACTCTGTTAGAATTTTATTTCATTACTCTATAATTATTGTTTTCAGATCAATTTTGCTTTTAGGAAGTTTTCGATTGGTTAGGTCTGGAATCCGGGCCAAGAAGCATACCATAAGCGCCTTATCTTTGGAGTCATTACCTTGATAAAAATTGAAATCTATCCGCGCTGTTAATTTAAAATATCTAAGTATTGTTGCGTATACATGGTGTTCTCGAAAAAAATCACTCCTACTCTCTTACCCGCTATGTATCCCCAAACCATGACTGAAAGTTTTCCAAATTTCTTATTTGGAACTATATTTCGATTAACTTTTGATGAATACTCGTTCCATTTCAAGACCTGTCTTACTGTTTCGTGGGAGACTACAATGCGACATAAATTTTTGAGCCTACCTACAAGTTCCCTGCTATTCTCTACGAAATCTAACGTGGGCGCTTACTTGGAGGGGTTCGAGTCTACCTTTTCTGCATGATTAAGAATGCATTTCGGATAATTCTTACACTGTTTTCCCGAAACTATGGTTGTAGTAAACCAACTGAATCACAAAGGACGTCAATCCTTTTGCCAGGTATTTTAAATTCAATAAAATTCATCTTTTCATGATCAAAGCACAAATAATTTTAAGTAAACTTTGATTAGAACATAAGGACTTACAATCATCAAAGCTAAAAAAGTAAAACCGATGACAGTAATTGCAGTTTAAAAGAATATTATTATTCAAAGTTAAATTGTAAAATAACTTTATTGACCACATAATTTTTCAGTCTCTTCTCTTTTCTGTTCTGTCTTCCCACACTTCTTTTCTGTTTTCTTTTTATCTTTCTTACTGTTTGTTAATTTAATAACAAATAAGTACATTTTTAATAATAAAAGTCAAAACAAAAAATGGGAACTGTACTTTTAAACGTAAAAGTCAAAACGACAAAATTTTTACTGTGTCAAAACACTTTCTTAACAGACTATATTTCAAAATGGTCCACATGAATTTATAAAAAATTGCAAATGTATTTCAAAATTGTCTAATGTATATCAGAAAATAAATCGTTTAAATGCCTTACAAGAATAAAGTCTTAAGCGGAATTTTTCGATCTATTAAATACTTTGAATTAGTTCGTAATTTTCGTACGATGGGACTCCTTAAGTATACAAAGAAATATTAAAGAAATGGACAATTGAAAAAATGAGAAAATAAAAATATTTTTTTCTACACAATATTTTTAAAGTACACTGCGTTTCACATGAATAGGTAAGTGTTCTAGCAATCAATTTAAGCTTACTGCTCTCAAGATAATTCATGGAGAGGATTATGTTGTACTTTTTATTGAACGCTTAACAATTGAGAAAAAAAAGTGTAGAAGAAAACTCGAGAAGTTCCGTTAGATTTAATCTGGGCTTCTTTTTATAATTTGTGCAGAAAAATGTGAATAATTCAGTTGAATAGGTGAAGAGATTCAAAAGTGATTGTATGATCATTTGTGTCAATTGTAACTACAAAATAGTTCAGCATTTTTTAAAAACAAAAATAATTTTCTATCGGTTTTAATTGCAAATGGTCCGTGGTAAATCATTAAGGTGGAAAAGAAATCAAAAATTAATGTCTATGATGATTAAGGTCTGTCCGGATGTGAAATTGCTATAAAAATTAATAAGAGTGCTAGCGTTGTGGAATTACTTAAGAAATAAAGAAAAATGTGGCAAAAAATATGAAAGGAATGCAAACAATGGCCAAAACAGCTACGGAAAGGGAAATATTCTAAGGATAGCCCCTAATGATAGTGACTCCTTATACCGTTAGAAACTTAAAACCAATTAAATTGCAGAAAAAATACTATTAAACCAGCAACGTAAGGAATTACGGTTGAATTTTTGCAAAGAACACATGACTTGGGGTGAGTGGAATAAAGTAGTTTCCTCAGATGAAAAAGTTCAATTTTGATGGACCCGTTAGTTTAACTACTATTTCCATGATTTAAGAAAAGATACTATGGAATCATAGACTTTGAATTTCAAACCATGAAAATGATGGCAAATTATTATTATCAAAATGTTGAATTGTTGCCGGCCACAAACGTAAACGTAATGGAAAACGTGTGAGAGTGGTTATCTCGGAAAGTGTACGAGTCTGGACGGCAATTTGATGACCGAGAATTTTTAATTGATGCAATAATATCGGCATTTATGAGGTAATTTTCTCGAAAGGAGGAAGTACACATTACTAAAAATTAATAAAAAAAAAATAAAATTAATAAACAAAACTTTATTGTTTTCGTGTTTTTTTATATTTAAATATATTGTTTTTTTTTAATATGCATCTATTCAACAGACGCAAAAATAATTCACATTTTTCTTCACAAATTATAAAAAGAAGCACAGATTAAATCTAACGGAACTTCGTTCACACTTTTTTTTTCTCAATTATTAAACCTTTAATAAAAAATACAACATAATCCTCTCCACGAATTATCTTGAGAGCAGCAAGCTTAATTGATTTCTAAAACAATGTACCTATTCATGTGAAACGCAGTGTATATGCAATTTAAATTTAATATCTTTGTCAACTATTTTCAAGTACATTTAATTGCGAAGGGGTCCGTTAAGTCGAATAGTTCAAATTATATTTAATTTGAAAAGATAACGAATTTAGAAAAAGACTGAAATAGAATTTTGAAACAAAAATAGACAATTTTGAAATGCATTGGCTATTTTTGAAATACATTTAGAGAATTTTGAAATACATTTGTACAATTTATACAAAAAATAAATTGGAAATGGTGTATTAAAAATAAAAAATAATTATATGTATATGATGACATTACATTCGAGATTAAAATTTACGAAAAGAAAACTATGTATGTATGTATATTTTTTATTAAACTTAATTGGTCCATGCAATAATAATTCACTTTTAAACAAACATTTTTTACTATACACGCATTCAAGCTAAATTTGAATCCGATCTGCCAGGATTTTTCATAAATTATATATTGGAGGAATTTTTCATTTATATTTAATTTTCTCTACTCACCTGCAATATATTTGTTTTATGTACACTCGAATTATATGCAGTTTGCGGTAAATCTTTGCCCAGTAAAAAAAATGGTGAAAATATTATTTTCATTTAAGAATTTCAACAAAAAAAAATCTTTCTATATTCCTTTTTTTACACAAATTTCGTTACTGTACTTGTTGAGGACTAGAAGACGCCAACACATTAAAAAAGAAACACATTTTACAACAACATATTACACGAGTGGCTAGGAAAAAAATTGTTGTTTTAAAGAATCAAAAATATTTAAAAACGATTTAAATTTGCTATAGAAAACATTTCACTTCCTCCAGAGTACTGGTAACACGTTATTTTCTGTGATGAGACGAAAGTGATGCTGTACTATAATGATGGAGCCAAAAAAGTTCAGCGAAAACCTCTAACAGCATAACAAAATAAAAATTTTCCTACAATAAAGTTTGGAAAACTATCAGTAATGGTATGGGATTGTGTATCAAGCAAGGCAGGTGGTAAAATCAGGATTTTGGATGAAATAATGACCAATGAAGTTATTTTGATATATACAAAACAACTAACAATTTGGTTCTATTGACCCGAAAAATTCGCATAAGTTTATTAACAATTTCTATCAAGATAATGATCCGAAACATAAATCTCATTTGTGTAGGTTCTGGTTATTATACAAATCTACCAAAGTTATTGATACCCCTGCACAGATTCCTAATATGATCCATCGTGTGGATCCATATAAAGAAGGTCGATAAAATGCCGGCAACAAATAAAAATGTATTAGGATTTATTACAGAGTGGGAAAAAATACCTGCAACATATAATAGTCCAAAGCTTATTCATTCAATTCGCACACGTTTACAATTTGTAACTTATTCTCAAGGTGGAGACACAACTAAAAACCTATAAATGTACAATAAATTAAAAATTTTATCGATTTAAGCTTAAGTGTTCAAATATTTATTTGAAAGCATAAAAATTGAACTGTTGTCCTTTTTTAATACCCATTATAATATTTTTTATTGAAGTTGGACTCCTTGTATTTATTATACTTATAAACATCTATAATATTAATAGGCAAGGCGATTTTTTGTTACCGATAGTTAATAACCGATTTTGAACAAACATGCCTCATTTTAAAGGTATTTCTTTTTAGCTGACCTCCAGATTTACACCGTCTGGAACATTATTTTGGAGTAATGCTCATTTAAAGTTGCTACTAACACATACTGTGTGTGTTTAATTGTGTTGAACTGTGAATATTAGCATACCTTTAGGCGCTATTAAATGAAAATGTAAAATTTCCTAGAATTTGCCCCCGAAATTCGAGGGCTGGGCTCTGCTAGTATGTATATAAAAGCTAAGATGACTAAAAAATAAAAAAAATGTTGGTTATTTGAATTAAAACCCAATGTTGCTTTGGAAGTTTTTCAAGTTTTCTTCATGTACGAAGAGACAAAGAACAGAAGATCGCTGTTGAAATTAGTGAAAATAGGTGCATGCACACTCTTAGCATCCGCACAAATATCCACAAGTTAGCACTTCTGAACCTACTTGCTTCAGAGAATCAAAATCAAGTTATTTTAATATATATTTCCATGTAAATGGAATCTGGGAAACATTATTAAAACAATTAGTTTTCGTTCCACATTAATTGAGTATATAAATAATCTAACCCATAAAAACAAAGTTTTTATTAAAAATCTTTTTTTCCTTATGCATATGAGTTTTGAATTTCTCCGTGACTGTGTGTGACTATTTTTAAATTAAGCTTTGGTCACAACAAGTCTATGGACCAAGTTTCAGTTTGATTGGATGAGGGGAAATGAGTTTTGAATCTCTCCGTGACTGTGCGTGACTCTTTTAAAATTAATCTTTGGTCACAAGTCTATGGACCAAGGTTCAGATTGATTGGATAAGGGGAAATGGGTTTTAAATCACTGACTATGCGTGACTATGTCGAAGTTAATCTATTTTACAGCAAGTATTTCGACCAAGTTTCAAATTGATTGGATGAGGGGAAACTCGTTTTAAATCTCTCCGTGACTGTGCGTGACTAAGTCAAAGTTAATCTTTTCTTCACAGCAAGTGTATGGAGCAGGTTTCAGATCGATTGGATGAGGGGAAATGACATTTAGATCACTCCGTGACTTTGCGTGACTGTGCGTGACTACCCCAAAATGAATCTGTAGTCACAACAAGACTATGGGCCAAGTTTCAGATCAATTGGATAAGGGGGAATGTGATTGCCCCACGACAGACAGACAGCCAGAAAGTATGAGTTAAAAGAAAGAGTTTAAAAATGGAATTTGTTTGATACCCACGATGTACATATATGTTTTTTGCCACCCAACGAAAAATTTTTAAATAATTATTACAAAATAAAAATGTTTTTTGACGATATGAAATTTGGTACTTACATTGTAAACGGGTTTATACCCTGTGTAATGGATATAATGTGGTGCATTGCATGAAAGCTGGTAAAAAGAGTAGAAATCTGATCACCTACAAATTTAAGAATAGCGGAATATCAAAAAATAATTTTATAGGAAAAAACATGTATCTTTTGATATATTTTGTATGACAGCACATCTCAAACCAACGAAAATGCGCAATTTTTATATATTAGCAATTTTCCTGATAAAACAAAAAGTTTGATACCCATAATGGTCATGTTATAAATATAAGGTTCTCACTTTAGAAAAATTAAACTTAAATCCAAAAAACAAAACAAACAAACATGAATACCGAAAAACGATGAAATATGTAATCGCTTAAATCGAACAGTTTTTCCTACAAAACCGCTTGCAAGAAACCTTTGATATGATAGGCATTTGAATATGGTTTCTTTGGAAGAAATTTTTAAAATTTGAAAAAAATTAAAAAGGAAAGTTTTTAAAACGGTCCAGCTCAATACCGTCTATCGGCAGTTTTAAAATTTTCTGATTCAATACACGTACAACGTCTTCAATTTTTCCCATCCCTTTTGAATAATGGGATTTCTAAAGAATCTCATAATAGGTATTTATTTGATCAATAATATCATCGTTGGAGCTAAATATTTTCATCGAATCATTTCTTTAGGTTGGAATAGAAAATAGTCCCTAAGGGCTAAATCCGGCAAATGTTGTGGGTGAGGCTACTAAACACGTGTGCACCCGCGCATCATCTTGATGAATAAGCACTTTCTTCTTCCGGCCTTTTCAAATAGTAGTTAAATCGGACAAATAAGTTGATGTAATATTAAACGTTTACTCTTTTCCCATTTTGTAGGAAATCAATGTAGATTATAACGCGTAGATTTCAAAAACTGCCGCCATGACCTTCTTGGCCGATAAGCTCATTATAACATCATTCTACAGTTAGTAGATGATGACCATAAATATTCAAATATTCCAGAATATTAATGGTACATCTAAATGTTTGTATTATGTCAGAATCAATGTGTAGCAACGTTAGGCAATAAAATGGAAAAGACTTTTTTTGTCCCAAAAGCATTGGAAGAAAACTTGGCTTCTGGAGGTAATTTCGTATGATTTATCACATATCTTTGCAGAAACTCCTATTCTTGATTTACTACGTGCCCACTGATTCGACCTATCTATTCTCAGATTCTGCAATCGTTTCCTGTACGGAATTCTCGGGAGAATTGTTTATTATTGAAGTGATTAGAAAGATTATTCAAATTGTGCTTTGCTAATCCAACTAACAAAATCAATATGATTAAAAAAATCGAAAAGCTTTGCTCAATTCTTAATATTGAATATAAAACTTGATTCATAAAAGTATTGTACTATTCTTTATTTAACGTATAGTATTAATTCCGATTGAAAGAACCGTTTATAAATTAAAGCATTTTTTTAAATAGTAGTATTAATTTTCGATCAAAAGTGAATTACATTACATAAACCGATAATTTTATGTATTATTTTATTCCTTATTATTCTTAACAACTACAATCTTACATTTCATAATTTTCGGTTACTCAAAATTGTTGTTAAACAACAAATAAAAAAATAAAAAAATAATGCAGTTACCTTTCGAAAAGTAACCGTTTATATGCATACACATACATATATATAGTATAGCTTGCTAGTAAATGCTATACTAACTTCTTAGAAAGTTTCATAGTGTGTATCAACTATTGCATCGTATAAATCCTTCTCTTCCTCGTTGAGTGAAACCTAATCAGTGAAAATACGCGTCTCACCCGCTAATGCTGCGGCTGCTACGGCCGCGGCGGTAGCGGCTGCTGTTGCCGGACGATGAGAGACAAATTGTAACATTTCATTGAGTGGACCAGCCGATGTTACTTTTGAGGCTATATTTGGATTTGTTACCGTAATGGGTAAACCCAATGACGATGTCATGTTGGCCATTGAATGTGTGGTGACACCAATGGCAGCCAAACTATCTTCCAAATTCGAAGGATTATTAATACCTAAAGCTGTCGATGTAGCTAAGTGATGCGATGCTGGTACAGTGATCATATGTGTACCTTGCAGTTTGTGGCCCGTTGATATGGAGGAGGGTACTTCCAGTGCTGACATTATGGGTGATTGGTCTAGAACAGCATTGGTGACAACAGCTGGTGGTGTTAGATGTTGTTGCGTCATAGCTATTGTCTGAGGCTGAAATACTATACTACCGTCACCATCGATTAATTGCATGCCCTGTGATGTATCGATGGTAAGAACATCATTGCCATATAAATCGGTTCCAGCCAAAGCGACTGCAAGTATATCATTGGTGGATCTTTGTTGGGATAGTTGTTGTTGCTGTTCTACCGCCACAGCTGCAGTCGCCAATTCCAAAGCCTGCTGTTGTTGTTGCTGTTGCATTTGTAAAGCTGCCAAGACTTCGTGGGTTAAAACATATTCCGTGCCATCGTCCGAAATCAGCTGGGTATTAGCATCTGGATTGGCTAAAAGATGGGCGAAAGTTGCAGCATCCAACAAAACTTGTTGTCCCTCAATGTTCAATAAAATACCATTATTTGTAACAAGTTCATTGCTGACAGTATTTTGATTTCCTGAAAAATCATGCAGTTGATTATTTGATCCATTTTCTGCAACATTATCTCTCGCGGAGCTATCTTCAATTAATTGCTGTTGTTGTTGTTGTTGTTGATGCTGCAGATTTTGCTGATCCGCATCAACAACACTCTCCGCCATTCCGCCATTTAAAGTAAAATTCGTGATTTGTAGATTACTGCCATCGTGTTGCTGTTGTTGTTGCTGCTGCTGTTGTTGTTGCTGCTGCTGTTGTTGTTGCTGCTGTTGTTGTTGTTCCTGTTGTTGTTGCTGTTGAGAGTTTGTGTTAATTTCAATGTGGTGTTCTTGTGGTTTGTGTCCCCCTTCTATGGCCTCTATGGGAACAGGCACAAGCTCATTTAACTGATGATTCAAATATAGCGGCACGTTATCCACGGGTTTACATGTGTTTCCCTTAACTTTGCACAATAAGAATGTTTCGGCATACCCAGGATAAGGTGTTGTTGGTAATGCTATCAGTTGGGTATTGGAATCGATAACATCGTCCTGAAAATTATTTGAAAAAAAAAAAAAAAAAACGTTAAAATATCGAATTTAGTAATCCATGCTAACAGATTGATATTGAAATAAGAAACTCTGACAGAAAGAGATAAAACACAATGCGAAAAAGAGCCGATCATATGTTTATAACCATAAATTAAAAAATTAATATTTCCACCATTGATTTTAAACATACAATTGGCGTACACGTGATTAAAAATAGTTTTGTTGTTAAATCGAATGAATCGAAAAGGAATAGATTATTCTACCAAAACGAGATATAGCCACAGATTCCATTATCCTCCCACAGTAATAATAAACATAAAAACGAATAGCGTTCGCAAAATAGTACATTAATAAATCCCCATACGAGTATTTCTTCGGACGGAAGGCAGTTTTGTATTTTTAGAATTGAGGACAAATGAAAAAAAAATTTCAGGTATTGTGAAGCAAATTGTTTGTGTTATAATAATTTGGAGCAAGTGAAGTTGGTCAGATGCAGTTTATGGAGCTAACAATGGCTAAAAAAAGATTAAAAGATAATATAAAGCAAAGTGCAATCAAAGGGTGATTTAGTTATATTAAGACATAAGCATCAAAACATACTGCTGACAATTCGTACACATCGAATAACTTCAGAAGGAATGTTGAAGTTATTATGTAGCAGGAATGGAACACACTTGCCTACAGATTTAAAGAAAAAGCCAGATCTCATAGATTTTGGAATAACTAAGCACATTAGGAGGAATCTGATATCGGCGGAGTCGAGATCAGATCTCTCCTCGGATCACTCCCATGTCAAATTCTGCCTTTGAGAGGATCCCATTTATAATCCTCAATACTATAAACTTACCTCACCAAAGACAAATTGATTAAAGTTTCGCAAATATATATACAGTTACATTGACACCAACTCTTCCCTAGTGAATGAAGGGGGCACTGACATTGACTTTAAATTGCACATGTTTAATTCAACGTTAATAACTGATGCGGAGGTTGCCACTCTTACTTATAGCCTAGCCCCAAATTGCCGACACACGATAAGCAATAGCCAATTAGAAGAATTAGTGACAACTAAGAGACGCCTTAGAAGACAATGGCAAGCCCATCGATCCCCTGCAGCAAAGTCTAGACTCAATCTAAGTGAAAAACTGAGAGAAGCGCTGAGACAAGTCAAAATAAGAAATCTAGACACTTATCTAGAAAACCTTTCTCCTGGCTGTTCTAACCATCATTCTCCATGGAAAGCAACAAAAAATTTTAAGCCGCCAATTGTAGGCGAATTCCCACTTAGACTATCTAGTGGTAACTGGGCACGTAGTGACAAACAGCAAGCTGAAACATTTGCTGAGCATTTAAGTCTTGTTTTTGTGCCAACTCCATGCACCAATGGTTATCAAATTGCTGTACATACTGCAAGAAATCAGGTCACAGTAAACACAATCACGCTTACCTCCGATTAGCTTTGTAATGTTATCAAGAATGCACTAGATGCTAAAAAAGCGCCCGGCTGTGATCTTATTTGCCCAAAAATGATTAAAGAACTACCTGTGACGGCAATGGAATATCTTATCGCCTTATTCAACGAAATGCTACAGAATGGCTACTTTCCGAACTCTTTGAAAACGTCACAGATTATAATGATCCAAAAACCTGGTAAAGACAAAACACTTACTTCATCCGTGTCTATCTTAACTATTCGAAAAATTGTGCCATATCTCACCGAAAAGGATGTCATACCCACACACCAGTTTGGGTTTCGTAAACAACATGGCACAATTACACAGGTAAGTCGCATATCGGATTGGATAAGAAGAACATTTGAATATAGGAATTAATATTCGGTTATCTGCTTAGACGTTGCCCAAGCATTCGATAAAGTATGGCAGAGGGTCTGCTATATAAAATACGAAATATGTTTCCACTAAATTGCCACAGGCTTCTGGAATCATATCTAACCAACAGAAATTTTCGAGTAAAGTACAAAAGTCACACCACTAATGACTTTAAAATCAAAGCAGGTGTTCTTCAGGGAAGCGTCCTAGGTCCTATTCTGTATAGTCTTTACATGTGATATATCAACGAACCAGAGATTAACCACGTCAACTTTTGCAGATGATAAAGCCATTCTCAGCATTCACAATAACCCTAGAATTGCACCAATGTTGTTAAATGACACCTACGCGACACCTAGGCCCGAAATCTGTCCCCCAGTTTCACTGAACAACGTTGTAATTCCACACACCAACGATGTCGTTTACCTTGGCATTCATTTGGATCGACGACTCACATGGCGCAAACACATTGAAGCTAAGAAAACCCAAATAAAATTAAAAGCCTCCAGTCTACATTGGCTAATAAACTAACAATCGAAACTGACACTTGAATATAAAGTCCTGTTATATAACAGTATAATAAAGCCAATATGGTCATATGGCTTTGGGGAAACGCATCTAAAACCAACATCGACGTTATACAGAGGTCCCAATCGAGCATATCGTGAATAACAGGAGCTCCTTGGTACATAAGAAACAAAATTTTACACAAAGACTTGAATATTCCCTTAGTGAAGGATGAAATCCCCCGTCTGCAATCAAATTATAAGACGAAATTGGAAACTCATCCGAATCCACTTACAAGAAAGCTGAAAAACACTGCAGACATAACACGTCTTCGACGAAACGACCTGTCTACAATACCGTAAGACCCCGCTGATTTTTGGGAATACCGTTTATTAATGTCATTTTATTTGTTGAAAATACGTTTGTATAAAAAATACCTTATCTTTTTTATTTTAGTTCATAATATTAGGTTTTTAAGATTTGTATGCTTATTGTTAGGCTCACCACAGAGCAGATCCAATAAATAAAAGAAGCATAAAAAAGAAATGGAACAACATAAAACCTGCGGAAGCTACAAAGTTGGTCCAATCTATGCTAAAAAGGATATTAGCAGTCTTGAGACGTAAAGGATACCCTAGCAGCTAAAATATATTTCAATTAAAGAGAAATGCCAACCTAAAAAAAGTTGTACGCAGACTTTAGCTTATGGCTTACTAGTTTGATCCTATCCATATTTAATTTGTCTGTTTAAATTAATAACTTATTAAGCCACACAAGGTTTAACGATGCTAACTTTCAAACGACTAACATAGGGTTACACACGAATTTTCGATATTTTGGATTTTATATTACTCCATATATTTGTTATGTTCATCCTGAAGGTCTGTTCTAAAAACTGGCGAAAGAATTTTTGAAATCGGATGAGTAGTTTCGGAGACACTCGTTAGCTTGTTTACGCTGTTAATACATTAATTGCTACGAAGGCAATTATGTATTCCAATTTGGCAATCATAATATTGCTACGAGTATTCATCGTGAAGTTTGAAATTTTTTACGGTTTACTCACTATAACCATTTGTTTTGTTAACAGCGACTTGCAAATTAAATCTCAGGCAAATAATGCAATATTTTTTTTTTTTTTTGAAAAACTAAATCAATTTCAATAACAAATATTTGTTTCTATTGGGTACTCCGGATACATATGAAAATAGTAACCCTCGTATTATGAATTTTAATTTTTATATTCTATGAAAATATTGAAAATATTCCCGAATCGGATTTCGTTGGTATTTATGCGGATAACATTTTTGAACGTTCATGTAAAATATTTATCTACTAAATTGAGCAAAATTAATAAACAACCTTCTAAAGCTAATATGCTCTCGTAATAAAGGTCCCCATTTTGATACAGCACTTGAAATTTGTCGGTCTTTGGTCACTGGTGTTTTGCTACATGAAATGGCAATTTATGGGTGGACGTCAAAGAAAAACATTAAAAAAACTAGACGCTGCCATTAATAACTGTTCTAGAACTGCAACTGGCCTATTAAGATCAACCCCATTGGAACTGCTTAGAAACGAGGCTGGATACAGAGACTTTCAGTTCATTTTGGAAAAAGAGCAATTAGTATGGCGTCTAAATCAATTACAATTTCATCTGATGGTCTTCATAATAATCTTTGGAATCATCTTTATCGCCAGAACATTGAACCACCATTTGACATTGTAGAAATCATCGTGTTATTAAGAAAATACAACATAGCCTTGCCTACAAAACCAAATGCCTCAGCTATTGTTACCATTTTCGCTAAGACGGACGTAGGTTTAAGCATCCACAAGAAAAACAACTTCAACCAAAGTATATTCAAGAAAATTCTGCAACAGAAGATAAATTGTTTTGATTATGAAAAATTAATTTACACAGATGGTTCCTTTAATAATGGTATAACAGCATATTCAATTGTCGAACAAATAAATCCAACGCAATTTGACACTGTTGTTGATGCTCGTATACCTGACCATGCGGGAGTCTTTTCGGCTGAATTAGAGGCCATTGAGGCAGCAATTAGGTATGCGGTCCGAGAGAAGGTCAAAACCATCATTTGCACGGACAGTCTTAGTGCAACTAAGGCTCTAATCAAAAATGACAACGGTTCTTTTAACAACATCATTGCAATACCAAGTGAAAACCCGGAAATTTTAATATTATGGATCCCCTCACACATTGGCATAGAAGGAAACGAATGTGCGGATAGGACAGCAAAAAATGCACAAAATCTATCACATATTACGGAAACTCCATGCATACCAAATGTTATTTGAAACCAATTCTATCTTTGCAGAGGCAAATTCACTCTACTCGTTTTAGGCCTAAATACAATTTTAATTTGTCAAGAAGTGAATGCGTGATGCTAAGTCGTCTTAGAGTTGGAAAAGCTATTTTTAACACTCAGCACTATTATAATCGCACAGAGCCGGCAAAATATAGTTTTTGTGATGTTCTACTATCTGTTTCATATATTTTAACCGAATGTCCAAACTCCAAAATTGACGAACACCTGGAGAAAATCATCGACTGTTCTACGAACGTAAATCTACCATCAATAAGAAGTCTTCAGAAACATTGCATTCATGATGTATGAATAAATCCATTATTCAATAATTTTTTATTAAATTTTTATTTGTAACTTCCAAGCTTTATTTTTAACTTATTTAATATTAAATAAGAATATAAATATAGTCTGCTCTCCTCAGACGCTCATGGTTTAGTTACCCGGCGTCTCTTGTATATTCTATAAATTGATTTGTAGAATATAGTGTAAATAAATAAATAAATATTCTATGAAATAACACAGTTTTAAAAACGCATAAAAAGTGTCAGGGAACCTTAAAATTGACAAGAAAACCAGAAAGAAGCCGAAAAATAACCCAACATAATAACCAATAAAACAACAATTTTTTTGTGGCAAAATTCGACTTCATTCATCAACATAGTGATTTCTCTTTGGCCTCGTAAAAGGCCTCTGTTTCGCAATCACATCTTCACTTGAACCTAATCTCTTCCCTGCGAGCATTTTTTCTTTAGTCTAAAAACAGGTAAATATCGCTGGGAGCCAAATCTGCCGACTACGGTGGGTGCGGAAGAAATTGAAAGTGTAATTCGTGCAATTTGGCTATGGTAGTCAACGACTTTTCATCAATAGCCTGGCCTTTTTCAAGGTAATAAATTTACAAACTTCAAGCCGCATCCAAAAATACTGATGCCATAACTGACTGTTGCGTTTTTGGATTCTTCGGGCGAGGTTCGCTGATTGCCGATTCGACTCTGGAGTGAAGTGGGATCCAACTTTCGTCCATTATTACACACCGATGCAAAAAGAACTTTTTTTTTACCGAAACAGCTCTTAGAATCACCGACACGTTGTTGTTTTTGGTGCACTGTGAGTAAACGCTGCACCCATTTCGAAAACACCTTTCTCATGGACAAATGTTCATGCAAAATAAAGCCGACACATTCCTTCGATATCTTTACAGAATCAGCTATTACTTTACGGTCTGCCGAAACGATTTTATGAACTTTTTTGATGTTTTCCGGTATTACTACCTCTTTTGGGCGAACAGAGCGTTCGGCGTCATCGGTGTTTGAAGGACCACGTTTAAAGTCAGCAAATCACTTCTCTATCATTTGTCTCGATGAAACAGAATAAGACTTATCAAGCCAAGCTTTGGCTTGAACGGTATTGTTTCCCATTAAAAAGCCATGATAAATCCACACATGAATTTGCTTTGAATCCATTGTTTTCATAATTGCAAATGTAGCGTCACTAAACCAGCTGTAAATTGTTCACTAATGAACAAATTGTCATTCAATTTTGAAAGGTATCAATTGCAGATTGGCAGTTCCAAAAAATCATATGGATTTTTCATTAGTGGCGCCATCTATGTGTCTACGGATTTTTCAGTCAATGTGTTAATGTAAAAAAACTGTAGATTCTGGTCATCATAAGCTCTAATTCGATAAGTTCCAACTGTTCCTAGTTGTTCAAGCACAACTGTTCCAGAAATATTGTGAAAACCCTTGTACATTTTTAAAAAATGTGTTAAGAAATCAGGAATTTATATTATAATGTGAGAAGTTGATTATACCATCAATCCCGATAGTAATTCTTTCTAGTTTTCCCAGCGAATCTATATGTGTAATTTTGGCCAGAAATTATTTTAATATCTGGAGATTATTAGATGCTTTTCCATACGTCGCTTATCTTGAGACCATTGCTAGGAAATCGTTTTCTAGAAAGTCAGAAATTTGCCAGCATTGAAATAACAAATGAATAAATCCATTTATCTCCACTATGGCTCCAAATATTTTTGCCTTTTATTTTGATATATCCAATAAGCTAAGAGAATTTTTTGTTTTCCATCCACGAAAAAAAATACACATGCGGATTGGTACTGAATTCCCTTTCTGTTTTAATTTAATTTTGTGTATTTAATTTTTTTTTTCCTACAACCAATTCTAAAATTACTGATATTATTTCGAAACTGGTTTTAACTAACAGCTGTGCTAACATGGTAGTTCACTAAAAATGTTATTTCAGTGCAAAGATATTATTTGTCCTTATCTTATAAGATTTTTGAATAATATCATTCGCACTTCTGTGTATCCCGAAGATTTAAAAATAGCTAAAGTTATAGCGATACCTAAGGCAAATAATGGTACACAAGTTCAAATTAGACCCATATGTTTTCTTCCTATTATTGACAAAATCTTTTGAAAAAATCCTTTACCAACAATCATCGACATATTTGGATGAAAACAATATTTATATGAATGTATTTAATACAAGGTTTGCGATGAATTTAAGGATTGCGAGATGTCGTTTGGAAACAACTAAGCAGAGGGAGTCCACGTGTGTAGTTTGGAACATTACAATCTTCCAAAAACTATAAGAAATATTCATAGAATTTAATTTTTAAAAGAAATATTGAAGATTGTTTATTGGAAAAACTAGAAATGCTTCTACTGTGAAATTGTCTTATTGTTATAATAATTTTTTTCTTTTCTCATTTTTAAAAATTTTTTTTATCTATCTTTTTTTTTTTTGAGCTACAAATATTATAATTTGTAATTTTTTTTTGCCAACTAACCAACTATAATGTCCAACGTATAAAAAATGTAAATAATAATAATAAAAAAAAGTTCAAGGAAAAGTTTTATTCTACTTTTTTGTATGTTTAGTTTTTTCGGGCTCATTAAAAGTTAAGTTTTAAGAACACTTTAGTTCCTAAATGGTTTTTTTGGTGATGCTAGTGAGAACTATTGTCCAGAAACTGTATATCCCAGAATCTAAGACAAGTTATATTTTGATTAATTTTTCCAATACAAAAGAGAGATATTAATCGGAAGTTTTTATACCCTATACAACTATGTGGTTTGGGTATAATGACCTTGTGCTGCTGTTTGTAACTACCAAAAATATTTGACCTAGACCCATCTTTTATTATACCGATCGACTCAGAATTACTTTCTGAGTCGATTTAGCGATGTCCGTCCGTCCGTCTGTGTAAACCTTGTAATCAAGGTCGCAAATGTGAATATATTTTGATGAAATTTGGTATATAAGCTTTTATCAGTCATATGATGAACGCTATTGAAATTGGTAAAAATCGGTCCATGTTCCGACCTAGTCCCCATACAAATGACCCCTATGAAATCAACATAAATTGCCATAAGATCCAAACTATCACATAGATCTTAATCAAATTGGGTTTGTATGTGTTTATTATACCCATTAATCAGTAGTCCAAAAAAAACCTTTAGGACAATTCTTAGTCATAGGCCCATATAGAGCTGCTTCCCGATCTTCACTTAAATCTATCAAAAAACAAAAATATTGCACAGATTTTTCTCAAATTTGGTTTGTGTATATTTTTTCAAAATATAAGTGACTTTACCAAGTATGGTCAGGATCGGTCCATTTTTCGACCTAGTCTCCATATAAATATAGCACCCGATATGAACTTTTTCATATCTGCAGCCAAGAAAATTAATAACAATAGCACTCAAATTTGGTTTATGCTTATTTTCTATATCCAATTAGTTGGACCGAAGGGGGTCTTTAAACCATGGTATAGGGATCGTATCGACTATAATTTCTTACTTGTTGTTTTTTGTTTAGAGTAAAAGTGATATAAACTGAAATTTTATAAATCGTCTGTACTGCCATTAATTGTGAACGGAATTGTAATCGCAAATGGATAAATGCAATGTTCTCAAAAATGGTTTAGAAACGTGCTTTGAAATCAGGAGATTATAAGTTTTAATGATAGTCTTTTATAGTATAGAAGTCTGTTCTAACTTACATCATCAGCTGCTGGTGCTGCAGCTGTTGTTATCATGACTCCCTCAGGCTGATGCTGTTGTACTAGTTGTTGTTGCGCCTGCTGCAATGGCTGCAGTGGCGGTGGTTGCAATAAGTTATGCTGCTGTTGTTGATTTGTTATTTGTGTTATAAATTGTTGCTGAAGATTGTGTTGATGTTGCTGTTGTTGTTGAAGTTGTTGCTGCTGCAATGCATTTTGTTGTTGTATTTGTATCTGCTGTAACAATTGTGCTGATTTCGCTTGGGCTTGTTGATGCTGCAGCAGTTGCTGTTGTTGTTGTTGCGTTGTTTTACGTGCCTTACGTTGTACAACCGATTGTTGATGGGCATTTTTATTTAAAATAGTCGGTGGTTGTAAAGTTTGTTGTTGTAGTTGTTGTTGCTGCTGTTGTTGCTGCTGCTGCAATTGTATCAATTGTTGATGAGCTATCGTTGAGAGTTGTGTGTCACCGAAGAAGGCTGATATATTGTCGCTGTTTGAAATTTGTGATTGTACGTGTGTTGAAGTTCTGGATAATTTTGCTAATGGTGGTGCCTCTGATGCAACACTTAAACGCCTGCTCACAGCATCTATTGCTTCTTTGTGTTTGGTACTGCTCGTGTTGGTGCTGACAACTTGCGTTGACGTCTGCGCTTTGGTTTGTGTTGTTTTACGTTTCTTGATAGTTTTAAGAACTTGCATTTTAGTAGAAGCTGCTGGTACTGCTAAGGAAATTTGCGTCGTTTGGGATTGTTGTATTTGCTGCTGCTGCTGCAACTGTTGTTGTTTACGTGCTGCAGAAACATGTTTAACTTTTGTTGTTGTATTTGTAACTTTCGCTTTTGATGTTGTTGTAATTGGGGTAATTGTTAGCGGGGCGGTGGCAGCTTCTGTTTGCGGTACAGTTACTGTACTTTGCTGTTGAGCCGACGTCAACGATGGTTGTACTAAAATATCCGTTGATGGTGTTTTGATGATAACATATTTGTTACCACGTGTATCGATTCCAATTTGTTTATTTTTAGAGATCTTTGTTGTTTCTGAGGGACGTCTTGTACTGATGGAAGCAATTGACGGACCATTTAAGATTTGCTGATGTATAACACGTCCACCTTCTGGTCTATGATTGGTGCTGGTTTCAGTTATTAAAGGAGATGATGATCGAGATTTCTACAAAAACAAAGTTTAAATGAATATTAAAATTTAATTTTTTGGAGAATAACTACAAGAAAGTACATAGCAAAAGTGGGCTGAATCCAAGAAGTTCTAAGATAAAAATATGATTTTATTATAGAATATTTATTTTAAATATATTTTACGAATTTAATTTCTAAAATATAATCTCAAGGCGCCGGGTAACATGGCCAAATGCACTCGACTAACAATAGATTTGAAAGCTTAATGATTTAATATTAATTGAGTTTAAAAAGAAAGACAAAAAAATATGTGAGTCCGATCACAGGGGAGATGCGTAAGCATCTAGTAATTAAAGATTTTTTTAAGTTGGAAGTACTTATGCTTTCAGTATATTTTTTTTCAATTTATAGTTGTTATACATTTAGCTTAGTTTAATTAGCTGTTATACTTGTATATTATTATATTTGTGATTGTGTTATATGTTTTGATTGTTGAATTAGTTGTTATATTTACTTCGATATTGTTATATTAGTAATAGTGTTATACTTGTGGGGTTGTTGAATTATATGTTATACGTTTGTATTGTGAAATTTTTAACGTTGTTATAATTGAGGGTTGTTAAATTAGCTGCAATAAATTTTTATCATAATCTTTGCATCAATATACTCATACCTCACACCGTTTTTGTCACACTCTCTTATGTGATTGTATTGTGAAATAGATTTTTACCCCCCTGAGCGTATAGATGTTTACACATCAAAAAATATAATTTTAATAAAGTGAGCTTTACAAAAA
The DNA here is from genome assembly GCA_963682025.1 of Cordilura impudica. Lineage (NCBI taxonomy): Eukaryota > Metazoa > Arthropoda > Insecta > Diptera > Scathophagidae > Cordilura > Cordilura impudica. The sequence continues at coordinate 154,402,711 of OY821520.1, forward strand.
TTATACATCACGGATATTATGCTTTAAAAGACCATTTTGTATGTTGGATAAATTGTAATCAGTGGAACAATCAAATATCCAGTGTTTGATCAATCCTGGAGTTCGAACAAATATGAGTAATTGTAAGAAAAATTTCATCAAAATGACATTTTCAAGGATCTGTTCTCTCATAATAATGTTTAGTATTAATAATTCCCTTTGCAACTCTTAAGTTGTTGCTGAATTTAGATTTTTATATGGTGAATTTTGTTGCTTTTGGATAAACTTGTAAGGATTTGACAAAACTTAGGGAAAACATGGTGTTAACTTATGATTTCGGATAAATTAAAAGCATCCTTAGCGGCATTGTCTGCGCTTTCATTGCCTTGGATTCCAAAAAGGGAAGGAATAGTAAAACAATTTGATCATTCACGCTTAGGTATCCACTATCCGTGGAAATTAGTGTTCTTCATCCATGTTCAGTTTCATAACCAGAGGCAATCGAGCTTCAGTAATGATATCAAATTGAGAATCCGATGTTTGTTTGACAATTGCAAAAGATGTAATACTATTGTGGAATGAACTATCATTATAGAGAATTAAGTTTGGAGAAAAAGATAAAATTTTCACCGCCAGAACTTTCTTAAAACATTCAGGATTTGTATTTTTTTGTTGAGTACTCTGAAGCTGTTATCAACCGTAACAATTGCGCCAGCACTAATATTGTTGATTGGTTTCTTTTTCAATAAAAATATTATATTCCTTATGGAAGAAGGAGATCGATGTGAAGTATTGTTAAGGTGTTTCCAAAATGTCTCATGAAGACCATTAGATGACATGGTAATAGACTTGAAGGCCAGACTAACAGAGCTCTTCTCCAAGAGGCTTGGAAAGTCTGAAAATTAGCATCCGATCACAGTTAATGATTAGGAGTAGGTCGGATTAAACCAAAAACAGTCCTAAAAAAGTGAGGTATTACGTTTAGAAATATTCTTTTTGGAGTTCCAACCCTAAACTGTGATGCCAATGCAAAATTCAACAGGAAGAACAACAACTCCACCGGTTTTTATACCGGCCTAAAAGACAAGTGATGCTACATCCGTTCATGACTAATTTTAACGTTGCGAATGGTTGTTTCAATTAAGCAAAATTTCGGAAATTTACGTTCTAGTACATATGGGTGCGGTATTAAATAATGCCCTTGAAATTTTAACTAGCTCAAAAGTTCCTGAAGATTTTACGTCCACGGAGATAAAAGCTGCATTAATTATGCACTATGATAGAAAAAGAACCATTATCCTAAATGTATAAAATATCGACAAATAGTACAGGGTGGCTCAGAAAGACCGAAGTGGTGTGAATTCCTTATAACTTTTTTATCATAATTTTTTTTTTCTTTTCTTTTCAGTATTTTGTAAAGAAGACTTGGACAATTTATAATGGAGCAATACACAACAACGTGCCCAAATCGTTGAAATTTACTTTTCAAATCAATGGTGCATTGTGTTGACTCAGCGTGCATACCGTCGTCAATTTAATGTGCGGGTTGCACCCTCTCAGTCAACAATAAACCGTCTGGTTGCAAATTTTCGACAACAAGGAGCAGTAAGGAACCTTCCTGGTTCCGGCAGACTACGAACTGTCCACACGTTTGACAATATTCAAGTGGTATAGGAGAGTATTCGGGAGGATCCAGAAACATCAACCAGGAGACGTTCGACACAACTTGGCCTCTCAAGAGGGTCGCTGCAGCGAATTTTGCATACCATAAGAATGTTTCCATACAAAATTCAACTTGTCCAAGAATTGAAACCGACAGATTACCAGCAACGACTTGACTATACAATTTATTTCCAGCAAAAAGCACAAGAGAATCCTAATTTTATTCAATTAAATGGGTTCGTTAACAAGCAAAACTGTAGGATATGGGCTATGGAAAACCCGAGAGTACTTCATCAACGACAATTACACCCAGTTAAGTGTACTGTTTGGTGCGGTGTTTCTTCAGAAAGGATCATTGGCCCATACTTTTTTGAAAATGAACGAGGTGTCGCCATTTCCATCAATGGTGATCGATATCGGGCCATGTTGGAAAATTTTGTAAGGCCAGCCGTGGAAAACTATCCGCAAATATGGTTCCAACAGGATGGAGCCACAGCGCACACTGCGAGGGCCACAATGACTCTTTTGCGCGACATCTTTGGTGAAAGAATAATTTCGCGTAGAAGCAATTTGAATTGGCCTCCGCGTTCCCCGGATTTAACCGCTCCAGACTGTTTCCTTTGGGGTTATTTAAAAGGGAAAGTTTATGTTAATAAGCCTAGGACTATTGAGGAATTAAAAACCAATATTCGAGACGAAATTAACAACATAACACCGGAAGTTTTGCGAAAGGTCATGGAAAATGTGTTGGAAAGAGCACATTTGGGCGAAGCAGAAAATGGCCACCACTTGCGGGATATCATTTTTAATAACTAATCTAAAAATATTCCCTATAAATTTACTGTATTTAAAATACAAAAAATTAAAAAAATATGTCTTAAATAAAAAGTTATTAGGAATTCACACCACTTCGGTCTTTCTGGGCCACCCTGTACGAGAACAAGGAGGGGTTTTGCCTGCCACCACAAATTAAAATTATGGCAATGTTTTAGACCGAATGCTAATCGAATAATTTCTGTTTGGGTTAGAGTCGCGTAGTATTTGTGATGAGATTATTGCCGTCAAACTTTATAGAAGCCTATGATACAGCGCAACGACTGGAAACATCTCACAAAACGGCAATTGAAATGAAAAACACAACAACTAATTCAACACATTTAATGCAACCTACACACAAGGCAGAATTCAACAAGGCGGCCAGGCAGCAAAGAAGGGAAACCATACAAGATAGCTACACCATCAGTGCAAAATGTTATGGGTGTGGTGGCAATCACTTAAGAAGTCTGTGTAATAGGGTGGGTCAATTTGTTCGGGTGAGAAAAAACGTGACAAGCGTATAGCAAAATCGAAATCTACACAAAATTCTAAGAAAATTACCCAAAGAAAGTATGGGTCTAAAATGAAAACCTAGCTCCCGCCGAGAGACATGAAAATTTATTTGATTACAAATAAATTATTATGTTCCCACTAAGTATGGTTCAAGAAATATGGCATATTGGTCTTGCATCGATATTATGTTTAATTTTTTATACAAATTACGTAGCTTTAAAAAGAGAATGATTTTGTTAAGCTCCGCTCTTCCCTTTTAAAAAGTATAATTTAGTAATGTGCTTTTGAAGTTATCAACAAAGAGTAATTAGAATCCAATATTATTAATAGTTCTAGTCATTGTAGAAATTTACCGTTAATGCATTTTATAAAAACGTGGTGTTAAACATTTGTTTTGATTGATTTATGCACTTGATAGTTAACTTTCAAAAAGTAAGCGTGTGTTAATTTCTCTTTTAAAAAAAAATTTTCACCTTAAATTATGGAATCATCAGCAATGTCAATTGACTCTTCCGGATCAAGTTTTCTGACTAATCAGAACGCTAGTATCATTGGCATGCCAAGTGAATTTAGTGAATTAAATTTGCCAAGTTATCGTGATGTTCTAAAGTATTATTTTTTATTAAGTGAGCGCGAAAAAGAAAAATCAAAAAAACAACAATCGTATGCCAGATTTTCTTCGATAATTGCAAACAAAATAATTGAAATTTGGGAAAAAATTAATATTGCACTAATAAATAGAAAAAGCATTTTAAAAAAACTAAATACATTTCTCAACAAATACCATAAAGAGGTAAAAAACATATCAAGAGGTAATACATTTTCAGTATTTGAGACATCGTTGAATGATGTATTTTATATCGGTAAATGCAGTTGCAAAAAAACAATGCCATGCTCCTGTGGATTAATTCCTGATCCTCTCAAAGCATTCATGATTGACCAACACACCACCAGAAATAATACAATTCCTGAATGCGTGTTAAATATAGTAGACGAACTGTCCAGCGAACTCCCAGCTAGCTTAGATCCTTCGTATAGGTTCGACTCTTCACAAATGGACGTCGCTTCTGAAATCGAATTTGCAATACCAGCTGCAAGGGAGCCGATAATGCGCGGAAGGGGACCTTACACTAAAAGATACGACACAATTAATTTTGCTATGATGTGTGATAGATTCGGCATTTCGGACAGAGTTGCCTCGTGTTTAGCTACAGCTTTATTTAAAGACATTGGCTTTACAGATGAAAATGGGGAACCAATTATTATGGATAAATCCAAAGTAGGTCGTGAAAAAATGAAAAGCAGGGAGTCTGTTCGTCGCATGCAAAACAATGATTCAGCCTTATTAGCTTTTTCTTTTGATGGCAGAAAAAATGATGCACTGACACGGGAAGAAATTAGTGGAAAATACCATCCGAGAGTGGAAAAGGAGTCTCATATAGTGATTGTTAAAGAGCCGGGAAGCAAGTTGTTAGGTCACATAAAAGTTGACGCTGAGGACTCCAATACAAAACAGCTGCAATTATGTGATTTCTTCAAGGAAAAAAAAATATCGCTTACCAGCTTGATAGCAGTTTGCTGCGATGGGGAACCCACCAATACTGGAACTGAAAATGGAATTCTACGAAAGTTTGAAGTTTTGTTGAATAAACCATTACATTGGTTTGTTTGTTTGTTGCATTTCAACGAGCTCCCGCTTCGCCATTTGTTCAATGCTTTAGAAAAATCTACTACAAGTGGACCACGTACTGCAAGTGGGGCTTTGACGAAATTAATTCAGACCTGCGAACAACTTCCGGTAAGCATGCATTTATTTTATCAACGCTTAATGTAAGTCCCTTAAAAGTAAAACAAACATTTCGTTATAGGCTTTACCTGATTTTGAACCGATTTTATTGGGAAATATGCCTCCACCTTTGGACGCTAAAGATGAAAAAAAACTTTCTACTGACGTTCTATATCTCTTTCGAATAGCCAAAGCTGTATCGGAAGGTTCGTGTCCAGAAGATATAGCCAGCATGAAACCGGGACAAATTGTTCATTCTCGCTGGTTAACAAAAGCCAGCAGACTCTTGCGCCTATATGTTGCAACTAGTTTGCCTTCAACAAATTTAAAAATATTGGCTAACTTTATTATGAAAGTTTATGTACCGATGTATTTTAATGTAAAATTTTATAATTCAGTAGTACATGGCAGCGCGCTTTTATATAAATTTATTAAGTCAACGCAATTTTTACCGCAAAATCTTCGAGAAATTGTAAACAAAACGATACAAAACAATGCATTTTTCGCCCATCCGGAAAATATATTGTTAACGATGCTTTTCGACGAAAGGAAACCTGTTCGTGCAAGAGCCATTAACAAAATTTTGTATTGCCGTGAACAATTGTATGACTCAACTAAACTCAGGGCTTATAAAAAGCATTCCATTAATTTTAATTGCACAGACTATATGGATTTAGTCGACTTAGATGATGACAACATATTATCTGAGCCTCCATTTACTGCAAGCATCCCACACGAGCACCTGTTAGAGTATATTAAATCTGATGATGTACCACTGCCAGATCCAGGAATTCCGTCGCACATCCAGGGAACCGAGCGATGTGTGCAGTTGCTAACGCATGTCTCACGCCGAGTAATTGCAAAAAATCGTGACGATGTTATGGCAGTGACTTTAGAAAGTCGAACCCAAATACTCCGAATGGACTGTAAAAAAGACTTAAAAAACTGAAATTTGTCAATGCTTTCACAAATAAGACCAGCTATACATATTAAGAAAATTTTAAAAAAGTTGTGTTTTTTAGAATTGATAATAATAAAAAAAAAATTGTTTTATTATAATAATGAAATTTTATTATGAGATCTAAAAAAAAAAAAAAATTTAATTCTCAAGTGAATTTTCTTCATGTCTCTCGGCGGGAGCTAGGTTTTGATTTTAGACCCCTAGTTTCTTAGGGTAATTTTCTTAGAATTTTACGTAGATTACATTTTTGCTATACGCCTTTTGAAGAAAAAATTTGACCCACCCTACTGTGTAAGTTTCGAAATGCCGTATGTTATGCTTGCAATAAAACGGGCCACATCGCAAAAGTATGCAAATCTAGAACGGCTCCAATTTTAGATGATTCTGAGAGCGAACATGAACTGATCCAACGTTTAAATCAATAGGGTTTTCACAAAATCGGATAAGCACATGGTCGAAGTATTTTTAAATGGTAAAAAATTAATTATGGAATTTGATTCCGGTGCTCCTTGTTCAGTAATAAGAAAAGCAACATTACAATCGGTTATGGGAAATTTTCAGGTGTTGAAGACAAAAAGGAGACTTTCAGACTATTCCCATAATAGATTTGTCGTTTTGGGTCGTGTGGTGGACGTTAGAGTGGGTTCCACAACCCGGAAGCTAAACGTGTACATCATCAACGGTGATTATGATTCATTGTTTGGAAGAGAGTGGATAGAACAATCTGACCATGAGTTTGATTTGTTAAAATGTTCTCCGCATCGGAAACAGTTAAGGCAATCAAAGTGGCTACCCTTATTAATCGTCTAACGAGACTCAGACTATAAATTAACTCCTCAATAATTTTGATAATATTTTTAGCTAGTAACTTGAATATACCTCCTATTAAGTTACATTTAAGATAGAATTCTAAGCCAGTATTTGCTAAAGCTAAGGAGATACCATTTGCTTTGAGAGACGCGTACGCCTCTGAAATTGAGAAAAAAAAAATTGCTTCGGGTATTTACAAGAGTCGATTTTTCAGAGTGGGCATCGACGACACATGTTGTTTCTAAAAAGGATGGTAAAATTCGAATAACTGGCAATTGTAAACCAACGGTAAATCCAAGAACCAGAGCATATTTTTAATATGATGAAGTCGGCAAAGTTGTTTTGTCATCTGGACATTACATCATAATCCCATTTACAAACTGATGATGAATTGGCACATGCCCTTACATTACACCCCCCCCACTCATGGGTTAATTCGGCCTACCAGAGCTGTGTACGGTGCAGCTAATATACCGGCAATTTGGCAGCGGCCAATGGAATCGATCTTGCAAGGCATTCCAAATGTATGTAATTTTTTGACGACATTTTAATTTATGCTGATAATTTTGATAATTTGATATCAACACTAAAGACTACTCTAGAATGGTTGCAAGAAAAAGGTTTGAAGCTGAACCCGATCCAAATGTGTGTTTTCAGCTCCAGCCGTGGAATTTCTGGGACACAAAATCGATGGCGATGGAATTCACAAATCTGACAATCACGTGGAACCTGTAACACGTAAAAATACCAATGCACGACGTGCTGTTGAAAAAACCGTTCGAATGGACATCAGATGCTGAAAGAGCATACAGATATTAAAAATGCATTGATATCACCTCAAGTACTTATGCCATACAACGCAGATCTACCACTAGCTGCAGATGCTAGCAAAATTGGTTTAGGTGCTGTTCTGTCACACCGCTTGCCTGAATGGTCGCGAGAGACCTATAGCTTTTGCAAGCCGTACGTTAAATTCTACCAAACGGAAATATCCACAAATTGACAAAGATGCCCTGACGATTGTATGGCCGTGCAGAAATTCATCAGAATTCAAAGAGTTTCTTACCAGCATTGGTGTTAAATATCATAATTTCACTGCCCCATATCACCCGTCCACCAATGAGCAGGCAGAACGACCAGTGCAGATGGTAAAAAGTGCACTTCAATCATTAGGTGCGAACAAGAGTAATCTTCAGAAGCATTTAAATCTATTTCTTCGCTAATACAGAATTGCTCCACACTCAACAACGGGGAACCTCCAGCTTTACTATTTCTGGGCCGTGTTTCTCGTGCCTGCAAAATGAGTATTTTTTTTTTTTTTCAAATAATCCTCGTATGAACACTTAGGGGAAATAAAACATTATTTGGGAATCGAAATATTAAAGGATTGTGATGGTAATTTTCAACTTTGCCAATCAAATTACATAACAAGAACAATTCAAGAATTTTGTCTTCAAGACGCAAAACGAGTCAAAACCCCAATGGAGTTAAATTACGGAAAAGGAGAAGATCCAACTTATCTTGAAAATAATATAAAATATCGCAAATTAATTGGACACCTTTTATACATTTCTGTAAATACCCGACCAGACATTTCAGCACCAGTGAGCATTTCAGCGCAAAAGGTTACAAAACCAACAAATGAGGACTGGCTTCAATGCAAACGTATTTTAAAATATCTAAATTCAACAATTGAGTTTAAATTGAATTTAAGCAACTCAAACCAAGATCGACAGTTAATCGGTTATGCTGATGCAAATTGGGCAGAAGAAAAGACTGAAATAAAATCCAATAGTGGAAGAATAATTTTTTACAATGGAGGCACTATATCGTGGTCCTGACAGAAACAAACTCTTGTTGTTTCCTCCACTTGTGAAGCAGAATATATTTCATTGTCAGAAGCTGCTAAAGAAATTAAATGGATAAGGCAAATTTTAGAAAACTACCTATTATGGAACTAACAACAATTTTTAATGATAACCAAAGCGCCTTACGTATTTTAAATGATGACAAATTCTCTTTCAGGACAAAGCACATGGATACAAAATTTAAATTAACGGGACCAATTGAAGAAAGGTATCATAACGTGTAGCTACTGTCCCACAGATGATATGGTAGCCGACATCTTAACGAAGCCATTAGCGTTGAACAAACATTGTTATTTTCGTATTAAATGCAACTTAAGTGAATGAGGAGGAGTATTGGATTAGTTAAATAACATTCACTTATATTTATTATATTAGTATTGCATACTTAATTTTATAAGTGTAAATCATAAATACTTGTGTTTTATGAATCACCCAATTAACAATCTTAACATTTTATTTTTTTTTTTTTCAACCTTACTATTTTCTCTATATGCTGAATCACTAATTTTATTAAAAGAAATTTATATACATTTTAAATTAATTCTAATCCCACGAAGACATTCAGAAGCAGAATTTAAACACGTTGTTCCTTTTTTTTACTTTTCGAAATTCTTTAGTAACATTTCCAATGCATATTGCGTTAGAGTTGCACTCTTTTCCTCCGAAAATGCAGAATCTCCTTTTTATCAGCAGGGAAAACTACTCTTCTACTTTTAGCCCACTTGTAAACCTCAAGATCAAAATTATTTAAATTTGCACGGACTACTACAGCCTCACCGGAAGCAACAGCAAAATTGTTAAAATGCTAAATACTAACATAATCAATTTTGTACGCAATAGCTAGGGAGTTGGCTTAGTGTACATAACTACCGAAAATGGAGACCGCTGAGCTATCCCAAGGGTGAGTTGAAGAAAAGAAGCCGTCAACATTAACAATAACCTTACGGTTATCAGGAAATGACTTTAACACCTTTAAAATCTCCTTAGCTCACATAATATGCATCTATGTTGAAATTACTCTGTCTTACTTAATGTCTTCTCTAACTGATGACAAATATTATGTACTCCATTTCGAAAAATGCTTAGCCAAGATATTCTCAAATATCTTTGAAAAAACAGTCAACAAAAAGATCATAGCCTTGCAATAGGTTTGGGTTTTTGCAAGGTTTGGGAATAGGTGACAATATTTCAGTCTTCCAATATTTAATTTTATCGCGAGCAGATGTTGAGCCTTTTAAACTGTTCAAATTTTTATTTAGTTCAGAAATATCAATAATAGAGAAACAAGCGCTTTAGCACAACACGCTGCAGAAAAAAACCACGGCTTCGATTTTGACAACATACAAATTTTAGAAAAAAAGACACAAACAAACAAAAGACTGACACTGGAAAGTTTGCACATTAAGAAAAACATAGAAAAGACGATTAATAAAAAAGAAGATAGGGACAACATAAGTAACACATACAATATCATTTTAAAAAACAAACCAAAAAGATGACGAAATAAAATATTGACGCTTAAAATTAGAAGTAATATAAGTCGCCCGAAGAGGACGCAAATCCAGTGTCGAAACGTTGCGCAACAAAAAGGAAAAAAAAACAAATAGAATTTGTTTTAATTTTTTAAAAGCTTTCTCAAAAATCATCAAAAATAATAGAGTTCATTATGGGAAAATTAGCACAAGATTGAGTTAAATTATCAATAAAAAGACAATTTTAGTTTCAACAATTTCGGGATCAAAAGCCTTATCAAAATATGCAAAGTTGTCGTTTATTTCTTAAATTTCATCTTAAATTTTAACTCTTTTCCACAAAAAACGAACATCCATAGATGGATTTAAAGAATTAAGAAAAATTTTTCAAATAAGTCAATTCGCAATCTTACTTTCCCTTTTTACTTTAGCACATGTATCAAATGGATTAATTTAGATATTTCCGTGTTAAACCAAATGGGATTATTATAGGATATATTTTTAAATTTCTTTTAATTTTTTAAAAGCTTTATCAAAAATCATCAAAAATAATAGAGTTCATTATGGGAAAATTAGCACAAGATTGAGTTAAATTATCAATAAAAAGGCAATTTTAGTTTCAACAATTTCGGGATCAAAAGCTTTATCAAAATATGCAAAGTTGTCGGTTATTTCTTAAATTTCATCTTAAATTTTAACTCTTTTCCACAAAAAACGAACATCCATAGATGGATTTAAAGAATTAAGAAAATTTTTTCAAATAAGTCAATTCGCAATCTTACTTTCCCTTTTTACTTTAGCACATGTATCAAATGGATTAATTTAGATATTTCAGTGTTAAACCAAATGGGATTATTATAGAATATATTTTTAAAAATTGAAAATTTCTCAGAAATTTCTTCAAATCTTAAAGTTCTACGTACTCCCATAGGAAATATACCACAAAAAAATTTTAAGATTTTTGATATAAGAACAATTCTGAGAATCTGTCAGTCTCCAGTACAAAATTTCATGTCGTGTAATAGAAATAATTTGAAATTTATGTAACTCACCGGCTTAAATAAATTCTGGAATAAATGATCAGTACTTTGCAACGACGTTGACTCCGACGTGCTCTCCACAGCTGTTGATGAGATCTTCTGTATTCGATTACCTAAGTTTCGTATTCTTTGCAATGGTGGCGGAGTCGTTTGTGATGCATTCGTCTGTTGTGGCTGTTGCTGAGGACGCTCAATGATAAATGATGTGATGTTATCCTCAATGGATAATTTACGTTTGCCTGTAGGAATATATTTTTTATTCAATATTACTTGATGATGTTGCTGGGGTTTGGTCTCGATTGCTGGCAAAGTGAGCTTACGTTCAGCGGTACGTTTCATTGCTTTGGTTATAGGTATAAGCGATTCAAAATCAAATGCTTGTTTCTTGCAAGCTGCGGCACCTAAGCTTTCGCCTTTGTCAGAAATTTCAAAACAGATAGTTTGACGTCTCTTAATAGCGGCGGATGTTCCTTGTCTATTGAACAATTGGTTAAGAGAGTCTTTGTGAGTTGTAAGAACGGTATACGATGTTGATTGTTGAAGTTGTGGTTGTTGAACTGGGCAAGGAGAATATTGTTTCGGTAAGTCTTGTTTAGTAATGTCTTCATGAACTTCTTCAATCAAGTTACTGATAAGTTCTTCGGAAGTCATTACTTCCTCTACAAGTGTATTATGTGCATCTGAATGGATGTGGTTTACTATACTATCAAATTCTATAAGAAATTCTTCGGCAGCTTTATCAGCATCGGTTTGTAAACTATTTGATTCTTGCTGTACATCCGTTAGGGAAGTAGTTGCATTGGGTGGTATAACTTGAAATTCTCTTTCAATGAGTGATTCTTTTTCGTGTAATGGTAAATTTTCTGCACTTTCGATTTCTCGCGGCATTTTAGGTGTTGGCATTGCTATATCACTGTCCGCAATTACTTTCGTTTCCTGTGTTATATGCGTTTGCACGGCATTATCACACTCTATTATACTCTGTGGTGTTGCAGGCTCACTTTCTATGATCAAATCCTGCTCATCACTTGTAGCTGGTGTATTAATACTTGTGTCATTTTCAAACGTTAATTCCTCTGTTTGTGTCTGAGTAACGGGTGGTGCGATAGTTTCGCATTCGATTACTAAATCCTTTTGTTGTAATGTGGGTTGTGCTATGCTTTCGCTGTTGGGTGTAGAAGTTGCAACAATGGTTTCAGATTCGACGATAAGGTTTGTTTGATGTGATGTCGCTGTTGGATGATAGGAACCTTCACATTCTATTATAACCTCACGTTCTTGTGGTGTTGCTGGAGGTACACCAGGAGAATAGGGAACCTCTAAAACATGTTCATTATTGGACTTTTCCATATCCAAAGGCGTAATTGTATTATGTTTTGGTATACTATCGTCTTCCTGAATATCCATTATTGGTGAGAGAGTGAAATTTTTTGACTTTTCTGGAGCAAGATCATTATAGAGTTCATTAAAAGACGTTTCAGCATTAGGTTCTAAAGTAACATGTTCTTTGATTGGGGATTTTGTTTTATAATCGGTGCGAATTTTTTCAGTATCTTGTTTGGTTTGCTTTGTAGATCGATGTACTTCACTGCGCTTACGTTGCTTAGGTTCCATAAGGAATATAATTTCGCCGGATCTCTTTTTCTGATTTAGTTTAGTTGGTTGTCTCGTCAATAACTCATGATTATCTTTATAAGTTTCTGCAACGGCTAACCTACTGTTTGTTATTTCTATAGGTTTTGTTTGTATTTCCTTGGGTTTCTTGGCCAAATAATGGTCTTTTTTGCAGTTTTCAATTTCAGAAGATTCGTCTTTCAATGCTATATTTTCCGCAGCAATGTCTTGTGAAGTTTCCTTTAATTTAACTTCCTCAGTTGCTTCATTATCCTTAGTAACATCGCACTTTTCAGTTGGTTTCTCAATGACCGTCTCATCGACTGTGCTAATTACCTCTTCTTCATCTTCTACTTCTTTATTACATTCTGCATGGTTAATTATCTCATCACCTTTAATTAAATTATTACTTTCTTCTTTTTCATTGTTGGTACTTAATAAATTTTCTTCAGCAGTTTCTCCTCTATTTTCATTATTTGAAATTTCATTAGAATTTGGAATATTTATATCAGTTTCTTTAGTTCGAGTTTCAAGTACTTCGCGATAAGTTGTTCTATCAGATAACATAGTGTTTAATTGGTCGGAATTCTGTTTAAATAATTGTCTGACATTACGACGTGGTGTAGTTTTCATATGACGACTTTTGGGACGATTCCCATCTTCAGGATTTTTTGAATTAGATGTTGATGGTAATGATGGTTTAAAAATATCAAATGTCGTTTTTCGGTTATGGTGTTCGTTTAAAGATTCGTCCAAACTTAAACGATGCTGTGTCACTGTTGTTCCTTTACGTTGAGTTGATCTTAAATTCATACTTAAACGCCGTTGGGATATAGTTTTTATGTGATATTCTGGTACTGGCAAAGTATCTTGGTTACTTAGTGATTCAGCCTCTTTTTTACTAGAATAGATTTCTTTTTTATTTTCTTTTTCAACTAGGTCTTTGCAACTTTCATCGTGTTCAATTTCGATTTCTTGCTGCGGCGTATCGTCACTATTGAATCTAAATGTTGGAAATCGTTCTTCACTTAGCATAGACGTCGGTGAACCAAATTCGGCCCCAGTATCGGAGGCACACATAGAACTATTCTCATCGGTTGGTGTTGTGGTATTTAATCGATTATCCGAAGTTTCTTCCTGTTCTTCTTCAGGCGACTCTCCAAATTTCTGGTTAAAGAACCGTTCCTGCGATTTTAGTCGCATTTTATAAAAATTTTCTGAACTAGCTTCTTCCCCATCTATACTGTCATTTCCAACTTTTTCATCTTCAACGCCAGCATTTCCAAGATCTTCATTTTCTAAACCATTACTTTCAAAATCATTCACTTTATTTAACACATAGTGTTCGCTTTCAATACTTTTTTGCAAAATATCTGGCTCTTCATTATTTTTGAATTGATAATTTTCGGCATTGTTACCTGAATAAGGTTCTGCTGTTGTAATAATATTGATTGAATTTTCAGAATTAGTTCTGATTTCATCGCTCTCATTTTCTGGCTCTTCTTCAATTTCAATATGTTTTTGTGAAATTTCTGGCTCTTCATTATCTTCTTCGGGTTGATAATTTTCTAACATGTTGTCTGGGTGAGTTTCTGCAGTTGTGATAATATTGGTTGGGTTTTCTGGTTTTTCTTCAGTTTGAATATTTTTTTGTGAAATTTCTGGCTCTTCATTATCTTCGGGCTGATCATTTTCTGAATTGTTGTCTCTATGAGTTTCTGCTGTTGTAATATTATTGATTGAATTTTCAGAATTAGTTATGATTTCATCATCCTCATTGTCTGGCTCTTCAGTTTCAATATTTTTTTGTGAAATTTCTGGCTCTTCCTTATCTTCTGGTTGATAATTTTCTGACATGTTGTCTGGATGAGTTTCGGTTGTTATGATAATATTGGTTGAATTTTCAGAATTATATCTGATTTCACCGCCTTCATTGTCCGACTCTTCTTTAGTTTCAATATTTTTTTGTGTAATTTGTGGCTCTTCACTACCTTCGGGTTCATAATGTTCTGAAATGTTGTCTGGATGAGTTTCTGCTGTTGTGATAATATTGGTTGTATTTTCAGAATTAGTTTTGATTTCATCGCCCTCATTGCCTGGCTCTTCTTCAGTTTCAATATTGTTATGTGAAATTTCTGGCTCTTCATTATCTTCGGATTCATAATTTTCTGAAATTTTGTCTGTATCAATTTCAGCTGTTGTGATATTATTGGTTGAATTCTCAGAATAAGTTCTGATTTCATCACCCTCATTATCTGGCTCTTCAGTTTCAATATGTTTTTGTGAAATTTCTGGCTCTTCTTTATCTTCAGTTTGATCATTTTCTGAAATGTTGTCTGTATGAGTTTCAGCTGTTGTCATATAATTGGTTGAATTCTCAGAATAAGTTCTGATTTCATCACCCTCATCATCCTGCTCTTCAGTTTCAATATGTTTTTGTGAAATTTCTGGCTCTTCTTTATCTTCAGGTTGATCATTTTCTGAAATGTTGTCTGTATGAGTTTCAGCTGTTGTGATATTATTGGTTGAATTCTCAGAATAAGTTCTGATTTCATCACCCTCATTATCTGGCTCTTCAGTTTCAATATGTTTTTGTGAAATTTCTGGCTCTTCTTTATCTTCAGGTTGATCATTTTCTGAAATGTTGTCTGTGTGAGTATCTGCTGTTGTAATCATATTGGTTAAATTTTCAGAACTAATTCTGATTTCATCGCTTTGAATGTCTGGTTCTTCTTCAGTTTCAATATTTTTTTGTGAAATTTCTAATTCCTGATTATCTAGGGGTTGATCATTTTCTGAATTACTGCCTCCTGTGTGAGTTTCTGCTGTTGTGGTAATGTTAGTTGAATTTTCAGCATTAGCTCTGATTTCGTTGTCTGGCTCTTCTTCAGTTTCAATACGTTTTTGTGAAATTTCTGGTTCTTCATTATCTTCGGGTTGATCATTTTCTGAATTACTTTCTGTTGTTGTGATAATATTGGTTGAATTTTCAGATTTAGATCTGATATCATCACCCTCATTCTCTGGCTCTTCAGCTTCAATATTTTTTTGTGAAATTTCTGTCTCTTTATTATCTTCGCGTTCATAATTTTCTGATATTTTATCTAGATGAGTTTCTTCTGCAGTGATAATATTGGTTGAATTGTCAGAATTAGTTCTGTTTTCATCTCCCTCATTGTCTGCCTCTTCTGTTTCAATATATTCTTGCACAATTTCTGGCTCTTCGATATCTTTGGGTTGATAATTTTCTGCTGTTTTAATAATATTGGTTGTAATTTCTGATATGTATCTGATTTCATCGCGCTCATTGTCTGGCTCTTCTTCAGTTTCAATGTTTTTGTGTGTAATTTCTGGCTCTCCTTTATCCGAATTGTTGTCTAGATGAATTTCTGCAATTTCAGAATTATATATGATTTCATCACCCGCATTGTCCGGTTTTTCGATTTCAATACTTGTTTGCAAAATTTCTGACTTTACATTGTCTTTGGTTCGATAATTTTCTAAATTGTTGTCTCTATGAGTTTCTGCTGTTGTAACAATATTGATTGAATTTTTAGAATTAGTTATAATTTCATCGCCCTCATTGTCCGATATTTCATCCAAAATCTCGTTTAATTGAAAAGTTATTGCCTCTTCAATTTCTGATTCAATTTCTTGAGAATTTTCCTTCATTTCTTTAGACACTTCTTTGCAAGCTTCAATTTCGCTGGGAATTTGTTCACGTTCTTGGAGAATATTTGAAGATTCTTGAGTTTCCATTAATGAGTCCGGGTCGTTTGATGTTTCCATCAATTTATAGCCAGACTCCGGCGCATTTGATTCATTTGCGTGCTTTGTACAATTTGATTTGTCAATTTGTTCTTCATTTTCCTCTACATAATCTTCAGCAGCTGTGTAATTTTCGCTTGACATATCAGTAATAACTAACTCCTCTCCAGTTTCCTGTTCTTTTTGATCAGATTTTGATAAATCTGGCGATTCTAGATTTTCTAGAGTATGATCTTCATTTTCTTTATTTTCATTGGGTGTTAGTTGTTTATCATCAACATATGACGGAGACTTTTCCAATGCCTTTGGTAACAACAAGATTTCATTGCTCGAGTATTCACTGATAGTTTTCTCTGGAGATTTTCTAGCCATTTCTTGGTCATTGGTCAGTTCAGAATTTATAATATCCTTTTGCGTTTCACTAGTAGTTTTTTCTGATGTTGGGATGGATAACAAAGCTAAATTGGCCGACAAATTGATGTTAATACTTGCACTTGCATCAATTTCCGACGCAGGGATTCCTTTAGTTGAATTATTTTCCAATGAATGTTTGTTGGTTAAATCTGTATTAGATTTTTCTTCCAATCTGGATTTGTTACGTGATTTGAAAATACGTTTACCTCGTTCCTTGATAGGCAAATCTTTAACAGAAATTGTTTCCTCCAAACTATTGACATTCAATAAATCGGTTACCGTGGGTTGAGTTTGCTCTAAAAGTGATTCAATTTCCGCTGCCAACTGTTGATCTTTCTCTGCCAATTCCTCCCTATATCTAATAGTTTTATCTTCGGCTTCCACTCCTTCAGTTGTTGTAAAGAGATTTTGTATTTTTTCGACTGACAAATATTTCTTTTTAAAGTGGGATATAGTTGTGGTAGCCGTATCTTCGTCTTCTTCCTCATCTTGGAAATCAAAACAGGAAAGTGTTGTGCTGGATGTGGCAGCTGAAGCATTTTTATCATTTATACTTATAGCTGAATCAGAGCATTCTTTCGAATGTAGTGTTTCTGTAAGACTTTTATAAGATTCTGGATTAACTTCATCAAACTCTTCATCATCATTTATGGTAATAATAGCAGTTTGATCTTCTATAATTTCTACCACAGAAGAATTAGAACTATCCAAATGTACTACCAACGACTCCTTTCCTGATGCATGTTCCCTTTCTAACATATCTAATTCATTTTGGAATTCTTGTAAAACAATATCTCGTCGATCTTTCTTCGGAATATTGCGAATACGTGAAGCTGCTGTGGTTGCTGTTACTATGGGTTTCGACGTCACTGGTGTTATAGATGAAGAAAAATCGTCAATCTCTTTCTGTATGTTACCAATGTTATCATCCTCTATAATAGCATATTCATTATGTTCGTTAGGAGTTTCGTCTTCATCACTCCAATCGGCCAACAACATTTTTCGTATCTCTTCAGCATCTTCTTTAGGTTTAGGTGTCATTAGGTGAGAGCGCGGTGAAAGTAATATAACTTCGTTTTCTACCAGAGCTCGCTGTTTGTCAGCAGTGGCTTCCAAAACCAAAGAAGCAAATGGCTC
Source organism: Cordilura impudica (assembly GCA_963682025.1). Lineage (NCBI taxonomy): Eukaryota > Metazoa > Arthropoda > Insecta > Diptera > Scathophagidae > Cordilura > Cordilura impudica. The sequence goes on from OY821520.1 coordinate 154,420,551, forward strand.
TTTTTCCTGGGTTTCTTTTTGATGGTTCAATGATATAAAATCTCTCTTTTTGGGTATTTTCTGAATAATTTTCGGAGTTTCCGGCACATCTATACAAATGGTTGGTATACTAGAATTTCTTGATACAATAGCGGATGAAGCAGGTGCATTCCTACAACGACGCAGAGAACGTCTAGATTTTTTTTCTTCTAGAGTAGGTGATGTTTCTGTTTCGCTTAAGCAGAAATCTGAAAGTATTAATGAGTAAGCACTTTCTTCTTTTGCTTCTTTCTTTTTGCTTGATACTGGGGGAACTGCTGCATTCACATGGTTAACTGGGCTGGTTGGTGTCGTTGGCGGGGCGTTTGTTGCGGCCACTACTGGTACTATAGTTGCGGTCTCTTTTACTGGTGTCGTGGTTGTTGTTGTTCTGGTTGTAACAGTTATATTTGCTTTGGTTTTGCTGACGTTGTTGTTGTTGTTGATGATGTAGCTACTGTTCTTTTGCTGTTGTTGGTTCGTTGTTATTGTTGCTGAGGATGTTGTTTTAGCAGCAGCTGTTGGCGTTATTGCTACATTTCTATTACTATGCATTTTACGATGCAGTATCATAACATTTTGTCGCACACTTGTAAATTCACATAAATTGCACTGATAATTATTATTGTTGAGAGTTGTTGTGCGGTTTGTGGTAAAAACATTTTTCGATGACACTTCGCCCTTGCCTGTTTCATGTTTGTTTGTGTTAAAAGGTGTTTTGGTCGTAATAGTAGCATACCTTGATGCTGTTAAAAATGGATTTGATATTATTGGTGCTGCTAGTTTTGTTTCTGATGTTGTTGTTGTGTTGCAATTCGGTGTTATATTAATGATTTTTGTAACAGAATCCTGTAAGAATAAGAAAAGAACAATTTTAATTTAAATATTAATAGAAATTCAAAATTCTCTTTAAAATTAAGTTTTTGTAGAAACAGTAAATGGTCGCAGCAGCCATGTAGCCATGATCTTAATTCAACTATTCCAAAAGGAACTTCGACGTTAAACGAGTTGATGTTGACTACCTTCACGACTACTTTGGGTACAAAAGCAATAATGAGATGTGAACGTGAAGAAATATAACGATATTAATGTTCTTACTGATGATTTCTATTCACCATCGTTTCCATTTTTTGCTTCATCTAATCTTATGCGTCAGTAAGAGTTTTCATCTTTATAAAGAACAATCTATAATATTAATAGGCTAGGCGGTTTCTTGTGACCGATGTTTTGTTATTTGAAAGGTATTTCTTTTTAGCCGTTTTGAGGATTTACAGATTTTTTAATTTTTTTCCTTTATTTTGAGTAAATTGCATTTAAAGTTGCTACTAATACATACATAAAATTATACATATGCTATGTGTATTTTATTAAATTTGTTAATGTGTGTGTTAATGAGTTTGTTATCTTCATTCACAATAATAATAAACCATAAAAGTGTTGGTTTGTGAATTGGCTAAGTTGAAAAAAAGCTTCCCAGAAATTGCACTCGTATTTCGAGCGCTGGTATCTGCTAATATAAATAAACCTACGTCAATGAATTCTCACTTAATTTATACAGTATAATTCCAAATTTGCACCACATACCACTAAATGTGGTCTATACTATTTGAGAAAAACATTGCAAAAATCAAACCAGAAGCCAATGCTGGCGTTAAGATAGGAATTAAGTTAGGTCAACAGTAGCTGTGTTCTATTTTCTATTTTTAGAATTTGATTGATTTAAAATTACTTGATAATAGAATTATTAATGCTACAAGAGTACAATTTATTCATTCGCAACCAGAGCAGTTTCACATATTAAATCAAAACTACATCATTAATAAAACTTATTTACTTACAGCTTAGCTACAATTTGCAGAGGTATAGTTTAAAAACTAAAAAAACAAACGGCAAGATAAGGAACGCCAAACCCTTTTTAGGTTTTGCTATTCTGGCCTACACATTTTCTTCAGCATTTCTTTGAAACAATAAATAATGTGTAACAAATTTACACTTAAAATGAAAATATGAGAGTATTTTTAATGTCTCTTACGCCTTTCTTCACCGCGAAATAATATCTTGGTGGCTTAGTATATAGTGAATTTTTGGTTAAAATCAAAACGTTTTATTATTATTATTATTTAATTTTTAATAACCATTTATTCCATAGCTTGTAATTATAATCCAGAAAAATGCCAAATTAAAAGTCGTGCAGACATAAAAGTTTGGAATACACACAATATTACTGAGTAATAAAAATTGCTGCTAGGATGTTTATAATAGGACATTTATGTAAAAATTTGGTTTAATATACTTACCCCACTTTTACGTTGGTCTCTATAAACTCCATCATAATATTCATCGCAGGTGCGTATTAAAGGTTGCCCCAAAATTGCTTTAACAATACTATCCGGACGATCATTTATAATTAAAGATGACTCCCTACGTAGTGTTAATCGCTCAGCGACTTCAACAGCTTCGGGAAATTTTTCCATAAACGAATTTCCACTTTTAAAAAGAGCTATAATTAAACAAAATTATTATATCAATATAGTTTTAATAAAATACGTTTGCATGTCTAGTAGAAAATGATCGCAGTAGTTCAAAAAAATTCTCTATTTCGTTTGCTACATAGCGAGTTAGGGATTTTTTTCATAAATTCTATTTAATGGTCTAGTTCAACAACTTGTACCAAGGGGGCAATTTAAACCAGCCCAATGAAATATACAGTTGCTCATATGATAAAGACATTATTATCAAACCGAACTAATTCAATACAATCTGTTTTAATACTTTAACTATTTCGACATTTTCTACTGGACGAGATTAAAGTACTTACAATAACCCTTTCTAAGAAATTCATCCCTTTTTGCACATTGAAATGGGTATATTTTATTTGCACTTCGTACATACTCACTGAAATGAAAAAATATATTTAAATTATTTCTTTGCAACTGACGATGGTTTAAAAATAAATTCCAAGACTTTAAACAGTTTTTGATTCAATGCATACGCCTTCTATTACTAAAAGTTAAAAATATAATTTAAAAAGTTATTGTACATGTGGAATAGAGCTATAACCAAAATTTTCGCGTAGTACCACGAGGTGGGCGATGATGTTTTAATAACGAAAACATTATATTGGGGTATTTTACAAAAAAAAAAAAAAAAAAAATTTACGCACAAAATTCATTTTCTAAATCAATAGAAAAAAAAAAATATTTAACTTCATATACAATGGTTATATTATTAAGAAAAAAAAACAACAATATTATAGCATCCTTAAATTATTATGCCTGGTTTTCACTATGTCATATAAACTGACTAAATTAATTACGCTTGCATTAAATCTTATAAGCTACCAAAAAATCCAGCTGGCAAACCAAAACATATTAGCAACATGTTGGCAATTTCATTTTAGATGTCAAATGTTGTCAGGGGTTGCAAATGACAAGACATTACAACCCGTTTTCATACAACTGACAATATTTGACAACAATTGACATTGAAAATGACATAGTGAAAACCAGGCATTATTGTTAGATAAAAATTTTAAGTTTAAAGTATGTGTAGATTTGCAAAATGAATATATGTATATCCTGCACAGTTTTTATTGCACGTTGTACACAAATATTACTCCTTTGCTGATTTTTGATTAATGAATCATCTTATATCCAATGTTTAAGAAAGCATTTCTTGGCGTTTTTGAATCTTGCTAATGACTGGTTTAAAAGTTGAAACTTATCTTCGTAAAATCGGTGATCTGAGAACCATATATCGTACCATTGACCGCAAACAAACTTACAAATTGGGTACAATTCAGACTGATATTTTGGTATCTATAATATTAATAGGCTCGGCGATTTCTTGTGACCGATGTTTTGTTCTACCGTTTTATCCCGATTTTGACCAAACATATATTATTTGAAAGGTATTTCTTTTTAGTCATTTTGCAGATTTACAGATTTTAAAATTTTTTCTTTATTTTGAGTAAATTGCATTTAAAGTAGCTACTAATGCCGTTTTCTTTTCTGACAAAAAATGTCGCATTTTATTTGCACTTTTTTTGAAAAGTGTATTTTTTTATATATTCTGCATTAAGAGCAGTCTTATCTTAGACATAAAATGCAAAAGATTTTGGCTATTAACCTCTTTGAAGTTATAGGGTGAAAATATTCAAAAAAGGGGAACGCTGGGGAAATATTCTCACACTACGACCTGAAAGAAGTCAATGGCTGCAATTTTTTGCGATTTACGAGGGCTCGACTTTGAGACCTTTCGATTGATGTATAAGATAAGGTTGCTCTTAATTCATAATATATAAAAAAATACACTTATCGAAAAAAGTGCAAATAAAATGCGACATTTTTTGTCAGAAAAGAAAACACATGCATAAAATTATACAATGCTATGTGTGTGTTTATTAATTTGTTAATGTGTTTGTAATAAAATAAATGCAAGGATGGCCCTCGAATTCTATCGTGCATTGCTGATCGGCGGAATAGCTTTAAATTTTATAAATGGAAACTTTTGGTTTTTTGAAAATATCTGAATGCATTTCCCAATTCAAACAATGACTTCATATCACGCCAATTTATGTTTTTGGGGTAAATTTTGTCTTTATTTTGGGTATAGCTTTGCTTGAGTTCGCTGTAATTTTTTTTGACTAATTCTGGTATAAAATTGTACCATATTTCGGGGGATGAAGTTTTTCCTCCGAGCAACTCATCCATTACATGCCTTAATATTAAATCTAAAATATGATGGTGACAACCAATATATTGCGGCGTATTCAGTTTAATTGAATACAAATACAAATTTGAAACTTCATCGCTGATGGTGCGTGAACTTTTTTGACGGCAGCGAAAAAGTAAAAGTTCCTTCATAGTTTTCAATGGCCTATTCGACTGTAGTATGCCAGTTTTGATAGTTTGAAAAAATGTTAAAAAGTTATAGCCCTAATGAGGAACGCGATTGAAGATTTCTTGCCTTATATTGGATATCAAAACCTCAAAAAAATGTGCAATGGATATGACAAATAACACTTTAAATAGCACATAAAACCAATTACATTGAAATTAGTGTAAATAATAAAAAAAAGTATCGACATATGTTTAAATGTTGTATTTTAAATACATTGGACGTCCAAAAACAAGTCGTTCAAATGTAATATCGAAGCAGCGCATAAGAGTGTTGGTGAAAGTCGTGGAACATCAATTCGGGTCGTAAACAAGAATTTGGAAATTTCAAGAAGCTCTCTAAAGCGTATACTCACTGAAGATCTGAGTCTCCACGCTTATAAAGTTTAATTGAAATCAGAACTGGAGCCCAATCCGGATTTTGAGCTGGAGCCATTTTTAGAACATACTTCTTGGTAAATGAGTCCAGTCAAGCAGTGACTTTTACTGGTGCCCGATATTACGACATGATAACAGAGTTCTTTCATCTTAAATTGGATGATATTGATGTGAACGACATGTGGTTCCAACAAGACGGTGCCATGACATAGAGCCGTAAAACGATTTAATTACTGCATGAGACATTTCCTAGTCGTGTACTCTCTCGTTTCGGTGAACAGAATTGGCTCCCTAGATCGTGTGTTTTAACACCATTGGATTTCTTTTTATGGACTATTTGAAGTCGAAGGTCTATGTCAACAAGCCCATAAACACCTGTGCTTTGAAGAAGGAAATTCAACGCTGCATAAATGAAATTCTACCACATTTATGCAAAATGGACATGGAAAATTTGTACAATACATAGCCCTATCATATGCACTTTACGATTCAATAATAAAAAAATAATAATGTAAAGAAGACAAGTAAGCAAATTATAGTCGGTCTAGACCGACTATACGATACCCTATACCATGCGTTTAGAAACCCTATCTCTTAGGCCCAACTAACTGGACATAGAAAATAAGCAAAAACCAAATTTGAGTGGGATTTTTATTAATTTTTTGGCTGCAGATATGAAAAAGTTCATATCGGATGCTATATCAATATGGGGACTAGGTCCAAAAATGGACCAATCCTGACCATGTTTGGTAAAGTCTCTTGTATTTTGCAAAAATTTATACAAATAAAATTTGAGAAGAATCAGTGCAATATTTTTGTTTTTAATAGATTTAAGTGAAGATCGGGAAGCAGTCTATATGGGGCCAAAGGGATCATTTTTGGACTACTCATTAGTGGATGTAATGAACGCATACAAACCCAATTTGAGTAAGATCTATATGACAATTTGGATCTTATGGCAATTTATGTCGATTTCATAGGGATAATTTGTATGGGGGCTAGGTCTGAACATGGACCGATTCTCACCAATTTCAATAGCGTTCATCCCATGGCTGATAGAAGCTTATATACCAAATTTCATCAAAATGTATTCATATTTGCGACCTGCAGTTTGATTACAAGGTTTACATGGACACACAGACGGACGGACGGACGGACGGACATTGTTAAATCAACTCAAAAAGTGATTCTGATTCGATCGGTATAATCAAAGATGGGTCTAGGTCAAATATTTTTGGTTGTTACAAACAGCAGCACAAAGTCATTATACCCAAACCACATAGTGGTATAGGGTATAAAAACTATGTTTTCTGTTTAATTTTACTTACTTATTTTTTATTTTTATACCCTATACCACTATGTGGTTTGGGTATAATGACTTTGTGCTGCTGTTTGTAACAACCAAAAATATTTGACCTAGACCCATCTTTAATTATACCGATCGAATCAGAATCACTTTCTGAGTTGATTTAACAATGTCCGTCCGTCCGTCCGTCTGTGTGTCCATGTAAAGTTTGTAATCAAACTGCAGGTCGCAAATATGAATATATTTTGATGAAATTTGGTATATAAGCTTTTATCGGCCATGGGATGAACGCTATTGAAATTGGTGAGAATCGGTCCATGTTCAGACCTAGCCCCCATACAAATTAACCCTATGAAATCGACATAAATTGCCATAAGATCCAAATTGTCATATAGATCTTACTCAAATTGGGTTTGTATGCGTTCAATACATCCATTAATGAGTAGTCCAAAAATGATCCCTTTGGCCCCATATAGAGCTGCTTCCCGATCTTCACTTAAATCTATTAAAAATACAAATATTGCACTGATTCTTCTCAAATTTTGTTTGTATATATTTTCGCAAAATACAAGAGACTTTACCAACCATGGTCAGGATCGGTCCATTTTTGGACCTAGTCCCCATATAGATATATCATCCGATATGAACTTTTTCATGTCTGCAGCCAAAAAAATTAATAAAAATCCCACTCAAAATTGGTTTTTGCTTATTTTCTATGTCCAGTTAGTTGGCCCTAGGAGATACGGTTTCTAAACGCATGGTATAGGGTATCGTATAGTCGGTCTAGACCGACTATAATTTTCTTACTTGTTTTTATATATGTATATTTATTTGTTAGCCTGTGTAACAAGACTGAAGTCTTAAAACAACACAGGGATACATTAAGGATATACATATATAATAAACGAACATTGTTTTTAATGAAAATAATAACAAAACTGATAATAAGAGCATCAGAAAAATTAATACATTAAAATAATGAAAATTAATAATTAAAAATACAAAATAACAATTAAAAATTAAAAAATCAAAAATTAAAAATCAAAAATTAAACAATTAAAATCAAAAATTAAAAAGCAAAAATTCAAAATTAAAGATTCAAAATTAAAAATTATTAATTAAGAATTAAAAATAAAATAAAAAATGCATTAATTAAAATTTATATCAATAAGTTTAGTTAAATAAACAAAAACAGTATTGAAAATTTAAAATAAAAACAATACATACACTCCGTTTCACTTGAATAGCACAGTTGGCAAGGTGTGAAGAAAGTGAAGAATAATTCTTGGCTTGAATTTATAGTAAAGTATTTAGTTTGTATTAGCAATAAACAATACCAAAATTTATTGAGTTTTTCAAGTTACAGGACTTAAAAAGTGTATAACCTAAAAATAGCGCGTACATTTTGTTTCATTTGAATAGCACACTTTGTTTTAAACTATATTAAATATTATTTAATTAATTTTAAACAACTTGTTTTGGCTTAATTATATAGCTTATTAATTTATAAATTTAATTTAATAACGGGTAGAACCTCCTTTGTTTAGAATAACTTCATAAATCCTATTTGATAAGGAATCATAAAGGTTTTTAATATAGTCAAAGGAAATTGAAGCCCATGCTTCCCGAATAGCCTGAATTAGCTCAGCTTTGGTAAAAAACTGTCTCCCATTTTCAATATTGTTAAGGTCCGGCGAGGGTGGAGGCCAGTTTAAGAGACTGACATTTTTTGAGTCGATCCATGATTTGACAACACGGGCTGTATGAATTGGGGCATTGTCCTGTTAGAAAGTCCATGACAAAATCCCAAAAAGACTTTCTAGTGGGGGATAAGCCTTTTCCAAAACTCCTTTGTACGACTGCGCATTCATCTTGTGCAACTCCAGCTTTTGCTCTTATTTTGTAAACAGAGCCATGCAAATTGGAAGCGTCGCGCAGCATAGATCGCTTAGCTGCTTATCCATAATTTGCTTATCCAGCAATTAATCTTAAAGCTTTAGATTGATATCTTCGAAGGATTTCAACATTGGAGTTACTAGTAGTCCCCCACAGTTGAATCCCGTACGTCCACACCGGTTTTAATACTGTCTAATAGAGACTAATTTTGTTTTCCAAACTCAGTTCTGATTTTGGACCCAGAAGCCAAGACATTCTTTTAGATTTGTTGTCAACTTGCTCTCTTTTATTTTTTACATGATCTTTTCATGTTAATCTTCTGTCTAAACAAATACCCAGATATTTCACTTTGTCTTTTTTTGGAATTGGTAGCCCATTCAGTTTTATCTCAGGACAATTACCTCGTCTTAAAGAAAATGTAACATGAGTCGATTTTTCTTTATTTACTTTGATGTTCCATGTTGTTAACCACGTCTGTAATACGTTAATTTGTTGTTGGAGTAAAATTGAAGCTTCGGATGCTGATATGTTGGATGATAAAAATGCGTTGTCATCTGCATAATACAAGGCATATCCGACATGAAAACAGTATATAGTACTGGTTCTAATATGCTCCCCTGGGGTATACCGGCATCAATTTTAGGTATGTTGGTCATTTCATTATTCACTTTTACATAAAAACATCGGTCCTTTAAATAAGATTTTAGAAAAAGATAGAATGGAGCTGGTAAATTATACTTGAGTTTCAAATGCTTGTTGTACTATATATCAAGAAATACAGCTGAACAGTATTTTTTACTTTCAAAGGCATCGGAAATAACGTTTATAGCTCTGGAGTGCCATGCTCTGGAGTGCCATGTTTGTGGCGGAATCCAAATTGATGTTCCGGAATTATATTTTTATTTTCAGGTATAGGAAGTAGTCTTCGTAGAAAAAGTCTCTCAAATATTTTTGAAAAACTGACTTTATTCTCTGGTTTGTTCGGTTTTGGGACCATTATTATTTCGTCACATTTCCACTGTGTAGGAAAATGATGTATTCTAATAATTGAATTGAAAATTAAGGTTAGGAAAACTACATCTTTTTTTGTTAATGATTTAGCTACTAATGCATCTCGTTTATCATAACCAGGAGGTTTCTTGTTATTTAATACATTTATATCTGACTGAACCTCACTCAGTTTAAAATAAGATGCTGGTAAATCCATTTGACATGCAGAATCTAAAAAAGTTATAATTTGTTCATCATTATAGTTTAACTTAAGTGGTTGGAATGTCTCCTCTAAGTGGTTGGAAAATACATTAGCCTTTTCCTTATCAGTTCTACACCAGGAATTATTTGAGTCTTTTATTGGAATATTTATCTTAACTGGTCTTTTCAAGAATTTAGTTGCATTCCAGAGATTGTATTCGCTATTTGGTTGATTTGGGTCAAGATTACGTAGATAATTGTCAATTTCTTTGTTCTTGTACTCGACCATGCGATACTTAAGATGGTTGGTGGCTAAGTTCAAATTTCGTTTATCTAGTGGATGTCTGCTTTGTAGCCCTATCCTTCTTAGTCTCCTCCTATTCCTAATCAAATCCCTTATTTCTGACGATATATATGCATTATTACCATCGGATGGAGTTGTTGTTGTTGGAGTAGATAAAATAGCCGCTTCGTGAATAAGATTTGTGAACATTTCTACCGTATTGTCCAATTCATCTCCAAATTTGATAGGGATGCCCAGGTCAATATTTTTATCAATCCAATAGCCAAATGAGCTTATATCAGTTTTTGGTGATAAGATTTTTAAATTTTTTGGCACAATATCTACAAAATAATTTAAACCAATTATAATTGGTGTGTGATCTGAGCAGACGTCATCTTCATCTTCATTTTTTATATCCAACATATTTCGAGGTATTCAACTATAAACCGCAAAATCTAGTAGATCCGGTATTTTAGTTAGGTCAGTAGGCCAGTACGTAGGGGTTCCGATTGACAATGTGGAGTAATTATTTTTAGAGACACATTTGTACAGTTCTCGACCTTTGGGATTAATGAGTCTTGATCCCCACCATTGGTGTTTAGCATTAAAATCACCTGCTGCTAGGAAACGATGACCAATATTGATGAAGAAGTTTTCAAAGTCTTGACAACAAACTTTATTCTTAGGAAGAGTACATCTAGAAAATATATTAATGTAGTTGTTGTTACATTTAACATTAACACCAGCAGCCTGTATGCATGTCTTCCTAACTTCTTCTGAAATTTCATAGTTTATTGTAGTCTTTATTAGAATGGCTGCCCAGCATGGCATCTTTCATCAGGATGATTTGCTGTAATCAAATCATAACCTTTTATTTCAAAATGGGATTTATTGTTGAAATGCGTTTCGGAAAGTAAAAATATGTCTATATGATTTGTTGTCATAAAAATTTCAATTTCATTAAATTTTTTTGATAGCCCATTGGCATTCCAAATTGCTATTCTTAAGCCAAATTGCATAACTTGTTAATAAGTAAAGTTAGCATATTCATAAGTTGACTAAACATATTTTCTATTTTTTTCATACTACATATTGTTTTCACTTGCATTTGGAGCATTTTGCCTTAGCACTTCTGAATATTGAACGTTTGTTAGAAAATTGTTATGATTGTTTGTGTTGTTTTTTCGTGAATTAATTTGTGGAAAATCATTTTGGTTCATGGAAAAGTGGGAATATTGCCAGCGATGTTGATTTCTACTTGCAGGTGATAATTTTTGACGTAATGCTTGATACACTTGACAACCTTGTAATTTTCAGTGTGACTATTTAAGCAATGAACACATTTAGGCGGAGATTCAGCATCAAGATCACATTTTACACATACAAATGGTTCGGTGCAGTAAGCTTTTGTATGGCCGTATTGCTGGCAACGGTGACATTTAACAATATCATAAGTTTTGCGTGGGGGCTCGAATTCAACAATAGCATTTTTTATATATTGTATGTCGTATACTTTTTTATTGTCTGGACTTGGTTCCAGATCGACGAAAAACATCGGTAGTGGTTGCTTTGTTACTTGGCTTCTAACATTGGCTACACACCTAACTTGATGTCCTAGGGACAGCAGTTCAGCTTTAATATCTGCGATAGGAATTGAAAAGTGAAGACCCTTAAGCACTACCTTATAAGCATGTTCACTTTTTACTTAATATGTATGAAAGCTAATTTTTTTTTATCTAAATATTTTACAGTCTTTCTATAAGAATCTATAGTTTTAGTTAATAACTTGACCGGACCGTCTCTTAGGGATTTATAATTAAATTCATTATTAGTAATTATACTAGCAATACTTTTTACCATTTGACTTATATTGCTAAAAGAAGATATAAAAATAGGTGGTGGTTTTGAAGTTCTTTCCATTCGTATATCTGCTTCTTGGTCATCATCATCATCATTGACAGCTGGGGCTGAGTACTTGCTGTTGTTTGAAAAACTTGGTTCATTTTTTTTTTTAATTTCTTTTGGTTGCTGTCAAAAGTTGTTGCCAGTTCAAATCATCATCATCACTATCAGAAGACATATTATAGGCACCTGTGTATGCAGTACGCAATGTTTGTTGTTGTCACTTTAATATGCGTACTTGCAATATTGTTATTGTTTGTTAGTCCCTTTTGGGTTACTAATCTGTTTTTAACAAAGTACTAATCTCTTTGTTTTTATGTTTATTGTTTTTTTTAATATTTTTTCAAAAAATAATATGTTTTTATGAAGAAAAAAAAGTTCACACAGAACACGTCTGTACACGATCACAGCTTGAACGCGATACGAACAAATATTTATAATGAAATTTAATGAACTTTATTGAAAGATTCAGAATTTTATTTAAATATTCATAAGTTTTTGATATATGGGGGATTTCATGTCAAGTGCACCAACTTTTGAAACCGATGTCTTCCGATCGGGATGAAATTTGCACCAAGGTTAGTCCTATTGGATAGTAGTTTAGACACAATTTTTCAACAAGATCGGTCTAGATCTCTCTGAGTTAGAGGGAATCAAAATTTGACATTTTGGCCAAACAGGTGTTTTTTCTCATCCATGTAACTTATTACCTATTGTTCTTAGAAAATTTTCTCCCAAATAGTTTAGATAGCTATTTCTTCAATATTTCGGAAAAAAATACTAAAAAAAAAAAAAAAAAAAAATTACTTTTTTTTTTTTTTTTTTTGCTAAATTAAAGCATTTTTTGCCTTTTTTTTCAAAAAGGGCATTTTTTTTTCATAAGAAAGCTTAGGGTTTTTCCTTTAAGAGCTTTTTGGTCGCTTAGTGGGATGGGAGTGGGAAATCTATCAAAATAAATGTTTTGTAACTCAAGACAACGGTTTTTCAATTTTTCACAAATGCACTATTTTAAATTTTTTCCTATTTGTGTATAAAACCTTACAAATAAAACTTATACTGAGAAACTAGACAAACTAAACTTTCCGAAGGTATATAACATACCTAACTAAAATTTTATACCCTCGATACTGTAATACCCAGAATATGTTAACCGCAAGAAAAAAATCGCTTTTTTTCTATAGAAATGTTGAAAAATTTTATTATTTTTTATAAAAATAAAAAATCTTATTTTCGATCTTTATCAATTTAATGATTGAGTTTGAAATTGTTCAGGCTCAAGATCAAATGTTTTTACTTTAAATAAAGTAAAAGCATTAGCACATTTGTTTCAAAAATTGATCTATGTATATTCTGGATGACAGGTTATACAGCTGTTTCGGGAAGAGTCACCAACCCTCATCAGTAACCAAAAGCAGTAGATAGTTTGTTTGGTAAAAAGTTAAATTCATATATATTTGGAAGAGGCTTAAATAGTATAACTTTTGCTTGAATTCTCATTTGGTTGTTTTCAGCAAATATATATGAATTTAACTTTTTACCAAACAAACTATCTACTGCTTTTGGTTACTGATGAGGGTTGGTGACTCTTCCCGAAACAGCTGTATAACCTGTCATGCAGAATATACATAGATCAATTTTTGAAACAAATGTGCTAATGCTTTTACTTTATTTAAAGTAAAAACATTTGATCTTGAGCCTGAACAATTTCAAACTCAATCAATGTTGAAAAATTATTATTTTGTATTTATTTTTAATAATAATTAAATTAATGTATAATAATAATATTAAAAATAAAAAGATAAATAATTTATTAAAATTTAATCTTAATTGCATTAGATCCATTTATATCATAACTATTTTTATACTTAATTTATTGTAGCTGATGAAGTATTTAAGTCTTGTAAATTTTTAAATACCCAGTCTTTCATCCAGCTTTTTTGTCGCCTTTATTTACTGCGTTTTTTTTTTTTGTCAATCCTTTCTTGGCGTTACTAGGTTCAGCTGTTGATTTCGCTGCTGGTTTATTTGTTGTCTTTGGAAAGAAATCGCATTGAATAGAGGCAGAAAACTTTTTCAGCTAGAGTCTTCCGTCGACAAGCGGTATAAAAGCATGGTATTGAGCGGTGCCATCGATTGTTACCGCAGCATCGAATCTGCTCTTCAGTATTTTCAATGTTTCCTGATGATCCCCTTTGCTACTAAAAACTATTTTAGTTTCTTTACAATAACTCTTTGCCCAATGGAATAAAGCAGTCGCATCTAAGATGCGATCTTGATGAGAGCACTGGAGGCTATACTTCGCTGCATTTCTTTTAAGGTTTGCTCCAATACCATCACATGCTCCTTTACCATGAGCAGTAGGATGAAAATGCCACTCAGCTGGCATTCCAAAAAACTTTTTCATGGGCCATAAGATTTGCCAAGCTACTTTTGTTTTTAAAATGTTGACGAGCTCCGTCCGAAACGTAGTATACCTTCTTTACTGTAAATTTAGATTTTAGAAATTTTAGTATTCTCTTCTGCTACTCATAAACTGCAACGGTATCATGTTTTAAATCGTCGGATATGATTGCCATACTTTTGTGTTCCAGTTTTTCATCTTTCATGTAGTAAATAACTACTGTGAATATAGTTGCTTGGTCGTTATTGAAGTGGAATGCTTGTATGGCATCCTGAAGAACATATTTATAGTTTTCTGCGAAATCATATGAATTAACGAATTCACCAGACTTCAAATGTATCTTCAAATCCTTGAAGAATGACCATTGCTCTTTGACTAAAAAGTCATGGTTTCTCAAGTTTATCAATCCTGTGCACATTTCTTCCATAGAGTCATCCACATTTAAAATGATTGTTTTCAATGTGCATCTGTCAGTCTGAATCCTAGAATCAAATTTGACCTCCTCTATATATTATCGATCTAAAGAGTTGATTAAATTTTCTTTGATGAATGTGGTTTTCAGGCAATTGGTACATTCACCTAAGTGGCAAGAAGTTGTTGCATTAGGACACATAGTCAATTTAAGGCAATCGCGGTAATCGTGTAAATCTTCTGCCGAATCATCTGTTAAATACTTTAAGTTGATTTACTTCAACATCAGTTTAACATTTTCATGGTAAATGCAAACGCATACTGTGTGAGTTCCGCTGCTTTCTGCCAAAACGCAATGTTTTGGCCACATTTGGGTTAATTTCGTGAAGCCAATTCTAACATCCTCGTGTTCAGATTGAAATGTTGCAAATAACTCTTTCAGGTTACAGATAACCATTCTCTTCTGTTATGTTATGAAGGTATGTTACATACCCTCGGAAAGGTTAATTTGTCTAGTTTCTCAGTATAAGTTTTATTTGTAAGGTTTTTCACACAAATAGGAAAAAATTGAAAATAGTGCATTTGAGAAAAATTGAAAAACCGTTGTCTTGAGTTACAAAACATTTATTTTGATAGATATCTCACTCCAATCCCACGAAGCGACCAAAAAGCTCTTAAAGGAAAAATCCTAAGCTTTCTTATGAAAAAAAAATGCTCTTTTTGAAAAAAAGTCAAAAAATACTTTAATTTAGCAAAAAAAAAAAAAAAGTATAAAATTTTTTTTTAAAGTATTTTTTTCTGAAATATTGAAGAAATAGCTATCTTAACTATTTGGGAGAAAATTTTCTAAGAACAATAGGTAATAAGTTACAAGGATGAGAAAAAACACCTGTTTGGCCAAAATGTTTGAAAAGTTGGTGCACTTGACATGAAATCCCCCATATATATATATAGATTAAAAAAACATTGAAAGAAAAAATTTTATGAAAAAATATAATTTCCTAGAATTTCCACTGGAATTTCGAGTGTTTTCTTAAATGGTTACATGTGCTTTGTGCAAAATAAACATAAATTGACTTCAAAATGTCAACAGAACAGGAAACTAAAAAACCACAGAAAATAAAACGTGGCTAACTCAACTACGTCATCCGTGGTCCAGAACTTGTACATATGATTCTTACGTTTAAACGGACCGGACACCACGAACTTAGTTGCATTAGCTCTCAGAACATATTTTGGTCTATGCGAGGCTTATATCAACTTTGATATGATTATGAAAACCTTCTTAAAATCTTTTTTATGCTCAAATAAATTATGCAAAATAAAGTCACGAAGAAATCTAATATATTTTATGCTTTTAATGTAATTTGTATGCCTTGAAAACTGAGATCGAACTAAAAATGACGAAGTACTTTTTTTTACAATTTTAAAGGAAATCGTGGATATGTCCAGTTATTTTAATAACTTTTGCTTAGAATGACAAATAAATATACGATGCGAATATTTAAGAGACTTTTTTTTTGTAGTTTTAGAAAATTTTAGGACTCTTTCTTGAAAAATCACTTAATCTATTTTCCCTGAATGACGGCCAGTGCTAGATCGATTATATTTATTATGTATACAGTTATATGAAAAATAATAGGGACAATGATATGCAAGATCAAAATTTTTGAAGCGAAAGCAAGTAAAATGAAGATATTACCGGTAGTTAGTAGAATTAATTTTTTGCTTACACACTACAACAACAAAATTCCGTTGCATTTTTACCCACTTTTGGGTTTCAATACAAGTTATTTATTACATTACATATAATATGTACACTTGCTAGAAAAAGTATCCGTAATGAAACCTGTCATACTACATAAAAAATGAGTTGAATAATTTTTTTTTTTCTAAGAAATTATTAAGCTATTTATTATATTTCTTTATTAATTTACTTAAGTTTTAGACCTATAACAAATTTTATGCAGATAAAAACGTAAAAACGAAAAAAAATCATAAAAAAAAGTATTCGTACATTTGAAATATTTATACAAAAGAAAAACACTAAATTTACATTAAATATTTCTTAAGTTAGTAACTTGTAGGACATCTTGTGTGCTTTAGGACAACTATGAGCCGATTTGTCATCAAAAATATTGCACAGATTTTTCTCAAATTTTGTTTGTTTATGTTTTGCAAAAAATAAGTTAACTTACCAAATATGGTTAGGATCGGTTCATGTTTCGACCTAGTCCGCACATAAATATATCATTCGATATGAACTTTTTCATATCAAAATGCAACAAAATTAATAAGAATGTCACTCAAATTTGCTTTATGATTATTTTCTATATCTAATTAGTTGGACCTAAGAGATAGGGTCTCTGAACCCCTCAACTTATTTGTAAGACGTATTTAATTTTCGTAGTTATCTGCATAAAAACATATAAACGTGTTAGTTCAACATTCTCTATATAATGCATAACATTTTGTAGAACGTATTTAACTTTCGTAGTTATCTTCACAAAAATTCTGTTAATTTAACAGTCTCTGTTAAGTATTTAACATTTTTGAAAAACGTAGTTATCTTTCGTCGCTAACTTCACACCCTTTTTTCAAGTTTGAGAAAAAATGGATTGCAGAGTTGCGTGTTTCAAATGGATTGACAAACCTAATGGTGAATCTTCGCTGTCATATTCAATGGTTAAAAGTGGTATTGCGAATTTAAACGTGGTCGTACGAGCACATATGATGCAGATCGTCCTGGTCGTCCAAATGAGGCAGTTATCGAAGAAAACGTAAGAAAAGTGCATCAGTTTGTATTGGATGATCGAAAGATTAAAGTGAGTGAGATTGTTGGCATCATAAAGATATCAACAGAGCGATTTCGGCATATATTAAATGATGATTTAAATGTGACAAAGATTTTAGCTCGATCGGTGCTGCAATTTTTACCAGCTAAACAAAAACTGGACGTGTTCATGATTCAAAGTATGCTTTGGAGATGTTTGAAATAAATTCAACTGAATTTTTACGTCGATCTTTAACAATGGATGAGACGTGGATTCATTATTATACACCGGAGTCCATCAGACAGTCTGCGGAGTGGTTACAAGCGTGCGAAAGCCGACCAAAGCGGCCAGACTCAACAATCGGCTGGAAAGGTAATGGTCAGTGTTTTTTGGGATGATTACTGGGATAGATGAAAAACAATAACTACCAAGTACCATATTGAGTTATTGGACAGATTGGATGAAGAAATTAAGAAAAACGACCCCAATTAAATAAGAAAAAATCTTGTACCATCATGACAATGCACAGGTGCATTCATCTGCTTTACATCAAGACATGTCAATCCGCTTCATTTGGACTCTTTTAGGACAAATTATGCTAATTCTTATCCTTTGTCGTGATTATAATGTGTTACATAATTTCGTTGATTTTAATTGTAATGGACTGAACGTAAAGTGCGATATAATTGAATACAAAACAAATAAATGTTTAATATTAGTGCACAAAATCACATTTCCATAAAAAGTCGAAACATCCGAAAATGTTTCGGAAGTAACTGACAGCTAACGACTGAGATAATTTTCACAACTGCAAAACCAATGTTAATATTTTTCGACTCATGTATATAAACCCAAATTTGCAAAATAATCATTAGTTTTCGAAATAAAAGGGTAGTCCACGTTACCCGCATATTGTACAATACTCTTATTTACTCTACTTTGAATTGTTAGCTGGTCTTCCGACGAGTTTAAATTAATTTTTGTTTCATCAGACAAAAGAATATTTCATCATTTTACTTTCGACAAATTAACATGCTTTTCAGCATATTTAGATCTTTGTTGCTCGTTCTTGTAAGACATCATAGCAAATTTTCTAGTGCTGCCAAATTTTTGATTTATCAATATCAATAATAATTATCATTTTTAATCTGGAGCCAAATCACCGCATTCAT
Source organism: Cordilura impudica (assembly GCA_963682025.1). Lineage (NCBI taxonomy): Eukaryota > Metazoa > Arthropoda > Insecta > Diptera > Scathophagidae > Cordilura > Cordilura impudica. The sequence continues at coordinate 154,439,181 of OY821520.1, forward strand.
TATCGAAATTTTTCAATTGAAATAATTTTTTTTTTTTTTTCAAAATAAAATGCTGAGAATAATTTTTTTCACAGTTGAAGAATTATGGCCTCTGATTAAGAAGCAAAGCGAATGGTGGTCGAGCGTTTGTAAGTCTTCTTCAAATAATAAACCAAAATATGGTATTTCCATTGATTTTACTCGATATCGAATGCGGTGATTTGACCCCTGTTAGAATAAAGTAAACGGGTTTATTTTTTCACAGCGGACAATACTTATTTTTATTGCAGGGGTAAACTTTTGGTTTTCTGTCCAGTGTTTTATTCTTGGATACTTATTTAAGTACATTTTCTACCATTGTTTTTGAAACTCAAAGTAACTCCAACTATATTCTGTAAGAGTTTGTTTTGTCATAAAAATCTTTAATAGTTTTTCGATTTGCTGGGTCACAGTAGCTGAAAAAATCAATGCCATTGAATTTAAACTAATAAAAATTTTTTCATCTTTTCACTTACAAAGGAACAAGTTTTAAATACTTTGTTTATATTATATTTTTCTGTCGAAATGACATGACAGTCATGACATGAGTTCTTATGAGATATGTATGTTCAAGTATTGACTTTTTTTGTAATAGAATTTGTTTCTGTAGTGCACTAGTAAAAAAACAAGTAAGAAAAATATGGTCTAGACCGACTATACGACAACCTATACCCATGCATTAAGCGAAAGGGTCCTAGATCCAACTAATTGGATGTAGAAAATAAGCTTAAACCAAGTTTGAGTGGCATTATTATTAATTTTTTAGCCTGCAGATACGAAAAAGTTCATATTGGATGTTATATTTATATGGCAATTAAGTCTAAAAATTGACCGATCCTGACCATATTTGGTAGTCATTTTTTTTTTTTTTTTTTTTTTTTTTTGCAAAAACATATATAAACAAAACTCGAGAAAAATATATGTAAAATTTGTGTTTTTTAATAGATGTAAGTGAAGATCGGAAAGCAGTTTTATATGGGGGCCATGACTATGAATTGTCCTATAGGCTTTATTTTTGGACTTCTGATTTTTTTTTTTTATTTATTTAAAAAACTATCATCATTACAATTAAAATAATTTATACATATGTATATTTAATATCTACAGTTTTTCAGATTTTACTGAAAGTATTGCAACAAATAATTTACTTTTTTTTTAATAAGTGAAAAAACATTTGGAAATATTTACATGTAGGAAAAAAGATAGGGAAAAAACCTTTAAGTTTTCTAAGAAATTCTTTCTTTAACCCCTTCTTGCATCTTCTATTCAGAAGTTACAGAAAAAGTTAATTTTACAAATTTCTTATTAAATCAAAACTTGAAGACCTGTTTATGTCTTCGAATCTTGTTGTTATTTTACTAATGACAGTTTTAAACAGATCTTGCTTAGAATTTCTGTGTAGCAGTGCAGTTGAGTATCTTCTAGGCAGGTTGTATATAATCTTCAAGTTTTTATTTTGGATAATTTGAAGCTTTTTAAGATAAGTGTTGGCACATCTCGTTGACCATACCTGGCAGTCATATGTCATTATTGGTCGTATACACATATTATATAATAACAGCTTAGTTTTGCAATTTAGTTTAGATTTTCGGTTAAGCAGAGGGAAAAGCGCTCTTCCGCACTTTAGTGCCTTATCACCCGCTTGTGTGATATGATTTTTGAATGTTAGTTTTTTTATCGAAAACAACTCCCAAATATTTGACTGAACCAAGTATTGGAATTTCAGTCCCTTGCATACAAAGTGTTATTTGTGGAATTCTTTTTGGTGACTTGTTAAAAGGGAAAATAATTGCTTGTGTTTTCCCATGATTTATCTTTATTTTCCATTTGTTGAAGTATTTTTCAGCATGGCTTAAAGCTTTTTTCATGTTCTTCACTATTGCATTTGAAAGTTTTCCACTCGTTATTAATGCGGTGTCATCTACATAGAAGGCCGCTGTTTGGTTTCTTAGGGCTTTAAAGTCTGAAGTATATATTTATTAAATTTACAATTCTCTTCACCTGATGTATCGTTGAATGTTCTCTTCTAAAACCAAACTGCTCATTACTCAAAATATTGCTTTGTTCTGTAAATCCATTTAGTCGCGTTAGTATGATTTTTTCAAAAATTTTGTCTAAACCATTCAACATACTTATGGGACGATAGCTTTTGGGTGATTTTTTATCTTTTCCTGGTTTAAGTATTGGTATTACCTTGGCAATTTTGAATTGCTTCGGGAAATAACAGTTTTTTAAGCACCAATTGAAAATTTTTGTAACAAAATTGAAAAATACATTTGACATCCATTTTAAAACTATTGGTTTTATTCCATCTATACTATACCAGGTGCTTCTGAATTTTTTTTGCTTAAAAATGAAAAATTTTACTTCGTCCACGGTTGTCAACATATCAGTTACATTGGTAGGCACAGATTGTAAGTCTAACCATTGAATGTGTTTCGATACCATACGTTCAACTGTCGATTGTTGATTATAAGTTATTTGGTGTGAATTTTCCGCTATAATATTTGCCTTTCTTTCATTATTGAATACATCAGCGCCATCTATTGTCAAATTTTCTACAGTTGCTTTATTCCCTCTTATTGCTCTGTTCAGCTGCCAGAACTTTTTGTTGCCAGGTGGCAATTTTTTAATAAAATTATTCCAGTTGTCATTTCTGTCATTTGATACGTGAAAGTTGATTAAAATATTCAGCTGTTTAACAACAGATGATAAGTAATGTCTCTCCGAAATGTTGGTTGCTCTTTATAATTTACGTACAAACCTTTTTCTTTGGTCAATTAAGTATAAAGTTAATTGAAAAATTTTTTTCTGCCAAATTTGTTTCTCCTTAACTGGAATTCTTTTGGAAGCCTCTTGGATTATGTGAGTAATTTTATTTATAATTTGTTCAATGTTTGACTCGGTTATAATTGTAGATAATAAATTATTTCTTCGAATCTCTTGGTTGATTTCATTCCAATTTGCCATCTGATACAGTGGAATAAGTATTTTTCTTTCAATAATGGAACCATAAATTTGACAAGTAACTGGAACGTGATCAGAGTTTAACATACCTGGATGAGTTTCTATTGCCGAAATATTTAAGTTCGAGTTTGTAAGAAGAAGGTCAATAACTGATGCTTGTGTGGGTGTTGAACGCTGCCCAAATCGAGTAGAGGTGTTGGACGAGTGGATGTAATAATTGGAATTCATTTGATGGTTATATAGTTTTCTACCAGCAGTGTTGTTTCCTTGGCAGTTTCAACTAGTATGGTGAGCGTTAAAATCGCCGAAAACAAAAATTCAGACGTTGTTGTGGTGATTTTGTTTAAATCTTCAATGAAGCTGTTGGTGTATCGTGGGCAGTATGCAGCTGTAAAATTGGCCGGTTATTAATATTTATTACAATGGAAACATTTTCAATAATTGTTGTTGACATTATTGATATATATTGGTGTGGAATTATATTTTTAATCGCTATTAATACACCTCGTCCATGGGTTAATCGATCTTGACGGTAGATTTTATAATTAAGCAATTTGAATTTGTGTTTTTGTTTTAAAAAAGTTTCATTAATAAAAACTACATTTTTTCATTTAAAAAGTGTTCCAATTGATATATAGCTGTTGGATTAGTTATGCCTTGGGCATTCCAAAGCATAACATTGATTCTATACATTGTTGTTTCTTTATATGTATGACATGTTTAAGCATATTTCCAAGTACTCGCAGCTTGTCATATTTGTTTTTACATTTTTCTAGAGCATCGACTGCATCAAAGAAAATTTCTAATAGCTTTTCATTAGAGAGATCATCGTTATCATGATCTATTATTTGAGCTGCTTTAGCTTTTGCTGCGTAGGAAACTTTATTGAGAGCATTATGTGCTCTACTACTTGATGGAATTTCATCGGTGCGAGGAAAAATACGCACCTTATTAGTTGATGATATATCACGGTTATTTGGGATATCGTCATCCCAGATGAAAGGATCAGGTTCCGAATGTTGTGGCATTTTACGAATGTGTTGTTTTCTGGAAACTCTTTGTCGTATTTCTAGGTAATCGCGGTGCGATGGACAGTTTATGTCATCTGCTCGATGATTAACATTTTTCAAGTTATTCTTAATACAATTAAAACATTTATATATCACAGGGCCGTCACTTGCAACTTTATTTAACTGGCAACACGAATAGTCATGTGGACCTCCACAACCTAGACATACATTTTTTCTAAAACAATTTGATGAGCCATGACCATATAACGCACATTTTGAACACTGTGTCGGTCCTCTTGCACGACGCCGGGGATTTCTCCAGTGAACCACTATACCATAAAAGTATTTTATCTTAAATACTTCTCTTTTAGAAATCTGACTTCTGTTAAATTCTAGCATATACAAAGCATCGTCAGATGTGGTTCGTGTGGTTTTACTTTCATTTATGTTTGTTGGTTCTATATTGTATGTATTTTTGAATTCCTCAAGAATCGTTTTTAGTTCGAATTGTGGTAGACCAAAAAGCATAAGTTTAAATTTCTTGTTCTCTTTAACTGGATGCGTAAAGAATTTAATTTCTTCGTGTTTAAGTTTTTTTAAAGCTTCATTGAAGTCAATCAAAGTGTTTGGCATCACTTTTGTACCTATCGACATTCTCTTATACTTGGAGTTCGAGCCCAATATCTTTATGATATCAGTGAACTTATGACCACTATCAACAATAATTGGAGGAATATTGTTTGCATCTCCACTTACTTCACCTTCTTCTTCGCTGGTGTCGTCATCCATGTCAGATAGCACTTGGAATCTGTTATTTTCTAGAGGTTTGGAAACTTTAAATCTATTGTTGTTACCCCAGAATTTTTTGCGTTTTTGTGTGGGGACCATTCTCAATTATTGCAAATAATTGAAATTAAAAAATTAATTGTTTGTTTACAAAAATTTAACACGTGAGAAAAGTTGAATTTTTAATAACACGACCGTATGTTGAGAGTGTCAACAAACAACTGTGGACTTCTGATTAATGGGTGTAATAAACACACACAACTAAATTTGGCCGAAATCTATATGATAATTTGGATCTTATGGCAATTTATGTCGATCTCATAGGGGTCATTTGTATGGAGACTAGGTCTGAACATGCACCGATTTCCACCAATTGAAATCGAATCAATTCCATCAAAATATATTCAGTTTGATTACAAGGTTTACATGGGCACATGGACGGAGGGACGTACATCGCTAAATCGAACCAGAAAGTGATTCTGAGTCGATAGATATAACTAAAGATATTTTTGTTACAAACATCAGCACAATCTGACCACATAGCGGTTTTGGGTATCTATAATATTAATAGGCTAGGCGATTTCTTGTGACCGGTGTTTTGTTCTACCGTTTTATCCCGATTTTGACCAAACGTATATTATTGGAAAGGTATTTATTTTAAGCCGTTTTGCAGATTTACAGATTTTTAATTTTTTTCCTTTATTTTGAGTAAATTGCATTTAAAGTTGCTACTAATACATACATAAAACAAGTAAGAAAATTATAGTCGGTCTAGACCGACTATAGGATACCCTATACCATGCGTTTAGAGACCCTACCCCATAGGCCCAACTAACTGGACATACAAAATAAGCATAAACCAAATTTGAGTGGGATTTTTATAAATTTTTTTTGTCTGCAGGTACAAAAAAGTTCATATCGGATGCTATATCTATATGGGGACTAGGCCCAAAAATGGACCGATCCTGACCATGTTTGGTAAGGTCTCTTGTATTTTGCAAAAATATATACAAACAAAATTTGAGAAGAATCAGTGCAATATTTTTGTTTTTTTGATAGATTTAAGTGAAGATCGGGAAGCAGCTCTCTATGGGGCCTATGACGAAGAGTTGTCCCATAGCGATCATTTTTGGACCACTGATTAATGGATGTAATAAGCACATACAAACCCAATTTGACTAAGATTTATATGATAATTTGGATCTTATGGCAATTTAAGTCGATTTCATAGGGGTCATTTGTATGGGGGCTAGGTCTGAACATGGACCGATTCTCACCAATTTCAATAGTGTTCATCCGATGGCCGGTAAAAGCTTATATACCAAATTTCATCAAAATATATTCATATTTGCGACCTGCAGTTTGATTACAAGCTTTACATGGACACACAGACGGACGGACGGACGGACATCGTTAAATCGAATCAGATAGTGATTCTGATTCGATCGGTATAATTAAAGATGGGTCTAGGTCAAATATTTTTGGTAATTACAAACAGCAGCACAAAGTCATTATACCCGAACCACATAGCGGTATAGGGTATAATTATACATATGCTATGTGTGTTTTATTAAATTTGTTAATGTGTTTGTTAATGAGTTTGTTATCTTCATTCACAATAATAATAAACCATAAAAGTGTTGGTTTGTGAATTTTCTAAGTTGAAAAATAAAGCTGCCAAGAAATTGCACTCGAATTTCGAGCGCTGGAATCTGCTAGTAAAAATTATTAAGTCTGTCATTTTACATTTTCGTATCAGTTTTTGATCTTTCTTTTCACTATTCCTATTAATTTTCAAACAGCTGCAGTGAAGTATATAAAAACCGATATTGAAAAGCTCTGGTCTTTTAAATCATATATTGTTTAAGTAACTAAAAAATTGAAAAAAAAAATAAATTTTTAAAACAATTTTTATAACATTATAAAGTTTCTGAAAAAAATTTAAATATGTAGTTCACAATGGAAATAATATAATTAAATTAAAAAAAAAATACTTACAAATAATCTTCATTAAAGAATTTAACCACACAGTAGGGTATATGTTTTAAATCTTTAACCAATCCATCTGGATGACGATGTGACCCAGTAACCTCACCGGGCCACCAATTGTAGCGCAATTTAACCCATACAATATCACCGTCTTTGTAGACCTTATCGACTGACATTTTTTGATTTGGTCTGCTCGTACGTATAATTGAATATATTTAATTTCCAATTAAAATACTTTTATTTTGATTGTTTTGTTTTGATCAAATGTCATTAAGCGCGTCTCAGCCATGGTAATGTTCAATGAATTATATTTTAGTTACTCTGTAAAATTATAAATTGTTTATTTAAAAAAAAATTATATTATTTGTTTCATATTTAACAAAATAAATAAATTACAGCATCTTTTAATATGTATACTTTAATTTTATATATAAAAGATTACCTTGTTCTTAACAAAAGTGAAATTACTCATTCCAGTTAAATACATCTCCAATATATCTCCAAAATTTTCTCCGAAAATTTCGTTCAAATATCTTTATGAGAGTATTCATTGCGCAAAAAGCAACGACATCTTAAGCATTGGAAGCATCCTCTTTCGGTACGATTGTATTAATGTTAGTGCAAAACAACAGATAGTGTTAAATTCGCCTACGCCGAATCTTTTATACCCTCCACCTAGGCTTTATCATTGCTTTTATTTGTATTTATTCAAACTTGATATAATGTTGCTCGATTTCCGCCATTTTAAATAGCAACCAGCTCAAAATAATTACGAACAAGATTATCGAAATCTTATTCAGTTAAATCTCATTCAAATTATTAAAAGGATCAATAACATATATGCTTTATTTGGCCGCAAATCATGAAAATTGTTAACGAAAATTTAATTAGTCTATTTAATTTTATTTAAGTAATTAAAAATCAATTTATTCAATATCAGAGTCGAAAGCCTACGTTGCTCGCACTCTTCCTTATATTATAATGTCTATACATTTATTGTAATACATTATTTTTAATAAATAAATAAATAAATAAAAGGGCATATTATACTAATTTCAAATTAATTTTTATTTTCATGTCTGGTACTTACCGACTTTGTATAATAATGTCTAATTTAATTTACACTTGCCTCAATAATTCATTACTTTGAATATTATAATGAATTGCAGAAAAAAGAAACTGTTTAAATTTAATTTCTATAGAAAGGACATCGCCTCTAAGGAATTCATTCCATACTTAAATTTATCGTTTTGAGTGAAAATTTAACAAATGAATTAATTTTTCTAATTATTCATTTAAAGAAGGAAAACTTTTTTCTATAATTTGTCAAATACTTATAAATTTATTCATCAAGGTTATCATTATATGTTTCAAATACAAGGGCGGTGCCACAGCAACCCTACCTGACGTGTAGATATCAACAGTAGTCTGAAAAAAAAACTACTTTGGTGAAAAGTGGCAGCCTTATAAAACATATGTTTTAAATTTCAAGGCACCAAGTTGTTTAGTAATTTTTTGGAGCTATCAAAAGTAAACTTTCTCAGTGAATTTGTAAATATGGAAACAATTGGTCACCGTAATGCAATTCAATTCATTTGAAAGGTCCCAGTCCAACCAATATTAAAACTGAGATGGATTCTAATCTGGGGGAGTCTGCTCATTCGTTTACGACTATAAAATATTGGGTAGTAGAGTTTAAGCGAGGCCGTACAAGCTGCTAAAACGAACACCGTAGTAGTCGACCAATTGAGGTGGACACGCCAGAAATTATTAAAAAATCCACAAATTGGTATTGGATGATCGTCGGCTGAAGGTGAGTGAGCTAGCTGAAATGATAGGCATTTCAAAAAGTGCTATATGTCGCATATCGACCAAAAATTGTTGAGATAAAGCTGTTCGCAAGATGGGTGGGGTTAATTCGTAACCACGGATGATACATGAATCCACCACTTTATACCTAAGACAAAGGAACAGTCAAAACAGAGTACTGAAATGGAAGAATCGTGTCCAAAGAAGGCGAAGACAATTTCATCTGCAGGCAAGGTTACGGCTTCTGGGTTATGGCGTGGGATAATTTTTATTGATTATCTTCAAAAAGGAAAAAGAATCAATTATGGTAACTTATTGCAGCTTTTAAGTGATGAAATTAAGGAAAATAAAGGCCGCAATTGGCGAAAAGGAAAGAGTTGTTTCATCATGATGATGCATCAGTTCACACATCCGGTATTGCGATGGCCAAAATCCACCTTATCCCCAGATTTAGCTCCCTCGGATTATTTTCCATTTCCAAACTTGAAAAATTGTTCGGTGGTAAAAGATTTGCCAACAATACAGAAGTTGAGTCTGCGGTTGATGGGTATTTTAAGGAGCTAGACAGTTATTCCTATGAACAGGGTATCGTCGACATTGAATATCGCTAAGAATATTGTATCTAGCTAAAAGGAGATTTTTTCTTTTTAATTATTGACCAACACTCAGGGGATGCCCCCTTGAGATGCAGTGTATTGTGTTGATCTCAGGAAAATAGGTTATGGGAAGGAGGAAAAGGGAATAGTGTTTGTGGATATTTGACTTAAATATTATTAGATTATAACTGTCAGGAAAGATCTGTGCAGGGAGTTTATTCCACATACGGCTAGTTCGACTGATAAACGAATTGAAAAATAAAGAAAATTTTTCCCAAATTTGTTGTATTTTCTTTGGCTGGTCGGGTTGTTCTGGAACCGCCCTCGTGCTTTTCTCTGTAAGAAAATCATTCAGTGAACAATAAATAAATTGAAACAGAATGGTAACCTATGCCATGCGTTTACAGAATTGGTCTTAGGTCCATCTAATTGGGTATAGAAAATTAGCATAAATCACATCTGTTTGGAATTTTTATTAATTTTTTTGCCGGCAGATCTGAAATAGTTCATATTGGATGCCATATTTATATGGGGACTAGGTCGAAAAATGGACAGATCCTGATCATATTTGGTAGTAATTTATTTTTTGCAAAAACATACGCAAAACAAATTTGAGAAAATTTTTTGGAATGTATTTTTTTTATAGATTTAAGTAAAGATCGGGAAGCAGCTTTATATTGGGGCTATGACTAAGAATGGTTCTATAGGGTTTATTTTTGGACTACTCATTAATGGATATAAGAAACACACACAAATCAAATATTTTTGGTAGTAACAAACATCAGCACAAAGTCATTATACCCTGACCACATAGTGGTATATTGTATAACAAGCAAGATGGTTATAGTCGGTCCAGGCTGACTAAACCATGGCATATACCATGTGTTTAGAAAAAGGTTCATAGATCCAACCATTTTGTATAAAAACTAATGATGCAACAAATTAAAGTGAGATTGTCTGTAAAGTTTAAAGAGTAAAGTTTATATCATATATAAATAAATCCGGGGAATTAGACCAAACAATTTCCGATCAATAAAATATTTTATGAGGTTACTTAGGTATTCCAAACACATACGTTTGAGTAAAATTTATGCTTTTTGTTTGCCCTTAGATAAGTTAATATCGGGAAGCTGTTTTATATGGGGGCTATGAGTCGAATTAATACAACAGTTTTTATACCCTATACCAGTATGTGGTCAGGGTATAATGAGATTGTGCTGATGTTTGTAACTAACAAAAATATTGGAGCTAGAATCACTTTTTGAGTCGATTTACGGATGTCCGTCCGTCCGTCTGTGTGTCAATGAAAACCTCGTAATCAAACTACAGGTCGCAAATATGAATATATTTTGATGAAATCTGTTATACTAATAAGCTTCTATTGCCCAAAGGACGAACGCTATTGAAATTGGTAAAAATCGGTGCATGTTCAGACCTAGTCCCCACACAAAGGACCCCTATGAGATCGATTTAAATTGCCATAAGATCCAAATTATTACATAGATCTCGGTCAAATTGGTTTTGCTCTTTTTCATAGGCCTCATATAAAGCTGCTTACCGATCTTCACTTAAACCTATCAAAAACAAAAATATTGCAAAGATTTTTCTGAAATTCGGTTTGTATATATTTTTGCAAAATATAAGTGACTTTATGGTCAGGATCGGTCCATTTTTCGACATAATCCCAGATCAGATCTCTAAATAGATGTTTGGACATAATAAATATCCATAAATCTAGTTTTATCAAGATATTTGTAATAATATAAATAGATCTTATATAATTTAAGTTAATCACATAGGAGACATTTGTTTGTGGCTCTGAGAAATAACGAACATAAGACCCTTTCATGGAATTGATATTGTAAAAAAAGTTAAGTTTGCGAAGTCAATTTTATAATACCTGGAGTCAATACAAGTAAAAATTAACGTTAAAACTAAAAATATCTTATAGCATCGTAGCCACATTGAGCCTAATCTCACAATTATTACTTTAATCTATCTGAACACAATTTGATATTGGGTTTGCGAGACTATAAGTTATTCAGAATGAGGAAAAGTTCTTAGCTTAGGGATGATACTTTAAGAATAGAAAAAGCTTTTCAAGTACAATCTCGAAAACATTTGAGAGGATCAGCAAGATCCTAGTGGCATGAACTTATGTTACATGAAATGATTCATAACATTCCATAAAAATTTGAAATCAATGAAATATTCTCAATCACAGTCGACACTTGCTGTATTATTTAATTGAAAGAAAAGTGAGAGTTTATTTGAAATAAATTGAAGGCAATTCAATATTTTCCAGCAACTAATAAAAAGTGTCAAGTGTCTATTTAAGAAAGTACTATTCTGCTAATATATGTAAATAATGACATATACATATATATACGTATGTATGTACGTACTGTGAGCGTCAAAATATAATTAACACCAATTTTTCATCTTAAAATTATCTTCCCTGTAAGCAAATCGGTAGTCGACTACGAAAAACACACTTTTAGCTAACTTTTATGAACTAACTATAAGCTAACTACAATGTAATGCAGAACTTACCCAAAATAGCAGGTTGCATATTCTGTGCAGTTATATTTGTTGACATTTGTTTAGATATTTGCACGTGTTTTTGACATTTTCTTATCTGTTTTTTTTACATATTTTTCATTGCCAAAATCAGCACTCGTGCGTGCAGTTAAGTGAGGTTAGTGTAAAATGTTGTAAATTCTTTTAAATTTTAATTATATAAACTAAATTAATTTAATTATTTAAACTAAAATAATAATAATAAACTATGAAATATAGATGTCACTTCCAAATGTCAATCGTTTCATCACGCTAGATTTCCAAGCAGTTTCTCAATGTATGTTTTAACTAAAAACGTACATAACTTGGTCTAATAAATAATGATTTTACAGATAAGAAGAAAGCAAGTCATTATCAAAGAGTTCCAACCACAACTAACTTTTCGAAGAAAGATTTAAAGAGGTAAACAGTTAGATATTCATATTATATAACATGAGCAAAGCTTAAATTAATTAATATACATATATATAATTTTCAGATACTATACAAAAGTTTCAAGGTAACTTAATATTTGTAACATATTTTCCTTTCACACTAAGGAGGGCATCCTGATTTATTACCTCCAGGGAATCGATGAGGCGAAAAGGACATTAGATATGCTATGAGAATTATAAAATAACGCCATATCCATTCGGAATGCATTAGAAACAGAAAAATTAAATTTTTAGTATCCTCCACCTGGGTTTTACGTTTATATTAATATCTGGACTTATTTTACTATTTATAACAAATGTGCACAAAATATTTGAAAAATTAAACAATTTGATAAACTTAATACTAAACCTTGTTGTATTTTTACATTTATATTTCTTTTGGGGGTTTTGCTTGTGACTAAAGTAAGCTAACTAATATTTGACTTTAATTAAGTCAACTTATAGCCAACTATAATATATAAAATATAATTAGTTTGTAGCTAACTATAAATTAGTTAACTTTAAGTTAGTTGAAATGTAATGCAGAGTTGGACAATTGACTACCGCCTAGGACATCGCAATGTTAAAATAGTCAGTTTGCTTCATTGAAAGTAATGCAAGTATCAACCACCACTAGTTGCGTAATAGTTAGATATAAGTGCATTAAAAGTTAGTTGAGTTGCCGGCAGGGTTATTACAAAGTAATTATTGACACGATAAAAAGTATTATTACAGAGTTTACTTGATAGTATACCATTTATAAAATATGAAATCAAATCAAGTGCCAACATTGCACAAATCTATCGAAAGTGAAAATGCATGAGATTTTGCGCGTCAAAAAAAGTAAACAGGGGAAGAACCTAAACTTTTTGTGACAAATTTGTACTGATCACGTGTTTTACTTTACTAAAAATCATTTTAAGTTGATTTATAATAATTAATAATAACTAAAAATATGTAAAAGAAATTAATCGTGTGATACTCCGAAAATTATATTAGATTTAAAAGAAAAAAGTAAATCACCGCACAATAATAAAAAAAATAGTTGATAAATAAGCCAAACATCATCAGCCGAGATTTGGACGCCCAAAGCAGCTTAGTAGTACTGAAGTTAGAGCTGTAAGAAGAGAAGTAAAGAGTAGTTAAATTATCAGAAAAAATAACGCAGACGTCAGGTAGACCATTAAGTGCGAGTACAGAGAGGAGATCGCTTATATCCAAGGCGAATTAGAGCAAGCGTATGGATTTTGTTAAAAAGTACAAAAATGAGGTTCTATCTTTTTGGGAAAACATGTTATGTAGAGATGAGAGCAAATTCAAAATTTTCGGAGCCTAAAGGCCCCCAAAAATATGGCGTGCTAAAAGTGAAGCCTTTAAAGAAAAGTGTGTTACCAACACTGTCAAACACGGTGGAGGGAGGCTCAGTTATGGTTTGGGGCTAAGCGGAGACAACAGATGTTGGTAATCATGTCTTTATTGACTCCACTATGAACAAAATGGTTTACTTAGGCTTGGCTGAAAACCGAATCTTCCAACAGGACAACGACCCAAAGAATACGTCTAAAATTATGAAAGAGTGGCTACTGTACCAGACTCCTAAGGCACTTGATCAAAAAAACTTGACAAGTCTATGCCTGGAGACTAAGTGCAGATAAAACATGTGATAAACAAATTGAAGTTTACTTTTTGTATTAAAGTTCTGTTGCCTTTTGGTTGCTGCTTTGTTATTTTGACGCGCAAAAGTTGGCAATTTTTTAAATAATGTTTTTATTGAGTTCAGCTATTCTTAAATAATTCTTGAATTCCCTATATTAATTTTTGATTTGGTGTTAATTACTTTAATTACTTTGCTTTTAATCTGAGTAACTAAAGTGTATTTATTTTGACGCTCACAGTATTTTTTTTTATTAAAATGAATTGGTAGGTAACCTAGTAAACAAAAGTGGCGAATCGTTAAAATTTTTTAGGCCGAGACTACATATAAAAAAAAAACGACATAAAAAATAAGTCCAATCACTTTTGAGCTCAATTATCTTCTAAGGTATTCGATCTATTCAACCAAAAGGTTTAACCTCAGTAGACTATTATCTCAAATTTAAACTGTAAATATTTGCATTACTTTCGTATTTTGGATTGGAGCGGAACGGAAAAAACAAAATAAAACATGTTGATAATGAATGAAAAACATATTTCAATGCAAACCTTTGGTACCTAATAGGAAAAGATAACATAGCACGTAATCAGAAACCATTTCTTATAATTGGTACCACAACTGACGAAATTACTCAAAATGAATTTTAACATAAACTTTATGATTGACTTTTGTTTATTTACTGATCATCGAACATCTATTTTTTGAGTACATTTGGTCTTTAGAGCGTTATGATCATTGAAATTTTCTTTCATATTTATATATTTATTTTTTAACAAAATGAATAATAAACACAATTATCACAAACAAAAATTCAGAAAATACAGTTAAAATTAACAAATAATATAACTTAAAACAAGCACAAGTATAGGTAAATCAATAAAAAAATTTTAAGATATGTTTTTTATACGCTTTCAGGTTAACCGTAGAAAATAATAATTTAATCACTTTTACCGAGCTGTAGCTAATCGGGAATGTAATTAAACATAAAAAATTTCAAGTGGAAATATAGGTTGTCGGTTGATTTTGATATCAATAATATAGAATAAGTTGGTGAAATTAAAACGACAAAATAAATATGAAAGAATAAAAAAGATTGGTCTTAAAAAATCTATAAAAACATTTCCAAGCTCTAGTTTTTTTTTTTTTTTTTTTTTTTGCAAAATTCGTAAGCCATTGACAATATTTATAAAATATAATTTTCAAGCTTAAGCAACTACTACTACTACTAATAGAGTAACCAAGTCTTACATATTCTTTTTAAATTGATTTATAAAAAATAGCACTTTTAATTTTTATTTTTTTATGTATATATCTAAATTTCAATAATAACAAAAAAAATTTAATTCCATTTTCTTTCAAGTAAAAAAAAAAAAAAAAAACAAAATTAACGCTATACACTCCGCTTCACTTGAATAGCACACTTGGTAAGATATATTTCATTTCACGATAGCTTTTAAACAAATGAAAGTAAAGAATAATTCTTGGCTTGAAATTATAGTTAAAGTATTTAGTTTGTATTAGCAATAAACAATACCAAAATTTATTGAGTTTTTTAAGTTACAGGACTTAAAAAGTGTATAACCCTAAAAATAGCGCGTACATTTTGTTTCATTTGAATAGCACACTTTGTTTTAAACTATATTAAATATTATTTGGTTAATTTTAAACAACTTGTTTTGGGTTAATTATATAAATTATTAATTTATGAATCTAATTTAATAATGGGTGGAACCTCCTTTGTTTAGAATAACTTCATAAATCCTATTTGGTAAGGAATCACAAAGCTTTCTAATATAGTCAAGGGAAATTAAAGCCCATGCTTCCCTGACTCATAAACTTTTCTGGCCAACCACCCCCAAACATTTTTGATAATGTTAAGGTCTGGCGAGTATGGAGGCCAGTTTAAGAGATTGACATTTTTTGACTCGATCCATGATTTGACAACACGGGCTGTATGAATTGGGGCATTGTCCTATTGGAAAGTCAATGACAAAATCCCAAAAAGACTTTCTAGTGGGAGATAACCCTTTTCCAAAACTCCTTTGTACGATTGCGCATTCATCTTGTGCAACTCCAGCTTTTGCTCTTATTTTGAAAACAGAGCCAAGCAAATTGGAATTTGAGCTGTTCTGAATAAAGTTATGTACGAATTTTCTACTTCTTCCAATTTTTTTTTGCTATTTCAGACACAGAGAGGTCAAATTCCTGATAAGTTTTTATTTTAATTTGTTCCTCGTTCGTTAAGGCTGTACCACGACCCATTATTATTGAATATTATTAAAATAATTTTAAATATTCAAAATAATGGTTTACTTTATCTTGCCTATGATCTGCACGACGTAAATCAAACTTAAACACAAATGTGCTATTCAAGTAAAACAGAAAATGCATTACAATTTGAAGCAAACGAAAATGAAATGAACAGAAAAATGTAACGGTAAATTCTCAGAGCTTCAATTTTGTCTCAGAGAATGTGGATAGAAAGACGAACAAAATAGTACAAAACAAGTACAGTTCAGTCACACAAAAAATTGGTGCGTGCTATTCAAGTGAAACAATGATATACAGTAGAAAGCAAAACTGTCCGGATGTTTTGCATTAGGGAAGTAAGGTAATGAAAATAATACAAATATAGGTATATTATCAAATATATGTATTTTTTTTATTTAATTGAACATTATTCTAAATTATAAAGCACAAAAACTTATATAAATTGCTTCAAAAAAATAAAAAAATTAAAAAAACAAAAAGTGAAACAATGATATATGTATGTTCGAAACTTTAACAACTATTTTATTGTTGCATTTTTGGCAACAAATGAACAAAAGTATTTAAAACAGTTATTTAAGTTCCGCTTAGTTCAAATTTTGTTTCTGTACATTTAGTATCAATTAGTTAGAAGTGTAGCCTCGTTCATCTTACGGACTACGCGACTAATTAAAAAGTACAAATAGTAGATGAAGCCAACATCAGACAGATAAGAAAATTGACCAATAAAAAATTGGCCATAAAAACCCTTTATTTCTTCCAAAGATGTTGTCAGTGAGCTTAATCTCAATATTATTTGAGCCACGAAAGGTAAATTACTACTGAACTGTGTTCCTATTGGCTAATAATTTCCAGCTGTCATACTGTTATGTGTATGCAAGAAACATACATATGTTAATGCAAGAAACATAACAGTGGGACAATTTGTTATTTTTCTCTTCAAATTATTTGTTAGCAAACAAATCTAACAATATTTGAAAAAATTTTTAAAGGCCATTGTTCTGTACTTTAGAATAAGGTTACTAAATGTGTTTATACTACGTTGTTATTTTATTCAATTTTCTATTTCGTCTATTGATATTTTCAGCAATTTCGGGATTTAGTAACCTTATTCTAAAGTTCATTCTACATCTAAAAAAAGTTTTCTAACTTCTTTATTTGCTTCTAACAAATGTTTTTGCAAGTATCCGCTTGTAAATTACAATTTTTCGCCATATAATTTTAAAAATATTATATCACACGATTTCAGCGAATTTTATATAAATAATTATAAATAAATAAATAAATAAATAAATAAATAAATAAATAAATAAATAAATAAATAAATAAATAAATAAATAAATAAATAAATAAATAAATAAATAAATAAATAAATAAATAAATAAATAAATAAATAAATAAATAAATATATCCCCATTGTACAGTTCAAGTTTACGTTTTTACAGGGTTACCAACTATCACATAAAACATACATTTTTCGTAAGAAATTATAATTTTCACACATGAAGCAGACTTAGTAACCCTTGAAAGGGAGCTACTACGTCATATAACGGGAAAACATGCGCATGGCGTAATAATTAGTTTTATTACTCTTGCCTCAAATGGCAAAAAATGTGTAGCACCCACATCTTCAAATTCTTTGCCAATTAAAATATTTTGTGTGAATTTATCCACTTTTTTGCATTTTTTTAGACATTCCCTAATGATACGCATATAATAATGTTTTCCTGGAAGTTGTTAAAAATGTGTCTGACATATGATTCATAGTCCATTATAATAAACCCTTCAACTTTGTTTTAACTATTTTCTCGTTCCCTTCTTTTGCTTTTCATTCTGATCATTATTTCTTTTTGACACTTTTAAAACAGCATATGGTCTCATTTATACTTTTTCATCACTTTATGTACTTTCTTATAAGTTTGTTAAGAAATTGTTAGGTTTTCGTAACAAATCTTTTTCTAATTTTGTTAATTTTTCGGTGATTTTAGTATTTAAAAATTGGATGGAGAAAACTCTGGCTGTTGTCGGGACGTAGCGTACCAGATAACCATGCTATGGTTTTTACTTTTTCTATGAACGATCACTTTGAACTTAAAATCTGCATGGTTTCATATTCTTTAGGTAATACAGAATTCAAAAAGTAAAGGGGGTATTCCAATTTGGTTACTGATACCACGTTAATTACATTTTAAAATGCAAAAAAAATATTCAGAAGATATATTATATTTAATGTTAAAAAATGCAAAACATGAAAACATTCTTTTACATTTGTTTAGATGTTTTTAAATAAATTTTATCAAAATGTAAAAAAGTAATTTAACGTTCTGAAGGGACTAGAAGAGCTATAAAGGGTCTGAGCCCTCCCTTCCCCCTTCGATGGTTATGATTCCAAATTTCTGAGCCATTCGAAATTTGAATTAATCTATATTTTTAAGTGAAGTAATACGAATTCTTCTGCATCTAACAAAATATTAACAAATAAAAATTAATTAAATATAGATAAATAACAGATATAAAACCACTTAAAAAAGGAGATTTTCTTAAAACAAGATTATTTTTATTTCGTTTACAGATTTTTTTTTGTGTTTAAGTAAATAAAAGTGTAGGCCATAATAATCATTTATTTAATAAACCATTTATTTTAGTACAAAGAATATGGAGACAAAATTGATTTACAATAAGGATTAATAAATCGTTTACAATAATATAATGTAAATATGTATATATTTATATAAAGTAAGTATGTATGTTTCATTTTAAGTATTTTTTTTAATAATAGTTACATACTTTTTTTTAAATTACTTTCAGTCGAAAAGTCTTGCCTGTTTTTGAGCACAAAATTATATAATTAATAATTTTCCAATAAACAAAGAAGTAGAACAGTAAAAACAAAGATTAAAAACTTAAAGGCAGACAAACAAGTTAACAAAAATTGCATAGTTAAAGGCATACAAACATTTAAACATTGATTGAAACAAATTATGAAATGATTACAAGATATTATTAAGTAAATAGTTTACAATTGATTTTCAGTCACATCATTTAGTTACAACATCTATTTTATTACACAAACATCGTGAACTTACTTAAAAATTAAAACAAAAACTATCTAAATTATAAAATTGTTATTTTATCATATTCAACGAACAAATTTTAATCTTTCAGTTCTAAATCTTTAACAAGAAATTATTAGTATTTTTACTTTTTAGTTGTTGTATTTCTGTGTGTGAAATTAAGAGAGCATTAGAAAAACATTTTGAGTTATTTTTATACAAATAGTTAAAATTACTTAACAGCGCCATCTATTGTATTGTAAAAGTTAATTATTTCCAAATTTTTCTCGCAAATATTACGTACGAGTCTATTTATTCAATAATAAATTTTACAATAAACTTTTAAAGTTTAATTTCTTTGTTTTCAAATTCTAAATCGGAATATTTTTTGTAAATGCCATTTGCTTTTGTAAATCCATAGTTCCTTACTTACCAATATTGTTAAAATTTTCCAAATATGTTTCAAACGTTTAATATAATTTAAAAATAACCCGGTTAAATGTTTTTAAATAAAATGCTGTGTTAATCTTAAATCTGTATATTCTTCATAATTATTCTTTTATAGTTTTGTTTTACGTTCTTTTTCGAGAGACTGTGAATTGAATAGATATTTGAATTTATAATGTATTGTAACGATTTAAATGGAACTGGGCCAGCAATCCACGTTTTAATAAAACGCGTTTGTATTGGCATTGATGTCATTGATGAATGAAATTATTATTAGTGTTACCATCGGTCGCAGTGTTTGTATTCGAGCTTGTGGAACCCGATTGTGCAGCAAGGCCGTTGCCTACGTTATAGCCATTGGAAGCCTTGGACACATCATCACCCACAATCAACACCTTACCAATGCCATCGGGAGCACCCAACTCACCGCTTAATCCATCAAGACCCAATGAGACATCTCCGGGTATTTTCGGTTTTGGACGATGTGTATCGACCGCATCAATGGGCAATTTGATATGCTCCACTTTGCAGCCATAAGCCACGGGAGTTAATTTGATGACCGTGTGTAAGGGAACATACAAGTAGGGCAATTCATCAGCAGACTTGTCCAGAAAATAAGCAAATAGACAACGTAGCACTGCCTGATGGGACACCACCAAAACATTACCCTGACGTTCCAGCTCCATGATAACCGGTTCTAAACGTGCCACTAAGTCCTCATAGCTTTCGCCGCGAGGATAGCGATATGCAAATTTATTTTGATCTCTGGCCGAAAATTCTTCTGGAAACTTGTCCTTGATCTGTTCATAAGTCATCTCTTCACAATGACCAGCATCAATTTCATTTAAAGCTTTCCAACGTTCTTGGGGAGCCTTTACATCCGCCACAGTTTGTATGGCACGTTTCATCCAGGAGGTCCATACACGTAAACCCTCGATTTGTTGTTGATCTATGTAGGCAGCCAAGGCTTTGCCGTACAAGCGGCCACGTTCACTTAAATTCGAGTCCCCGCCGATGAGACCCTTAAGATTATGCTCTGACTCACCGTGACGTGTCAAATAAATAGTCCTCGGTGTAATATGGCTATTCATCAAATAATAAACAATGCGAGACTCAACATGACCCTCATTATTGTAAACGACCACTTTTTTGCCGGCATTGTAGATTTTCATAAAACTTAAATGCTCTTCGTGGACCTCATCGATATGTTGATAACGTTCCTCATAGTGTTCAATGCGTTGTAAAAAGTCACGCACAACCAACTCGGTGTTCATATTCACATAATCCGGCGAACTGACCTTAACTTCTTTGATATTTTGTTCAATAATGCCGGGATCATCGCAGATGGATTCCACAAAGAATAGACGAAAGCCATGTTGTTTAACCACTACTTCGTGTAACAGTTTACGTCGATCGTAGGTGGAATTGGTGGCATCAAAGACGGCTACACTGCCTTGGCCACTTAAAAGCCATTCGCAGGAATCTTGTAAGGCATGATTAGCACACCTCATACGTATAGCCATGGCTTCTTCGTTGTCAGCACGGAAGAACTCATGAGACTTATATGCGTTAGTGGCATGACGACGATATTCTCCCAAATTGAAGACTCTCGTAGCGATGCCAATCCAATTAAGATAACGAGCCAATTTTTTCGATATAAAAGTTTTGCCTCGGGCGGGCAAGCCTACCATGGCTATAACATGTGGAGTCGACACATCGGAAATGGCTCTTTCGCCTCGTATAGGAAAAGGCTTGGTCATTACTGTCTCCGAGGTGGGCGGCAACAGTTTACGCAATTCATCGGGCATAACACTGGGGCAGACATGCAACTCATTCTCTATGACAAGATCAGCAGTTTTCTTGAGTTGATTGAGCGAAGTGGTGCGCACACGTAGGGAAGGTGAGGTGCTGTAGGGCATATCCATGATACTGGTAGCTGTCACAGAACGAGGGATGTGCTGGATGAGAGCGGCGTTAGCTGTGGAGGAGAGTAGTAGGGAATTTAAGAGGGTCAGTTGGGTTTGTGATTCTTGATTTTTGAGTTTTTGTTTAATTTGCTCAAAAGTTGATTGAGGACAAAAGGATTTAGAGCAGGATTCTGCGAAATCCACCTCGTCTGTAAAAGGAGTTGGTGAAGAATTGCCACTACCATACGAGTTATTAGCAGTGGGCGGAGAGAAATTCAATGAACTTCTGGCAAAGGGTGTATTGATTGGGGATGAGGTTTTAGAATTGGTAACTGAAGGTGGTGGAGTGGGTGGTGGCGTTGGTGAAGTGGGATCCGAGGGATGTTTTAATGCAGAGTGTAATGAAGATGTTAATGGATTATTTAAACCACACGATGTTTTTGATAGCGATGATGCTGAACTTAACGATGATGGTGAATGAGTGACTATTGTAGAAGATGCCAATGATGATGCTGATGATGATGCTGATGATGATGACGATGGGGATGATGATGAAGATGATGCGTTTGTTGGTATCTGTTCAGTATTATTCATAAATAAAGATTTTTTTAAAACAAGTAGTGAAAAAAAATAAATAATTCAAAGTAAATCAAATTATACTAAATTTCTGCAATTGTTAAAAATAATTAATGATATAGTTTCCTCAATTTCGAACAATATGTTCTCAAAGGCAAGACTTTTTTTACAACAAATTTCTCGCTTAAAATCGAAATAAATTTTAAAAAATTTCCAAAAAAAAAAAAATATTAAGAAAATTTCTTTAACAACGCTTTTTCTATCTCTTCGTATAAATATCACAATTCGGTTTGGGCCTTTTTTAGATTTAGGCTGTGTAATTTGATCGAATCCCCAAAATAACTTAAATATTATTAACTTAATCTTAAGCAGTTCAGTGTTACGGTTTGCACAATCTTTCCTGTTTTCAAAGTGTACTTTGTATACTAATATAATTATCACAGCACACACGTTCTTGTTGGTCACTAGTGGGCAGTTTTGGAAATCAATTTCTTGTGAACAAAAAATAATTTCTCTCTCTTCTCTCTCTGTCTTTCTAATTCAAGAAAAGTTTGCTTTTTTCTGCAAATAAAATTTGAAAAAAAAAAATAAAATGAGTGGAAAATTTTATAATAAATTATGGGAATCTGTTTATAAAGAATAAGAAGATTTAACGACCAATTTCATACTTCTGGTTTAACTTAACTATAAGTTAAAATTTTTTATTAAATCATTTTAGTTAAGTTAACAAAAGTTTTACTCTAATGTATGAAATTCGGCAAAAAAAAAAAATCAATTTAATTCGGCAAAAAAAAAATCAATTTAAATATGTTGAAATTTTTTTTTTTTTTTTTTAAAGAAACCACAAAACCAAAAATTATATTAAAAAAATGTACATACATACATATATCTATGTTTGAATTTAGTTAAGTGTGAAAAAAACATTAAATCATTTTATATTATTTGATCAAAAGATGTTTTCTAGATTTATAGAACAATTTAATAAAAAAAACAATAAAAGAGCAAATTCATAAAAAAAACTATTTTCAAACAAAATGTTGAAGTGCGATTTATTTTTTTTTTTTTTAAGTTTCGTCGTGTCAAAATTCGACTAAGGAAAAAAAATCAAGATAAAAATCAATATTTTTTAAACAAACATTTTTATGAGTAAACAATAATTATTCGAATATTTGTATAAAAGTTTAATTATGAATTTTCTATTTAAAAATTACCTAATTAGAATAGGGAAAAAAAACACTACACTCAGCGACAAAAAACAAAACCCTCGCATTAAAAAAAAAACGAAGTTCTTGGCGGAATTGTGCTCTACGCAAGTTCAAGCGTTGTTTTGCCATATAACTTATTTCTAGTAAATATTTTTGTTGTTAGTCATATTGATATGTATTTACCAATTATGGGAGGCACCACGCCCACTGTTTGATCCCGCCCATTTTTCACATAACTTCTCACACTCATCATTCGTAAACTCACACCTAGTTTCAAGACTGTCGGGCTTATAGTACTCTAGATATTTTTTTGTATGGGAAGTGCCACGCCCACTAATGTAAGTACGACTACTTACATTAACACCAAGTGACGTGCAGAAAGTTTTAAGACTCTGGTCGTTATAGTAGTCTAGATATATGATGATATGTATTTACGACGTATGGGAGGTGCCACGACCACTTGTTTATCCCGCCCATTTTTAGCCTGACTTCTCACATTATTAACTTACGTATTCCTACAAAGTTTCAGTACTCTTGCTATCATAGAGCTCCAGATATATAATGTTAAAATTTTTTATACATATATGGGAGGTGCCACGCCCAATTCATATATTAAAAAAAGTATAGCCTATTTTACTTCCCCGATACCAACTTACATACTGTCAAACCCACAAATCCACAAATTTTCAATTTTATATATAAAGATTCAATGAACTGATCATTTTAATCTGATATAAAAATCCAATTAACCTAAAGGATCGTAATGGAAATGCATTTTGAGTAAATTGTTTATGTTTATAGAATCCTCAAGATTCACAGACATGGCACTACAATAGTTTGTGCTGGATTACACAACGTTCTATTTTCACAGTTGTCACAAGACTGACTATTTTTAAATAGAAAACTCATTCATGTCAATTTATTCAAAAGCATGTTTACTATGATCAAGAAATACTTTCATAACTCCAGTGTATTCTAAATACGCATTCTACTAAACAGTGTAACCCAGACACACTCTATTCAGGCGAACTTGCCTGGTATTACCATAACTCTCCGACATATTTATCTATTGATTTTATTAACATTAGAAAGTTTTTAAAATATTGATTTTTGTTAATTAAACAAATTATTCGAATAATATACATATTTGTCAAATTTAAAAACCTTTCCGAACTTGTTAACCCAATGTTCCCCAGAATTTTAAGAAATTTTTATTTCCTGTTTAAAAAAAAATTTTTTTTTTGTTAACCGGTTTTAGCATTCGTTGAAAGAAAAAAATTTTTTCCAAAATGTTTCTCTGGATAAACTAAAATTGTCTAATCATTTTATATGTTTGCAATTTTATACGAATTTTTATTATTCCATATTTTAGCTCCTAAAATACAAAAATACTATATCAGATACTTGTCATTTACACAATCAATAGTACTCATGCTTTAAACAAACATGCTGAAAGTGATACATACGAGTATTTATACAATGAATAATTATTCAAATCAAATATTTTTTGCTTAATCTTTTGTTTAATTGTTCATCGGTTATTTGTATTATTAAATCGTTGAAAAAATAATTTTATTAGTCCTAAATTTTGCACATTTATGTGTAATCGAAATTAAAATAACCGAATAATTTAAGGAATTTTTTTTTTAGATACATACAAAATATTCAAGCACACCACCATCATTAACTTACATTTCAAATAAATACATAAAGATTTGAAAATGTTTACAAAACATTTTCCGTGCCCATTTATATATATGCGAAACACTTAAAATGTCTACAATTTAATATTCTACACGGAACACGTGCTGTGCGAATTGTGCGAACTGTTTCTTTGCCAACTGCCTATATAAAACTAAATTAAAGTGTGTGTTTATTGAAAACGATTTTGTCGTCACATAAAAAACGGTCTAGCTCACAACTAATAGAATTTTTTATATGTATGTATTGATAGGTGTATTATGTGCATGGTTTATTGAGAATATCGTCACCTAAAATTCAAAAGGTCGTAACATTTTTTGCTTGTTTACATAAGAAGCAAAAAAATTTGTGAATTGAAAACTAATAAAGATTAAAACAATAAATTAACAAATGCTAATCATGCAAAAAACAACGTGTATTTTTTTTTTTGTAAAGAAAAATACTTTTTTCAACAAAAAGCAAAATGTGTTTATGCATAAAAGTTTTGTGAGATTTGGTTTGGAAGAAAAAAATAACACGCAACTTTTTAGAAATACCTAAATTGTATGCGGTATTAAAATAACACGATGTTTGTTCCATCATGTGATGCCAATCAAATGTCATATCTATATTGTAAATGGTTCCTTGAAGGGATTAGTTTAGAACCCTTTATTAAATTTTTTTCAAATTGGTAGTAAGAATCAACATACCAAATTAAAATGGAATATTAAAAAAAAAACTAAAGTAACGGGTCATCGAAGCAACGCCAACTTTGTTACACAAAAATAATATTGTAACAGTTGTAGGAGAAACAATTTTACTGGCTTTTCTTTAATTTTATTTTGTCGGAAAGCTCTTCAGTATGAAGTAAAAAATTTGGAATTTCATTTCTATTCCCACATTATTTATTTGTCCAAAAACAATTTTTTTTAGTGAATATATGAAATTCCTTATTCAATGTTAAACAAAATATATTTTAAATCATATTTAAAAAATTATTTTTATTAATTTTGAAGAAAATTTAACCAGCTTCCTTATAAAAACAAAACAAGACTGTTAAATTCGGTTTTGCTGAATCTTTGATACCCTCCACCTGGATTTTACGTTTACATTAATATCTGGACTTATTGAACTATTTATATCAAATGTAAACAAAACATTTGAAAAAGTAAACTATTAAAAGTAACTATTATTAATACTAAATTATTACAACAAACACACTGAAATTTTAGCATTTTGTAAAGGTATCTCCATATTTTAGGCCATATCTTGTCACAATGATGTCCAATTTACCCCATTTAAAATAACAACTTGCTCGTAATAAGGACAAGCCATATTATCCTAAGTTTACCCAGGTAAATGGTTTATTTTGTTAATAAGCGTGATTTCAGCAGACAGAGAGACAGAATCAAGAATATATATACTTTACTGGGTCGCAAATTAATTTTTCGATGCGTTACAAACCGAATGACTAGCTGATATGTACCCTCTGCATAGTGGTGTGGAGTTTAGAAATGTGAGTAGAATTTTATCTCTTTCTACAAACATCTATAATATTAATAGGCTAGGCGGTTTCTTGTGACCGATGTTTTGTTCTACCGTTTTATCCCGATTTTAACCAAACGTATATTATTTGAAAGGTATTTCTTTTTTGCAGATTTACAGATTTTTAAATTTTTTCCTTTATTTTGAGTAAATTGCATTTAAAGTTGCTACTAACACATACATAAAATTATACATATGTGTTTTATTAAATTTGTTTGTTATCTTCATTCACAATAATAATAAACCATAAAAGTGTTGGTTTGGAAATTGGCTAAGTTGAAAAATAAAGCTGCCTAGAAATTGCACTCGAATTTCGAGCACTGGAATCTGCTAGTTAAACATTAACACGTATTAGGTACAAAATTATATTTTAAGTACAGTTATATCTCGATAATACGGCAATTGATATCAGGATTGTCAAGTTTTCCGAACTCTCGAGATTTTGGCCCCTTTCTTTTTTTTTTTTTAAAAAGGGTTTAAATATATTGGTTATTGTTATGTACTTTTGAAAAACAAAACTAATAATAAAAATTAGCAGATTCCAGCACTCGAAAGTTGAGTGCAACTTCTAGGAAATTTTATTTTTTCATTTAATAAAGGCCCTAAATGCATGCTTCACAATTCAACTCATTTTAAATGAAGAAAACAAACTCAACACGTTAACACAAACACATTAACAAATTTAATAAACACACACATAGCATTGTATAATTTTATGTATGTGTTAGTATCAACTTTAAACGTAAAATCTGTAAATCTGGGTAACAGCTAAAAAGAAATACCTTTCAAATGATAAATTTTTTGACAAAATCGGGGTAAAACTGTGAAATTTACATCGGTCACAAGAAATCGCCTTGCCTATTAATATTATAGATAATTCATTGTAAAATTAAAAAAATTATAGGAGAAGTGAAAAAAGACACATTTTTTTTGTTATTGGTTTTCTGTCACCAACCTGTTGAGTATATTAAAACACTCATATACCAGGACTGGGTGCAAAAACGTTATGTGTGGATTACAAATAAATATAAAACGAAAGGTTATATCATATAACCAAAATGGATGCAGTTAGATTATGTATCTAAGTAAACACGAGGATGATGAGACAAACACCGGCACGTGTTTCATCTTAGCGGAAATAATAGAAGCAACGATCCAACCTTTGTCCGACGAATCGTAATTTACTACTGAAAGGCGCATTTAACCGAAAAATCGCTGAAATATTAAATCAGTTTTTGTGCAGTGAATAGTTTTGTTCGTAATGAAAATTTAAAGCTTCCCAAAAAGAAATTGGTTTGTCCGAAAAAAAAATTCAGTGCGCGATAAACGAAAAATTGTTTAAGCAGCATTAAACTGCCTAATGTCTAAATTATATTAAGGCCTATTGCAACATAGACGTGCATAAATCAACCATTTCAAAAACTAAAAAAGAAATAAAAAAAAACAACAACACCACTGACACAGAAAAATCGGGACGATCGTATGAATTTTGTTCAAAATCATATGGCGAGGAAGGACGAATGGGACACTGTAGTATTCAATGATGAAAAAAAATCAACCTTGACAGCCTAGATGGATACTTGACCTAAGAATATATTTTTTCGAAACGTCGACAGATGGGCGGTGGTTCCGTAATGGTCTGGGGAGCGGTGTCTTTCAAAAGTAAGTTTTTTTTAATAATAATTTTTTATAATGAAATAATTTCACGCGTAGTTCGTTTAGAGTTAATAAGTGGCCTTCAAAATGCTCAGAAATGTACAGAGCTGCTGGTGAAGTGATTTGAAGTACATTTTTCAACAGGACAACGCCTGTATTCACACTGCATAAATCGTAAAAAATTAGCTTCGTATTATAATATGAATGTTTTGGAATGGCCTGCAGTCGCCCGACCTAAATTTCATAGAAAAGTTTTTCACCAAGTTCGTTAGTTTGAAACTGCCGAGGAATTGAAAAACAAAATTTTGGGAGATTGGACAAATATCCTTATATAATTTATACAAAACTTGTATATAAGTATGCCAAAAAGAATTGTTGATGTTATAAGAAATAAAGGAGGACTTATTAATAAAAATATTTGTTTTTTGTTTTGATATGAAATGAATTTATATTTTGCAACACTCTTCTTTAATATTATAAATTTTTTCCCCTACTGCACAATATCTTAAAAAAATATATAAGATTACTGATTTAACTAAAAAGGAAAAAACATCACTATAATTTCTTAAAATTCTCTTTACCGAAGGCATCTTGCTTTGCAACAACACTAAACGCATGGGCAATAAACAACAAGAAAATTCATTGCACATACACTTGCTAGAAAAAGTATCCGTACACCTAAAATTAAAATTGTCATACTATAAAAAAAAAAAAAAAACTAAGCTGATTTTTTTGTTTTAATAAATTTTTAAGCAATTTATTGTTTTTTAAATATACTTAAGGTTTTTAAGGTTGATTTATCAAATTTTATGCGGCTAAAAAACATTAAAAAGAGAAATTCATAAGAAACAGTATTCGTACATTTGAAATATTTATACAAAAAAAAACTAAATTTAAATTAAATATTGCTTAACCCTTTCACGCCCGAATTAATAGGGGCGTGGTTAAACATTTTTCAAGTTTATGTAGTTGTTAGTTTAAACCTAAATATAAATTGATGTCAATTTCAAAGTCCTATGTATCCTGGTTTAGCCGTTATGAAATGTTACCTATAGGCAACATTGAGTTTGAAAAATGACTGACCACCATCTAAAAGTATTTTTTTTTCTTCTAATTTTCTTACCCTTTATTACTTTTTTTTTTTTGATTATTTCTAAACAAAAAATTTTACATGTGCAATCAAATGATCTCTATCAATATCTAAAATAAAATATTTGCAAGTAGGCTTGCACATATATCAAGCTACTCTGAAAAAAAAAAAATATAAATTAGGGACGTATAAGCTAAAATATGCAATGTTTCCTCTTGGCAACATCGGGCATTAAAGTGTTAAGATAGTATCTTGTATGATATCCTTTGCGCTTAAGGACCTCTATAAGCCGATTTGGCATCGACTTAAACAATTCTAAAGTATTTTCTTAACTTATTTTACCCCTCTCATCAAAAAAATTCTTTTTAGGGCATACTATGATTTGAATAAATAACAATTTCAAACCGGGAGATCCCCTAAAGGGGGGGGTTTATTCTTTAGAACTTTTTAAATAACAATAAAAAAATAAATTAACGCTTTTTGAAAAACCTTATTATATTATTAATATTATTATAGTATTTTTTTAAATATAATTTTCTTTTTCAAGACAGAATGGACTATCATTAGAGCTCTGCTAATGCGGATTATTGAGTTTACGGTTTCCGGATTATTGAGCTTATGGTGTATTTAACTTTAAAAAATTAAGAATAATAACGTTAGAAAACGCGCATTCTAAACGGGGGGGGCTCCCTTACAGGGGGGTTTATTCTTTAGAACACTGTAAATATAACATAAATGAACAGCTTTAAAAAATGCTGAAAAATTTTTTGTTGGCCTTTTTTTTTTATTGTACTTGTATTATTATTGAAATCGGTTATCATTGTAGTTCCATTACTAATTATCTTAAAATGTAAAGCAAAGACTTGCTTTAAAACTGTATAAAATCTATAATCCTTGCCGAAGCCGGATTTTTAAATTTACAATTAAATTTTCTCGAAAAAGTACTTTTTCTGAAAAGTAAAGTACATTTTAATATAAAAGTACCTATTTTAAGAAAAGTTCCCTTTTCAAAAAGTACTATTTTTAAAAAAGTAAATTTTATTATAGAACTATATAATTTAAAAAAGTAACTTGTCCTTAATAAGTACCTCTTCCAAAAAAAGTATATTTTCTTAAAAAGTATATTTTCGTAAAAAAGTACATTTTCTTTTAAAAAAAAAGTTCATATTCTTAAAAAAGGTAACTTTTCTTAAAAGAGTACATTTACTTAAAAAAGTATTTTCATTTTTTATCAACAGGCGACTTAGTTCTGGTAGTAAAACTATCAGAACCCAAATATTTATTCTCTCTCAATTGTTTGCGAGTACATTAGAAATATGAAATTTTACAACTAAAAACTACGGGTGCCATAATTTGTTGTTTTCGCGCGATCGCTGGGTGTAATATATTTTATACATTTATTCTTACAGCTTTTTCTTTATGAAATAATTGTACTTGTTGTTGGAAGCTGTAGAACAGTTTAGTGCATTATAATCAATAAAAGACGATTGCGAACATTTATGTGGTTATGGCTTTTTGCATTTTAGGTGACGATATACATCATTTTTTTTTTTTTTTTTTTTTTTTTTTTTGGATCAGTTCATATTATAGAAAGTTAATAGCGAGAGAGAAGTTGGCGATACTCATTGCTCTTTTTTTTGTATGTCAAAAGTGTTTAGATTCTGAAACCAATAAACTTTAAATCTTGATAATAAGGGGACAGCCGTAATGCACAACTATCTTTGGGGAAATATATAAATAAAACACGCATTAATTAAAGTTTCCGGAATTGTATAAAAAATTCATCTTTTTAGTTTGCGAAAAATGACGAAATCATATGATATGAGAGAGTATTTGTATTAATAATAGTAGCAAATTCTTTATACAGTTCAAGTGTCCCCACCGTTCCTATTATTACGACTACCCAGCAAAATGAACAGGTTATTGGACACACCATTCAAAAATGTTATTGGTTTTTAGTTTTTGTTAGTTGTTTAGTTTTTTTTTTTTTTTTCTGTATTTAGATTTCATGCACACGTTACAAACAGTGATGCAAATTGGCTAAATACCCAGCTAGCATTTTCAATCGCAGAAAACTCTTCTGCGGCAATTTAATTAATCGTCCACGATGTCGTAGCGAGGGGCTCCTTTCCTATGGCAACCTAATGTAAAATTCATTTAAGATTCGACCAACTTAGTATGGTTACTAGCTCAGAATTGTGGTTATTTCATTAGAGAAAGTCGAACAAAAATTATTCGATTAATCGAAAAAAAAAAAAAAACTTAATTTTGCTCGTATAATTTAAAAGTAAAAAAAACCCTTAAAACCCAAGTTTTTATTATACTCCCTTTATTTTTAAATAAATTTACCAACCTCCTTTCCTATGGCAACCTAATGTAAAATTCATGTAAGATTCGACCAACTTAGTATGGTTACTAGCTCAGAATTGTGGTTATTTCATTAGAGAAAGTCGAACAAAAATTATTCGATTAATCGAAAAAAAAAAAAAAAACTTAATTTTGCTCGTATAATTTAAAAGTAAAAAAACCCTTAAAACCCAAGTTTTTATTATACTCCCTTTATTTTTAAATAAATTTACCATCACATAAAATAATTGACGGAAAATATTTATGTCAAAAATCAAAAATTTGTTGCAAAAAAATTTTGTTAGATCATTTTTGTCCGCGCCAAGAGACTGCTTGCCAAAATCGATCCAAAGTTTTGTCGACAAGCAGACAATACGAGTTAATATAAAGGGCGTAAAAATGAACTATAACTAAAAATGTAATGTGAATTAGTTCTAATAACTAATAAATAAGACATACTTTTACTCAAAATTTACACCGCCAAAAAATCTTTTGAACATATGTTATGATCATTTCAATAGAAGTTTACATTTTTGGCTCCTCAGGTTTCCTCTTATTTACTTTCATATGAAATTTCGGATGCCGCCTTCCAAAAAACTTAATATTAAGCAATCTTTTATTTTTGAATTTGTATACCCTCCACACCATTGTGCAGAGAGAATCAATCCATTTGTAACTCATCGAAATAAATTCCGGAGACTCCGTCCGTCTGTCGAAAACATTCTTCTGTCTGCAAAAGGTCGAGTGGATTGCACTTCTTATGCTTAAAATATTCGCCATAATCTGCAGCAGTTCGCTATTGAATTTGGAGCCTCTAAAAATACTTCGATAAAAATGAAAAATGTTTATACGGAACAGAACATGTGCATATCCATAGATATGTATCAGAATTCCATAAATATTTTTTTGCTTGTTGTTGTACAAGAACAAAAATGTGTATGTATTTAATAATGTTTTCTCTTAATATTCACAAACTTGGTTATAATATTGTGCATAGAACACGGGTGGAGGGTAAGAAAGATTCGGCACAGCCTAATTTAACACTCTTACTTGTGTATTTTTGTTTCGAAAATTAAGAGAAAAACATGGATTTTTTGTTGCTCGTTCGATTAATAGAATATATTTGATTTGACGATTAAAAAAATTTGAACAATTATTCGATCAAAAAACTCCGAATAATTCGCAATCCCAGTACACATTTTTTTAAAATTTATTTTTTATGCAAAATTAAAAATTCATAATTTAATACAACAAAATTAAAGAAACTTTAACGACTCTTGTTATTTTTTCAGTAACAATTTGTAACATTATTTTTCTCGTTCAACATATTTTGCTTAAATTCACTAATATAAACAAGTAAGAAATTTATAGTCGGTCAAGACCCACTATACGATACCCTATACCATGCGTTTAGAAACCCTATCTCTTAGGCCCAACTAACTGGACATAGAAAATAAGCAAAAACCAAATTTGAGTGGGATTTTTATTAATTTTTTTGGCTGCAGATATGAAAAAGTTTATATCGGATGCTATATCTATATAGGGACTAGGTCCAAATATGGACCGATCCTGATCATGTTTGGTAAAGTCTCTTGTATTTTGGAAAAATATATACAAACGAAATTTGAGAAGAATCAGTGCAATATTTTTGTTTTTTAATAGATTTAAGTGAAGATCGGGAAGCAGCTCTATATGGGGTCAAAGGGATCATTTTTGGACTACTCATTAATAGATGTAATGAATGCATACAAACCCAATTTGAGTAAGATCTATATGATAATTTGGAACTTATGGCAATTTATGTCGATTTCATATGGGTAATTTGTATGGGGGCTAGGTCTGCACATGGACCGATTCTCGCCAATTTCAATAGCGTTCATCCCATGGCTGATAAAAGCTTACATACCAAATTTCATCAAAATATATTCATATTTGCGACCTGCAGTTTGATTACAAGCTTTACATGGACACACAGACGGACGGACGGACATTGTTAAATCAACTCAGAAAGTGATTCTGATTCGATCGGTATAATGAAAGATGGGTCTAGGTCAAATATTTTTGGTTGTTACAAACAGCAGCACAAAGTCATTATACCCAAACCACATAGTGGTATAGGGTATAGAAAGTTTTAGCAATAACCATAACATTTCTAAGGGTATTTCCAATAGAGGAATTGTCAGATAAGACAATACAGTGCGTTCATAAATGATAACACATTTGGTAATCTGTGAATCAATGTTATATAAAATTTTAATTATGCATGCCATAATTATAATCTCTTTGTGGAACGTGTATTATTATGTTCTCTGTCCAAAACTGAACTTATATTATACAAATCTTCCATTAATTAGAAATACCGTTATTAAAATCTCCTACATCCCAATAGTTACCATATTAAAGCGTTCAAATATTATAGCACAAATGCAACAAAGTCTTTGTTTGACAAAAAGTACCGTTTTAATACAACATATTCTATTAATTTTATTAAAAACATTAATAATAAGCAAAATGCCACGAGGAAAAGTGTCAAGTGAATTTGAAAAAGGTAAAATTTTAATTTTGTTCGAAAATGGTGCATCAAAAGCAGAAATTGCAAGTAAAATCGGCAGATATCGAAAGGTTATTTATAATTATTTGAAAAATATTGAAAATTATGGCAAAAATAAAAGCAGTGGTATAGAAAATAGGTTGAATAAACGCGAGCTTCGACTTATTTTGAACACAGCAAGAAACAGCACCAAAAGCTGTGCCCAACTTGCTGGATGCGTTTCCAACAAAGTGTGCAAAACTACCATTTGGATTGTTCTTAAATCTTCCAAACATGTTCGAAGACAAAGAATGAAGAAAATTCCTAGTCTTTTAAAACGTCATATTAATGGACGTTTGGAATTTTGCAAAAATAATATGAGTACAAATTGGTCAAATGTAAGTTGTTTAATGTTATGTTAGAAAATAATAAATTAATTCGTTTTTTTTTAAAAGATAATTTTTTCAGATGAAAAAAATTTAATTTGGATGGTTTTGATGAGAGTTTTAGTAACTGGCGTGACTTACGAAAAGAACCCCAATGTTTCTCTCGAAGAAACTTTGGTTGCGGTTCTGTTATGATTTGGGGTGCGTTTACTGAAGATTGTTATCTGGAGTTGCAAATCATGCCCACCAAAATGAACAGCGAAAAATGTTGTGAATTGCTTCAATGCAGTTTGTTGCCATTTCTACATGCCAATACAGAAAAAAAAATATATTTTTCAGCAAGACAATGCAGCCTGTCATGCCACAAATTCAGAAAAGAATGGTTAAACTCGAATAATGTCGATGTTTTGGAATGGCCTACTTGCTCTGCTGATATGAACCCCATAGAAAACGAATGGGGAATTCTTGTCAGGCGAATTTATGCTGACAATCGTCAACACATGAATGTAAATGAACTAAAAATTTAAATTTTCAATGAATGGGAATCAAGGTCTTTTGAATAAATTTATAAATTCTATGAAAAATAGAATATTTGATTGCATTAAAGCAAAAGGTGGTGTTATAAATTATTAAGATGATGTTATTTTTATTATTATTGTTTAATAAATAAAGGAATTAATTAATTAATTAATTAATTATTTGTTAAAGACTTTGTTGCATTTGTGCTATACTATTTGAACGCTTTAATATGATAAGTATTGAGATGTAAGAGATTTTAATAACGGTATTTCTAATTAATGGGAGTTTTAATATATGTACGTTTATTTTTGGAAAGAAAACATATTAATGTAAGTCCAGCAGAGAAATAATAATTATAGCATGCATAGTTAAAATTTTATATAACATTGATTCACAGATTACCGAATGTGCTATCATTTATGAACGCACTGTACACGTCTATGGCCCTTAGGGTCATTATTATAACTTGCCAATAGATAATATACTTTAATTTAAAAGTGACCGATAAGCTAAAGGGAAGATAGTGTTGCCTTTAACTTTGAACGTAAGGTGTATGTATTTAATGTTGTCACATTTTCTTATCTATGAAGAAGAAGGAGAAATTTACATTATTTGCTGTTTGTTGTAAAATGTACTTTTTTGGCTTCACCGCCATAGACACACAGAAAGTCTATGTATACTTAATCTAGTCTACATTCATTATTTTCTCGCACATATACTCGTGTCATCCAAAAGTATTTGCCATCCCTAAAATATGTGGTTTTTCATTAATAGTTTCCGTTTAAAAGTCATACAATTATTACAGATGGAATTTTTTTTTCGGCTCCAAGTATCGAGCTTATGTGAGGCGCTCAGCTGGAGAAAGTGCGTTGGATGCATGCCTAGTGCTAACAGTCAAATGGTTTAGGGTTCATTTGCTGACGAAAATGTTGGCTAGTTATGCAGAATCGAACAAATACTTGATAAAACCAGCAGAAACCTATCCTGAAAGATCGTGCCATGTTCCGTAGGAAATTCATATTTTATCAATGTAATCAATCCTATAGTCAATCCTATAGTTACTGTGGGAAGGTTCGAACTACCTGTCCTACATCTAAGTAACACCTGTGAATGAACTGCAGGAATAACGGAATCAAATTACTCCAAAAACTTTAAAAATATTGATTCAAAGAATGCCAAGACTATGTTGTGAAATTATACGAAACGGAGGTCGTCACATTGATGAAACTAAAATTCAATAATAGAGCGAGTGTAGTCTCAAAAAAATATTTATGTAAACAGAAAAAGTAAATAATAAAGAATATATGTTTTAAATTTGAAGAGTTTTCATTGAAAAAAAAGGGGACATGGACATTTAAAATTTAAGGAGGAGGATTGGCAAATACTCTTGGACGGTAGTTTATATATAAAATCTATAGTTTTAAGATTTTCGAAACCATGAGGGCGGATCATTAAATACGTGGCAACATTGTCTCATTATATCTTAGTTAAAACACTTTGTCCAAAGTTTCTACAATTTTTTTATTCCTTCCAAATAATAGGATTTCTCAAGATCCAATAGTCTGTTGTTTAATTAATGATTTCATCGTTGGAGCTAAATCAAGTAGATGTAGGAATTGGTAGACGTAGGAATTGGTAGACCAATTCATGGAATGTTGTCATGGCGACCACAGACGTATGCACCCGTGAATTCTCTTGCGGAAAAAGCAATTTCCTCTTGACCAAATGCAGTTGTTTCTTCTAATCGTCTTTGAATCTGTCCAATAAGTTGACTAATATTTATCGTTTAATGTTTTTCCCTTTTGAAGGTAACCAATACAGATTATGACGTGCACATCCCAAAATTGTTGCCATGACCTTGTTGGCCGATAAGCCCACCCACTGCTGCTTGGTCTCCGGTGTGTTGGAATGGATCCATGTTTCAGCCATCGTTATAAAACGGCACAAAAACTAATACAAATAGTGGTGCAATGCTCCTTTGTAGTTGTCACACGATTGCGTTTATGGTCAATTGTGAGCAAACGCAGCATCCATCTATTCTTCAAAATTTAAACTTAATGACGGAGTTTGGTCAAAATTTGATGATACATAGTTTATTAATACATAGCAGTTGACGGATGCAGTATTCGTCTGTAATTAACTACGAGGGAAGTTCGCGGACTAATTGATCCGCACTCATATCGTGAAAGAAAAAACTTTTTTTTAAGGTTTTGATAATTGTTGCGCCTAAAAAACATACGAGGATGGGTTGAAAACTGAGTGGCTTTGTAAAAAAGATATTTTTTTTCGTCAAAAAATCATTTTAATTCTCAACATAGTTTCCATAGTCCAGCGTTTTACCAATTTTTTTATTCCTCAAAGTGGTCCTCAAAATCGAGTAATTTCTTCAGGTTTAGAATAGGAAATAGTTACAGGGGACTAAATATGGAGAATATGCTGGATGGGGTAGCAGTTCGTAGCCCAGTTTACGGATTTTTTTCCATGGCGACAAATTAACCCTTTCTAAGGTCATCGACGTAAATGACATCGAAGGCATTCCAAAAACTGTCGCCATAACCTTGTTGGCCTACAGGCTCTTCCTTGAACATAGCCAAATACATTTTGAATTGGTCACACAGTTGCGCTTATGGTCGAGTGTGAGCAACCCATATCGCGGATACCTTTTTCATGGCAAAATATACATGTAAAATGTGGTGAACCCGCTCGGTTGATGTGCATACAGCCTCAGCCACTCACTCATCCCATGGATTTTATCGAGGATTTCTGGCGTGATCATTTCTTTTAAATGACCTGAACGTTTGGCTTGACTTGTGCCGGTGCGACCACAACGAAATTCAGAAAACCAATTTGTAACCATTGACGTTGATGACATAGAGTCCCCAGTGTTTCACAACCCTTTCCTTGATTTCGTGATAGTTTTTTTTTTCGCAAGAAAGTTATGTTTTATGAGCACTCGAAATTCTGTTTTTCCATTTTTGTAAAAATTCTATAGGTTGTCTGGTTTCAATGTCTGTTAAACACAAATTAGATGACGCATCTTCCTAATTCTAATAATTGAAGATAGTTGACAGGAGCAGTGTTGAGTTTTACAAAGTCACGTAGTTGTCAAACTGTCCTCGTATGTAGGTAATAAGAAATTAAATTTAGAATGTTTTAAAACAAATAATTACGCTGTTTGTTACTTATCTTGTGAACTACCTAGAGGCCAACTCACTTCTTAATGATCGACAGTATGGCTTCCGTAGAAATCGTTCCACGGGAGACCTGTTAGCTCTACTTTCTGAGGGCTGGAGTCCATCCATTCGCAATTTTGGCGAAAGTAAAGCGGTTGCTCTGGATATTTCCAAGGCATTCGATCGTGTGTGGCAAAGGTTATTGCATTTGGGGTCGGTAATGACTTCTCTCGATTTATATCGTGAGGTCTCATCTAATGAGTTTCAGCTTAATTATGGGCTACCCCAAGGTTCCGTTCTTTCTCCTTCCCTTTTCCTTATCTTTCTGAAAGACCTTCTTGGTCAAACTTTTAATTCTATATACTCTTTCGCAGATGACAGCAGCATTTGTCATTCATTCTCCTTTAACTGTAGGCCAAGACTCTTGGAGGTTGGGGGCAAAAGGCAGACAATGAATGACACACTCAATCAAGACCTGTTAACAATCTCCGAGTGGGGTAAAGCGAATAGAGTTGATTTTAATGCGCTGAAGACTCAATGTTGTATGTTGACCTATGGGGCCATGGAATCAACAATGTCATCTGTATATATGGGTGGTATAGGTATTGAGGAATCGGATACTCTTGATGTTCTAGGCATGAGAACTCAATGTGAAGTTCGTTGGAACTAGCATGTTTTTCAAGTGTCGAAAGAAGCATTCAAGTG
This sequence comes from Cordilura impudica, assembly GCA_963682025.1. Taxonomy (NCBI): domain Eukaryota; kingdom Metazoa; phylum Arthropoda; class Insecta; order Diptera; family Scathophagidae; genus Cordilura; species Cordilura impudica. Next base: position 154,478,089 of record OY821520.1, read on the forward strand.
TCTTGGTTTTCTTAAACGGTGTAAAAATTACTTCACTCCTTCTGATCTCCTTAAAATATATACCACTTACATCCGACCGAAAATGGAATACAACTCCCATATATGGGCAGGAGGGCGTTGGCGCTCATCAATGACAGTAGGGTATCCAACTCTATTGATTCATTGGAACATCGTCGGAATGTGGGTTGTGTAGCACTGTTCTATAGATATTACCATGGGAAATGTTCTTCTGAGATTAGCGAACTTATTCCAAGTGCCCGAGTTTCGTTTCGCTCTACCCGCTTCTCTAGTAGATCACATCCGTTTGTAGTCTATTGTTCAGTTGACCGCACAACGCATTACAGAGGGAATTCGTTTATCAGTCGAACTAGCCGTATGTGGAATAAACTCCCCGCACAGGTCTTTCCTGACAGTTATAATCTAATAAAATTTAAGTCAAATATCCACAAACACTACTTCCTTTCTCCTCCTTCCCATAACTTATTTTCCTGAAATCAACACAATGCACTGTATTTGTAGGGGCATCCCCTGAGTGTTGGTTAATTAAAAAAAAAAAAAATAGTATACCCTACACCATATTGAAGTTATAGTTGGAAGTGATATGGGGCCGGACATATTCAATGTAAAGTTTCATTTTCTATAGTCTTTGACGTAAATTTCATAAAGTACTGGAAAATAGCTATTAAGATTGATTGAAAGATATGGGAAAGTATATGCAAACTTATTTTTTGTAATATCTGTGGTCACAAGCGATAACCGCCTAAGTAGACTTAAGAACGATTTGAGTTACGTATACTATCATATTCTACTAAAAACGCTTTATATTTACGTGAAATCCCCATTTCTCTAACACTGTTTATTAAAAAGTTATTATTGAAAACATAAGTGACCTAAGTCGTAATGAAGCCCCATTACATTTATATAAAAAGTAATTTTTCTCTAAAGCATGGTATTCGACGATTTGGGTTATCTTTGCTATCATGTTCTACTAAAAACGCTTTATATTTACGTGAAATCCCCATTTCTCTAACACTGTTTATTAAAAAGTTATTAATGAAAACATTCTGACCTAAGTCGTAATGAAGCCCCATTACATATATATAAAAAGTCATTTTTCACAAAAGCATGATTTTCGACTTAGGTGGTTAATGCTTGTGACCACAGATATATTGTATCAATTATTTTTACATTTACGCTCACTACTAACACAATTACTGATTTTGAATATCAAACTTCCAAAAATTAACGCTCTTACGCCTATATAATTATAAATATTACTAGCATATGGGGTTTGTTACACTAACACTAAAAAAAATCTTTTGTTTACTCTTAGACATCTTACAACTAACTAGTATAAAATGATTACCATCATAATCTAATTATTAGATTCTAATATATGTTCATATAATAACAGTTACGAAAAAGTACCTTATGTCCAATAATTAGTTGGTATAGAGGTTAAACAATCTATTAGTTGCATATTGTTCTTTGCCAATACTTTGAAGAACATATTATTATTATATTATTGATCAGACCAACTGATAATTGTATGGCATACGCACTTACTATCGAATTTTCTGGTGCAATACAACAATATCTCTTTATTTACTGTGTATAGTCAGATTTAAGCTAATATTGAAAGTCTGTTATACATATACTACATGGAGTGAAAAGTACGTGGCCTCACGTAGAGATGGCGTGACAAGTGCCAATTTTGTCAGATTAATCAGTAGGGCCAACTTTAAGAAAAATTTTGTAAGAATTTCATGACATTTCATTAATTAGAAAAAAAGTTACCATTATAAAAATGATGCCGATTTTGAAGTTAGAGAAAAAATGGATTGCAAAGAGTTTCGTGTTTCGATTAATCATTTTTTTTGGTGGGAAAAAATACTGTCCAAGCCAAAGAAGGGATTTATAAACATTATGGTGAATCTTCGCTATCATATTCAATGGTTAACACGTGGTATTCCGAATTTAAACTTCTCGTACGAGCACAAATGATGCATATCATCCTGGTTGTCCAAATGACGCAGTTACCGAAGAAAACATAAAAAAAGTACATCATAAAGATAAGAAATTGCTGGCATCATAAAGATATTAACAGAGCGAGTTCGGCATAAATTACACGATCATTTAAATACGTATGAAAAAGCTTTTTGCTCGATGGGTGCCGCGCTTTTTAACAGTTAAACAAAAACTGATTCACGATTCAAAGTATGCTTTGGAGATGTTTGAAGTAAAATCAACTGAATTCTTACGTCGATTTATAACAATGAATGAGACGTGGATTCATTATTATACACCGGAGTCCAATAGACACTCTACAGAGTGGCTACAAGCGGCTGGAAAGGTAATGGCCATTATTTTTTGGGATGCACGTAGTATAATATACATTTATTAGTTGGAAAAAGCAAAAACAATAACTGACAGATTGGATCCCACTTAAATAAGAAAAAAAATCTTTCACCATCATGACAATGCACCGAGTCATCGGCTTGGGCTTCTGAAAAATTGAAGTATTTACATTACGAATTGCTACCCCCCTATTCTCCAGATCTGGCCCCCAACGGTTATTATTTGTAACCAAACTTGAAAAGATGCCTCCATGGAAAGAAATTACCCACAAATGAAGAAGTCATATCAGAGACGGAAGCCTATTTAGAAGGGTTTGACAAATTGTATATTTTTTTTCAAGGGTATCAATATGCTAGAGGATCGTTGGAAGAAGTTCATTTCACAAACCGGGGATTACGTTGAAGTATAAAATTGATTTCAAAAAAACTGGTTTTCCATTGTTAGACCACGGAGTTTTTATACCCTATACCACTATGTGGTTTGGGTATAATGACTTTGTGCTGCTGTTTGTAACAACCAAAAATATTTGACCTAGACCCATCTTTAATTATACCGATCGAATCAGAATCACTTTCTGAGTTGATTTAACAATGTCCGTCCGTCCGTCCGTCCGTCCGTCCGTCCGTCCGTCCGTCCGTCTGTGTGTCCATGTAAAGCTTGTAATCAAACTGCAGGTCGCAAATATGAATATATTTTGATGAAATTTGGTATATAAGCTTATATCGGCCATGGGATGAACGCTATTGAAATTGGTGAGAATCGGTCCATGTTCAGACCTAGCCCCCATACAAATTACCCATATGAAATCGACATAAATTGCCATAAGATCCAAATTGTCATATAGATCTTACTCAAATTGGGTTTGTATGCATTCATTACATCCACTAATGAGTAGTCCAAAAATGATCCCTTTGACCCCATATAGAACTGCTTCCCGATTTTCACTTAAATCTGTTAAAAAACAAAAATATTGCACTGATTCTTCTCAAATTTTGTTTGTACATATTTTTGCAAAATACAAGAGACTTTACCAAACATGATCAGGATCGGTCCATTTTTGGACCTAGTCCCTTTATAGATATAGCATCGGATATGAACTTTTTCATATCTGCAGCCAACAAAATTAATAAAAATCCCACTCAAATTTGGTTTTTGCTTATTTTCAATGTCCAGTTAGTTGGGCCTAAGAGATAGGGTTTCTAAACGCATGGTATAGGGTATCGTATAGTCGGTCTAGACCGAATATAATTTTCTTACTTGTTATTACATGTAGTATAACACCTAGGAAATTTATTACTTTGTGTGTTATGGTTAGTTTACGTTATATTTTAATTGGATATTTGTATGGGTTCTACAATAGGATCAAATAAATTGAATCAGCCTGAATATAATTTATTTTGAATAGTAACAAATAGCAGTACAAACTCTTAATAAACAAATATGTTAATTAATATAAACAATAACAATACTGATAAAAAAAAAAATGCAAATGGTTGCAAAGTTGAGATGAAAATCAATTCATTATACACTTAGGTCTGTTTTTATGCGGATTTGAAGTTATGCGGTTTTAAATTCGAATTTATTTTTTTTACTCATTTTATTTATTGAATTTTCAAAATTTTTTCTCGTTTTAAACATTTCTAAACGTTGGCATCACTAATGCACAGTAATTTTCAAAATTTAAAAGCAATTAGAGTTTTTTTTAACGTTGTGTATATGTATGTGTGAAAGCAACGAAAGCATATATTATAGAGTTTGGTGATTCCCCGTTTTAAATTAAATGTTTGTATTTTTCTCATTCAACCTGAGTGTAATTTTGTCATTGAACTTGTTACGTGCAAATTGGGAGGTTTCGTTTTTCATTTGCATCGTACAGATTTAATCTTTATTTTTTTTAAATATTATTTGAAAAGGTAAGTGCTACGATATATGCCTTAAATTAATGAAATAAAATTTGTTATATTTTTAAGGTTTTTTTTTTAGATAATGGACACAACTAAAAAAAAAGACAAGCAATTTCTTTGGAAACAAAAATGGAAATTTTAAATCGTATAGAAAAGGGTGAAAGGTATGTTGCTATTGGAAAACATTTTAAACTTGGAGAATCATAAGAGCAATCAAAAAGAATGAATCTCAAATAAAAAAATCGGTTAGTTCTGGAACACATCTTAGTTCAAAATTATCATCTTATTCTCGTGATTCCGTTTTGGAGAAAATGGAGCGAGCTCTTATTTAATTACAGAAAAGGCACTTATTTTGAATGAAAAAATTAAAGAATCGGAGCCATCCACATCTAAAAAATTTTCGGCAAGCAAAGGGTGGCTTACCGGATTTTTAAAGAGGAATGCACTTCATAACGTTCAAATTAGAGGCGAAACTGCATCAGCTGATGAAGACAGTGCCAGAACCTATCCCGAAAAACTAAAAAAGATTATCGAAGATGGAGGTTATTGTGCACATCAGGTTTTTAATGCAGATGAAACTGGATTGTTCTAGAAAAAAATGCCTAATCGTACGTATATAGCAAAATCTGAAAAAAAAAAACGCTAGTGGGTTTAAAGCAAACAAGGATCGGATAACTTTTTTAATATGCAGTAATGCTTCAGGCGATCGAATGTTAAAACCACAGGTAGTAAACACATTTTTAAGACCACGAGCTTTAAAAGGTAAGGATTTAAAGCGTTTACCCATATATTGTATGGCTAATTCCAAAGCCTGGGTAACAACTGCAATTTTTACCGAATGGTTTAACAAATGCTTTGTGCCCGAAGTAGAATTTTATATGAAGCAAAAAAATTTACAATTTAAAGTTTTGCTTATGGTGGATAATGCTCCTGGGCATCCACACATCGAACATCCCAATGCGAAGGTAATATTTTTTCCACCCAACACTACAAGTATTCTCCAACCATTAGACCAAGGAATTATTTCTACATTTAAAAAATATTATATTAAACGTACGTATAAATTTATAGTCAATAAAATAGAAAACGAATCATTAACGCTAAATGAGGTATGGAAAAAATTCACAATTTTTGACTGCATAATTCATTCTTCATCAGCTGTGTCAGAGTGTGTTATAAATAATACAGGAACTGAAACAGTAACAATATATGACGATATCATAGCTTTGGCACACCAAATCGGAGGAGAGGGGTTTGATACATTAAATTATAATGATTTGGAAGAATTGCTCGAGGACGATGAAATTATTAATGGCATAACTAAGGAAAATGATGACAATCCAGAAAGTGATTGTGAAGAAGAAACTTTACCACCACTTAATGTTCAAACAGTTGGAAAAATTTTGCAAACAATTAATGTATTACAAAATCAAATCCTTCTGTACGAACCTGACACTGAAAAAGCCTTAAGACTCAATAGAGAAATTTGCTACCTTATGTCGGGATATCGCGAACAACACAACCAGTTTAAAAAAACAGTGCAACTCAAAAATTATTGACCAATTATTTTGAAAAAACAGATCAAAATCGTCCAAATGAAGACAGTATGAATGCTCCGACCTTATCATCTGATAATGTTTATGTTATTTCATTTAGCGGAGATAACGGTGATGATTTAATTGGTTCATCGAGCGAGGAGAGTAATTTCAAGTAGTGATTCAGATAATATGTAGTGTTAAATATAAATTAATTTAATTTAAATGCATTTTTTTGGATTCTAGTTTGCACTTAATTTACTCATTTATTTATTTAAATTTACTTTTTACTTTCATAAAACTTGTTACTGTTTTTTCTTTTTTTCTGTTTTTTATGTTTTAAAATAGATGAATTGTTTTTTGTTTCTTTTATTTCATAGTTCTTTTGTATGTAATTATTTAATTTTTTATTTCAATATATTTTTAACTTTTATAAAACTGGTTTAACCAGGTAATAAAGTCTGATAAAATGTATTATTTTTTTGTTTTTATGTAAAAAGTGATATTTTTAATAAATGAATTGTTTTTTGGTTATTTTTTATTTTTTTTTCGATTTTTTTTATGCGATTTTAGTCTAATTTTTACGCCTTGATTTAAAGTTATGCGGTTTTTGAACTATTCGGAACGGATCATCCATTTTGTATGGAAATTGAGTCTTTTTTAAGCGGATTTCCTTTATGCAATTTTTTTTTGGAACGCATCTACCGCATAAAAAGACCTAAGTGTACTTGAAAAACACATACCAGCAGAAATATACGTATGTAGGTAGGGTTTCGTTGTTAAAATTAATCACATACAAAAATATTCATTTGTATGTAGCAGGTGAGTGAATAAGTCCAAAAAAAAAACTATCAAAAATCAATGTTTAACTACATTGTTTTTTAACAATTAGATTGAGATTAACCATGATAGAAAAAGTGCATATTTTTAATAATTTTTTTACTTGAAATATTGGATTTAACGCCGTCATTCATCTGGTTCAATCATTTGTTGATTGTATGATTTTTAATTATTAATTTTTTGTTGTTGTGTTTGCTGGTGATATTGATTTGTAATCGCAATTTCTAAGTGATAACGAGGCACTTTTATATTTTTGCATTTCAAGCTGATAAAACTTAATCTTTTGGAAATTAATAAATAAGCAATATTAGCAAGGTTCTCTGAGGACAAACAATAATCGTGTTCACGTCAGAAATGTCACAAGTATACGATAAGAAAATTTGAATTGCGCGTATATTTTTAAAATTATATTATTAAAAGAATAATGAAATATTATTTAAAATTTAATAAATATGTTAATTTTTAAATCCAACGACATGTATAAAATAAAACAAAATTTGGTTAGTACTGTCATGTCAATAATGACTCAAAGACAAACAAAACTCAAAATTATCTGATTTAAATACATAAATCATATTTTTTTTATAAGAGCCAATGTTGGTCTTAACCCCACATCAACAACATTTATAAAAACAATTAACATCTAAGTATTGACACTATCTTATTGTGTCACCCAAATATTATTTTTATATTAAAAAAAAAACTAAGCTTTTACAAATGTAAACAAGTGAGAAAATTATAGTCGGCCTAGGCCATGCGTTTAGAGACCCTATCTCTTAGGCCCAACTAATTAGATATAGAAAATAAGCATAAACCAAATTTGAATGACATTGTTATTAATTTTGTTGCCTTTGAATATGAAGAAGTTCATATCGGATGCAATATCTATATGGGGACTAGGTCGAAAAATTACCGATCCTGAGCATATTTGGTAAAGTCACTTATTTTTTGCAAAAATATATAAATATCAAATTTGAGACAAATCTGTGCAATATTTTTGTTTTTGATAGAATTAAGTGAAGATCGGGAAGCAGTTTTATATGGGGGGCGATGACTAAGAATTGTCCTATAGGGCTTATTTTTTGGGTTAATGTTTAAGGGATGTAATAAACATACACAAACCCAATTTGACCGAGATCTATATGAGAATATGGGTGGGTCTTTTGGCAATTTCAGTCGATTTCATATGGGTAATTTGTATGGGGACTAGGTCCGAACATACACCGATTTTATACATACCAAATATCATCAAAATATATTCAGATTTGCGACCTGTAGTTTGATTACAAGGTTTACACACAGACGGATGGGCGGACAGAAAGACGAACGGACATCACTAAATCGATTTAGAACGTGATTCTGAGTCGATCGGTATAATAAAAGTTGGGTTGGGTCAAATATTTTTGGTAGTTACAAACATCAGCACAAAGTCATTATACCCTGACCACATAGTGGTATAGGGTTTAAAAAAAAATTTATATTTTTAATGATTCAAATTTAAGTTTTTCATACAACAACAAGAGGATTTATTAAATCAAAAAATAAAAAAAAATTTTAATTTTTGAAAACTGGATTTAAATAGAGCATTTTCTTATAAACTGGTGTCAAACAACAACAAATTACCAATTTGTTTACAATGTTATGTTAAATGTAAACGACAATACCTTACAACCCTTTCTCATACTACTGACAACAATTGACATTGAGAATGAAATAGTGAAAACCAGACATAAGTTTATAAGTTCTTAATTGTTTTTAAAATATTTTATGCGACATCTGTTTCATATTTAAAATTTTCCAAATCCTTGTTGCCATATCTGTTTGATATTTCAACAAGTAAGAAAATCGTAGTCGACTGCACGATACACTATATTAGGAGTTTCTAAAAAGTCTTCGGTCCAATTAGCTTAGGTTATAATTGAATTTAAATGACACTTTTATGAATTTTTTGATTGCAGATATTAAAATATTCATATCGGATATTATTTTTTATGTGAGGTCTTGGTCAAAAACAGATATAAACCAAATTTGAGAAAAATCTATGCAATGTTTTTTTATTGACTTCAAAATGGTCATATAGTGTTTATTTTTTGGCTAATGATTAATGGGTGCAATAAACACAAATACACAAAATATTACAGTAATCAATATGATAGTCTGGATCTGAAGGTAATCTAACTCGATATCATCATAGGTGTCATTTCACCAATTTCCATACAGATCGTCCAAAAGCTATACACAGCTTTTCATTCTAATTGATAACAAAATTTATATGGCCACATAGACAGACAGACAGACGGACGGAAAACGTTCAAAGGACTCAGAAAGTGATTCTGATTCGAATTCAAATATGTTGGTGGTTTAAATAATCAGCGCAAACTCATACCCTGACCACAAAGTGGTATAGGTTATAATTAATAAAAATTGGACTTATTTAATCATTAATGTCTCAAAAACTTTAATGCAACTGTCGAATAATGTCTTTTTCATTTGAAAAGTTCTTCCCTACGAGCTTGTATAAATGAAATTCACATGTTTATATTTTTAAATTCACTTAACTGTTCTATGTATTATAGAGTGTATGTAGGGCTTTTTTGGTCAATTTTATTAAATGTAAAATAAAAATTCTTTATTTCATTATTTCCCGACGTTTCGTTGAGTTTTTGTCAACATCTTCAGGGGCATTTTATTTTGAATCTAACACAAAGAAGAAAAAACAATCAATATAAAGACATAAAACATTAAAAATAATTTTCCTTTACATGAATTTTTAACTTATAACATTAATAAAAAAAAAATTATTGGTGTATTTTGACATCACAATTCGATTGGTTTTAAAACACAGTATATATAAATAAACAAATAAGTAAACTATTGAAAAACTAAAACATTTATATCACAGAATTTAACTTTAGTATCACAGTGCAAATGAATATATGAAGTTTATGTTGTCTATGTCTTCCTTGTTGTTTATTGTCTTGTCTATTTTTTGCTGTATTCTCAGGCTTTCTATTGTATATCTTGTGTTGCTATTTTTTTCCTTGTCTAATATTATAACTTCGTTTAGATCAGCTGTATGATTGGATTCTCTTATATGTTGTGAGAGTCCAGTTGTTTCTCTCCCTTTTTTGATGTCTGTTTCATGTTCTTTGATTCTTGTTTGTAAGTTTCGTTTTGTTGTGCCTATGTATACTCTCCCACATTCTTGTTCTTTGTTTCCCAAACATTTAATTTCATAAACTACGTTGTTTTGCTGAAATTTGTTTATTGTTGATTTTGTGTTTGTGAATATTTTGTTAAATGTTTGATTTGGTTTGTACACTGGGATTATATTGTTGTTGTTTATTATTTGTTGTAAATTGTGTTTGTTTGTTAGGCCGTTTATATCTATAATATTAATAGGCTAGGCGATTTCTTGTGACCGATCTTTTGTTCTACCACTTTATCCCGATTTTGACCAAACGTATATTATTTGAAAGGTATTTCTTTTTAGCCGTTTTGCAGATTTACAGATTTTTAAATTTCTTCCTTTACTTTGAGTAAATTTCATTTAAAATTGCCACTAACACATACATAAAATTATACGTATGCTATGTGTGTTTTATTAAATTTGTTAATGTGTTTGTTAATGAGTTTGTTATCTTCATTCACAATAATAATAAACCATAAAAGTGTTTGGTTTGTGAATTGGCTAAATTGAAAAATAAAGCTGCCTAGAAATTGCACACGAATTTCGAGCGCTGGAATCTGCTAGTTTATTTTAATGTTTGAATTTCTGCTTAGATTATTACGCATTCTGAAGTTCTTATCTTTAGTAAAATGTACTCAGAATATAATGTTAATCGAAAACAAAACAATGTTCTTTTTTTTCAGTTTATATGAGTTCTTGAACAGAACTTGTGAGATAAGAGATCATATATTTGTTTTTCAAACGTATGCAGATATTAAACGCAAAAAATAACTAGATTTTTTCAAATTATATATGGGCAGTTCATGAAGGTGTTATAAGGTCGTACGTTTTAAAGTACTATTTGAAGGCAACTAGAACGATTCTGAGCGGCCTGTCATATTTCCATGTAAGGGTGTTCCTCTCACAACATACAGTTGATTAATAAAAAACAAAAATTGTCAAAGAAAAAAAAATACAATACCATAAAAGCAAAGTATATTGCATATTTTTGTATGAATAGTACAACTTTATACAACTGTTGAAAAATTTCACGACATATGCCAAATTAGACGCGATACAAAACTTGTGAATTGCCAAATAAAATGCGACATAATAAAATGTCATATAGATTCTTAAAATACTACACTATAACATCATCATCACGTTCCTAGTAAATTTTAACTAAAAAAATGTAGACTTGACCAAAAAGTTTTGTCCTTCAAAAACAGGTAAAGTCCCTCAAAAGTTGTAAAATTGAAAGTTTCATTAAATAAAAATGCTAAAAATATCAATTCAGGATTCAAGGAGTGAGATCAAAAAATCCTAACATTAGATTTTCCTTTTAGCTTTTTTCGCAAGCATTATTTAATTTTTTTTTTATGAAGTTATCTTCAAAATATATATTGTTAGTTTTATTAAAATGAGTGACGAAATAAAAGTAATGGAAGGGTATCCGGAAAAGGTCCATAAATTCATATTTTGTGATTAGAACTTTAAGAATTATATTTTTTTGTATGCTTTAATATAATTTCAATTAAATAAAAAAACAAGTAAGAAAATTATAGTCGATCTAGACCGACTATACGATACCCTATACCATGGTTTAGAGACCCTATCTCTTCAGTCCAACTAATTGGATATAGAAAATAAGCATAAACCAAATTTGAGTGGCATTGTTATTAATTTTTTGGGCTGCAGATATGAAAAAGTTCATATCGGGTGCTATATTTATATGGGGACTGGGTCGAAAAATGGACCGATGCTGACCATATTTGGTAAGGTCACTTATTTTTTGCAAAAACTTATACAAACCAAATTTGGGAAAAATCTGTGCAAAATTTTTGTTTTTTGATAGATTTAAGTTAAGATCGGGAAGCAGCTCCAAATGGGGTCTATGACTAAGAATTGTCCTATAGGGCTTATTTCTGAACTACTGATTAATGAAATAATATAATAACATAAACCCAATTTGACTGAGATCTATATGATAATTTGGATCTTATGGCAATTTATGTCGATTTCATAGGGTCATTTGTATGGGGACTAGGTCTGAACATGGACCGAATTTCACCAATTTCAATAGCGTTCATCCTATGGCCGATAGAAGCTTATATTCCAAATTTCATCAAAATATATTCCATATTTGCGCGCTGGAGTTTGATTACAAGGTTTACATGGACACACAGACGGACGGACGGACATCGCTAAATCGACTCAGAAAGTCATTCTGATTCTGAGTCGATCGGTATAATAAAAGATGGGTCTAGGTCAAATAATTTTGGTAGTTACAAACAGCAGCACAAAGTCATTATACCCAAACCACATAGTGGTATAGGGTATAAAAATCAACACTAGGGTTCATCATTCCATTTCATGTATGTTAAGATTTTGTCGATCTCACTTCTTATGCATGTTTTTCACTATGCCATATAAGCTGACAACAAACAATTGCCTCAACTGACATCTCGTAATTTTCTGTTCATTACGTGTTCATTAAATCTTCTAAACGAACAAAAAATCCGGCTGTCAAACACAAACAAATTGCCAACATGCTGGCAATTTCATTTTAGATGTCAAATGTTGCCAGGGGTTGTAAATGACAAGACATTAATACCCGTTTGCATACAACTGACAATAATTGACAACAATTGCCATTGAAAATGACATAATGAAAACCAGGCATTAGTGTTAAAAATATATGTTCTACCAAACAAACTTAATGATAACTCAACTTTGTTGTGAAATCGTCTCCAAACCTCAAATAAATTATTTCACCTTAATATAAATTTGACATTTCAAAAGACTGTTTATCAATATTTAAATAATAAGTAATTAATATTAAACAAAAACAAATTTAATATATTTAAAAACATTATTTATTTATAAAACTAATATTCATTATTTTTATCATAAATTTTACTTGCTTATATTTACACGCAGCATGTTCATGCCATAATACGAGGACGGTACCAGAACAACCCGACCTGATGGCAGCAGTAGTTTGAAAAAATTACTTTGGGGCGAAGTGGTAACCTTATTTTTTAAAATTTATTTTATTTTATTTGATATTTAAAACAATTCAAATTATATAAATCTTAAAGTGAAAGCACTAGCAACTTAGGCTATCTGCTTAAGCAACCTTATAAAACATATGTTTAAGTTTCAAGGCGTCACGTTAATTAGTATTTTTTTTTTTTGAGCCACCGTGTACAAAAAAGACGACAGTTTCATCTACAGGCAAAGTTATGATGTATATTTTTTGGGAAGCGCATGGGCTAATTTTTATTGATTTTCTTCAAAAACAATCAACGGCGAATATTTGCTAACTTATTGCAACGTTTAAATGATGAAATTAAGAGAAAAAAGCCGCATTTGTCGAAAACGAAAGTGTTGTTTCATCAGAACAATGCACGAGTTCAAAGATCCACTATTGCGATGACCTAAATCCATGAATTAAGTTAGAATTGCTACATCGCGCACCTTACTCGCCAGATTTAGCTCCCTCGGATTATCTTCTATTTTCTTCTAGACAGTTCTTACTATAAACAGGGTTTCGAAGCTATTGAATGTCGCTGGGAAAAGTGTATCTAGCTAAAAGGAGATTATGTTGAGAAATTAAAATTTTTACCAATGTTGTTGTGTTTTCTTTTACAGGTTGGATTGTTCTGGGACCTCCCTCGTATATACTATGAGTGTGTTGTATTTTATAAAAAAAAAAAATAAAAAAAATAAATAACAAAACAAATTTTTTTTTTTTTTTAATTTTTTGTTGAGTAAATAATACTTATAATACTTTAAATAAAATGCATATCGAAAACTAAATAAATACATTATTATGCTTTCTGAATTAAATTTTGATTTACTAAATACATATAAACATAAATATTTAAAAAATGTCTTAATACTATACGGACTAAAAAAGTATTTATTATAAAATATAATTACGTATATTAATGTTTTAACTCTTAGGACGGCGCATATTGAATATTTTTAAATGAGCGAGCTTTTTTACAAATTAGATAGAGCAAATGTAATAAAAAGAACAGACCAACTTATTTTGCATTGTAATATCTCTACGGACCCCAGATCTCAGAAAAGTATAAACACTGATTCAAAGATAATATTATTGACATGAATACCACGGCTAGAGAATTGTATTCTGATGTTAGAACGTAGTCTCAAAGTTACACAAAGAATAAATCACAAATTGTCGGCTTCTTTTTATCTTTCCTCAATTAATTTAATTTTTTGTAGCCTAAAACAAAAATTTCACAAGAGGTTTGGGGTCATGTGACTTTGTGAAATATTGATTTGAATATTACTATAATAATAATTGATTAAGGTGCTATAAAGCTACCTTCTGCGTTTTGGAAAAATGCCAGCCAACAACATGATGAAAACAAAAAATATTGGATTATACATATAAACCTGGTACAAAACGTATCCCTCCCCACACCTAAAATTAAAACTGTCATACTACAAAAAAAAATAATTAAGCTGTATTATTTTTTTTTCTAATAAATTATCAAGCTGTTAGATTTTTTTTTAATTCAATTAAGGTTTATTGCCTTTAAACTTAATGCAGGTAAAAAACGTAATAACAAGAAAAAATGCATAAGGAAAAGTATTCGTACATTTGAAATATTAATAAAAAAAAAAATAAATTTATATTAAATATTGCTTAAGTAAATAACTTGTAGGATATCCTCTGCGATTTAGGATCTCTGGAATCGGTTTGGCATCGTTTTAACGAACTTTAAAGTATTCTCATTAATTACTTTACCCCACTTATTAAAAAATTACGCTTTTTAACATTTCTCTTCAGGTGATTTTATGCTGACGGATTCTGCGCTCCAGTAAATCCTACATATGCTCTAAAAGCTTAAAATTTTTTAATATTTTACGACCGGTCTTCATGGATGTTTTCGGCAAAGTATTCCTTTATTTTAGAACCAATTTTGGAAGCTATTTCACGAAAAGATTGACACTCATTTGTAAACTCTAGCATAATTTTTTCTCGTCATCTCAAATCAAAAGAAATATAATTAAGCCAAATCAATTTTATACACACAAGTTTGTGTTTTACTAAAATGAAATCGATGTACGTCGCTGCATAATTCTTGGAATTGCCCTAATTGTAAATGTACGAATACTTTTTCTGGCACAGGATTGCCACACTGCATTTTTGCGTTGACAGGGTGTCAATGGTAAATAGTTTTTTATTAATATTTAAAATTTTCATCTTCAAGTGTACGGATACTTTTTCTAGCAAGTGTCAATATAATAAGTACACTACCAAAAAATTTTATACATATATGCTTAAAATTTGTTTACAAGAACACAACTATTTTCAACAATCTATTTTTTTCTTTAAGAACGAGCGTTTGAAATCGCAGTTAAACTCAGTTTGATTAAACTTAAGGTTTTAAATCTACAGAGAATAGTTTAAAGTTAAAAGATAGAATATTTAGACGCGATTTTGAACTATTTACTCAAATAGTTTTAAAGTTATGAATGTTTACAAATGACATTCGAGAGGAGGAACATGGTATTTTAACTTAAAAATGTCCGCCAAAGTTATAGTTAAAAATCTTGAACTCCGGATTAATAGATACTCTATGTCCGAAACAACTCGATATACAGAAAATTTTTAAAATTATAGAAAGATTTAATAGTGTGCTACGTACAAAAAATCTACAGATTCGTGATATTTTCATATAAAATTGCACTAAAAATTATTTGTATGCTAAATATTTCACTTCTTTTGAGTACCTATTCCTGATATTTATAAGCGGTAATGCTTTAAACAATAATTTATGTTTTTGTTTTTATAATAAATGAGGTAAACAAATATTAATTCTTTGTTTTTTTTTAATCCCGCCATTTACTCATTTAAATTCGCATTTATTTTGTATGAACCAAATGACGTTATGTGTCAAAATATAATCTAAACTATTTTGTGACAACATTCGAAATTTAAAATAAAACTTAGCGGCGTCATTTAACTGAAAAATTTGAAAAAAAAAAAATATTTATAAATAAAATTGCTTCGAATTTGTCTATTCTTTAAACTTTTTTTTAAAAATAGCGTCTAGCGATTGTCGCTGAATTGTATTTATCGTTTGAATTTTACAAAAAAAAATTTGTTATTAATCCTTTACTTTTCGAGTTAAAAAATAAACATCAATCACCTATCATCACAAAAATTGAGTATTAAGATGCGCACAATTGGGAAATAAACATTCAGTATTTTTTGAAAATCATGCTTTCGAGATAAATAACTTTTTGTATAAATGTAATGGGGCTTCAATATGTTTTTATTAATATCTTTTTAAAAAACATTGTCAGAAAATTTGGATTTCACGTAAATATAAAGTTTATATAGCAGAATATGATAGCATACATAACTCAAATTCATAAGTCGACTTAGGCGGTTATCGATTGTGACCACAGAATTATTCTATATAATCTATAACATTAATAGGCTAGGCAATTTCTTGTGACCGATGTTTTGCTCTACCGTTTTGTTCCGATTTTGAGCAAACCTATATTATTTGAAAGGTATTTTTTTTAACTGTTTTCCAGATTTACAGACTTTTAAATTTTTTCATTTATTATGAGTAAATTGCATTTAAAGTTGCTACTAACACATACATAAAACCATAAAAGTGTTGGTTTGTGAATTGGGTAAGTTGAAACATAAAGTTGCCTAGAAATCGCTTGAATTTCGAGCTCTGGAATCTGCTAGTTATAATCATAATAAGCATTTACCATTCATAAATTTTTATGCTAACAGTTTGTAGTTCAAATAGTTTTCAGTATAGTTAAGTTCAACTGAATATTCAGTTCAAAACAAATTACGAGGGCAGTCCCAGAATAACACGATCTGAAGTATAAATGAAGTATACTTTCCATTAAATAATTTTCAAAATATTTCACTTACATAAATGTAGTACTCTTTATACCCTATACCACTATGCGGTTTGGGTATAATGACTTTGTGCTGCTGTTTGTAACAACCAAAAATATTTGACCTACACACATCTTTAATTATACCGATCGAATCAGAATCAGTATCTGATTCGATTTAACGATGTCCGTCCGTCCGTCCGTCTGTGTGTCCATGTAAAGCTTGTAATCAAACTGCAGGTCGCAAATATGAACATATTTTGAGGAAATTTGGTATTTGATCTTTTATCGGCCATGGGATGAACGCTATTGAAATTGGTGAGAATCGGTCCATGTTCAGACCTAGCCCCCATACAAATGACCCCTATGAAATCAACATATATTGCCATAAGATCCAAATAATCATACAAATCTTAGTCAAATTGGGTTTGTATGTATATATTACATCCATTAATCAGTAGTCCAAAAATGATCCCTATTGGACAACTCTTAGTCATAGGCCCCATATAGAGCTGTTTCCCGATCTTCACTTAAATCTATCAAAAAACAAAAATATTGCTCTGATTCTTCTCAAATTTTGTTTGCATATATTTTTGCAAAATACAAGAGACTTTACCAAACATGGTCAGGATCGGTCCATTTTTAGGCCTAGTCCTCATATAGATATAGCATCCGATATGATTTTTTCATATCTGCAGCCGAAAAAATTAATAAAAATCCCACTCAAATTTGGTTTATGCTTATTTTCTATATCCAGTTAGTTGGGCCTGAGAGATAGGGTATCTAAACGCATGGTATAGGGTCTACACCGACTATAATTTTCTTACTTGTTTTTTTTATTATTAAGTACGATTGAAATGTACCTATTATTATGATCAGCATATTAATTACTTTTAGTGAAAAAAAAAACAGTTTTTAAACAGTTTATTAAAATGTATTTATGTTAAATATTATAGTTCTTGTTTTTAATTGACCGCAGTGAATAAATATGTATTTTTTTTTTTTATTTCTAAAATTTCATAAAAGCAATTTTGTTTTACTAGATAGAGGGAATATGGAAGTGTACCTATTATTATGATCGGATGTGTATATATATATAAAATAAATAAATAAAAGAAAAGAAATAAAAAAACAACAAAAAGTCGTTTAATTTTGTTGTTTAATTTAGTTGTTTTTACTTTGTCAGTTGTTTTTTGTTGTTCAAAAATTACAGAAAAATTCTTTTGATTCAATTGAAAATGTAATAGTCCGTGTTCTAAATTTACATTAGTTATACATTTTTAGTTCATTTTAACGAAAAAAATATTTTCTGTGTGATGATTTCCAAGTCGATTTAACGATGTTCGTCCGTCTGAGAGTCGACACGTCTATGAAAACTTTGTAATGTTCAGACAATTTTTGATCAATTCGACAAATCGTCATCAAAACTTTGTTCTATAGAAAAATTCCAATATAGTTTAAGCATTAAAGTATGTTTTAAATTTTTAAATTTTCTAATTTCCAAACAATACTCAATTCTCTTTATTTCTATTTATCGTTTATTCTGAAATGAAAAAAAAAAAAAAACCGAGCAAGGTAGCCACTTGATAGATTTTGTTACAGAATGGTGTGCAAACAATTTGAGGAGGTCCATAACAAAACGCAATAATTCCACCAGAACAGTTTTTTGGAAAAACGAATAAATTTAATTAAAGTCAAAAACAGTTGTCGTGGTATATTAGTTATGTAAGAACAACACAAATCATAAATAAATTAATTTATCTGGCAATTCGTTTTTAAGTTATTTAGATAACAAATTTGGAAATGTAATAAAATTCTAACCATTTTATAGTTATTGTAGAGTTACCATAACAATGAAATTAGTTTTTACCCTTGAATTTTCACTAATTTTCACCTCGAAGATGTTTATTACATAGTTAAGCTATGTTCACACGGACAGCAAGATTCACGGTTCGCTCTCTCATTCACGATTCGCGCCCGAATCATGATTGAATCTACATGATTCGTCATACAAAATTTTGAGAGCGAATCTACTTGGTTCAAAATGAACCTAGTTGTGAACCTAGAAACATTGAGTGTCTTCTCCAAGTTTAATAAGAAATTATCGCTAGTTTATCTGAACTAGCTGTCAAAAATATATAAACAAAGAAAAAACAAAAAATTAATTTGTGCAATAAAATCAATAGAAACATTTAACAAATAAAAAGTATATATTTACATATATATATTCAAATAAAAATGGAAAAAATTAAATAGTGAAACGTAAAGTGTAGAAGGATGTCTTCAAATATTTGCACAAAAAATATAAACGTCAAAATGAAACAAGACCACTCGTCTGAACACCAAGGTTCACAATCATGATTCAGATAGCGAATCAAGTGGTTCATTTTGCCGTCTGAACATGCTATAAATCATTATTTCTGATATTGAATTACACTAAAATTATTTACCTTTGGTATGTTTTAAAACAACGGGCATACAGATTTCAATATGCAGAATCGGATTTAGTCAAAAAAACGAAAAAGTTAAAAAGTGGAACTATTGCGTTTTGTTATGGACCTCATCATTCGAATATTTAAGGTCTCACCCATTTAAACCTAGTTGAACTTAAAAGCGACTTTATTTTTGATAAAAGGTCTTTAATTTAAAGTCGATTTAAAAAATAGCCACCGTTAGTTCGCAATTATGATTATGAGCCAATATATTTTGTACCTTCCATTGAAATCCCAGGAATCCCAAAACTACTTTCCGCTTTCCCGGTATTTTCCATTCCCTACTAAATGTACTAGAGTAGTACAATAAATATATCAATATTTTTGATCTTTTCCATAATAAATAAATTTTAAGAATGTAAAAAAATTAAAAATATGCGTGTTCATTTGTTTTTCATTAAACTCTTTCTTTTAACTCATACTCTCTGTCTGTCTGATTGTCTGTCTGTCGTTGTGCAACCCAATTCCCCCTTATCCAATTGATCTGAAAATTGGTCCATAGTCTTATTGTGTTTACAGATTAATTTTGGGGTAGTCCCGATCACCCGATCGATCTAAAACTTGGTCCATACACTTGCTGTGAATAAAAGATTAATTTTGACTTAGTCACGCATGGTCACGCACAGTCACTGAGAGATTTAAAACGGATTTCCCCTCATCCAATCAATCTGAAACTTGGTCGATATACTTGCTGTAAAGAAAGATTAACTTCGACATATCCATGCACAGTTACGGAGAGATTAAAACCTCACGTCACCTCATCTGATCGATCTGAAACTTATTCGATAGCCTGCTTTGACATAGTCACGCAAAGTCACGGAGAGATTCAACTTCACTTCCCCTAATCCTATCGATCTGAAACTTTGTCCATAGACTTGTTGTGACCAAAGATTAATTTTAAGATAGTCACACAGAGTCACGCATAGTCACGGAGAGATTCAAAACTTTGTTTTCATGGGTTAGATCATTTAGGTTAGGAATTGTTGTGTTATATGATACTAGTTTTACATTGAAAATATAACATTTTGCATAATAATCATCAATCATATATGAATAAACTGACACATTTTGCTGGATATCGTTTGTTGTAAATTAAAAGTTAACTCTTATGCGGCACATAAATTATCAAAATTTATAGATACCATAAATAGTCTACTTTACACTTTTTTTGCACTGTCCATAAACAGTGATTATCTTTTTTTTATATAATAAAATAAACAGTTTTTATTACTAAACTCTTTGAAATATTAAAATATGTAACAAGTTTAAAAAACGACAGCAAGTAACAGTTGCTTAAAATATTTGATCGCTGCAGTTACTTGTCATTTTTCAATCACGATGATTAAATCACCGGTATGAAAATATCGTTCATTTATAATTCCGACCGCAATGTAATCAGAATAGTGACAATGTTTAGTTATTTTATGTAAAATATATTAATCCAAACTGCGGTTGTGTTCTATTAACCCAATTGTGATTAATCTATCAACAGAAGTTATGTAAAAATGAAGGAAAGTCTGTGCTAATCGCATACAAACGTCCGAATATATAAATTATTGTCCCCAAAAATGTTATAAATTGTAATTTTCGAATTCTTTAAAAAATTTTAAATATTTACTATGACGTGTAATACGAGGACGAATAGTTTTTAGTTAACAGTTAACTGGTAAAAAAAAACACACAATAAAATCAGTAACATTCTTCCGAAATGTTTTCGTTTCGGAATAAAAATTCCACAATAGAAAAAACTGGTTTCCGAATCGTACATCATATTTGTATAACCAAATTTAGAAATTAATAGGCTTAGGGCCATTATTACAACTTGCCTTTAAATTTAATATTAATTAAAGGTAACTTTAGCTAAAGTGAGCAATAAAGTTACCTTTAACTTATTTTCGTTATTACAACTTCCCAGTAAAATAAAATTAATATTTTTGATATTGTGGCAACACCAAAGGAAACACCGATTACTTTTGACCAAATGAATTGCTTTATAAAATACGTAGTGGCAACGTTCCTTTATTTGTTCGCAAGAAGCAAACAATATAATAAAAACGAAAAACCTTTATTATAAGTTGCATAATTGTTGTAAATGTGTAATAAAACTTTTTAAAAAATATACAAGCATATAGTTAAGTATATGCAAATAAATTTATTTCCAAAACTAAATTGGTGTAAATTTCTTCTTCATAGATCAGAAAATGGGGCAACATTAAATACATAAACCTCACGTTAAAAGTTAAAGGCAACAATATCTTCCCTTTAGATTATCGGTCACTTTTAGCTTAAAGTATAGTTGTAATAACGAAAACCTAATAATCTGGCCGATAATATCCTAACTTTAGCTATTGGCAAGTTGTAATGGCCCTTATTCTATTAAATGACACGTTAAAAGTTTATATGAAAAATATTTCAGTGTTGAAATTTTCACAAAATTTGTTTATCGTTTCGTTACGTTTCGATTCATAGAATGAGGCACTAATAGCCGGTTACTAAGAGAATATAAATTTGTTTACCTTTTGCTGGTTTTATTATTGTCTTCATTAAAAATGTTTGGTGAACAATTTACTATTCATGATATAAGAGCCGGCGTCAAAAAACAAAATTGATTCAAATTTGTTCGCAGGAAATCTCAGAAATAACAAGAAAATTATAGTCGGTGTTGACCGACTATACGATACCCTATACCTTAGTTTAGAGACCCTAACTCTTCGAATTTGAATGGAATTATTATTAATTTTTTTGGCTGCAGATATGAAAAAGTTCGTATAGGGTGCTATATTTATATGGGGACTAGGTCGAAAAATGGACCGATCCTGACCATATTTGGTAAAGTCACTTATATTTTGAAAAAATATATACAAACCAAATTTGGAAAAAATCTGTGCAATATTTTTGTTTTTTGATAGATTTAAGTGAAGATCGGGAAGCAGCGTTATATGGGGCCTATGACTAAGAATTGTCCTGGAGGGATTATTTTTGGACTATTGATTAATGGATATAATAAACACATACAAACGCAATTTGACTGAGACCTATATGAAAATTTGGATCTTATGGTAATTTATGTCGATTTCATAGGGGTCATTTGTATGGGGACCAGATCTTAATATGGACCGAATTTCACCAATTTCAATACCGTTCATCCCATGGCAGATAGGATCTTATGTACCAAATTTCATCAAAATATTTTCATATTTGCGACCTGCAGTTTGATTACAAGGTTTACATGGACACACAGACGGACGGACGGACGGACATCGCTAAATCGACTCAGAAAGTGATTCTGAGTCGATCAGTATAATAAAAGATGGGTCTAGATCAAATATTTTTGGTAGTTACAAACAGCAGCACCAAGTCATCATAAAAAATAGATATTTATTGTGATATTTTGAAAGATATTATAGTTCAGAAATCCATATGCAATTAGAATGAAAATACCAACAGTATAATGATCCATAGTACACGCACGACAAAATTGGCGCCGAGTACTTAGGCCCCAATGAACAACTGCCCCAAAAAAAAAAAAAAATCAACAAATGTCCCAAATGCCCCTGATGAACAAATGCCCCAATTTTTATGGTTTTGGGGCACAAGTTCATTTTTTATTCCAATTTGAAATATTTTGGGGCATTTGTTCATTTTTAATTTGTAAGTTTGGGGCCTAAATTCATTTTTTTTTTTACAAGACTGATGAACAAATATACTCAAAAAATAAACTACGAAACCGGTTTATGTTATTGTTTTGTTTGTAGTTTATTTATTTTCGTAAACTGAAAAAATATTGGGAATCGTTTGTAAATTGAAGAAATAAGTAAATAAAATTTATCGTAACGCTTTTGCGCTGAACTGTGTTCCGCGAGCTCCGCTTCCGCACGGGTTTGGCAGCCACACCCGCTCAGTTGTCCTTAACTTATTTGTAATCGCCGCAAAACATATTTTTTGCAGATCGTTCCGATATTTTACATTTTGCTGGATAAGAAAACGCAAAAATGCTATAAAAGTTTTGCAAACATTGCAAGATATGCTATGGTTGCGAGCTAAAGCTCCGCAATGATGCTGCCGAAAAGAATACAGAATTTAAATGCGTTTATTGTAGGAGAAATATTGACCGCAATGATGCTGCCGAAAAGAATACAGAATTTAAATGCGTTTATTGTAGGATAAATATTGAGAGCAGTATGCAAATTTTCATTTGAAAAGATATTTGGCAAAAAAAAAAAAAAATATTAAATAAAAATATGTGACAAATTTTGCGGCATTTCATTTTTTGGGCTTTTTTTTAATGGTTTTGGGGCTTTTGTTCATCGCAAACTTACGCCCCAAGTTTTTGGGGCATTTGTTAATTTTTTTTTGGGGCAGTTGTTCATTGGGGCCTAAGTACTCAGCGCCGTCAAAATTAGTTCAATCTTGGTTGAGTGCACAAAAAGTTTCTGTTTTGGAATGCCCTTCTTAGTGCCCCGATCTCCACCCAATGGAGAATTTGGAGATGAAACTAAAGATAAATAAGTTTGAAAGCAGCTACGATCAGTTGGGAAGTTTTTTTTTTAAATAAGTAATTTTTTAACATTTTAACATTTCAAGAAGAAATATCAGTATAACCGTATATATAGTATAACCTTAATACTCCGAATTAATTATTATTAGTATGGAAATGCGTGTCTTATAGATGTTCTGAATTCATAAGAATTAGCAGAGGTTATACTGAATATGAAGACATATTATTTCTCTAGTTTCTCTATTAGAGAATTACAAAAAAAAAACTAAAACTAATTTTAAATTTGAATGCATTTACAAGTGTGTTAATACCAAAAACAAATTGTAAAGAGACGAGAAAAATGTAGAAAATCATTAGAAAGCGAAAGTATACATGTTTCTTATAATTCGATGCATCTAAAGGGTGTCCCAAAATTCATGAAAGATTTGAATTGGCCGACATATGTGCTATAAAGTGTTGGCAATCAAGAGAAAGATAGT
The DNA here is from genome assembly GCA_963682025.1 of Cordilura impudica. Lineage (NCBI taxonomy): Eukaryota > Metazoa > Arthropoda > Insecta > Diptera > Scathophagidae > Cordilura > Cordilura impudica. The sequence continues at coordinate 154,502,273 of OY821520.1, forward strand.
TTGTCATCTGACAGTTTTTCTTACAATTGTAAATTCTACAATAAAATTTTTTTTTGCAATATTTTTCCATCGTCGCCACGAGTCTGCCTGCAATTTCAGCTCGATTGGATCACGGGAAAAGGGTTAAAAGTCGATCTTTTGAATAAATGATATTGAATAAATATTTTGTATGGGAGGTGTTACCCAACTGATCCGATCCAATCGAAAATTTGTTAGATAATTTTTAACGTCGCTGCGAGTCTACCTGCAAAGATTCAGCTCGATTGGATCATGAGAAAAGGGTTAAAAATCGATATAAAATTTTGTCGGCAGACAAACAGACAAGTTAAAATAAAGCGAGTCAAAATGGAGCACTACAGGATGGAACAAAACATTTTCATTGTTGAACAATATTTCAAAAATAATGAAAGGTTAGCGACTAAAATCATTCAAAGTTATGAAGCACATTTTAAAATTTTCGTTAATCGTCAAATTGCTGCATTTAGGGTTTCAGAGAACCCACATGTGTTTGGGCTGGAGGCACTGGACCATACTACTTCAAGCAGTGATTGTTACTGGTGCTCGACATCCCGACATGATACCAGAGTTTTTTCTGCCTAAATTGGATGAAGGTGCCACATGACATACAGCCCATGAAAAGATTCAATTGCAGCATTTAACATTTCCTGGTCGTGTATCTCTCGTTTCGGTGATCAGATCGTGTTATTTACTACCACCATTGGTTTTCTTTCTATGGGATTATTTGAAGCAAAAGATCTATGTTAAAACAAGACCACAACCACCCATGCATTGAAGAAGGAAATTCAGTTACATTTATGCAAAATGGTCATGGAAAATTTCGACATAGGAATGCGTATGTGTCAGCCACAGCTATGAGGGCCACTTGCACGCTGTTCTGCTCCATACATAACATACAAAATTAAAATGTATATTTTTGTTAGTGGAATAAGTGCTTTTGTAACATTTCGTTTATATACGGATAAACACCATTGTTAGAAGTTTACAATTTATTTGTTTAAATTTCATAACAGCCACAATTCTTTTGCACCAGCAAAATTAAAGTATTTAATTTGGAGACATTTTTACACATGATGAAGTAACAACAGTACTGCTGTAAAACTTTATTCCAACAATTTTAAAAAATATTTTAAAAAAATTTTTTTATTATTCTCCAAATAAAACTTTTATGACAAATTTTAACATAAGCAAATAAGAGTGTTAAATTCGGCTCTTCCGAATCTTTGATACCCCTCCACATGGGTTTTATGTTTAAAATAATATCTGTACTTATTGCACTATTTATATCAAATATAAATATATATAGATTTGTAGGCCATATCTTGGTACACTGATGCCCGATTTACCCCATTTTAAATACCAATGTGCTCGAAATAATAACAAAAAAACATTATCCTAATTTTATCTTTTATTTTGTGAATTAATGTGATTTCAACAGATAGAAAGACAAATCAACAGACGGGCATCGCACGAGTTGTTATAAGAATCAAGATTATGTATTTTATTGGGTCGCAAATTAATTTTTCGGTGCGTTACAAATGGAATGACAAACTGATATACCCTCTACACAATGGTGTGGGGTGTATAAAAAAAGGCTGAGTTGTTGAAGAATTTTTTAAAGGTATATAGAATTATTGCCAGCACGTGTTTAAAAAAAATTAATTAACGCCAAATTCTCCTATTCATTTCTTGATTTCTTGTTTCTTAATTTTTTACTTTTTTACAATTTTCAAAGCAATCTCTCGTTTGTATTGTGTTATTCAAAATTATTTTTTTATTATTTTTTTTAAACTGCGAATATATTCTATGGAATATTTTTTTTTATCTAAAACTTTGAAATTTTAATAGTACACAGTAACGCGTTACCGCGTTACATATACGGACATAATTATATGAAAAAAAAAAAAAAAAAAAAAATATCTTGATATGATTCAAACTTTATTGCTTGTATGTACATTTTTTTTATTTGGAGTCAACGATTTAATCTACTTTTACAACAGCAGGTTTCTTTTTTCAAAAAAAAAAAAAAAAAAAAAAACAAACAAATTTTTTTTTTGCAATTATCATCAAGTTTCAAAATGTGGGATTTTCAACATATCAGGGAATTTTAAATAAAGAAACTTAATATATATTTCATATGAAAATAATTACCACAAACTTTAATGACGTTTAGATTTTTTTTCTTCCAATTGAAACAGATTAAAATCTATTGGGTAGCAGCTATATTAGATAACTGGCACCCGCCGGTTGGCATTAAAAGCCAATTATACCGGAGGGCTTAATAGTAGCAGTCAAACACAAGTTAATTGTTAAAACTATTATCTTTTATTATTCCCGCATAAAATGTAATTTTATCAAACACTCTACACTCGAGAATATATAAACAAATTAGTAAAAATCACTTTTTTTACAATGTTTTTTTATTTTTGATATTTCACATAAATTCACACATAAAAACTATTATAAGCATGTAGCTATATAATGTTGAATGTACGAACGAACAAACGAACGTTTAAAAAAAGAGACCGTTCGCCGATATACACCATCAACAACAGCGCAACGAACACAGATGGTTTTGCAAAAGTGTTGTTTCGAACAGTTTGACGGACAAAACAAGAATGAATACAAAAAATTAACCATATGCGAAAAACAAAATAAAGAATTCACATATTTGCAATAATCGGGTTCCGATTCATCACAAATGCTGCCAACTCTAAGAAACAAAAATGGCTAGATCTCAAATCAAAAAATGCTAGATTTTGAAAACAACGGTAAGATAAATATAAAAAGGACGCATTTTTGTTAATTTTAATTATTGTTACTCGTAAGTGTGATACTGTTTTTTATTATTATGTTATAAACGTTCTGTGTTATATGTTTTTAAAAATGATATTCCTGAAGATTGGGTTCAAATGGTTCCAAAGTGGCGATTAATTGAAATTTTAGAATTAAGTTTTTAAAATAGGGTAAAAGTATATAAAACTCTACATCACTATGTGAAATTTCAGCGATCTATGTTGTATACTTACCCCGTGGTGAGCTGTCAAAGTCAGCAAATTAATGCTGTCTAAATTAATGCATTTAGACAATCAAAATTATATTAGCAACGAATTATGAATTTAAAATTGTGAGTTACATTTCTATATTAAACGTATCGTAAGCAACACATTGTGAATTCTATTACTATACCCAAATATCGTAAGCAACATATTGTGAATTACATTGTTATATCATTTCGTAAGCTTAAAATTTACCCATGCTATTTCATTAAATACTTTTTGCTCAAGCACTTAGTCTACAACCCTCAACTTAAAAGGTTAGCAACCAGCATCTCGAATCTCTACGATTTTATATTATTTAATAAATGAAATATTAATTAATCCCTAAAATTTTTATCTCTTTTATTTCGTATACAACATTGGATAACCTTCAAACCCTGCGTTTATAATAATAATCAAAGCACAGGTTCTCAACTGTCCACTATTTAGGTTCCAGCAATTACAGCCCACTCTTGCATTCCGCAACCGCAACCTAAATATTAATCACCCAGGAGAAGCCTGTTCAAATGCTGAAAAATAGAAATTCTTTACGATTCAAATACTTATTTTTCTATTAAACCTTTAAAAAAGTAAAAGTTTTATAATGGAACCTTCAACTTCAGGTATTTTAAAAATTATTTATAAAAATTATGTGTAACTATTTTAAGTAATTTTTTTAAAAAAAAAGGTCCAAAATTGGGAAATTTTCCGCATTTTATGGACCGCACTTATTAAGTTAGTTGGGTCCCGACTTGTGGATTTTAAAAAAGTATAGGATTTCAGCTTTAATTAAAAAAACCCCCCTGAGACAATGCAGAGACTTTTTTTTATTGTCGTTTTTGTGTAAAAAGTCTGGTTGTCAAGTCCAGTAAGTGTGTTGTTTGTTTTTAAATATTGTCTTTTTCTATATTTTTGTTATTATTTATGTTGATGCATTTTGGGGGTTTTTTTGTTTTAGAGATGAGTGGTTGAGTGATTTTGATCACTTTAGCTCACGTACACAAAATTTTATCACGCACAATTTACAGTATGTAAAAATTTTTGAATACATTTAGCAAAATGGAAGTGATCAAAATGCATTTCAATCACGATCATAAAGGATTTACGCACGCTCACGAATTTTTGCTCAGGTACTAAAATTTTCGTAAGCAAAAGTTATAGCCACCATATAATGTAACCATGTATTTTCTGTTATGTTAATTTTGTTATAACGGGTGATTTTTTAAGAGCTTGATAACTTTTTTTAAAAAAAAAACGCATAAAATTTGCAAAATCTCATCGGTTCTTTATTTGAAACGTTAGATTGGTCCATGACATTTACTTTTTGAAGATAATTTCATTTAAATGTTGACCGCGGCTGCGTCTTAGGTGGTCCATTCGGAAAGTCCAATTTTGGGCAACTTTTTCGAGCATTTCGGCCGGAATAGCCCGAATTTCTTCGGAAATGTTGTCTTCCAAAGCTGGAATAGTTGCTGGCTTATTTCTGTAGACTTTAGACTTGACGTAGCCCCACAAAAAATAGTCTAAAGGCGTCAAATCGCATGATCTTGGTGGCCAACTTACCGGTCCATTTCTTGAGATGAATTGTTCTCCGAAGTTTTCCCTCAAAATGGCCATAGAATCGCGAGCTGTGTGGCATGTAGCGCCATCTTGTTGAAACCACATGTCAACCAAGTTCAGTTCTTCCATTTTTGGCAACAAAAAGTTTGTTAGCATCGAACGATAGCGATCGCCATTCACCGTAACGTTGCGTCCAACAGCATCTTTGAAAAAATACGGTCCAATGATTCCACCAGCGTACAAACCACACCAAACAGTGCATTTTTCGGGATGCATGGGCAGTTCTTGAACGGCTTCTGGTTGCTCTTCACTCCAAATACGGCAATTTTGCTTATTTACGAAGCCATTCAACCAGAAATGAGCCTCATCGCTGAACAAAATTTGTCGATAAAAAAGCGGATTTTCTGCCAACTTTTCTAGGGCCCATTCACTGAAAATTAGACGTTGTGGCAGATCGTTCGGCTTCAGTTCTTGCACGAGCTGTATTTTATACGGTTTTACACCAAGATCTTTGCGTAAAATCTTCCATGTGGTCGAATAACACAAACCCAATTGCTGCGAACGGCGACGAATCGACATTTCACGGTCTTCAGTAACACTCTCAGAAACAGACGCAATATTCTCTTTTGTACGCACTGTACGCATTCGTGTGGTTGGTTTAATGTCCAATAAAGTAAACTGAGTGCGAAACTTGGTCACAATCGCATTAATTGTTTGCTCACTTGGTCGATTATGTAGACCATAAATCGGACGTAAAGCGCGAAACACATTTCGAACCGAACACTGATTTTGGTAATAAAATTCAATGATTTGCAAGCGTTGCTCGTTAGTAAGTCTATTCATGATGAAATGTCAAAGCATACTGAGCATCTTTCTCTTTGATACCATGTCTGAAATCCCACGTGATCTGTCAAATACTAATGCATGAAAATCCTAACCTCAAAAAAATCACCCGTTATATTAATTTAAACAAAATGAAACTTTTTAACATTAAACATACACACATGTATTAATATATCCTTATCCCTGCGATGACTCTTGATCTAAGAAAAAAAAATGTGTCACGCACCCATCTCTATTCCTTGTTTTTTTTTGGCTTTGTTTTGTATTACTGTGATATTATTTGTTGTTTAAAACATCAAGTGTTTTTTAAAGTGTTTTATGTGTTTTGCATCAAATTTAGTATTTGGTATTTGGTAAATACAATTTTATGAAACATATCGAAGTAGATGAATGGAAAGGCAAAATTTATATTCTTTAAATGAAACTCATTAAACGTATTAACCCCTCCAATATAAAAGATTTTGACCAAAGATTTACGAATTTCATTATCGACTGAACGCTTTTTGAGCTTAAACAAGGAATGGTTAGACGCTTCTATCTCGTTTGTTCCACCACCAAAAAAACGTGGTCGTGGGGAAGTTTCATTTGAAGACTCTAATGAGAAAACTAAAGCAAAAAGTAAAAGCATTAGAGATAGCTCTCCATTATCTGTTTTGGCTCATGCTACACAAATGGGTTTAAGAGCTTCCGGAAAAGTTGAGGCGTCAAAATTAGTTAAAGAGACACCAACAAAGTATAGAAAAAGGTTTAAGCAGGTTAAATCACAACAATAGACTGCAGAAGAAGCTCTATGCGTTTTGATAGACGCAAAATTATCCCGACGTAGTTACAATGTAATAAGAAGATCTGCACCTGAAAAATTTCCCTCATATACTAAAGTTCAAGTTTTTTAATAAACCATTCTTTCGTGACTTTTTTGAGATAATTTATGGGATTTAGTGAAGAACAAAGTTGTAATTTTAAATTAATTTTATACTAATATTAATATAAATTATATATTTATTATTTAAGTTTTTTAATAACACATTAAGTACGCTCAAATTTCCAATTTGATTTATTCATTTATCCCTTTAAATTCCAAACTTACAGTTAATATAGTGAACTAAGAACTTTTTTGCCGAAAAACAAACAGGTTAAAATTTTATTTTTTACAATTTTTTTTCTAAAATGCTGTGTTTTTATGTATTTATGTATTTATCATCAATAAAAAATTCTAATATTCTCTTTCGTGACTTTTTTGAGATAAATTTGTATATTTATGGGATTTAGTGAAAAACAAAATTTGGACTTTAAATCCAATTTGCACTAATATGAATACATACATATAATAGCACATTAAGTACGCTCTATTTTCCAAGTTTATTTATTAATTTATCTCTTTTTATTCCAAAGTTACAGCTATAATAGCAATTTAAGAACTTTTTTGCCGAAAAACAAAAAAGCGCCTAATAGTGCGTTTACATCTGAGGAAAATCTAGTAGATTTTAGATGAAATCTATTTCAAAATCTATACCGTTTACATCTAACTTTTTTGAAATTTTTTGAGATTTTGTTTCCACAACAATAAACAGCTGATTAAAATAAAACATAAACTAGAAATAAAATATAAAGAAACAATAGGAAAAATAAACAAAACAATAGGAAAATGAAAATATGGAATCTTCTAAAAAGGAACAGATTTTATAATTATATTATGCATCAAAAATGAAAAAAGCACAAACTGAAATAGAAATTTGGCGAAAAAAATCAGCATTTGTTAAATGTATTGTTTGAACAAGAACAACAAATTCATTTTCCACAATTATTATTTAGCAGATTGGCCCATTCCAATGTCAATATAAAAAGTTATAACTTTTCAATTACTAAATATTTCTTTACAGATTCGTCTTTTTTTTAAATCATTATTTTATTTCCTTTTCATTCAACTTGTTTGCTCTTGTTGTTAAATGTAAATTTTTCAGTCACTGCGTTGTAATTTTCTACTACAATATTAAAAAAACACAGTTTTGACAAGATTTTGTGAGATTTTGCACAAATCTAGTAACGAGCTAGATTTTGTTTTGTATGGGAAATCTAGTAAAAATGAGGTAGATTTCGGTCGAAATCTCGTATATACTAGATTTTGCTTAGATGTAAACGCGCTATAACAGGTAAAAAAAAAATGTTTCCATTTTTTCCTAATATGCTGTATTTTTATGTATTTATGATTAATCATCAATAAAAACTCAAAATATTTATAAACTACGACTTCCATGAATTAATTGCCACTTTGAGTACCATCGAACCCACTGTACAGCGGATAGCGAAATACTGAATAAATAAAAAACAACAAAAAAAATTCAAAAAATTGGCCTCAAGCTCAATAAATTTATAAATTAATAACTATAAAAATTAACGAAAAATTAAAGTATTTTATAACCAGGAAAATCGAAAATATGCAATATGTTTTTTCCTGGGCAGTGCATTGATAAACATATAAGATATTTAGCCGTTTCAGAAAAATTTAAGAAATCAAGCATCGATTTGTAAGAGCAAATGTGCATATTTTGGCATAAAAGCATAATTCCAGTCGAAAACTAAATTAAATAAAAAACAATGCTATTGCCCTTAAAAAAATTGATCTTTAAGGTATAAATAAACGAAATATTTTCATTTATATAAATTATAGGTAAAAAAAATATTAGCATTTAAATATGCTCCCATCACATATGTTGAGGTAGAAATAAGTTTTTCAATGTACACAAATATTCTAAGAAAAGAAAAACAAAGATTTTTATTTGACAATTTAAGTCAAGACTTTGCAATAAACCCCAAAATTTTTTAGCACATTAACATTGAATTTAAATTAATGCCCTAATACCCTAGGATCTGCCACATTTAGAAAAATTATCAAGTGTGTCAGAAAAAATCAAATACAATTGACCATTTTTGAATAAAAATTAATCATTTCTGAAATACAATTGATAATTTTAGAACTTGTAATTTTCTTAAAACCGAATTAAAATTTCTGAAAAACAATTTAAAGACATTTAATAGTTTCTGAAATACCATTAATAATTTCTAATGCCTGGTTTTCATTAAGTCATATTTAATGGCAATTGTTGTCAGTTATTGTCAGTTGTATGAAAACGGGGTTTAATGTCTTGTCATTTGACTAAGATTTATATGATAATTTGGAACTTATGGCAATTTATGTTGATTTCATAGGGGTCATTTGTATGGGGGCTAGGTCTGAACATGGACCGATTCTCACCAATTTCAATAGGTTCATACTATGGCCGACAAAAGCTTATATACCAAATTTCATCGAAATATATTCATATTTGCGACCTGCAGTTTGATTACAAGCTTTACATGGACACACAAGACGGACGGACGGACGGACACCGTTAAATCGAATCAGATAGTGATTCTGATTCGATCGGTATAATAAAAGATGGGTCTAGGTCAAATATTTTTGGTAGTTACAAACAACAGCACAAAGTCATTATACCCAAACCACATAGTGGTATAGGGTATAAAAACTAACCTTGACTTGACAAACAAAAACATTGTCATATTCCCTATTTTATAATGACTTTGTGCTGCTGTTTGTGACCTAGACCCATCTTTTATTATACCGATCAGCTTAGAATCACTTTCTGAGTCGTTTTAGCGATGTCCGTCCGTACGTCCGTCCGTCCATCTGTGTGTCCATGTAAACCTTGTAATCAAACTATAGGTCGTAAATATGAATATATTTTGATGAAAGTTGGTATATAAGCTTTTGTCGGCCACAGGATGAACACTATTGAAATTGGTGAAAATCGGTCCATGTTCAGACCTAGTCCCCATACAAATGACCCCTATGAAATCGACATAAATTGCCATAAGATCCAAACTATCACATAGATCTTAGTCAAATTGGGTTTGTATGTGTTCATTATATCCATTAATCAATAGTCCAAAAATAAAACCTGTAGGACAATTCTTAGTCATAGGCCCCATATAGAGCTGCTTTCCGATCTTCACTTAAATCTATCAAAAAACAAAAATATTGCACGGATTCTTTTCAAATTTGGTTTGTATATATTTTTTCAAAAAATAAGTGACTTTGCCAAATAAGGCTATGGTCGGTCCATTTTTCGACCTAGTCCCCATATAAATCTAACACCCGATATGAACTTTTTCATATCTGCAGCCAAAAAAATTTATAACAATGCCACTCAAATTCGGTTTATGCTTATTTTCTGTATCCAATTAGTTGGACCGAAGAGATAGAGACTCTAAACCATGGTATAGGGTATCGAATATCCTACTTGTTTTTAATTTTGGTAGTTTTTAAAAAAATATTCCAAAAAAGGATTTTATAATTTCTAAAAAAAGCACCAAAATTAAAAAATAAACTATTTTCCTGTGAAAACTCAAGTAGAAGTGCAAATCTAACAGTGGACGGTATTGGGTTAAAGCCTAAAAAAGTACGTGTACATATAATCGTTGAGATCGAGAGAAATTATTAAAAGAAATCAACATACAAGTAGCAAATCAGAAATATATGCTTCAATTTATAAAGCTTTAGTTGCTTATCATTATTATTTTGATAATTAGTTTCAAGGTTTTTCATTTTCCAATGAATTTTAAATCATGTCTCCGATTTGTTACCATCATAAATAAACATTTAATTATCGTTCAAATATTTGTAAACAATTTTTTTTAATTATAGTTTTAGTTATGTTAGACTTTTTCTTCATAAAACATATTGTTTTTGTATAAGATTTTTATGTTAAATTCATACATTATAAAATTTTCAAAAATCCTTGGGCACATGTGACAGAAGATATTGCATAAATTCCAACTATGTAGGCTACCATAGCTGAATACTATTGCTATGCTTACAAATAAAATACGCTAAATTTATAAAATAAAAAAGAAAAAATCGCTAAATCTAATCGGAAAATAACTAAATTGGCAACCACCTTGCCCATCGCGTTATCTGTTTGCTTGTTAGAATGCTGCTGTTATTGTATGCAACCCCGTTTATTTTATGATGAGGTGTCTGAATAAATGAAAAATAATATCGAAACAGCTTAAAATGGTTAAAAATCAATCAGTAATGATAAATTAGGTTTTTAATTCTTTCTTCATAATGTACATTTGTAATCCCTACATTACTGTTTTTTATTTTTGCCTACTTTTATCTTACAAAAAAAAAAATAATAATAATTATGGTTGCCTACGAAAAACTTCTACGATTCAGTTTTCTTATTAAGACGTAATATTGTATATTAAAAGACGTTGTACGATTTCATCGCAATTAAATAAAATATAAATAGTTATATTGAAACTTTTTTTTTCTGTATCTGGTCTGGGAATGAGTGTACTTTACTGATTTTGGAGAGCTGTATTAACTGGTAAAATCAGTGTTTCTTTGTCACGTCACTGTTGAATCTTATATATCAACAAGTTTCATTTAAAATATATTTATGTATAAAGTACTCGTATATAAGAAATTTTTAATGAAATTAGAATAAAAGTATATTTGTTTGACTTTAGATATATTTACAATAAGTGAATTAAAAAAATGTTGGTACACTGTATTTTCTTTGCAGCATTTATAAAAATCTAAATTTGAGGGTAATCAAGAAGTCATAGGGTACATTTGTGGTCATCCTATCGAATTTTATAAACCTTCCAAATATTCTTCGACTTAGAAGTGTTTAAGAAATAAAAAATCGGTTATGTCTTATATTTGACTTTTGTTTGTGGCATTTGTAACGCTAATATATTTCTTGAATCGGTAACTTAAGATATTTCGTCAACATTTTTTTTTTTAATATTTATAGAAATTTTCATCTTAAATAAAAAGATGTCTTTTTATTGCCAAGGGAACTATTTAGCTTTTTTTTAGGGTGTTAATTGAAGTCTTTTGGAAACCTAACCAAGTTAAGCGGCAACAGAAGTGTACAACATGTGTTTTTTTTTTTATAAATAAAAACAAAATAAACACAAGATCTTATGTTTCATATTTTTAACTTTTTACGTGTACTTTTTAACTTTTGCTTGCATATCTGCATATTTCGTCCTGACGCTTAGCTTGTGGTGGCATGTGTTGCGATTTCCTATTACATTGCGTTGTCAAATAAATTTTATAACTATTTTTATACCCTATACCACTATGCGAGTTTGTGCTGATATTTGTAACTGCAAAAAACATCGGAAAAGACCCATCGTCGGTATTCAAATTGATGAAAATCGATGCATGTTCAGACCTAGTCTCCATCAAGGAGTACTGAAAAAGTGAGTAGAGTTCAATCATGATTCATAATTTCTTGTACTTATACGAAATAATACTTGTTGAAATGTTGTCGAACCTCATATCCACTCTAAAGTTTAAGGTACTCATGATACTCATAATTAACACATTAAGTGAAGTATGACTTCATGAGCATAGACGATGTAAAATGAGTATGATTCGAATACGAACATTAAAATACTTTTTGTGAGGTTGTGTGTTTGCTATGGTAAATATACATGTATAAATGTAGATGTATTTGTACATGGATGAGTTGAATGTTGAATCAATTGTAAGTATTATGATGTGATTTATGAATCAAACAGATTTCTGATGGTAGGAGCATGATGTCGACGTCGGATTCGCATTTATTGCTACTTATACTTATAAATTAACGTTATTGTGATTATGAGTACATCAGGGTAGTTAAATTTCAATGAGCTCTACTCACATATACTTAAAATTTCATGAGTAACTATGAGTAGCGACAAAAAAATTAATTACTGATCTCTGATCCCCATACAAATGATCCCTATGAGATCGACTTTCATTGTCCTAAGATCCACATGATTATATAGATCACGGTAAAATATGGTTTATGGTTTTTCTCAAATTTTGTTTATACAAGTTTTTGCTCCACATTTATTAAATAGTGCCCTATATGGGCATTTTCATATTGGCAAGAAAAAAATGTATAAAAATGCCTCTCAAATATGATTTATGCTTATTTTCTATATCCAATTAGTAGGACCTAAGACACTTTTTATAAAAGCATGGTATAGGGTATCGTATAGTTTCGACCGACTATAATTTTCTCACTTGTTCACATTTTAAAAAGGTAACTTATACAACACATAAAAACAAAGTTTCAATAAATACTCATAAATTGGTAGGCAATTTTACGTCTGATTACAGATTTGGAACTGTACCGTGTTAAGGGTACATAAGTGTCTCACTAAAAGGGGGAAGTCAATTACACTTCGTTTGGTTAAACTCTTGTTTTTAAACACACAACCGTTTAAAATATTTGACGTAAGCTATCAACTAAGTTTAATTTACATCCCAAATCTTAGGGAAAGTTCTAAAGACTTAAAAACTGACCATAAAAAAATTCATTCCGCGAACTTTTCTGGATTATTCAATATTGACTTTTTAAAAAATTAATAAATTCCATACTGAAGAAATCCAGAATATATTAATATTATATCTTATTTCGTTGGATATAACTTCAAACTATAAATGAATGAGGGAATAATAATGGAGGCATTTTGGATAGTGTTGTTTATTGAAATTGTTAAGAATGAAAAGAAACTACATATATCAGGCCACGATGCGGTCAGCAATAATTGTTTAAACAATACAAAAGTTTTAAAAACAATAATGTTGTAGAGAAATTATACATAATAATTTAATTATTCGTCACTAGTTTTCGAGCAAAAACAAATCAGCAAAACAATTTGTTAAAATTTGTGGAAATAATATGTTCATAGTTATCAGACATGAATGTATAAATAAACAAAAACACCTACAAATACCACCAAACGGAACCTACGCCGTTATGGGTAAGCAAGTCGAAAACAAATCAGCTGGACATGTCAACAAAAAAATGTGCTCACTTGTTGTTTGTATTTGCAAGTCTTTCGTTTTCATTTGCATTCCATATCGAAAAGATAAAGAGAAGAATTAAACAAACAAGAGCGAAACTGAAAACATTAATTCGCAGACACTTAGTGTTGTAACCTCATGATTTTAAAGAATATACAAAACAGAAATTTACACACTAGTATATAATAAAATGACAAATGATGGGCATAATTGTATTTGTTATTTGTATAATTGTATTTGTGAACAAAAATCAATTGTTTTAATTATTGACATTAATTCAAAGACATCGTGTAGTGTGATTCCGTAACTTGCTAATGACAAAATTCGATAGTTAGACCCTTTACCATTGCGGTCAGGGTATAATGACTTTGTACTGATCTTTGTAACTACCAAAAATATTTGATCTAGATCTATCTTTTATTATACCGATCGACTCAGAATCAGTCAGAATCTGAGTCGATTTAGCGATGTCCGTCTCTGTGTCCATGTAAACCTTATAATCAAACTACAGGTCGTATATACGTATATATTTTGATGAAATTTAGTATATTAGCTTATATCGGCCATAGGATGAACGCTATTGAAATTGGTGAAAATCGGTACACTTTCAGACATATCCCCATACAAATGACCCCTATGAGATCGACCTAAATTGCCATAATAACCAAATTATCATATAGATCTCGGTCAAATTGTGTTTGTGTATGTTTTTTACAACAATTTAACAGTAGTCCAAAAATAAACCCTGTATCACAATTCTTAGTTACAGCCTCCATGTGAAGCTGATCCCGAACTTCACTTTAATCTATTAAAAAACAAAAATATTACACAGATTTTTATCAAATTTGGTTTGTATATATTTTTGATAAAAATAAGTGACCTTACCAAATATGGTCAGGATCGACATATTTTTAGATACAGTCCCCATATAAATATAGCAACCGACATGAACTCTTTCACAGCCACTCAAATTTGGTGTATGTTTATTTTCTATATCCAATTAGTTGGAACTAAGAAATAGGGTCTCTAAACGCATGGTATAGGGTATCGTATAGCCGACTATAATTTTCTTACTTGTTTTTTTTTTTTTTAATTTTCGTAATAAGCAGCTTCTAAAAAGTCTGGCTAGAAGATTACCAGGCGAATTACACAGAGTTACAAACACAGTGGGTGTCAGCTTATTTGATGCAGGGTAATAATTCAAGTTCATTGTACTTCTGAACCAAATATGATACCGCAAAAATAAAAACGTCATTTTAAAGAGCGTACTTTTTTACTCAAACATATTTCATATATTTTACAGTTTGTTTTGTTAGTTTCATATAAAATAAAAAGTAAAAAAACTATATTTCTACATTGAGCAGCTTATTTAATGCAGTCAAGTTTTAACGTTGGCCGAGTTGTAGTAGGCTTTTTTACTGGATTTATAAAATTGTCATTTCGTATAAAATAGATATTCTAAAATAAACATTCGAAAACCAACGCACTTTTCGTTTTATTTCTAAAACCTCAAATATAGGCCGACGCACAACTATTGAGCAAAGGGAGGTGGTCATGTCTGTGAAGTTGGCATCTCAAATTTTAGCATCTCACTAAAAACATGCAAATTTACTTGCATCCAGCATAGTTCTAGAGTTCCTGCAATAGTTCTTCAATAGTTCTATTGATTTGACCTTAAAATCGCGATTTAAAGATTTAAGGGTATGAGATGCCAACTTCGCAAAAAAAAATCTCAGCATCTCATCAGATTTCGAATATATGACCTTAGAGAAGTTGCATCCAGCATAGTTCTATAGTCTCCGATGGTTTTAACAATAGTTCTGCTGATTCTGCCTTAAAATCGCGATTTGAAGCTATGTGATGCTAACTTCGCAAAAAAAATCTCAGCATCTCATCAGATTTTGAATATTTGACCTTAGAGAAGTTGCATCCAGCATAGTTCTATAGTCTCCGATGGTTTTAACAATAGTTCTGCTGATTCTGCCTTAAAATCGCGATTTGAAGCATCAGCATCTCATCAGATTTTGAATGTATGACCTTAGAGATGTTGCATACAAACAGGTACCCAGGGCCGTTTTTACCCCCCTTAATATCTGACTTCCAAAAGCTTTCCCCTTTAGTTAAAGTCATGCAGAGTCAGACAATGGACTACTGCCTAGGACAGCGCAATGTTAAAATAGTCAGTTTGCTTCATTGAAAGTAATCCAAGTATCAACCACTACTAGTTGCGTAATAGTTAGATATACATAAGTGCATTAAAAGTTAGTTGAATTGCCGGCAGGGTAGCAAGTGCCATAGTTCTATAGAAGATCAAAAAGAATATGGATCAAACATATTGATCGATACTTCCGTTATGACGGACCTCCGTTACACCGTTCGGAATGAAAGCCTTCGCCACACCCTCGATTCGATTGCGCAAACCGTAGAAATCGGGGATAAAGTCTATCGACTGGCTGGTCTCGCAAACTTTATTACAAATCACTATGTGGCTTACGTAAAATCGGGTACGTTTTGGCACGAGTTTGACGATCTAGCTAGATCTAGAGGAACGGTTAGGTCGAGTAAAGAAGTTTCGCCTCATTTGGTGGTGTACACGTACGCAGTTAATAAGGATTAATCCGATTTTGCCATAACACAATATCATACATAATACAAAAAATCAAAAAAATACATATAACAAAAATTAAAAAAAAAAATACATAAAACAAAAAATCAAAAAAAAATAAAAAAATACATTAAACAAAAAATCAAAAAAAAAAAAAAAAAAAACAAAACAAAAAATAAAAAAAAAAAAACAAAAATGAAAAAAAATCCATAAAACTAAAAATCAAAAAAAAAAAATAAATAAATAATACAAAAACAAAAAAAAAAAAAAAAAACAAAGAAAAAATAATATATGTATATAATATATATTAAGATATATTATATATATATATATGTATATAATATATATTCAAAATCTGATTAGATGCTGAGATTTTTTTTTTGCGAAGTTAGCATCACATAGCTTCAAATCGCGATTTTAAGGCAGAATCAGCAGAACTATTGTTAAAACCATCGGAGACTATAGAACTATGCTGGATGCAACTTCTCTAAGGTCATATATTCAAAATCTGATGAGATGCTGAGATTTTTTTTTGCGAAGTTAGCATCACATACCTTCAAATCGCGATTTTAAGGCAGAATCGGCAGAACTATTGTTAAAACCATCGGAGACTAT
This sequence comes from Cordilura impudica, assembly GCA_963682025.1. Lineage (NCBI taxonomy): Eukaryota > Metazoa > Arthropoda > Insecta > Diptera > Scathophagidae > Cordilura > Cordilura impudica. The sequence continues at coordinate 154,518,828 of OY821520.1, forward strand.
AGAACTATGCTGGGTGCAACTTTTCTAAGGGTATATATTCAAAATCTGATGAGATGCTGAGATTTTTTTTGCGAAGTTGGCATCTCATACCTTTAAATTTTTAAATCGCGATTTTAAGGTCAAATCAATAGAACTATTGAAGAACTATTGCAGGAACTATAGAACTATGCTGGATGCAAGTAATTTTGCATGTTTTTAGTGAGATGCTAAAATTTGAGATGCCAACTTCACAGACACGAGGTGGTCATCTGCCACTATAAACAATTGAAGTCGGCATGAAATTGCTCAACAAGTGAATATATCGTCTTCTACAGTGAAGCAGAGTTTAAACGATTTTTGAGAGAAAATAGAGTAAAGGACAAGGGCAGAAAGGCATCATATAAAATTCTTAATGCGAACGACGAAAGATGGATCATTAGGAAAATTAATGAAAACCTCAAGTTATCGGCACAAAAATCGAAATTTAATGTATTTGGCTCAGATGGAAGGATGATGGTGTGGCGGAAGGCCAATTCACAGCTTGAGTTAAAAATAAGTGTGCGACTGTAAAACACGGTGATGGCAGTGTCATGATTTGGGCTTGAATGGAAATTTAGTTTTAATTGAAGGGAATATGGGTAAAATGATGTACCTAGGTATTGTAAAATAAAACATGCTACAGATTGCTGATGAACAGGGTGTGCGCCGCATCTTTCACTTCTACCGGGACGACACATAAGTCGGTAGTGGTGCAGACATGGCTTATATGGCATTGTCCCCATCTCATGGAACTACCGGCGTAGTCTGATGACTTAAACGTTATCGCAAACACAACATTTCTAGCAAAAAAAAGCTTAAAAACAGAAGAATGGAGTAAAATTCAGCCAGAACCTATACAAAAACTGGTTGATTGAATGCAATATCCTCTTAATTCTGTTATATCTTAAAATAGTTTTCATATCAAATACTAAAAAGTATTGAAAAGATCGAAGATTATGTTAGTTTATAATATTATGGTGCATCAAATAAGTTGTTCAATGTAGAAATATAGCTTTTTTAATTTTTATTTTATTTAAAATCAACAAAACACACTTTAAAATATGCATGTGAAATATCATTTTTAAATAAATAAGTACGCTCTTTAAAGTGGCTTTTTATTTTTTCAGTGTCGTATATGGCTTAGAAGTTAAAGTGCGATGAAGTTGAATTTTTGCCCTGCATCAAATAAGCTGACACACACTGTACATATAACAAGAAAAAATATTCTAAACGACTTTTATTTTATTTTTTTTAGTTTGGACAGAGAATTCCAGTCAATTTGTGCTCACTGCAATTCTTAGTACTTTTAATGGATTTTATTTAATTTAAGCTTAGTTGTTTACTGGGTAATTATTATTAACGAAATATTTAACAATAGTAAATAATTTTAAAAAGACAACCAACGAATCATGTGTAAGAATGAGAAGTAAGCAAAGCATTTCTTTATAATTTGGATTTGAGTTTTCTTTTTATCACATCGCTAAACAAAATTACGGGTCATTGAAATGTGTGAAAACAAAACCGGATAGATTTGATAACTTTTTACAATGTTTTTGTAGTTGTAATTTGAGTGAAACAGAAATTGTTTACAAATATTTTGCGTCTTAGCAATAGACGACATTTGTTAGTAATTGTTATTATATATTGACTTGTTTTTTAACGAAAAAAAAACTACTCGTATAGCTTGTTTGAAAGTAAAATTAATTCACTTGTTTCGAGCCAATTACGTTTGTATTTTAATGTGTAAGAAACATTTTAGGTAAGCTACAATGTTTTCATATTTCTTATATAATAGAAGTATAAGAGTGCATGACATTCGTTACAGGAACATGAAACGGCCTCAACTGCCTGGTATGGATCTAAACGACATGTGGTTTAGGACGGCGTCATATGCCGCACCCGGCACGAAATAATCGATTTAGTGGAGCAACAATTTCCAGACCGAATCATCTCCAGAAATTCCGAAGTCAATTGCGCGCCCTGATCGTGGGGGTTAACGCCGAAGTTTGTTGAAAACTCTCAACGCGTTATCGGTGAGATAGAGCCACATCTTTGTCAAAATGTCATCTTTGTCGAAAATATGATGAAAGGAGCATAGGCCTGTGTTGAGAGCCGCGAGATTTGTTTGATTTGTTTTTACTGTTAGTAATACAATTTTTTTGTAATGATGTAAACCTTGAAATAAATTATTTTTAATTTGCAATATAATGAATTTTTTGTAAAACTAATCATTTAATAGATAGCAACACACAGAACACCCTTTTGTATTTTAAGTTCGTTTTCTTGCACGTGTACTGCTAAAAAAAAACAAAACATGTTCTTAAAATATTATCCACTTGCGATCGGAAAAATCTGAAACACTCCTATAATAACGACAACAATTAGATTAGATTAGGAAGATTATAAGGAAGGCTCTACGCACTGCGACCAGTTTGATCTTTTGTGCAGCCCATGGTTGTCCTAAAGATTAAGGCTTCTTATGAAGCCAATTACCCTATTTGGCATTAGTTTCCATATGTCCCGGGGGGTTACAGTATATCCTCCAAGTGCAGGATTCTCTTGCCACTTAGTCTTGGACATTCACAGAGAATGTGTTCTGCTATTTCCACCTCCTGCTCGCAGAGACAACATGTGTCTATAGCAGATTGTCCTTTCTTTCGTAGATGATATCTAAGATTGCAGTGTCCTGTAAAGAATCCCGTCAAGGTTCTTAAGTCCTTTTTATTAAGGGTAAGTAGTCTTTCCGATTGAACACTGGATGGAGTTATGAATCTCTTAGCCTGCCGTTGACCTGGACTTTTGTCCCAGTGTTCGGCAATTTGTGATTTTCTCCACTCCCTCATTTTTTCTTTTATGTGTCCCACTGGAACACCACAGAAAGGTTCCGGACCGATGAAAAAATAAAAATAAATAAAAATAAAAAGATAGTAATAAAATAGAAAACAGAGAAATTTTATATGTTGTTTATGACTTTATGTAGGGTTAAGTTGCCCAAGTCCAGCCGCACCCAGTGCTCAGCCACTTTCACAGTAAAAAGTCTACAAATAAGGGTATTTCTGTAGTAACGCTGTAGTTTCTCTTAAATTTTTGCTCAGTTTTTACTCCCTTCCCTCTCCAAATTTCTTGTTAGTGTAAAGCAATAGTGACGGTGGTGTCCAAAAATAGTGTTTCAATTAATGTGATAAGTGCTTAGTTATATATCATTTATGAGTTATTATTGTATGATTAATTAATTTATCGCTTTAAGTCATGAAAAAATTGTAAAATTGTAATTGTTGGAAGTTATTAAGGGGGCCGAATACTGGAAATAAGAATTTATGATGTTGCCTAAGTTCAGCCGTTAGCCGTTAGATCATTAAAGATCTCAATATTGATTATAAAATTATGCTTGAATGCATTAAAATCGCAGAGCAAAAAAAGCAGAAATCATACCATCGAGGGGTCATACGTTTTGACAGAAAATGGTGAGTTAAACAGATTAAATTCAGTATCATCGTTTTCTGATTCTGTGGCGGTAAACTCCATTGAAAATGTAGCTTCAGAAGACGTATATGAGATGGACACCATTGAAAAATCACCCGATCCTAAAATAAATAATGAAGTCATATAATCTGCAACAAACACTATATTCGATACGATTATAGAGTCAAATAACTCATGAGAATATCGAAAATCTAGAGAGTAAGCAATTTAATATTTATTCTTTGTATACTTATGTATATGCTATATTATATCCTTATTATATTATGTATAATTTAGCACACGCTCCACAGACCGTCTGCAATACAAGTTTAGGAAAACATTTATACCACTCAAAACCAATCAAAACTGAAAAAAGGACTACTAGTACCACCAAAGCGCCTCTATCTATTTCATCTCAAGAATGGAAAGACTTTTTTAAATTAAAAGACGAATCAAAGGCGGCTAAAGTGGCTGAAATGAAAGAAAGGAAACAAGATCATATAAAAAGGAGATTGGATAAAAGCAGTAAAAAGGGAAACTCTGTTCGCGCAATAAAAAAAAGTGCAAAGTTTAAGTTTTGAGTTGTCTTATTAAATTTCTAAATGAAAATATTCATGGAACTTAGGTGGCTGAAGACTGGGGTCTAAGTGGCTGGACTCTTGGCACGGGTGGCTGAGCACTGGTAATTTTGGTGTTTTTCATTAATATTTAAAAAAAATAATACTTATCACAAAATATATTAATATTTAATATTTGTTCGTGTAGATAACGAAATATAAAAACGAAACACAATCATGATTGTGTTGGGCACCGTACAAAATTTAGAAACACACATAATTGATATGAAAATAAAAATATGTGTTGGCTGCTTTATAACAGAACATTGTGTGTTTCATATGTGTATTTTCTGAACCTTGGTATACTTTCATATTCAGATCTAAATAGCCCTTGGTTTTGAAAAAAATGTGGAAAAAATTTCTTCACTTCTTCTGATCTCCTTAAAATCTATACAACTTACATCCAACCGAAAATTGAATACAACTCCCATATACGGGCAGGAGATTCAAAGAAGGGCGTTGTAAGGTATTCAACTCTATTGACTCGTTGAAACATCGTCGAAATGTGGGTTGCGTAACACTGTTCTATAGATGCTACCATGGGAAATGTTCTTCTGAGTTTAGCGAACTCATTCCAAGTGCCCGAGTTTCAGTTTGTAGTCCTCTGTCCAGTTGATCGCACAACGCATTACAGAGTAAATTCTTTTATCAGTCGAACTAGTCGCATGTGGAATAAACTCCACACACAGGTCTTTCCTGACAGTTACAATCTAATAAAATTTGAGTCAAATAATCGCAAACATTACTCCCTCTTTCCCATATACATAACATAATTATTTACACCGTGATCCAATTTGGCTTTTATGTGTTTATTACACAGATCATCTCTCTAATAATAAAGAGTGTAGAACCAATTTTTTTCATAGTCCCCAATGGGGATGTTTATTAGCATAACATATTTTACTAAAATTTGGTTTGAATTTGTTTTTGGAACACATAAGTGACCACAATATATACAGTGGGGTTGTCAATTATTCAGGTTTTAAGTTTGGTCGATTAAAAAATCGAAAACATTTTTATTGATCAAGTTTTAAATATTCATCGATTAATTAAACTTAAAAACTTAAAATAAAATATATTGTAATATTTAATATGTTTTTTTATTTTTATATAGAGATATTTTAAAATATTTCTCAAAATATTATTTAATTAAAAATAAAAAAACTATTGAATTACGAACTATCGATATAATCATTTCCGAAGTATGAAATACTAATTTTAACTCTTGTTTTATTTTGGAAAATATAGAGCTTTTTACTTTAGTACAAACATGTGTCCAATTTACATATGCATGGCTGTATATCAGAACTTTGGTGGTATGTAACAGCTGGGCTGAAAAGTTCATTGACTGACACATAGATGGTGTTACTAGAATAAAACCAGCTGATTGTTAGTAAGTACTAACCTTCAATATAGGCGTACATAAATGGACATCTTTTGCGCAATTGGTTCGCGAGATATTGTGAAAGAATGAATTTCCTGCGTCAATGAAGCATCTCTTTTTGCCGAAAAATGATATTGTTGGAACCAAGGTTTGGCTTGATAAACATTATTCGGACTCTGCACCAGGAAAATCAATCGTTGAAAAATGATTTTCTAAATTTAAACGAGGCGAAATGAGCATCGAAGACAATGCTGTTACCGGCAAAAACATCAAGAAAGTCCACAAAATAATTTTGAATGATCGTAAAGTGAAGTTGCTCGAGAAAATTAATAACAGGATACCTACAATATTCGGCAATTTAATCATATATATTTTTTTAATAAGACCTTAAAGTCCAATCGTTGATTTCGAAAAACTTTTTGAACAAAATTTTTAAAAAAGTAAAATTGGAGATTTTGAAATGGTACAAAATACGTACCGCTTTGACATTAAGTTAGAACGGCGCACAGTGGACCATTTGACGAGAAGGCGGTCAAAAATAACTTTTGATTGGATTGGAATTTTGATATGTGGTTTTTTTTTTGTTTGGTGGGTGAGACTTTAGCCTTTAAGTTTTGCTATAAAACGTAATTCTCGACCGAAAATAAAAAAAGTTACGGAGGGTTTAAAATACATTTTCATTTGTAGTTGAATTTTAGTACAAAAGTGAAGTGTTAAAAGGTAAACAAAGGTTTTTTTATATATAATGTCTTATTTTTTCAGTTAATTTTACAACTAATACTTTTTAACAATTTTTTAAGATAATTTTTTCAGAAAATTAAAAACTTTGGCCCTCGTAAACTTTTTAGTCCTAATGTGCACAAGGGCCAAAGGTTGTTTTTTTTTCATTCTTTCACAATAGCTGAGACTCTAAAGATATCGAAGGAACGTGTTGAACATATTGTGCATGAATATTTGAACATGCGAAAGCTGTGTGCAAAGTAAGTGCCGCGAGTGCTTAAAATCAAAGACAATGCATTGTGTCACAATTCAATGAAAACGATGGAAAAGTTGCGTAAATTAGTCTACGAATTGCTTCCCCATCCACTATATTCTCCAGATCTGGCCATCAGCAACTTTTCCCTGTTTGAAGACATCAAAAGATTGCTTGCTGGAAAGAAATTTAGCACTGGTGAAGAGGTAGTCGCCGAAACTGGGGACTACTTCGAGGTTCAAGAGAAATCGTACTAAATGGTATCGAAAAATTGTATGACCGCTATAATCGCTGTATCGGCCTCAGAGGCAAATATATTGAATAATAAAATTGAATTTTACCAAAAAAAAATGTGTCTACAAATCAGGTATTTTGTGAATTATCAAATTCTAGCTAACAAATCAACCCTAACAAGTAAACAAGCAAAAAAGTTAAAAACTGTAAAAATAATAAAAATAAATATATTGAAGTGTTTAAAATTAGAAAAAAGACTATAAAACACTAAGATAAACAACATAGAACTAGCTTATAATAAAGTTTTATTAAAAATGAAAAGAAATTAAAATAATAAAAATAAATATATTGAAGTGTTTAAAATTAGAAAAAAGACTATAAAACACTAAGATAAACAACATAGAACTAGCTTATAATAAAGTTTTATTAAAAATGAAAAGAAATTAACATTTTTGCAGCGCATGCAGCTCGTCGATTTGGGGTGAAACGGGAATACGGGAATACAGTGGTGGTTTATGCGATAAGATTTATCATGTCTCAGTCAAGTGCTCTAATGGAATTTTGGATACCAAAAATTCTGTGAGATCTATATGCGACAACTGTATACAATACATTCGGAATGTTATTTGGGTTATAAATGAAATCCAAAATGCAAGAATATAAAAATGAATTTAAAGCATCAATGAACCGAAATGAAAAAGAACTTAAACAACTATTAGAGGGAATTGAAAAGAGATATGAAGACAGATTTAAAAAAATTGATAAAGAAAATAAATTAAACGCACATGTTTAAGTAATTTCTTAAATTTCCATTAAATGGAAAAGAAAAAAATTTAAATTTTAAAATTTTTAAATTGCAAATAAGAAACATACCATTACTCTCTTAGAAGTACAAATATTTTTTTTTTATTCAATGAGCATCTTTCAAATGTTCAGTTCATCAATATTCATAATACTTTTTTATTCAATGAGCATCTTTCAAATGTTCAGTTCATCAATATTCATAAATTGTTTGCATTTGATATTTTGTATTTAGATTGAGTAAGAAAAAAAACAATAACAAAAATCAATTATTGATATTATTGATACAGGATGCGCCATATATTATGACGCTATTGCAACATTTAAAACTTCGACATTTGCAAATGATTTACATGTTAAGAACAATTCAGGACGATTTTTGCCATGTATCGCTTTACACCACAACAACGCGCCGAAATAGTGATGCTGTACATGTCGTTCAATTGTGTCAACTTACTGTCAGACAACACTATTCGTTGTTTTGTGTTGAATTTTTTTGAGTACGGGACATTGGGAGATCGTCCACATGCCGTTCTAATGAACTGGTCAACATTTTGCCGTCAGTGGAACCACTTTGCGGATGATTTGCATTTTTTTTCGTATACAGTTAAATTGACTCAACGAATTTTGCTGTCAGACCGGCTACGTCGCACAGTGGCGCCCGTAGAGCAAACGAGGTTGCAAAAATCAAAATTTTCATGTGCGCCGACGAAATTTTTAATAAACCCATGTTATAGGAAACTTTTCAACGATTTCAAATATGCTACTCTTAATAATATCACATTTTTAGTTTAGAAGATATAACCGTTCAAAGTTGACCGACTTTCGGTTTTCAAAAAAACACACAATTTTTAGTCAATTTGTTGCGATTTCAGGTGTAATATCACGAAAAATAGGTAAAGAATCGCCTTATTTTTTGTTTGTATTGATTGATGTATTTATTAAATGTATAATGATAAAAAAAAATTAACTATTTGCTCTGTGTTTCTCCTGGTAAATCACTATTTAAAAACTATCCGTTTTTTTCACTATTTTTCAACTTTGACGGAAAATAAAAAAAATCTATATTTTTCTATATTTGCCATATTTGCAAAACATGTTCTTTGATTATTTCTTTACATAATTCAAAAGGTTTTATCTGCCCGTACGTGCTCGTTTGGCTTCTAGAGGTAAAAAAGGTTAAAAAGACATGGTTGCAGAAATTGTATGGCGTGCATCCCTTACATGTTTTGACTGACAGTAGTTTGATCTAATAGTTTGAAAATTGCATTTTAAGTCGGTTGTCTACCTGTGAGCCTCTGCCAAAGTCTACTCCCAATATTCTGTTACAGACACAGGATGCACAAAAAACTACTCATTGAAATTCACAGGTACGCACCTCACTTAAAAATTACTTTGGAGTACAAATGGTCAAGAACAATATTGACTTATGGTCCCTCCAGGTAGGCACAAATCTTATTTAGACACGAGCATAATATCAAAATTGCATAATTCAGCCTAAATCCATATGTATGCAGGGAACAGGTAAATTTTTAGGCATGGTAGCATAAGCCTATATAATGCAAAATAAGCATAATGCCTGGATTAGTCTACGACTGAAAGTTGGCGCAACAAGTACTGAAACCATGGCGTTAAACAATTTAAAATTATTTGAACTGTTTAGAAGGTCAACCACACCAAAGTTTTTCACGGAAGCTGCTTTAGAGGAACTTGATAGCTTATACGGAAATATTGAGAGAAGCGAAATTATAAAAAATAATTTTTATCTGATATATGTAAATATTAAGGCAAAATGGGTGAAATCTAATCGAACCATTCAGAACTTCAACTACAAATACGAGGACTGGCTTAATGAAGACACCATCCTGGATATATTGGCAGTAGATAAACCCACCACATCAACCAGAGGAGCAAAAGGAAGGCCAAAAAAAAGTATTGAAGAGTGTTCAATTTTCACAAGCAAGAGGAAACTTGCCGATGCCACCAATGACTTGACCACGAAGCATTTATCGGACGCGCTGTCTATTAAATATACAAAGGATAGTGAAAGAGTTAGGTCGCAGATTACAAAATCTGTTGCTGATGCAAGCCCACTGCGACTAAAAAGGATTAAGGAAAGCATTCCCACGCCCACAAACGCACACATTAAAAAGTATGGTTCCGAAGAAGCATTGGCCTTGTTTATGGACTTACAACTTTCCAAAGAAAAATATGAGATACTACGGGCATCCTTGATGCGACACGGGGCTGACGTTTTACCAGGATACAAGCATATTACGCAAGCCAAAATAAATTCACGACCACTGCATACGGAGTTTACGGAAGTCTCTGTAAAGCCAATCTGCAGGATCTCATGGGCCATACAGCAAAACGGTTGTTGGAGAGTCTTCCTGAAAATGAGGTGAAAATTCTTCCTGAGAAACTGACATTGATCAGCAAATGGGGCTGCGATGGATCATCCGGACAAAGCGTTTATAAGCAAAGGATATCTTCCGATGACACTACAATATCGGACGGAAATATGTTTATGGCATCTGTTGTTTCCTTGCGGCTAAAATCTGATGTTTCCCTACACTGGAAAAATCAAGTCCGTCATCAGTGCATTATTGCCGACCAATAATGTTTCAGTTTGCAAGGGAATCGGCAGAACTCATAAGGACCACGGTGAAGGACATTGAAGAACAAATTAGCAAGATTAAGCCTACAAAGCTGCAAATTGGAGAAGGAAAATATATTGAATGCAATTACGAGTTCCACCTGACCATAGTTGACGGAAAAGTCGTAAACGAACTGACAGGAACAACCTCAACATTGTCATGCCCGATTTGCAAAAAGAGTTAGAAGAACTTTGGTTATTTAAACGATTCTACAAACGAGGAGAATTACGAATATGGAATGTCACCATTGCACGCAAGGATAAGGTGTATGGAGTTCTTGCTAAAACTGGCGTATACCCTACCACAAGAGGAGGAAAACTTCGATGAAAATACATCAATAAAGATAAGGAAAAGATCAGAAAGAAGCAAATACAGAATGATTTTTTTAAACTAGTTGGACTAAAAGTAGACTGTCCCAAGCACGGATACGGTAACTCAAACGATGGAAACACTTCTAGGAGATTTTTTGAAAATGATGAGGCAGTAACTAGAATCACTGGAATTGACAATCAAATCGTGAAAAGATTGGGAACGGTCTTGAATGTTTTAAACTGCAAAGAAAATGTCAATTCTACAAAATATGGAGAATATGCATCGAAAACTGCATCTCTTTTAGCAGAAATGTATCCACAGAAGAAGTTGACCCCGACCGTCCATAAAATATTGGCGCATGGCAAAGATATAATTGAGTACCAGTCTTTGCCAATTGGAGAGCTTTCTGAAGAAGCACAGGAGTCTCTTAACAAATTTTATAAAAAATATAGATTGCAGAACACATTCAAAGCATCAAGGGTAAGGCAAAATGAGGACCTCTTCAACATGTTGGCAGCATCTGCCGATCCACTTATTTCTTCCCTGCGGCATGTGAAGTCACGAATAGAGTTAGAAAATAATTATAGTTTAGAAATGATTAGCCTTTTAGATATACCTTCTCTTACGAATTGTGATGAATATTTTACAGAAAATTGAAAAAATAAATTTAAAAAAGAAGTAGTTTTTTTTTAATTTGTTGGGTAATAATTTAAAACATAAAACCCTAAAGAAAAAAAATAAAAACAATCTAAAAATGTAAAAATAATATTTTTTAGTTACCATAAAATTGATTTTTCTACAAATTTTAACTTTGATAACCCATAAGTAGGCCCCTACAAAGCGTAGCACCCTTTTCATTTCATAGGCTGAACAGTTATCTATCATATGCTGTTTAAACTGTTCAATTATTCGGTTCAAAAGATATGATTTTTGCAACGAAAAAACTCAAATGGCGCCACTGTGCGTCGTTTAAAATACGGCCAACCAGTCGCTCGAGTATTTAACCTGATTTTAATGACCGACAAGTCCCATTTCATACTTTATGGCGGCATTAAAAAGAAAAATTGCCGCATTTGAAGATACTGAAAATACCATTGCATGACCAAAAACTGACTGTTTAGGTAATTTTTCTTCAAAGAAGTTATCGATGGATGTTCGCTTATTATGTCTGCCCGATGATGCTAAAAGCAGGGCTGGACGGCTAAGAGTTATGCAACATGCACAATGCCACACTCCCAATCCAACAATACAGGTTCTGACCACCCAAATATCCAGATCTGACCCCTCCGGACATCTGTTTGAGGGGTTATTTGAAAAGCAAAGTGTACGCCAACAAGCCTGCCGAAATCATCGCTATACCAACGAGATGCTCGAAAAAGTTATGAGAAATGCAGAAAAAGGGCACATTTTGCCTTTTGCCGGTTGGTTTTTGTTTAGTTATTCAATACTCACATATCGACATAAGATGGCGCACCCTGTTTCATTAATTTATATACATATAATATAAAATCGTTGTTATTTTTCATATATGTACATACATACATACATAGTTTCTCCAGTTATTGTAAATAATAAAAAAATCCTCTCAAACTAATACTTTTTACTACGCCGTACAACTTAAGTGTATACATTTTTAAAGTGAAACATATTAGACTATAAAGAGATGAAATATGTTAGAAATTTGAAACAGTGAAAATATTTGTTTTATTTAAAGACTACTTATAAATGTATTGAACGCACAATATACTTGCTCAACTAATAGTCCCAATTTACACATTGGCTTTTTAGCCTGTGTTTCTATATCATATACCACTCTGGTGTTTGTAAATATAAACAAGTAAGAAAATTATAGTCGGTCTAGACCGACTATATGATACCCTATACCATGGTTTAGAGACCCTATCTTTCGGTCCAACTACTTCGATATAGAAAATAAGCATAAACCAAATTTGAGTGGGATTTTTATTAATTTTTTTGGCTGCAGATATGAAAAAGTTCATATCGGATGCTATATCTATAAAGGGACTAGGTCCAAAAATGGACCGATCCTGATCATATTTGGTAAAGTCTCTTGTATTTTGCAAAAATATGTACAAACAAAATTTGAGAAGAATCAGTACAATATTTTTGTTTTTTAATAGATTTAAGTGAAGATCGGGAAGCAGCTCTATATGGGGTCAAAGGGATCATTTTTCGACTACTCATTAGTGGATGTAATGAACGCATACAAACCCAATTTGAGTAAGATCTATATGACAATTTGGATCTTATGGCAATTTATGTCGATTTCATATGGGTAATTTGTATGGGGGCTAGGTCTGAACATGGACCGATTCTCACCAATTTCAATAGCGTTCATCCCATGGCCGATAAAAGCTTATATACCAAATTTCATCAAAATATGTTCATATTTGCGACCTGCAGTTTGATTACAAGCTTTACATGGACACACAGACGGACGGACGGACGGACGGACGGACATTGTTAAATCAACTCAGAAAGTGATTCTGATTCGATCGGTATAATTAAAGATGGGTCTAGGTCAAATATTTTTGGTTGTTACAAACAGCAGCACAAAGTCATTATACCCAAACCACATAGTGGTATAGGGTATAAAAAGTCTGAACATTTAGTATACCAATCGACTTAGAATCACTTTAGATTCAATTTAGCATTGTCCGTTCGTCCATCCGCCTGTCTGTTTATCTATCTGTGTCCATGTAAATTTTGTAATCAAACTACAGGTCGACAATACGAATGCATTTTAATGCAATTTTATATATAAGCTTCTGTCGGCCATAGGAGGATCACTACTAAAATCGCTTAATGTTTAGACCTAGCTCCCATGCGAATGACTCTCGAATTAAATAGCACTAAAATCTAAATTATCATATTGATATTGGTCAAATTAAGTTTGTTTATTACGCCCATTAAGGAGTAGTCCAGAAACAAAATCTGTAAGACCATTTTTAGTCAAAGTCCCCATATAAAGCTGCTTTCCGATCTTCACTTAAATATATCAAAAACATAAATATTTTATAGTTTTTTCTCAAATTTAGTTTATATATATTTTTGCGTAATATATGTAAGTAACTTTACTAAAACTGGTGACGACCGGTCTAATTTTCGACCCAATCTTCATATAAAAATAGCATCCGGATATAAACCTTTTCATATCTGTGGGCAAGAAATGATTCACAAATTTGGTTAATGCTTATTTTCTATATTCTTTTAGTTGGACCTAAGATCATTTCTCTAAAATCATGATATAGGGTATCGTTTATTCGCATACCGGCTATAATTTTCTTACTCGTTTTTTAAAATCACCTTTCACTCTAAAAGCAGAATACGAATAAAACATTCCTGGCAGGAATACGAAGACTTTTTCTACCCTGCTTGTTTCTCTACCCCTTTCCACCACAAAAACGAAACGCATTAGATTTCACGCAGGGTTAAACTTATGCTGACGTATATTTTAACCGGCTGTGTTTTGTCAATTTGTACACCTGTTCTGTTATTATTTTTTATTTAACGAAAACAGTAGTCTTCTGTGATCCGTCGAGTAACATTGTAGTTATTTATATGTTATTAGGAATAACGTTTCTTTTATTCGTTTTGTGGTCCTTGAGGTTGCTGCTCATATGTATGTGATAGATATAAAGCCATGGACATGTAAATAGAAGCCATGTTTGTACTAAAAAGTCTATTTTCAAAAATAAAACAAATTTGTATTTCATGTATCCAAAGTTCATAATTAAATATTTATTTAAAAATAATCTTATATGTATTTAAAAAAAAAGGAAAAAACTACAGACATAAAACTACTACTAAAGGCTGGACAAATAAATAGGACAGTATTATAAATCTAACAAATAATAGTTAAATTTTTTTAATTGTTTTGTTTTTGACATTATTATTAACACATGGATATTATGCACTGAAATCATTATTTCCAATTACAGATTGAAATCTACGGGGCAATAATCAATTGGTACAGAATACCATGCTTCTTGAATTCCCATCCAAAGTTATTCGGCATATTCAAAATTTTATTGGTCAATTAGTCTCTTATATCGTTCCAAGGATTTTTAGTGGGATTTAAGTCAAAATAAATTTTTTCCATGTTAAGTAACGTACTATTGTAATTATTACTTGTTGTGATATTAAGCTTCACAACAAGTAATTACAATCACTGGTCATTAGGAACATATCAAAATATTGTAATTATTGTCGACTTTTAAATAATCTGAGACTACTGGATCAGTATTAATTATAATTACAAAACGAGTTAAAATATCTTTTACTATAGTGATAAAAAATAAACAAATATTTTGGCCGTACTCGTAGACAAAACTAACTTACCGGTGTTTTATAGAAAAAATATAAAAATAAATAAGGTGGTCTAATTTTGTGAGAATAAAAAATTGAATACAATTACTTTTCGAAAAAAAAAAAAAAACAAATGACTGTCTTCAGTGAGCGTCAATTTGTAACGAGAACTTAATAAGATAATTAATATCCTTACTGTACACTTTTAGAGCACATCTACATAGTATAGGACGAGCATATGTCAAGTTTTCGGAGAGCATGACAAGACTCGCTAACTTTGTAGGAATAGAAGTTAGACATCTATTGTACGATATCCTACCCATGTTAATGGTTCATAGGGAGATGCTAGGGCTGATCAATAAACTGTTTTACTTTTTTTAACAAAAAATATTGTTCCACATAACCTGTTTCTAGTTCAATAGACTTTATCCAACTTTTCTCAATTTTGTACCTCTTCCAAATATTAGGATTTTCAAGGTCGCCAAAACGAAGGCTTTTGATATCTTTGATATCTGAATATGACGGTCCAGGGTAGTATAATTCATGTAATTTTGATATAAAAGCACTTTCTCCTTGACCAAATGCGGTGTTTTTTTTTTTTTTTGTTAAATCGTCATAGAATTGGTCCAATGATATAATATTCACAGTTATTGTTTTTCCATTTTAAAGGTAATCAATGTGGATTTTACCGCGTACAAGACAAAAAAACTCGTCAGGAATTTTTGTTGGCCTCAGTTGATTTTGAGCGGCCAACAAGCTGACGCTCTGGCTTTTGTGTATGACCGAATATAATGAATAAGAGCTACAGTAGGTGTAATTCAACCTGCGACAAGGCATATATATTTTTTTAACTAAGAAAATAAGGTGTAATATTGAAAACCACAAATTTTATTACTTCAATACATTTCAATTAATATAAAGAAACATTAAATCCATACATTAGAATTAAAAATATTAAAAAAAATTGAATTAAGAATTATAACTTGAACAAGCCAAACTGGGACAACATATTTTAAGATGTAGAGTAACATACATCCAGCTTATTTTAGTATTTTGTATGTATTTGAATTTATTGTAGTAATATTTTCCAATATTCAGCACTGATATTCTACATTCTTCAAGTAGCTCTTTAAGAATCTGCTTTTTTGGAAATGGTGTGATTTTTGAGCCGTTGTCCCAAATAATCCTATAAATTCTCAATTGGGTTAATATCAGGGCTTTACGTACGAGTTTCCAAAACGTGTGGATAATTGTACAGAATCCAGAAGCTTTTGCCAGAACGGAAAATCGCGTAGTCTGTGGTCTTTAGCGAACTGCATTTACTTATAAATGTTTTTTTTTTCCTGATGGTGGAAACACTGGCTCTTTTTCAGAAATCTATCTCAGCTATTTCTGCCAACTTCATCAGCATCAGAAAATCTTTTAATTTTGGGTTTTTGATCTGTTTGCAACATCTTGAAACTTTTTATAGCTTTTAGCGATATTATGATATTATCTGTTTACTAGTCTTACAATCTCTCTCATCGTTTTTCCACTATTATGGAGGCTTGTATTTAGCTCACGAATTTCTATTGAAGTTTGTTCTGGTTTAATAATTTAATTCACTGTTTAATTCAGTTTGTATTTTTTTTTTTATTCTGACTCATAAAATTATTTTTGATTAAAATTTACCCAAGAAAACATTTTTTTTTATTTTAATGCTGATTTATTTAATGGATTTTATCTTTAATTATAACAGTAAAATGCCCTAGTTTTTTACACTAGCGATATATTACTCTTAAATATATTTTTTTATTGAAAAAATACGTATATTTTGTCCGAGTTTGGATGAGACCTACTATATATAAATATATGGCGCCTCTTTTCAACCTAACCTAACTGGTGGAGTACCATTTAAAACACAAGATTTTTGGACAATGCAATAAACTCAGCCACACAAAAAACCACAACAAAAAAGTCAATACTAAAGACTTAAACCAAAGCTGTACATATGAACATACAGTGGGTGACAATATATTGGAAACTTTTACAAATTTCTAAATTTCACAATTTTACTAATTTGCGTTAAGTTCTAAAATTATGTATTTTTTTCGCGAAATCACTCTATGGTGCATTAACTAACGCAAGATAACAAAATTCCTACAAAAAATTCAATTTAAAAAATATTTTTTTACTGATGACAAAACAATGGAAACTTTTAAACTTCTTTACCAGAGTTGAATAAAACAATAAAAATTGAAGATAGTATGGGGGAAAATTTATAAAATCTTTACCATTATCCAAAAATAGAAGAAAAGTTTTCAATTATTATATAGTAAAAAATAAAATATTGTAAAACATACAAATTTTTAAATGGTTCAATTTTTTTTTGTATATATCGTCGCATCAGAATTGGTTTGCGGCACTAACCATATCTGAGATATCCAGCATCATCTTTGCTTCAATTGCGAACATTGTTTTGCTACAAACGCCAGTATTTGGTGTATGAGGCAAAAATTCCATATAGAAATTAAATAAATAAACGTTATTGTTGTTGTGCTTCATTAAGATGATATCACACGATGTGTTTTTTTTACATAAGCGCTGTCACTTTTTTTTATCCATATGTAATTCCGTATGTCTGTCAAAGTATCATTTTACATACGATTCATAATTTTTGCTATCACACGTGCATGTGTATTTTCGTATGACATAACCTCTAAATGTAAAAAACAGCTGATTTAATTTGTGAATTTACAAAAATTTATTGTTAAAAATAAAGTTATATATTTTATATATTTTTTAATGGTTAATTAATATTAAACAATTTATTTTTCTTTCAATATTAATCTTTATAATTTACTCTGTTTTACTTTCGCCACAAGCAGTGTTGTATTTTCATATGTTTGTCATGCAAAAATAGAACCTGTTCTAATTGAAAAATGTACATGTGACTTTCCTCATGTATTGCACATAAACAATGTTTCATATGTATCACAAGATGTGTACAACTTTTGCTGTGGAAAAATTTGACAGTATATACATATGTAAAAAACACATCGTGTTATAGTACCTGTAGAGAATCTGGACAACCATATGTTTCTAGAAATATATAGGAAGTACCATCAAAAACAATAACAAAATTAAAAACGAGAAATGAAAAATGAAAAGTGAAAAATGAGACGAAAATGAAAAATTAAAAATGAAGAATGGAAAATGAAAAATGGAAAATGGAAAATAAAAATTAAAAATTAAAATGGAATATGAAAATTTAAAAATGGAATATGAAAAATTAAAAATGGAAAACGAAAAATGAGAAGTGAAAAGTGAATAATTAAAAATGGAAAATGAAAAATGAAAAATTAAATATGAAGAATGAAAAATGAAAAACGAAAAATGGAAAGTTAAAAATGAAAAATGGAAAAAGGAAAATGAAGAACGAGAAATGGAAAATGTAAAATGAAAATTGAAAAATTAAAAATGATATATTATATTTATTAAAAATTTAAAAATAAAAATTTATAATGGAAAATGAAAAATGGAAAACGAAAAATGAAAAATGAAAAATGAAAAACGAAAAATGGAAAATAAAAAATTAAAAATGAAAATGAAAAATGGAAAATGACAAATGAAAAATGAAAAACGAAATATGAAAAGTGTAAAATGAAAACCGAAAAATGAAAAATTAAAAATGAAGAATGAAAAATTGAAAATTAAAAATGGAAAATGAAAAATGAAAAACGAAAAAGGGAAAATGGAAAATGAAATATGAAAATTTAAAAATAAAAAATTAAAATTGAAAAATTGAAAATGAAAAATTAAAAAATAAAAGTTTAAGTTAAAAATGAAAAATGGAAATTGGAAAACGAAAAATGGAAAATAAAAAATTAAAATTGAAAAGGAAAAATGGAAAATGAAAAATGAAAAATTAAGAATTAAAAATTAATAATTGAAATTGAAAAATTAATAATCAAAAAGGAAAATTGAAAATTTAAAAATTAAAAGTAAAAAATTAAAAATTAAAACTCAAAAATTAAGAACTAAAAATTAAAAATTAGAATTTGAAAATTATTAGCTCATTCAGATAAAAATATTTTAAAATTTGAATTTTTTTTAATATTAGTATCTGGAAATTTTTAGCCAGGAATCATTTGTTTTTTTTTTTAATTATCATGAATTATCTCAAAACTTTCTAATAGGGAACAAACTTTGGATGTTATAACGCTGGCTGCGTTACATAATGAATTTCATTAGAGGTTTTCTACTCTAGTAAAAGAAAAACAATGTCATTCTTTAAAAGAATTCTTTCTATAGAAGACATGGTCATTGTTTTTATAACAAGGAATTATAATTGAAACTGACCAACAAGAAAAGCAATTAACTTTAAATTTAATTGGTATTCGAAATTTAAATTTCAGTTCCGACAACAGTTTTAAAGTGGTAGGCCGTACCCAATATTGGTTGCAATATTGAGTTTAAGATGCAGGCAGAGGGCATCAAAGATTCGGCCCAGCCGAATTTAACACTCTTACTTGTTTTTTATTCAGTGTGGTATTCTCAAGGCAGGTTCTTTAAAACAATGTGTTATTTATATAATATAAAATTGTTAAACAATAAATCATAACAGTAGGACTGTTTATGTTTGTGATTTTTACAAATTTAAGTAGAAAAAAAATTTTTAAGTTTTTCTTAGCTTTATATTAAAAAGGACTGATATTTTTATTTTATAAAATGTATTCATAACAGTATAACTGTTTATTTTGTGTTAATTTTTCAAATAAACAAGAAAAAAAATAAAAATGTAACGTTTTTACTTTTACTATTAAACGTCAATTTCATAAAAAAGTTAGATACATATGGAGCACAAAACAATAATTTTTAATTTTCGGAAAAACTTAACTTAATAATTTATTCTATATAAAGGCGTGAAATCTTTTATGTTTGCTTAAAATATATGAAACTATTCATTGACAACATAAAAAATTATTTATCGCATATTTTGAGAAAAATTAACTTAAACCTTCTTTCACGTTTTTCTCCTTACATACTTTTTGGCATACATACATATGTATGTATGTGCTAAACCAATTCTGATGCGACGATATATTGTTACAAGTTTCCATTGTATTGTCACTCAATGTATATTGTCGAATCTGAATTGATTACCGTTCGGATTGACGAATGTGTTCTTTCCATTATTACAAAAATTCCTCTAGTCTTCTCATAAAAAAATTGCCACCCGGATTACTATGCCCTATACTACGTATAAAAAAACACTCCAACAAAAAAAAATAAAACATCAAAACCAACTATGTTTAAAAATACACATTACACAATTTAACAAAATATGCAGAAATTTGTACACATAAATTATTTTTGTAAACTATGATTACTTGCACTTTTTTTAATTATAAGTAAAAGTTAATGTTTTTTTAACAAAGTTTATGGAAAAAAGCAACAATAATAAAAACTAAAAAGTAAAGACAGCAACAAAAAGAACTATACAGAAAATAAAAAAGTAATAACAAGAATTGAAACGAAAATAGAAAAAGTGATAGAAAAAGAATTATTATGGGCAGACCCTTTGCAGAATTTTAAAACGGTGATCCGATATTGAATTTTATCCAAAATCTCACCTTTCTGGTTGTGGCTAATTAACTGGAGTCACTATAAAATATATTTATTTATACAATTTTTATGTTGTATTACGATATAATTTAATTTTAAAAAAATATTTTTCTGCTGAAAAATTTCTTCGACAACACAACACACTTCACACAAGAAATGCTGATTTTTTTCTTTTCTTTTTAATTTATTCATTTTCTTTTTAGTTCATTTTTATTTATGTTGGGGTTTGTTTTTTTTTTTTCGTTTACACTCAGTGGGAGAAGGATGACAATATATATACACACGTGTGTGTTGGTATACACTGAATATTCTGCATAAAACGACAACAAATTTAAAAAGTGATGTCAAACTATTGTGATTGGTTTTAATCTAGTCTAAAAATAATGCTTATCCGGCGCTTTTCATTTGAAAGCTTTGACTATTCAAAGACCACATATAATCTTTACGTTCCGTAGCGATTTTGTAACGTATGGTTTTTGTAGTTGCTTCTTCTGTGAAAACATAACAGATTATTGTTTAGTTTTGTTTTTTCTACTTACGACCAGATGGACGGTATTCTGTCGAGCAGTCAATAATACCAGTTAGATTTGTTATACAAAATATAATTTTCTTGCAAGTATATAATTAGTTTATCTACATCCATAGTTTTATATTTTTACATTTATTATTATATTGCCTTTTATCAAAAAAAAAAATATTTTATTAATATGTGTTTGTGTTTATTACTGATATTTTTATGTAAATAAAACCAGCTGTTTTCAGCTGTCACTTAACGAAGTACACCAAATTTTTTTTTTCCGAAAACCGTTTGGGATATTTTCAAGTATGAAAAGAATTTTCATCTTATTTGAACTGGTGAAATAAGTCGAAAAAAATATTTATGTTTTATAAATACAAATATATGTAAATTCTAAACATCAAAGTGTTTAGCCTACATAAAAGATATTCGTAGCTAGCTGTTGTAGAGACTAAGTAATCTTATTAGATACCTATTAAAGGTGCTATTACACGACGTGTTTTTTACATATGTACTGTCAAATTTTCCCACAGCAAAAGTTGTACACATCGTGTGATACACATGAAACATTGTTTATGTACAGTACAGTACAGTAACAGTATGTACAGTACAGTACAGTAACTGTTAGACTCAAAATTCAAATTTCGTGCAATATCTTTACAAGAACTAAAAATTATATATAAAAATATGAAAAACAAACCAGACTACAATAAAATATCAAACAAAATAATCTTAGATAATTTGAACATAACAGCCAATATTATGCTCCACATTATAAATAAGTCGCTTAGAAATGGAGTTTTTCCTAATAACTGGAAGGAATCGATGATTACTCCAATAGAAAAAGTTAAATTTACTATCAAATGTGAGGAATACCGTCCAATTAACACATTAAAAATATGTGAAAAAATTATTGAAAATATAGTTAAAAATCAATTGGAGTACTATATGGAACAACACAAATTAAGAGTATCAATCTGGTTTGAGAAAAAGATATTCGTGTGAAACAGCGGTCAACTATATTAATAATAGATGGAAATATAAGATGAGGAATAATAAAGCATTGGCTATTCTCCTAGACTTCAAGAGAGCGTTCGAAACAATTGATAGAAGTATGCTGCTGCAGAAACTCCATAAGTATGGTATTCAAGATAAAGAATTAGAATGGTTTTTATCATATTTAACTAACCGCAGAGAATTTACAAAAGTTAATAATGTTGAATCTAATGCAATAGCGAATGATTTTAGAGTACTCCAAGGCTCAATTTTGGAAGCTTTTTAATTTATTGTATACATAATTGATATGGAAAACGTTTTAAACAAATGCGAAATTGTTCTATATGCAGACGACACTCTGATTTTTACAGAAGCAGCAACTGAAGAAATGTGTCATGAAAATTTAACAACGGATATGTCTAATATCAATAATTGGATAAAAATGAATAAACTAAAATTAAAAGAAAGTAAAACGAAATTAATGGAAATAAATATGAACATTAACATAACATTTAAAATAATGTAATAATAGAAAAAGTTAACAAATATTAATATTAAATATCTGGGTTTTTAATAGACAAAGACTTAAATTTCAAGAAACATCTTGAATATATAAGTAAGTAAAAAAACAGGTAAATAAATCGGATTTTTCAAACGAATAAGAAATACAATTACCCCGTGGTTCGTACCAGGGATGAGTAATTTCTAGCATATGCGGACCTATGCGGCGGTGGATTTATTTCTAATAATAATAAAAAAAAATTATTGTTTGTATAAGCATTTATGTATATTTGTTTTTTTTTTTTCATTATTTTAAAATATTTATGTGCTTTTATTCATCTCACTTTGTTTGTTGGTTTATTTGTTTGTGTCAGGCGGATTTATGTTATTGAATTTTTACTAATAATTCGAGCTCAGAGAATTTCAGCAGTAACTAAAGTGGGCAACAATACATTATACAAATAATCATTTTCAAATGATCCGACTAGATTTAAAACTACCCATTATTTAATCATGTTTTCTCTTGGTTAACCAGAAAGTATACGAAAGCACGTCTACAATTTTTCATAATTACACACTTGTTTCAAATTATATTATTATTTTAAATTTATTTTATTTTTTTTTTTAACTTTTAATTAATTTTTCCAACATAGATGACTTTCACACAAACATTTTTCAGTTTTCAACATGAGGGATATTCTTATTTAAAAATATAAGCATTGTTTTTTGTTAAAAAAAATTCCGTTGCTTGCACAAAATAAGCCTTAATATCATATAAATTTAAATCATTTTCTTTAAAAAAAAAACACTTTGGACAAATAAAAAAAACCAAGCTTGACCTTAGATTTTTAATAGTTTAATAAATAAAAATTATTGTTATATTTCTTATTTAATTTAAATAGTTTTAGCTATTTATTAAGTGTTAACTAAGTTTTTATATATCGGACTAGTGAATTCGGTTACCTTCAACGCCTTTTAAGTATATACTATTATATTATTTACTTAAATAATAAATACTACAATCTTTTTCATTTTTTTAATTATTCAGTTTTTACATTATTAAAATTTTATCAGTTTGGCATACATGGCATATAGTTATATTCAAATCATAGTTGAACTTATAATTTATTTGAAAACAATCGTATAGTATAAAAGCTAACAAAATTACTTTTATTTTACATTTGTTATTAAATAAAAAAAAATTTCCTTTCTTTACTTTATCAGTGTTGGAAAGAAGATCTTAGTGATATAAACATTTTCGATGATAAACGGAGTTGTGTTAAAATTGAGATTTAAAAATACTTCTTATTCAAAAATATATTAAAATTTATTTGGTATTTTTAAAGCGCTTTAATTTATGTTTTTGTATGCTTGACATCATTGTTTCCAATAAACATGTTGGAAATGTCAAAATGAAACAATAATAGAAAAAAAATATATTATACATATAGTTCAACTTAATATTTTCTATAAAAAGATGCTGTAATTTTTATACTTTACATAGTTCTATTTTTATTAAATTGTAATTAAATAAAAAGACTTACCATCTTTAATAAAATTTTAAAACTTTTTTATCCTGCTTTGTTTTTTCTTCTAACATAACACAAACAATAAATTTTTCTCTTTTTTAATTAGTAGAAATAAGAGAGAAGAATATAAACATCTGGTAGCAGCAGAATTGAAATTTATTAATTTAAATGAATTTTTTCTCAACACTCTTTAATTTTTGTTTCTATTTTGTATTTTCCTTTTACGAATTTTTCTTTTCACTACACTTTACATCCAAATGCACTATCCCTTTTGGTGTTGATAAACCCAAAAAATGAAGAAAACTAAGCTGGTTGCTTTGGTAATTCTTTCTTTTTGTAATGCACACTGTTATTTACACTCACTCACCACCACCAATAATAATACCATTATATTTTTTATCACTTACAAAAACAAAGGACTTTATATTCAAATGGCGATGGCCAAAACTTTTTTTCAATTGTAAGATAATTAGAACTTTTATGTATTTTTTACTGGATACGTATGTCCTCAAATTCAGCTAGAATTCCTCTTTATTATTAGGTTGACGAGTTTGTGTGTGGAAAAATTATAGTCGTCAAAGGCAAATTGACACAATTAGAAATTTTATTGTCTACCAATCTTTCACTTGAACTTTTCTTTGTATTTTCTTTTATTAAACACTTATTATTCATACATATTCCATTCATTACATGAACTATATGTAATTGAGCACTATTTTATTAATTTTTCGAGTTAATTGCAACACAATTTTCGTATTTTTGCATTACGAAAAAATTGTTGACGAAAAATGCGTCCGGACGTGTGTATAACAACAGAATAGTAGTGTCAAGTTGACACTTGTATAAATAGCGTCGCTAGTAGCAAGCGAGTCGCTTATAATACCAATCAATGTATTATTTCTAGCGCCCGAGGAAAAGACACGGTTTTCAATTTAAGCGAGAAATTTACGCGAGAAATTTATGCGAGAAATTAGCATTAGAATAATGTGTTTGTTGTAAAATCGCTTGACTCGCATGAGCGAGCGTTTATCGGGAGGTAGTACAGTGTTGTAGTAAGGGGTATTAATTTTTTTTATTTGTTTGTGCGCTTTTTAGCAACTGTGGGTTTTCGATGTGGTAACACCAAATTCACTTTGTTGGATTGTTTTTCATCATTTGACGGGATGTTCTGAAATGTTTCGAATGTGTATCATTACCAATAAATAATGTTTGACGTTAAAATATAATATATATTTATAATTTTATATAAAATTTCAGTAGTTACACCAGATCATTATATCTTATTTACATACTCTGGCTCACGAAATTATTGGTACATAAAACCTAATTTTATAACTAAAAAATAAACTAATGCATGAAACACAGACGACTGGGCCACACGAGCACAAGACTACAAATGCTGCTGGCTGCAATTGTAGTCGTGTCGTCAGCTACTTAATTTTTTTGAAAACGACAACAACTTATAACAACAATATAAACAGCTGTTTTTATACAAATGCATTTTTATTTCAGTAGTGCCAATTATATTTTTTTTACTTTATTAAAATAGAAAAACATGCATGATTGTTTTTAAACTTGACTTAAATATACAATTACTTATTTATAATGCATTATTATAACGTAAAAATAAATAAATAAATTTATTTAAACCCTTTTGATTATTAACCGAGATATAGCATTTCATTTTGCGAAGTTTTTTTTAACAAAATAAAAAATAGCTAATATGTTGTATTTTTGACCTTTCTAAATTTCCAGTTAATGAATAAATATTTCAAAGCACTAATTTCTTTTACATATTTTGTTATATTGTCAACACTATTTTTGTTGTCATGTAGCCGTGTAGCTGTGTAGCCGTGTAGCTGTGTTGGTGTAAAAATAATCGTTTTCATATAAACGTGTGTATTTTATTTTTGACAGGCTGTAGTCGTGTAGCCGCTGTCGTCTATGTGTTTCATGCATAATTAATTTAGTTGAAAATTCAAAAAAAAAACTATTTGAGTCCGATCACAGGGGAGATGTGTAAACATCTATTTACACATCAATTAAAATCAAACAGTAAGCGCCATCTATGTATAGCAAGCAGCTGCTATGGTTGTTATACTTGATGGTTGCAGATGTTTGCTATACATTCATGGCGCTTTCTGTTGGTTGTTGAATCAGCTAAATAAATTTAAATCATAATCTTTGCACCAATACACTTACATATACCTCACACCGATTTTCCCTTACGCTGTTTTTGTGATTGTATTGTGAAATAGATTTTTACCCCCCGAGCGCATAGATGTTTACACATCAAAAAAGTATTTAGAGAACTCTTCTATGAAATAAATAATCAAACTTATATTAATATTTAACACAACAATAAAAAAATATATGTGACCTTCTCCGAGAAAAGGGACCTAGTGTGTCAAAAAACGGGTTGTGTCAAAACTGGTGGATTCTGGTACCTAAAGGGGTGTAGAAACTTTAAATGCGTTTTTTTCTTTTCCTTTTCTCGGAGAAGGAAACATATAGGTTATATTAAATTTCACTAAATTATTGGCACCGATTAGTATTGCTGGCTTATTCACTTACCCATGTTATTCAGTTATTGTCTTGAAATTTTACTCCATGCTACTAAACCTTTTCGAATTGTTTTTCGGACAGCATCAACTCATTTTCAGAAATTATCACTTGATCAATTGATTTTCAGAAATGAACAATTGATTTTCAGAACTCAATTGATTTTAGAAATTATTATATATATTTCGGAAAATTTCTAAAATTCAATTGATATTTTCTGGGATTCAATTGATATTTTCTTATTTCTGATTAATTCTGAAATACATTTTATGGTTTCTGAAATACATTTAAAAAATTCTGAACAACAATTGATGCTTCCTTAAATACATTTCAAAATTTTTTGAAAGCAATTGATGTTTTCTAAAATGCAATTGATTCCAGGAAATCAGTTGATACTTTCTGAAAATCAATAGATGTTTTCTGAAATATAATTGGAAAAAGTGTAGCAGTCCTCTTTATGTTCTGTATACTTTGTGAATGTAGTTCTACGGCTGTGGTTTAAGACCGTAGTTTGGGGGATGTACTAAATCTTTTGGATTTGATGAAATTCGTGGCGCTTTCTCTTAAGCGCCCCGGTAGGTGAGTAGGTAGCGTGCTCGCCTATCATGCGAGGGGTCGTGGGTTCGATTCCCACCAGAGGCTTTGGTCTGTCGCTGCAAAAAAAAAAAAATTAACACACTCTTTCCTCCTTAACCTATTTTCCTGAGATCAACACAATGCACTGCATCTGTAGCGGTCATCCCCTGAGTGTTGAATAATTAAAAAAAATATATATATATATATTATGTTATTGCACCATCACTGTTGTAATCTATCATGTCCTTCTCGACAGGTTATATTACATCAAATATCGGTTAACCAAGCCTGGGGGGTTATTATGTAATTCGATTCGAATGAAAAAATTTACGAATTCGTACAAATTGTACTTTGCAGTACGCTCTCGTACTATTATTCCCATTTCAATTTTCGAAAGGAAATTCCTTTCGAAAATATTTTCGTTTCGAATCGAATTACATAATAACCCCCCTGAAAGACATCGATACAAATAATTTTTAAACATATAATATTGCAGCCGCCAAGACCATTTCTGGAAATAAATTAATTTTTAATTCGGCTTAAATTAAATTAAGTACACACAAAACAGTTTATTAAAAGTTGATAGAAACAGTTCTAGTAAAGTTTACATTTTCGCAGTCGATGTTAAAAATAAAATTAAAAAAAAAAATTTTTTTTTTTTAAATTAAAAAGTTTACTTTATTTCTTTTATTTTCCATAAATAGAAAAGTGTTTATTTTTTCTATGTGAGCATTTTGATGGTTTCTACAGTTAATTGAAAAAACAAAAGTTTTATAATATACGTGATAAACCGTGACAAAAATTCTAACGAAATTAAGATTGGTTACTATGTTAATAAAATATTGCATTCGCAGGATTCTTTTTGTCTTTTTTTTCAGCAAATCCAATAATACTGTTAAAAAATAATAAAATAAATATTAAGAAAATATATTTCTTCAGTTTATAATTAATTTTGGTAAAAAGAAACAATAGGGATGTTTTGACAAAGCCTATTGTTATTTTTATTTAATAAAGTAATAGCTTATATACTACCAGTCAGTCCAATTAAACTTTAACAACATATATACTTTTTGGGCTAATATTACACTTTTTTGCGTTTATCTCAAACTTAAAATTGCTTATAATCTGCATCTATTTCATTTCAAATCCGAGGGTACGTTACTTGCAACCTTCATTATATATCGGCATTAAAACGTAAGATGATGAATTATTTATTATTAATTTTTTCTTATTTGAGTTTGGTTTTCTGTCACTAGACAGATGGTTGGTTAAGTGTATTTAAATACGTATATACCAGGATTGGTTGCACACATTATGTGTGGATTATAAATTAATTAAAAAGAAAGGTTATATCATATAACCAGAGCTGCATGCCGAGCAGTCACCACGAGGATCACAAAATAAACACCGCAACTTGTTTTCTTTTACCCGGAAATAACAGAACCGAAGAAAACGAGTTTATTCGTTGAAAGCAGGGTTATGCTTAAATTCGATTTATTTGTTTTAGGGAATTTTTAACAAAAAACGGAAAATATATAGTATTTTGGTTACCGTAACCAATTGAAGTGATAATTTTTTTGTTTATTCCTACCCGGATACATATCGTATTTTTGATGTAATGTACGTATTTCTAAAGGGGTTTGTAGGGCAAGGAATTAAAATATCTTTGGTAAAGTAAACAAAACGAGTTTTGTAAGAATTGTTTATTAATTTTATAAATAAAATATTATTTAATGGAAAAGTGGATTAATGATTAAACTTTAAATAGTTTTATTAAAGTAGTTTAATAATTAAACTACAACCCTCTTAGAAATGCATCCATTAAATCAAAAATCAAACAGAAAGCGTCATCTACATATGTATCACTTATAGCAATCAACTGCAGGGGCTCTGCTAATATAAACTTATTTATTATTTCAACCGGTTAATTCTTAATTTTTTGTTTTATATTTTAATTTTTCATGTTTCGTTTTTATTTTTCATTTTTCATTTTTTATTTTTCATTTCTCATTTTTCGTTTTTTATTTTTTATTTCTTATTTCTTGTTTCTCATTTTTCATTTTTAATTTTTAATTTTTAATTTTAAATTTTAATTTTTAATTTTTAATTTTTTATTTTGTATTTTTCATTTTTTATTTTTAATCTTTTTTCATTTTTTATTTTTAATTTTTAATTTTTTATTTTTAATTTTTTGTTTTTAATTTTTTATTTTAAATTTTTCGTTTTTCGTTTTTCATTTTTAATTTTAAAATTTTTTATTTTTTTTTTCATTTTTATTTTTCACTTTTTATTTTTCATTTTTAATTTTTCATTTTCAAACAGGTTATCACATATTATAATTTTTTCACCAATACAATCATAAGTCATACTGATGTTGTCTTACGGCTCACATGTTACGCTGTTTTTTTGATTGTATTGTGAAATATAAATTTACTCCCCTGCGCATATAGATGTTTACACATAAAAAATTGCTTTCGATAATGGTTATTGGTAACCAAAAAATTTGTTGGTTACTATAATAGTTATTCATAACCAAAAAAAAAAATATTTCTCACTTCAATTGGTTACGGTAACCAAAATACTATATATCTTACGGAAATTGTTAATTATAATCATTATTTGAATTCATCAATGTTAATGGTTAAATAAGACTTTTCGTCATTTCTCTAGTAACTGTTACGTCCCTGGTTGAAAGGAAACTTACTATTGATTATGAAATGTTAACGTTTTTTTAAATTGAATTTAAATTGAAATGTTAAAATAAAAACAATAAAGATATGGCAGCACTATGATTCTCTCTTGTCGTGCTTATCATATACAAAAGCTGCAAGCTTTAAAATCAATTATTAGTTTAGTTCGTTTGGCATCACTAGTGGATGGTTAGTTGTTTAGTTTAGACGGTTGTCAATAGAGAGTTGTGCGTGTTTTACACGAAACTAATTTGTTTTTATATTTTTATACATATTTTAGTTTACAAGATATTGAAAAAAATCGCATAAAGTTATCTTATCTTTAACATAATATTTGAAAAAAATGTGTTGAACTTTTAATTGTGTGTGTACAAAAAAAAAAAAAAGAAATTCATACAAGTGAAATTGATAAAGACGGTATATTTTAGTAATTTTTATTTAAGAATATTGAACAAAATGTCCACCGCACAACGACAAAATAGTCAACATCAACAAGATGTTGAAAATGGTCTTTATCCACAATTACAACGTAGACCAGTGAACCGCCAGGATACAGTTGATATGGAAGAAATTCCCCTTAATAATTTGCAACAAGAATCTGAAGAGAAACGAAAAGTTCGTCATGTATTTGAACGAGTAAGTATTTGTGATATATTCCAAAATAACTTGAAAAGATTAGACAGTAACGATGGGTTGTTTGTTACTAAAGTAAAATGAATGATTCATTCATTTATTGCCGCGCTCCATAGAAATTAAACTCAAATGGCCCTTTCTCTGTCTTTTTAAGATTGTTTTTTTTTTTAATGTTGTGGTTGTTTGCAGCACGATTTTGCCATTGATTGTATCTTAAAGTACAGGCAAACATATATAGATATGTACGAGTAGTATATACAATGTTCATACATAGTTGTGTATGACATTTGTTTCATTTTATCAATATGATTTCTTTTAATTATGAAATAAGTATGAAAACGTTATTAATCATTTTATTAAATATTTGTCTCATGCACACAATTTTCTAATTTCCAACAACCGCCATGATCTTCACACTTGCACTTGACACCTTTATTGAAGTTCCGTCATCTTGTCATTCATTCATTCTTTATTTACAATCAGCCTAGTCTTCTTTTATTTGTTAAACATTTATTAAGAAAGAAATAATAATAAATTCTTATCTAGATGTTTGTTTTCTTTTTGTAGTTTTGTTGTTGTAGCTGTTTTTAACATATTAAAACCGGTAATGAGAAATTCCCTGTTGCTTATTGTTTGCGTTTTGTTTTTATGAAAGTTAAAATAAACAAAAGTTTCTTTCATAATTGCATACAGTACATACAAAAATATTTAAAGTTAGGTATTTGGATGGATGATTTCATCATTGATTTTAAGTAAATTAGAGGGAATTAAATTAGAGTGTTACGTGTAATTAATTCACAAGTATCGAGAGTAATACTTGCAGAGAACGTTTCGAAATTTAAGTTTGTTGTAAAATAATTAATCCGTTATTCGAAACTTCAAATTTTAGTATTGAGTGTTGAGGTTTTAAATAAATAATGCGTCTTCAATATTTTTATGTGTCTTTTTAGTTAACGCAATGTTCAGAGTTGTACTATTTAACCCAAAAGCCAACAGTTCTTCCTCCCTTAAAATAATTCAATTCATTTTAGTAAGTGAAATGCGAGGTTACAATATATATGTATATATATATAATATTAATAGGCAAGGCAATTTTTTGTTACCGATGTTAGTGTGTCAGTTTTATTCCTATTTTGTCCAAACATCCTTCATTGGAAAGGTGTTTCTTTTTAGACGTCCACACATTTACAGCTTTTTAAATTTTGACAGTTTTTTGGAGTTACATTCATTTAATGTTGCAACTAACACATACATAAAATTATACAATGCTATGGGCGTGTTTATTAAATTTGTTAATGTGTTGGTAATAATAATAGTCTTGGATATAAACCAATAAATAACAAGTAAGAGTGTTAAATTCGGCTGTGCCGAATTTTTTGCTACCCTCCGCCTGCGTCTTAAACTCAATATCAAACCCAATGTTGAGTACGGCTACCAATTTAAAACTATTACCGATACTGAAACATTAATTCCGAATACCTATTAAATTTAAAGTTAATTGTTTTTTTCTTTTCGGTCAGTTTCTTTTATAATTTATTTTTATAAAATATAATGATCATGTGTTCTATAGAAAGAATTAATTACTATTTGATTACTAGAGTAGAAATGCTATAAATTCCAAGTTCTTCATAGAACACTAACGAAATTCATTGTTTAACACAGCCGGCGTTATAATACCAAAAGTTTGATCCCTCTTAGAATGTTTTGAGACCCGTTTCATGGAAAATGAAAAATGGGAAAGAGAAAATGGAAAATGGAAAATGAAAAATGGAAAATGAAAAACGGAAAATAGAAAATGGGAACTAGAAAATGAAAAATGAAAAATGAAAAATGAAAAATGAAAAATGAAAAAAGAAAAATGAAAAATGGAAAATAGAAAATAAAAAATGGAGAATGGAAAATGAGAAATGAAAAATGAAAAATGGAAAATAAAAGATGGAAAATGAAAAATTGAAAATGGAAAATTAAAAACTAAAAATTAAAAATTAAAAATTAAAAATTAAAAATTAAAAATTAAAAATTAAAAATTGAAAATTATAAATTAAAAATTAACAATTAAAAATTAAAAATTAATAATTAAAAATTAAAAATTAAAAATTAAAAATTAAAAATTAAAAATTAAAAACTAAAAATTAAAAATCAAAAATCAAAAATCAAAAATTTAAAAATTAAAACTAAAAATTTTAAATATTAAAATTAAAAATTAAAAATTGAAAATTAAAATTAAAAATTAAAAATTAAAAATTGAAAATTATAAATTAAAAATTAACAATTAAAAATTAAAAATTAAAAATTAAAAATTAAAAATTAAAAATTAAAAACTAAAAATTAAAAATGAAAAATTAAAAATTAAAAATCAAAAATCAAAAATCAAAAATTTAAAAATTAAAACTAAAAATTTTAAATATTAAAATTAAAAATTAAAAATTAAAAATTAAAAATTAAAAATTAAAAATTAAAAATTAAAAATTAAAAATTAAAAATTAAAAATTAAAAATTAAAAATTAAAAATTAAAAATTAAAAATTAAAAATTAAAAATTAAAAATTAAAAATTAAAAATTAAAAATTAAAAATTAAAAATTAAAAATTAAAAATTAAAAATTAAAAATTAAAAATTAAAAATTAAAAATTAAAAATTAAAAATTAAAAATTAAAAATTAAAAATTAAAAATTAAAAATTAAAAATTAAAGATTAAAAATTAAAAATTAAAAATTAAAAATTTAAAATTTAAAATTTAAAATTTAAAATTAAAAATTAAAAATTAAAAATTAAAAATTAAAAATTTAAAATTTAAAATTAAAAATTAAAAATTAAAAATTAAAAATTAAAAATTAAAAATTAAAAATTAAAAATTAAAAGTTAAAAATTAAAAATTAAAAATAAAAAATTAAAAATTAAAAATTTAAAATTTAAATTTAAAAAGTAAAAATTAAAAATTAAAAATTAAAAATTAAAAATTAAACGTTAAAAATTAAAAATTAAAAACTAAAAATTAAAAATTAAAGATTAAAAATTAAAAATTAAAAATTAAAAATAAAAAATGAAAAATAGAAAATGAAAAATGAAAAATTAAAAATAAAAAATGAAGAACGATAAATGAAAAATTTAAATTTAACCAGTTTAAATAAATAAACAATAATAAATATTTTTGTATTAGCAGCGCCCCTGCAGTTGTTTGCTATAAGTTATACATAGATGACGCTTTCTGTTTAATTTTAAGAAAGTGCCATAAAAAATCTTTAATTACAAGATGTTTCCACATCTCCCCGGTGATCGGACTCACATAATTTTTTTTTTATTTTTTACGATTCAACATTAATTAATTTCATTTCAATATTTTTTCATGTTGTTTCAAAATTCCACAACTCTATTTCAAACTTGTTTCAGTTGTTATTTATATTTCACAAGTTTATTTTAACATGATTATCATGTTGATTCAATATGAGTCAACGTTATTTAATATATAATATTTACAAATGTTGTTTCAACATGTTGCACTGTTATTTTAATGTTGACATCAATGTTGATTTTACTATGGCTAATATTGTTTTATATAGGGGGGATTTCATGTCATGTGCACCAAGTTTTGAAACCGATGTTTTCCGATCGGGATGAAATTTGCACCAAGGTTAGTCCTATTGGATAGTAGTTTAGACACAATTTTTCAACAAGATCGGTCCAGATCTCTCTGAGTTAGAGGGGATCAAAATTTGACATTTTGGCCAAACAGGTGTTTTTTCTCATCCATGTAACTTATTACCTATTGTTCTTAGAAAATTTTCTCCCAAAGAGTTTAGATAGCTATTTCTTCAATATTTCGGAAAAAATACTTTAAAAAAAAATTTTTTTTAGACTTTTTTTTTGCTAAATTAAAGAATTTTTTGCCTTTTTTTCAAAAAGGGCATTTTTTTTTTCATAAGAAAGCTTAGAATTTTTCCTTTAAGAGCTTTTTGGTCGCTTAGTGGGATGGGAGTGGGATATCTATTAAAATAAATGTTTTGTAACTCAATACAACGGTTTTTCAATTTTTCACAAATGCACTATTTTGAATTTTTTCCTATTTGTGTCTAAAACCTTACAAATAAAACTTATACTGAGAAACTAGACAAACTAAACTTTCCGAAGGTATATAACATACCTAACTAAAATTTTATACCCTCGATACTGTAATACCCAGAATATGTTAACCTCAGGAAAAAAATCGCTTTTTTTTCTATAGAAATGTTGAAAAATTATTTTATTTATTTATTTTTAATAATAATTAAATTAATGTATAATAATAGTATTAAAAATAAAAAGATAAATAATTTATTAAAATTTAATGTTAATTGCATTAGATCCATTTATATCATAACTATTTTTATACTCAACTAGCTGTTTTTACCCGGTCTTGCCCGGGATGAAAAGGCCTTTGACTTGAAAAATGGTTCACTATGCTTACCAGGCGCTGAGTACTTAGTCCCCAATAAACAAATTCCCCAATAAAATGAACTTTCTCCCCAAAAATTTGTATGGGCAGTAAATTCATTTTTTATTTCAATTAAAAAGTTTTTGGTTTTTTAATTTATAAGTTTTTTATAAGATGCTGCAGCAAAAATGCTTCAAAAATAAGGTGCGAAACAGCTTTAAGTTTTTTTTTTCAGTTTATTTATAAACATCAAATATAACGGAATGGGCCGCAAATTAAAGGAATCAAAACTTTTAAAAATTGAATTAATTCATTCAATAAGTGATCATCATTGAGCAGAGACGTCAAATTCAAGTTTCAGAAATGAAAGACTAATGCGACGTTTAATATTGTGTCGCAAGGTTTCTTTAAGCAACTGCTTATAGTATATGTGTGGCCTATTTTGATCAACAGGTAATTATTTCACATACGTAGATAAAATTTATCATACGACCTTTCACTAAGCTGTGTTCCGCGAGGAGTCGCGTCCGATTCCACGCATTTGGCAGCCAGACCCGTGCTGCCGCGCAGTTGTTGTCAACTTATTTTAATCGCCAAAAAATATTATTCAGATCATTGCGATATTTTAGCTGAGCTGTGTTCCGCGAGCGCGTCGCGTCCGCGCGCCTCGCGCCGCTTCCTCGCAGCTACGACCCGTGCCTCCGCTTAGTTCTCGTTAACTTATTTTAATTCCTAAAACATATTTTTCAGATCATTGCGATATTTTAGCTGAGCTGTGTTCCGCGAGCGCGTCGCGTCCGCATCCGTCGCGTCCGCGTCCGCGCTCCGCTTCCTCGCACCTACTACCCGTACTGCCGCTTAGTTCTCGTTAACTTATTTGAATTCCTAAAACATATTTTTTAGAGCATTGCGATATTTAGCTGAGCTGTGTTCCGAGAGCGCGTCGCGTCCGCGTTCGCTCGCCGCGCGCCGTTTCCGCGCGTTTGGCAGCCACACCTGTGCTGCCGCGCAGTTGTTGTCAACTTATTTTAATCGCCAAAATATATTTTTCAGGTCATTAAGATATTTTAGCTGAGCTGTGTTCCGCGAGCGCGTCGCGTCCGCATCCGTCGCATCCGCGTCCGCGCGCCGCTTCCTTGCAGCTACTACCCGTGCTGCCGCTTAGTTCTCGTTAACTTATTTTAATCCCTATTTTAGCTGAGCTGTGTTCCGCGAGCGCGTCGCGTCCGCATCCGCGCGTTTGGCAGCCACACCTGTGCTGCCGCGCAGCTGTTGCCAACTTATTTTAATTGTCCAAATATATTTTTCAGATCATTCCGATATTCTATCTAAGCTTCCACGCAACGAAATGATGCTATTGAAAAGAATACTCATTTTAAATGCATTTATTTTAGGACATATATTGAGAGCAATATGCAAATGTTCACTAAAATAAATATTTAACAAAATTCATTAAATAAAAATATGTAAAAATTTAAGAATGAATTTGGGGAGTAAGTTCGTTTTTTATTTCGATTAAAAATAAATGGGGAATTTGTTCATTTCTTTTGAGTACCTTTTTTTAAGTTTGGGGAATTTGTTCACCGTGTAGTTATTTCCGTGTAACCCAAATTTCAGAGAAATCCATTGAAAAGTACAAATTTGTATAGGGAAGAAATATACCACACTACAAAATATGAATTTTGTAAGAAAATTGGGCTTAAAAGTAGGCGTGGTTGGTAAAAATCATATAGCGACCTTCCCTGGAATATGTACTAAATTTCGAAGAAAGCCATTGAAAAATAAAAGTTTTTATAGCAATCAAATAAAGAAACAAATAAAAGGAAAAATAAGTTTTATATACATAGAAGTTGGCGCAAAGTAGGCGTGGCCTGTAAGAAGCATATCTTGACCTTCCCTGTAGTATAGAGATCGTGTGACCAAATTTTAGACATCCCTTGAAAAATAAAAATTTCTATAGTGAACAAATATACAAAAAACAGAAAATTAATTTTGCATAAAAAGCGGGCGTAGAAGTAGGCGTGACCGGCAAGAATCATATGGCGACCTCTCTGGATTACAGAGATCGTGTGTAGCAAATTTCAGAGAAATCCGTTAAAAAAAATTGTGCAGTGAACAAATGTACCAAAAAGCAGAATATGAATTGTATACAAAAAGTGGGCGTAAAAGTAGGTGTGGCCGCAAGAATCACACGGTGACCTGGTCTGGGGTACAAAGATCGTGTGTACCAAATTTCAGAGAAATGCCTTGAAAAATAAAAATTTGTATAGCGAACAAATATACCAAAAAACAGAAAATGAATTGTATACCAAAAGTGGGCGCTAAAGTAGGCGTGGTCGATAAAAAGTACATGGCGACCTTAGCTGGAGTACAGGGATCGTGTGTACCTAATTTCAGAGAAATCTGTTAACAAATAAAAATTTGTATAGTGAACAAATATGAATAAAACAGGAAATGAATTTTACATAAAAAGTGGGCGTAAAAGTAGGCGTGGCCGATAAAAAGTATATGGCGACCTTTCCTGGGGTATAGAGATCGTGTGTACAAAATGTTAGGAAAATCCGTTGAAAAATAAAAATTTGTATAGCGGTCAAACAAACAAACAAACAAACAAACAAACAAACAAACAAACAGAAAATGAATTTTATATATATAGATTTATTGTAGCTGATGAAGTATTTAAGTCTTGTAAATTTTTAAATACCCAGTCTTTCATCCAGCTTTTTTGTCGCTTTTATTTACTGCGTTTTTTTGTCAATCCTTTCTTGGCGTTACTAGGTTCAGCTGTTGATTTCGCTGCTAGTTTATTTGTTGTCTTTGTAAAGAAATCGCATTGAATAGAGTCAGAAAACTTTTTCAACTTGAGTCTTCCATCGACAAGCGGTATAAAAGCTTGGTATTGAGCGGTGCCATCGATTGTTACCGCAGCATCGAATCTGCTCTTCAGTGTTTTGAATGTTTCCTGATGATCCTCTTTGCTACTAAAAACTATTTTAGTTTCTTTACAATAACTCTTTGCCCAATGGAATAAAGCAGTCGCATCTAAAATGCGATCTTGATGAGAGCACTGGAGGCTATACTTCGTTGCATTTCTTTTAAGCTTTGCTCCAATACCATCACATGCTCCTTTATATGGTGTTCACACTACGATATTTTGTTTTGCAAAACAAAACACAGTCGTTCACACTTGATTTAGTGTGTTTAAGTTAAACATTTCGGCAAATTGAACAGCTGTTTCCAAAATAATAAACAATTGAAAAGTTATAAAATTTTGAAAATTGATAAAAAATAATATCATTAAATTGGCGGCCAACTACTTAAATTATATTAATGATGAAATTATCAATATAGATGCGTTATTGTCATTTTTGTATTGTATTTTTTTGATTGTAATGTCACTTTAATAATAATGTTAAAAAAACAAGGATGCCAACTTGGCAAACATGAGTAATATTGCACTGAACATGTTAAATACAACTGTCATATTTTCGGTTTTTGAGGTGTT
Organism: Cordilura impudica; assembly: GCA_963682025.1. Taxonomy (NCBI): domain Eukaryota; kingdom Metazoa; phylum Arthropoda; class Insecta; order Diptera; family Scathophagidae; genus Cordilura; species Cordilura impudica. Next base: position 154,557,141 of record OY821520.1, read on the forward strand.
TAAGATTTAAACATCTCAATTGAGATGTTTAGCCAACGAAAAAATGTATGGGAAAACATCTCAATTTGACTTGTTTATCACATAAACACTAAACACTTTGCTAAACACTTAAGTGTGAACGCCATATTACCATGAGCAGTAGGATGAAAATGCTACTCAGCTGGCATTCCAAAATCTTTTTCATGGGCCATAAGATTTGCCAAGCTACTTTTGTTTTTAAAATGTTGACGAGCTCCGTCCTTCTTTACTGTAAATTTAGATTTTAGAAATTTTAGTATTCTCTTCTGGTACTCATAAACTGCAACGGTATCATGTTTTAAATCGTCGGATATGATTGCCATACTTTTGTGATCCAGTTTTTCATCTTTCATGTAGTAAATAACTACTGTGAATATAGTTGCTTGGTCGTTATTGAAGTGGAATGCTTGTATGGCATCCTGAAGAACATATTTATAGTTTTCTGCGAAATCATATGAAATAACGAATTCACCAGACTTCAAATGTATCTTCAAATCCTTGAAGAATGACCATTGCTCTTTGACTAAAAAGTCATGGTTTCTCAAGTTTAGCAATCCTGTACACATTTCTTCCACAATATCATCCACATTTAATATGATTGTTTTCAATGTGCATCTGTCAGTCTGAATCCAAGAATCAAATTTGACCTCCTCTATATATTCTCGATCTAAAGAGTTGATTAAATTTTCTTTGATGAATGTGGTTTTCGGGCAATTGGTACATTCACCTAAGTGGCAAGAAGTTGTTGCATTAGGACACATACTCAATTTAAGGCAATCGCGGTAATCGTGTAAATCTTCTGCCGAATCATCTGTTAAATACTTTAAGTTGATTTCCTTCAACATCAGTTTAACATTTTCATGGTAAATGCAAACGCATACTGTGTGAGTTCCGCTGCCTTCTGCCAAAACGCAATGTTTTGGCCTCATTTGGGTTAATTTCGTGAAGCCAATTCTAACATCCTGGTGTTCAGATTGAAATGTTGCAAATAACTCTTTCAGGTTACAGATAACCATTCTCTTCTGTTATGTTATGAAGGTATGTTACATACCTTCGGAAAGGTTAATTTGTCTAGTTTCTCAGTGTAAGTTTTATTTGTAAGGTTTTACACACAAATAGGAAAAAATTCAAAATAGTGCATTTGTGATAAATTGAAAAACCGTTGTCTTGAGTTACAAAACATTTATTTTGATAGATATCCCACTCCCATCCCACTAAGCGACCAAAAAGCTCTTAAAGGAAAAATTCTAAGCTTTCTCATAAAAAAAAATGCCCTTTTTGAAAAAAAGGCAAAAAATGCTTTAATTTAGCAAAAAAAATTCTAATTTTTTTTTTTTTTTTTTTAAAGTATTTTTTCCGAAATATTGAAGAAATAGCTATCTAAACTTTTTGGGAGAAAATTTTCTAAGAACAATAGGTAATAAGTTACATGGATGAGAAAAAACACCTCTTTGGCCAAAATGTCAAATTTTGATCCCCTCTAACTCAGAGAGATCTGGACCGATCTTATTGAAAAATTGTGTCTAAACTACTATCCAATAGGACTAACCTTGGTGCAAATTTCAACCCGGAAGACATCGGTTTCAAAAGTTGGTGCACTTGACATGAAACCCCCCATAGATATAATGTTAACTTAACATTATTTTTCATGTTGCCATTAATTTAATATGAAATAACGCTAGAAGTAAAAAAAATAGTTTTTTTTTTCAGAAATTTACAATAACTAGTATAGCCCAGCACTCGAGGTTCGGGTGCAAATTCTAGGAAATATTATTTTTTCATTCAATTTTTGTCTTCCAATGTTTTTTTAATCTATATATAAATAAATTTATGAATACTTAAATGAGCCTAAAGGTATGTTAATTAATTTTAGCAATTCACAATTCAGTACAGAGCGTTTGATATATAATTTAAATCATTCGCAATAACAGGGTGTAACGAATTATTATAAATATTTTATTTAATTTAATATATTTTTAAGACAGATTAAACATAAATTTTATCATTCTCACTCCTCCGTGCCCTCATATTGCTTAAAAAGGGAACTAAAAATTTACCTTCATGTATTAATATACAGATTTGAAATGAACATTTCTTCATGTTAATTTTACATAGCCTTTTTTCTGTGAGTACATTACTCCGGAAATTCATCAATCACTAGCTCATTACTTCCACTCCCCAGTTTACTTCCAACATTCCTTATTTAGTCAACATGCCGCTGCCAAACGCGTCCATCAACTAACGATGTATCGTAATTTAAATCTCCAATTCTTTTTCTTATTTTGCAAATTTCCATTTGCTGTTTAATAATTAATCCCTCCTTGTCACTCTCTCTTCCTCGTCGAATGATTTCGTTGCAGTTGCCTCTTTGCTCGATTTTGTGGTAGTAATAGATCCAAACGGTTCTGTATTTCTCGAACCAACATTAACATCGCTGGGGACTTCCATGTTTGCAATGAATGGAACGACGGTAAGCCAGTAAAATTTTTGATAATTCACTTTTAAATCTTTGTGCTGTACATCTCAATGATTTCAGTGTAATTGTCTGCGCGAATCTTTTAGTCAATGATATGGGGTGATATGGGGCCCCTTATCTGTGTTTTATTCCATTATTCTTGAAAAACTTCTGAAATTGTGTAGAATGGAACTGTGTGGAAAATATATCGTGACAGACTTCAATTGTTGTTTCAGCAGTTATGTTTGGTATTATAAATATTTCTGACCATTTTGTAAAAGTGTCTACGAGTACAAATAAATATTTACCAAAAATTGTACCGGCAAAATGAACTGGATTACTTGCTGAATTCCAACAGTGCACAGGTTTTTGTTTTGCAGGCTCCGCATTCGTTATTTGACATTGCATGCAATTGCTTACCATATTTTCAATATCTCAATATCTTTAGCTTCGGCGATCAGCAATATCATGCCAAAATGAGCAAAATGTAATTCATTTAAAATTCGTTTACGTAAGGACAATGGAATATATACCTACATTCCCCGAAGTATGCATCATTGTTGTATACTAAATTCTGTTTGCTGAATTCCAAACCATTCTTTCTCTGGGCACTGGCGGCCATATTTTAAACAATCCATTAGCAGACTTACTTTCTTTTCCTTTGAAGTTTTCTTGCTTAGTTTACTGACGGTTACAGGTAAGTTTTGAATCCTTTCAATTTCTATTATGTTGATTGATCTAAATGATCTTCTGTGGCGTTTTCCGGTAATCTAGGGATTGCATCGGCATTGGCATTGTCTTTTGATCTTTTCACTTCTATCTCATAATCAAATAATTATAGGTAAATCGCATAATGTTGCATTCTGGTAGCCGAATGTAAAGGTAACTCTTTACTAGGAGAAAATATCTGTGCTACAGGTTTGTTGTCCGTTATTAAAATAATCTTGCGTCCAAACAGGTAGTAGTAAAATTTTGTAACTACAAATATTATGGCGTAAGCCTCTTTATCATTTCGACCCATCGGAATACCTGTGACTTAGCACAGCTCCCACGCTACACGGACTTGCGTCCACCGCCAGAATCAATGCCCTTTTCGGGTTATAATGAGCCAATATTGTATCAGGATGCATCTTTTTATATCTTTTTATGTATAAAATTAATAGGCTAGGCGATTTCTTGTGACCGATGTTTTGTTCTATCGTTTTATTCCGATTTTGAACAACGTTTACTATTTGAAAGGTATTTCTTTTTAGCCGTTTTGCAGATTTACTGATTTTGAATTTTTTTCCTGTATTTTGAGTAAATTGCACTTAAAGTTGCTACTAATACATACATAAAATTATACGTATGCTATGTGTGTTTTATTAAATTTGTTAATGTGTTTGTTAATGACTTTGTTATCTTCATTCACAATAATAATAAACCATAAAAGTGTTGGTTTGTGAATTGGCTAAGTTGAAAATAATTGCTGCCTAGAAATTGCACTCGAATTTCCAGCGCTGGAATCTGCTAGTATCCTTAAATGACTCTTCACAGTCGGTGCCCCAAATAAAAGTTACGCCTTCTAAATTGTTTATAGGCTACACTATTGTGCTCAAATTCCTTATAAAGAGGTCACAGTAATTTATCATTCCCACGAATGATCGCACTTCATCTGTGTTAGTAGGTCTTTGCATCTTTTGAATTGCCGTTTATTAATGACGTATGCCCAGTATTCAATTTCACCTTGCAACCAATCCGATTTTTTACATTGATTCCTCAAATCTCGCAAGATGCAACTCATAGTTTTCTGCAATTATCTTGATGTCATCGAGGAATACAGACACACCTGGAATGTCTCGAAACAGCCGTTCGATGAATCGCTGCCAATTCGCGGGTACGCACGCAACCCCAAACATCATTCTCGTTGGTCTGTAAAGTCCATTATGGGTATTTATGGTTAAACAGTGATGACCCTCGGGCTATTTGGTAAAGACCCTAATTTTGCGCAAAACCATATATAAACGAAATTTGAAAAAAATCTGTGCAATATTTTTCTTTTTTGATTTATTAAAGTGAAGATTGGAATGGGGACTATGACTAAATATGGTCCTATAGGATTTATTTTTGGGATACTAATTAATGTGTATAATTGGTTGTTATAGCAATTTAAGTCGGTCTAGTAGGGTTCATTTGTGTGGGGGCTAGGTGTGAACTTGAAGAGGTTATCGCCAATTTCAATGGCGTTCGTGTTAAAGCTAAGAAAACAATTTGCGACACAGACATATAGACATACAGATAGACGACGGACGGACATAGCTAAATCGAATCAGAAAATGGGTCGATCGTATGCAAACACATAGTGAATACTGCGTTATGGACGTAGACCGTTATACCATATACTCAAACGAGTTTCTTAACTCAATCGAATTGTCTGGAGTTTCATAACACAAATTTAAACTCAAAGTAGGAGTACCTCTAATGTTCATGCTGAATTCTAATTCCCTATAACTTTAAAATGGAAAGCTCATTAATAATAACACATATTGGCAACGATATTAATGGGATCTGTTCTTAGTTCTCGCATACCCCTCACGTCAACAGATTTAAACATTTGTAATTCCAGTTAAATTATCATTTGGAATGACTATAAAAAAAATCACTGGGTTAAACATTGGAAACATCATGGTTTTTTCGTCACTTTGATGTGACAAAATTTAAATTTAATTTGCTTTTAGGGTTTCTTGCAGTCGGTCTTCAATATACATAATCTCTTCAAGCAACCCGTGCAACGCCGGGTACGGACAGCTAGTTGATCAATAAATCTTAAAATAACAGCTTAAGGCGATTGAGCTTTTTCGCATTCACTAGATTGACCTTTATGTGACCTTTAATGTTAGCAATTCCATTTTATGTGTCAAATGGTGCCGTGTGTTGCAAATAACATAATATTTCAACCCGTTTTCATTCAACTGTAAATATATGACATTGAAAATTAAATAGTGGAAACCAGGCATACGTTATTTTTTTTAATGACTGTCATTTCTTTTTGTAGATGAGTGACATGAATTAGTAGCGTATTAAATGTATTTCAATCCATTATTTGTGTCTTTTCATATATCGTCAAGTTATATAAAGATCAATTATTTTTGACTCCTAATATCTTCGTTTTGAGATTTTAAAAATTACACAATTTATTATTAATAATAATTTTTATAGCCTATACCATATACATACCACCATGTGATAAGGGTATAATGAAAAATATTTGATATAGACCCACATTTTATTATACCGATCGCCCATGTAAACCGGCAGGTCGAATAACTAGGAATATACTAGCAGTATACCCGCTACGTTGTTAGCGTAATTAAACCATAAAAATATTTAAAAACAAGTAAGAAAATTATAGTCGGTCTATACCGACTATACGATACCCTATACCATGCGTTTAGAAACCCTATCTCTTAGGCCCAACTAACTGGACATTGAAAATAAGCAAAAAACAAATTTGAGTGGGATTTTTATTAATTTTTTTGGCTGCAGATATGAAAAAGTTCGTATCGGATGCTATATCTATAAAGGGACTAGGTCTAAAAATGGACCGATCCTGATCATGTGTGGTAAAGTCTCTTGTATTTTGCAAAAATATGTACAAACAAAATTTGAGAAGAATCAGTGCAATATTTTTGTTTTTAATTGATTTAAGTGAAGATCGGGAAGCAGCTCTATATGGGGTCAAAGGGATCATTTTTGGACTACTCATTAGTGGATGTAATGAACGCATACAAACCCAATTTGAGTAAGATCTATATGACAATTTGGATCTTATGGCAATTTATGTCGATTTCATATGGGTAACTTGTATGGGGGCTAGGTCTGAACATGGACCGATTCTCACCGATTTCAATAGCGTTCATCCCATGGCCGATGAAAGCTTATATACCAAATTTCATCAAAATATATTCATATTTGCGACCTGCAGTTTGATTACAAGCTTTACATGGACACACAGACGGACGGACGGACGGACGGACGGACGGACGGACGGACGGACATTGTTAAATCAACTCAGAAAGTGATTCTGATTCGATCGGTATAATTAAAGATGGGTCTAGGTCAAATATTTTTGGTTGTTACAAACAGCAGCACAAAGTCATTATACCCAAACCACATAGTGGTATAGGGTATAACAATAAGAAATATATTTAAGTAAGTACCAGTTTTGTAATCATATTAAGTTAGAAAATTATTCAAATTATAAAGATCGAAAATAAAATTTATTTGTAATAATAAATATTAAATTAATTACAAGATATATTTAAAAAGAATTTAATATAAAATTAAAATAATATTGATGGATATCCGTAAACAAATGCGTTTAAAATAGACTATATTATTTTTTAAATAATGATAAATCTATACTAATATAATTAAGAGGTTATGTGTTTTTTTTTTGTTTGTAGGAAGTAATCTCCGTAATTACTCACCTGATTTTAAAAATGTTGGTTCTGATATTTATAATGGTCCTTAAGGATGGACATAAGCTATAATTTTTTGTGATATTTTTAGTGAAGTGAACTTTCAATATCATATAAATTGAGTAATATGACAGAGAGAACTTTAAAAAAATGGGCGTGACACCTCTTATACAAAGTTATAATTCAATATTATATATCAAGAGTACTATGACAGATACAGCTTTGCGCATTTTCCTGGGGCCAGGACCTATGGGCGTGGCAACTGCCATACAAAGTTAATATAAAAATTCATATCTCGAATACTAATTATGTGATTAGTCGAACAGAAAATAGGCGTGATCGGAGCAGTGGGCGTGGCACCGCCCATTCAAAGTAATGTATTATATCATAACTGTTGTACCATAAAAGGGAAAGTCTTGAAACTTTGTACGAGTTCATCAGATATTAATGTGAGTAGTCGGACAAAGAAGGCATGATCGGACCAATGGGCGTCGTACCCCCCTATATAGTAAGTATTAAATGTCACTGGGTTAAACGTACTGTAGTAGTGAGAGCCTTGGAATTTTGTGGGAGCCCATAACTTATTCATATGCTTAGTCGAAGGAAAAATGGGCGTGCTCGGAGCAGTGGACGTGGCACCGCTCATAGTACTGAAGTATTATAAAAGAGAAAGCCTTGAAACTTTGTAATGTGAGTATTCTGATAAAAAAATAGGCGGGATAGGATTAGTGGGCGTGGCACCTCCTATACAAAAAAATATAAAGTACTATGAAAGAGACAATCTCGAAATATTTGACAAGTAAATTAATTAGCAATGTGAGTAGTCGTGGAAATTATGGGCGGAATCGCCAAATATAAAAGTCGCCAAAATGAAAAAGCAAAAATCGCCAAAACCGAAAATCCCAACAAATAAAAAGCGCCAAAAACACAGTCTTCAAAATCAAAAATGGAAAATAGTTAAGTTTTGTCGCATTTAAATTGGAAAATCCGCGTTCTTCTCATCGGCAGCTAAATGTAGCTTGCTCCAGAATAGGAACACCGAAAAATTTAATAATTGTTGCACCGAATGAAAAAAGCAAAAATATTGTATATCAGCAAGCATTGAAATTAAAAAAATATAAAATAAATAAAATAAAATATTTTTTTTTTTTTTTGAGGAAAGGTACTTTTTAGTACATGTTATTTTTTAAGAAAAAGTACCTTTGGATGAAGATATTCCAGTTTAAAAATACCAATTTTCCCATTTCTGGCTCGAATTAAAAAAAACATGTCATTCTTGCCGATCTGTAAGGAAGATACAAAAAGGTAAGTGAAAATCACTCACTTGAAACATTTATTCCAAATTCTGTCTCGAAGGGTTTGATCAGTCACGCTACTCTTTTATATATATAGATTTTGATGAAATTTAGTATATAAGCTTTTATCGACCATAGAATGAACGCTATTGAAACTGGTGAAAATCGGCGCATGTTAAGACCTAGTCCCTCTGTCACTTGTTCGATCGACCAAAAAAGTTTTATCAATTATTCGATAATAAGACTTGTAAGAAAATTTTAGTCGGTCTTGATCGACTATACGTTACATTATACCTTGCATTTCGAGAGAGGATCTTAGATCCAACTTTTGTTAGGCTATAACTGGAGAAAGAAAATAAGTACAAAACAAATTATAGTGGTATTTTTTTATTAATTTTTGGCATCATATCTGAAAAGGTTCATATCGGATGCAATATTTATATTCATAGGTCGAAAAATGGACCAATCCCGAATATTTTGGTAAATTCACTTATTTGAGAAAAATCTGTGCAATACTTTTGTTTTTGATTGGTTTAAGGTGAAGATCGGGAACCAGCTTCACATGGGGGCTATAACTAATAATTGTGCTATAGGGTTTATTTTAGAAATATTGATTAATGGATGTAATAAACATATACAACCCCAATTTGACCGGGTCTATATGATAATTTGGATATTAAAGCAATTTTAGTCGACCACATAGAGATCATTCGTATGGGGACTAGGTCTGAAAACAAACCAATTTTCACAAATTTCAATAAAATTAGTTCTATGACAGATAGAAGCACATATACCATATACATATATTCACGTGGCCACAGACGGATGGACGAACGGACATCGCTAAATCGACTCGGAAAGTGATTCTGTGTCGATGGGTCTAGGTCAAATATTTTTGTTAGTTACAAACATCAGCTCAAACTCATTATAACCTGACCATATAGTGGTATAAGGTATAAAAATGTTGAAAAGATTTTATATGTTCTCAGGTTAATTTCGAGAAATAATGATCAAATAATTAAATAGCGTGTGTTCATTTACTTTACGCAAATGCTAAAAGTTACAGGGCTCTAGCTAGACAGGAAGTTGATGAAAATATAATTACAAAATTCCGCTTCAAACAAACAAGAGGAAACAGTAAAAATAAATTAGATAATTTTTCCATGTTTTTAAATTATTCCATAGAATAATTAAGAATTTGTATATAAAGAAATTTGGTCTTACCCTATCCTACATTATTAATTAAATAGTTTTGAATCAAAATATCCCGTATACATAAACAAAACTATATGTATGTGGTCTCCATGTAGATGATATTAAATATATATATTGTATGGGAGGTGCCACGCCTTTTTGGTTCAACTATGCACATTTATAACAAATGAGCTCACAGCTCAATAATTTCGCTTTGACAGCACTCTAGATATGTTACGATAGATGTTTACTTTGAGCTCGAACTGAATCTATAGTGCCATTCCTAGCTCTATTTCCCTTTCGTTACAAACAAATGGATCAACGATTTTACATTTAAAGATCTTTATAAAAAAAATATCTTATTTTTTTCTTTTTAAACGATTTTTGGTTTTAGTTTTGTTAAAACTAGATTTGAAATATGCTTTTTCACTTACTGTTCAGGTGGACGAAATAGTTAGGCGGTCAAATGTTCTATTTTTTACAGTCAGTGATTTCGAAGCTAGTTATCTCATAGGAAAGTTTCCGAGTACTCGATAATCGGTAATTTTTTTACTAAGAACCGGAGCCTATGATCAAGCTCGAGTACTTGAGCTACTCGAAACTCGAGTTACTCGAATAGTAAATGAGCTACTCGAGCTTAACGAGTAGCTCGAGTAGTAAAAATTAATATTTTTCATGTTTGAAACCATGTAAAACGATAAATATAAGTATTTAGTATAACAAATGTATACTTTTTGGAATCGTACAAGTACCAAATTTCCTTAAATTTCAATTGAATCAGACTGTCCTACTGGAAATTTTTTTGAAGTTACATCAAACTTGAAATAAGAGCAAATTTTCAAACATTTGTATAGACAATGGCTGATCTTTTTCGAGTGGTTGTTCGCTTAGAGCGTAATTTTAGTCGGAATGACTTCATTTTTTATATGAGTCATCTGTGAATATGGTCAATTACGGGCAGTGAAAAAAAAATATATTAAAAAAAATTTTTTTTTTAATTTTAAATTCTTTAAAAAAATTTTTTTTTTTAATTTTAAATTTTTTAAAAAAATTTTTTTTTTAGTTTCAGTTTTTTGTCGAGTTCCTGCAAGCTTTAATTTTTTATGAGTAATCTACGAATATAGTCAATTACAGACAGTGAAAAAATTAAAAAAAAAATTTTTTTACACTTTTTGCAAAATTTCCGATCCTTTACGAATAGTTTTTCCCACACGCCAACATTTTTGTCGAAATGCTTTGAAATTTTGAAAACATGTTCTCTACATATATTCAGATTAAAATATTAAGAGCTTTTTCCAAGTGTTCTTGAAAAATTTTTTGTAAATAGGCATCAAACATATACGAAGATCATATTTTCATGCATTTGAGAGGAAAGTGGATGGTCTTTTTCGAGTAGTAGTTAGCCCACTCCATAGTTTTTATCAGAATGTTTTAATATTTCAAGAGGGTAACCTATCAATGTAACTGACTTCAAAATATAAAAAATGATACCATGTATTTTGGGAAATGTTTTTTTTTTAAATGAAGTCAAACATCTATGAAGTTAATATTTTCACACATTTGTATGGAAAGACGTCGAGCTTTTTCGAGTAGTAGTTTGTCCACACCAGTAGGACAGTCCGATTCATATGAAATTTAAGGATAATATTTTTGGACTTGTACGATTCCAAAAAGTTTACATTTGTTATATTTCAATGCTTTCAAACATGAAATATATTAATTAATCGTTGAGCTCGAGTAGCTCGTTAACTACTCGAGCAGCACGAGAAGCTCGAAGCTCGAGTAATGGGGGGCTCTTCTACGAACAGGGTGGTCCAAAATGGACTAACTCAGTTTTATGGCTAATATTATACATTTCTTCAAACTTTAAACGATCAATAATTTTTTGTTTGAAAAGATTAAAATTTGTATAATCAACGGAGTAAATTTTGGGTAAGAATTTTAATTTTTATAGTTAGGAAAATCGTGTTCTCTCAAAATTCCCTGAAATCTTCTACTTCATAGACCATACATTTTTTGTATTGAAAATGCCCTTCAATAAGCAATTATGTTCTAATAGTTATGCCAATTTAACATACTCGCAACATGCTGTTTATACGACTTTTTAACGTTCAATGTTTTTAGTTGTGTATTTTTTTTTAAGTAAAACGTAAAAATACACAACAAACAAATTAATTGAATTATAATTTATTCGAATACAATCCATTTTAAATTATTCGACAATCGAATAATTTTTGTTCGAATGACAAAAATAGTATTTAATAATAACAATAATTAACTTAACTTATGACTATTGCATGTTACTTTACTAATTATTTATTTATACCTACTCTGTGGTTGAGTTATAATAAGTTCTTGCTGATGTTAATAACTTCAAAATGTACTAGATTTTTTAATGAGATCTGTATGTACTTACGTGGTTTGGTTTTAGACGGGGGCTTTTTAGTCTTGCTTTTTCGGCAGTTCTCTTTAGTAGATGCTACATAAATCCCCGTGCATTTACATTGTTTTGGCTCCAAAACTACTCTTGATTTTATGACGTTTATTCTCTTGATATTTTTCATTTGTTCATTCGCAACTACTAAACAACATTTTGTGTTTTTTAATTACGTGAAAAAATTGTGGAATATTTATTACTTTTTTATTTATTATATTTTATTTATTTTTTATTTACATTTAAATGGCGCTTAATAAAATCACTTTTCAATGGCGGTTTATAAAATCACTCGTCACTTTGTTGAGACTAGAATCTATATTATTAATAGGCAAGGCGATTTTTTGTTACCGACATAAAAATTTTAGTTTATAACCGATTTTGAACAAACATACCTCATTTGAAAGGTATTTCTTTTTAGCTGACCACCAGATTTACAGATTTGCACCATCTGGAACTTTATTTTGGAGTAATGCTCATTTAAAGTTGCTACTAACACATACATAAAACACATACTGTGTGTTTTTAATTGTGTTGAACTGCGAATTGGCTAAAATTGATTAGCATGCCTTTAGGCTCTATTAAATGAAAAAATAAAATTTCCTAGAATTTGCACTCGAATTTCGAGGGCTGGGCTCTGCTAGTAAGAATAAAACAACTTGTCAAGAAAACGAAAGAGTGCGGAAAGAAATGTCAAAAAAATCCTCTAAAACAGAAAATGAGACTTTTTTCTACCCTGCTTGCTTCTCTACTCCGTTCACATACAAAGCCTTTTCAAGCCTTTTCACGCAGAATGGAAACGCACCGTCTAAATCCCCTCTTTAAAAGCTTTGGTCGCTCAATGACGAACGCTTTGAAATCGGTGCATGTTCAGACCTATGACTTTAACTTAAGTTACCCTAAGGTCCAGTATATCAGAAATAGTGAGTGCCAATATAGAGTCATGGAGTCAATTGCTACTCTGAATTAACTACCTCTATGAGAACTGTCTTTTTTGTGTTATTTCGTCTTCGTATTTTTTGTTCTACAATTTCCCATAGATTTATTACGGGACTGAGATCTGGTGATTAGGTTTGCCATTCCAACACACTAACTGATTTAGATTGTAGCCATTCGTTTGCAATTTTGGAAATGTGTTTTGGGTTATTGTCACGTTGGAACTTCCAGACCAGGGGCATATTTTCCTCTGCGTTTGTTTTTATTGCTCAACTTAGCCAATTCACACACCAACACTTTTTTAGTTTATTATTATTGTGAATGAACATATTAATAAATTTGATAAACATACACATATCATATGCATAATTATACCCTATACCACTACGTGGTTTGGGTATAATGACTTTGTGCTGCTGTTTGTAACTACCAAAAATATTTGACCCATCTTTTATTATACCGATCGAATCAGAATCACTAGCTGATTCGATTTAACGATGTCCGTCCGTCCGTCCGTCCGTCCGTCCGTATGTGTGTCCATGTTAAGTTTGTAATCAAACTGCAGGTCGTAAATATGAATATATTTCGATGAAATTTGGTATATAAGCTTTTATCGGCCATAGGATGAGCGTTATTGAAATTGGTGGGAATCGGTCCATGTTCAAACCTAGCCCCCATATAAATGACCCCTGTGAAATCAACATAAATTGCCATAAGATCCAAATTATCATATAAATCTTAGTCAAATTGGGTTTGTGTGTATTTATCCATTAATCAGTAGTCCAAAAATGATCCCTATTGGACAACACTTAGTTATAAGCCCCATATAGAGCTGCTTCCCGCTCTTCACTTAAATCTATCAAAAAACAAAAATATTGCACTGATTCTTCTCAAATTTTGTTTGTATATATTTTTGCTAAATACAAGAGACTTTACCAAACATGGTCAGGATCGGTCTATTTTTGGGCCTAGTCCCCATATAGATATAGCATCCGATATGAATTTTTTCATATCTGCAGCCGAAGAAATTAATAAAAATCACACTCAAATTTAGATAAGAGATAGGGTCTCTGAACGCATGGTGTAGGGTATCGTATAGTCGGTCTAGACCGACTATAATTTTCTTACTTGTTTTATGTATGTGTTAGTAGCAACTTTAAATGCAATTTACTCAAAATAAAGGAAAAAATTAAAAAATCTGCAAATCTGGTGAAAAGCTAAAAAGAAATACCTTTCAAATAATACACGTTTGGTCCAAATCGGGATAAAATGGTAGAACAAAACATCAGTAACAAGAAATCACCTAGCCTATTAATATTATAGATATTTGGGTTTAGTCTTTTTTCATCATGGTCTCTTAAATTAAGCTTGAACTCATCTGAACTCCGTCTTAACCAGTTCATGTTCGTGACCACTATGTACAATGACTTTGTGCTACTATGGGCATAATGACTTTCTGCTGATGTTTGTAACTACCAAAATATTTGACATAGATCCACCTTTTATTATACGATCGACTCAGAATCACTTTCTGAGACGATTGAGCGATGTCCGCCCGTCTCTGTGTCCAAGTAAACATTGTAATCAAACTAAAGGTCGCAAATGTAAACATATCTTGATGAAATTTGGTATGTAAACTTCTATCAGCCATAGCATGAACGCTATTGAAATTTCCGAAAATCGGTGCATGTTCAGACATAGTGCCCATACAATTGACACCCAAATTATCATATAGATCTCGGTCAAATTGGGTTTATGTGTGTTTATTACACCCATTAATTAGTAGTCCAGAAATAAACCCTATAGGGCAATTCTTAGTCATATCCCCCCTATAAAGCTGCTTGCCGATCTTCACTTAAATCTATCAAAAACAAAAATATTGCAAAGATTTTGCTCAAATTTGGTTTGTATATGTTTTTGCAAAAAATAAGTGACCTTACAAAATATGGTCTGGATCGGTCCATTTTTCGACCTAGTCCCCATATAAATATAGCATCCGATATGAACTTTTTCATATTCAAAGGAAAAAACTTAATGACAATGCCACTCAAATTTGGTTTATGAATATTTTCTATATCCAACTAGTTGGGCCTAAGAGATAGGATCTCTAAACGCATGGTATAGGGTATCTTGGCGTCGGTCTAGACCGACTATAATTTTCTTACTTGTTTCTTACTTATGTAACATTTATGGATATTTTTTAAACACTCTTGCTATTAAATTATCTTGTTTTTGACTCGTTTTACGGGACATGCCGCCGAAATGTTGAGTCGTCACCGTACTTCTTTCACGTTACATACTTCATAATTTTTAAAATTATTGATTTATTCATAGAATATTTCTCACAATTTTTTTTTGCTTAAGACCAGCTGTAAAATCAACTATTTTTAAGTCTGCACAGAACTTTAATCTTGCCATTATTTTATAATAATTAATTATATGATTAAAACATTAGACTAACCCATAAAAACCAAGTTTTTATTGTACTTCCTTTCTTTGTAAATTAAGTTTACCGTATCCTGTCTATAGTCAAAATTTTTGTTTTGCAATATTTTTTGCAATAATTTTTTTTATCGTCGCTACGAGTCTGCCTGCAAAGTTTCAGCTCGGGAAAAGGGTTAAAAATCGATTCAAAATTTTTTTTGGCAGACAAGACACTACGAATTCAAATAAAGGGAGTAAAAATACAATGTACATATATAAAAACCAGTTGAAAGAAAATGTCACAAACTGTAAATATTCAAATAATGGGATGGATTTTATAAATTCCATACCATCTTCAAATTTTATTGTTTTAATCAACTCTGCTACAGAAGTTTAAAAGCTTCCATTGTTTTCACTAAAAATATTTTTTGTTTATCTATTACTAGCTGTTTTTACCCGGTCTTGCCCGGGATCCAAAGGGCTTTGATTTGAAAAATGGTTCACTATGCTTACCAGGCGCTGAGTACTAAGTCCCCGATGAACCATTCATCAAAAAAATTAACTTACTCCCAAAAAATTTGTATGTTCATGGAGAAAAAATTGCCTATGTTCACGTTTTTTGGGGGAACAATTTCAAGTTTTATTTCAATTTAAAATTTTGTGATTTTTTAATATAGAACTTTTTTTTTATAAGACGCTACGCAAAAATACTTCAAAAATAAGCTGCGAAACCGTCTTAATTTTTTTTTTTTTTTTTAATTTTATTTATTTTGTAAACATCAAATATAACGGAATCGTTTGCAAATTAAAGGAATCATAACTTTTAAAAATTGAATTACTTTATTCAATAAGTGGTCAGCATTGAGCAGAGAAGTCAAAGAAAAACGGAAAATGAATGCGACGTTTAAAATTGTGCCGTGTATATATATAGCTGAGCTGTGTTCCGAGAGCGCGTCGAGTCCGCGTCCGCGCGCCCCTTCCGCGCGTTTGGCAGCTACACCCGTGCTGCCGCGCAGTTGTCGTCAACTTATTTTAATCGCCAAAATATATTTTTCAGATCATTGCAATATTTTAGCTGAGCTGTGTTCGCGAGCGCGTCGCGTCCGCGCGTCTGGCAGTCACACCAGTGCTGCCGCCCAGTTGTTGTCAACCTATTTTAATTGCCAAATATTATTTTTTAGATCATCCGATATTTGAGCGCAGCTGTGTTCCGCGAGCGCATCGCGTCGCGTCCGCGCGCCGCTTTCGCGTATCGAAATTATGCTATTGAAAAGAATATAGAATTTAAATATGTTTATTGAGAGCAGTATGGAGATTTTGTTCATTTCTTTTGGGTACCTTTATTTTAAAAATTTGGGGAATTTGTTCATTTTTTGGGGAATTTGTTCATTGGGGGCTAAGTGCTGAGCGCCTGCTTACCACTACAACTTAGCATGGATTATTTTGAGTGTATTATGTCTAAAAGTTAAGAATTTTAGATATTCTAGAGCTTGGGGATATACAGCAATTCTGGTTTTTCCTTCTGGTGCATATACGAAAAGCTTGTGCTGGCTCCCAACTCTGGAGCAGGCGACAAATAATTTTCTATGAGAAAAACAGGGAGATTCTAAGTTGATACCTGCTACCATAAGAGATGGTCCTCTTATGTACGTTATGTTAGGAACAACTTTTTGTACCATCTCTTGCAATGAAAAACCAACTTACAAAAGTCTTCTGGTATGGATATTACAGTCGTTTCAAGAGTTTCACATTCCCTGGCGTTAGCTTGTCTTATCCGTTGGGCCTGAAGACATTGTTGAGTCGTTTCCGGAGTTTCAGATTCCCTCGACTAAGCTTGGCTTAGCTGCTGGATTTCTAGATGCCCTGGAGTGGATTCAGGCATTTCCGCTTCTCTTACAAAGCTTGTCTTGATCTTTGGGCTTCAAGACGTTATTGGGCTTGCTTAGGTGTTTCAGCATTTCTCGACTCAGATTGTCTAACTCGTTGAGACTCGATACGAATTTGGGTCTGATCAGGTTCTCTAGAGTTCTGTTTTGTTTAAGCCTTTTTGCAGTTGAGGTAGTACTGCCTATATACTATGCTTTCATGTGCAAGGCACAATTACAAATAGTTATTTTTCCACCTTTACATATATAGTGAAAAAGATGAAATGGAAATATTTGTAATAGGTTGCTTTCCAATGTAGCCAAAAGGCAAGATGGAAATAAAGGGTCCGCCATTTAACGTTTTTTTTTCAACTAGTGCTTATTTCGTGAATGGTAACACTTAGCTCATGTCTGATTTGACAGATAATTAGTTTTATCCTTCCGCTGAACGAATATGGTTGTGTATACGCTTGAACAACGCTGGGAAATATTGCGACATTACTTTGAAAATCATGGTAACGTTGCAGAATGTGTGCGAAAATTGCGTACGGATTTTGGAAGAAGAGAAGCACCGTCAGCTCAGTATGTTCGTTATCTTGTGAAAAAAGTGAAAGTGTGACGGCCGTTCATTTTTGGGTACGACTGTACTCAACAAAAAATGTACAAGTCACATTAAGCGAAACGTTATTTATTTTGCAATGTAAAATTTTTGCAAGAATACCGTTTCACCAGTATGAGATTTGTATGTATGTTTGTTTTGTTTTTTTGTGCTGTACCATTTAATAAACAACACCTTATATGGTAATGTCGTTTGCCAATTTTTTTTTGTTGCAAGAGAAGAAATTCTATTTTTAAACATTTTATTCATGTGTAAAGCTTTTACTCGTTCTAATTCCCACCCATGTTGTCAGCCATTATCATCGGCTTACCTTGTTCCCCTCATCGTTAGGTGTAGTATTTTTTTTACATAGGGAATTTAATGAATGTTCGAGTATTGGTTACACATATGAATGAATATGAAGGTTCTCAATGAATGTTGTTGATTTTTTTTGAAACAGGTTTTTATCTTATGATGAATGGAATGAATGAAGATAGGTATAATGTCAAGAAAATAATTTTGATAGAGGAGTTGAATTTTGAGTCGTGCAAAGAAAGGTTGAGGAAAAACCTGAAATTAAAATTAAATTTAAATATGTAGTTTAAGGAGTTGAATTTTGATACTTGAAAAAGAAGGTTGAGTAAAAACCTCTTAAAATTAAAAAATGTAGTTTTAATTTTAGAAACTTTAAGAAAAAACAAACTTTAGATTTTAGTGACATGTGAATAAACAAAATTTTGTGTTAATTAATAATATTCTTGTTTGTGCCAAAGAAAGCGTTCGGAGCAAAAATTTTAAGTTAATTTAAATTAAAAAAAAAAAAGTCACTAATGTTAAGAAAGAAAATAATGTTTAAAAATAAATAATTGAAAAATACAATAAACATATAAGACAACACAAGTTGATAAAACGAAATTAAGGAATTAAATTAAAGTTTACCTCATAAACCGATCAAGCTTATACAACAAAGTCGCATAAATAGTTCTTTGGTGCTTACTATCTCCATATAAACATTTTATATTGAAATCAGCAACAATATCATTATTAATGCAGCTATGGCCAATTTTTTCAATGGCATATTGCGAGACACAACCACGGCGTCTGGCGGCAGCAGCTTCATCTGTACAACCATATGGCAGTAATTAAAAGAAACTAATTAAAATGTTTTCTTAAATCTAAATTAAATAAAAAATTTCCTAAGATTTGTCCAACTATAAACCAAAAATTATTTTTTAAAGATTTTTCTAACTATAAATCAAATTTTTTTTTAAATATAAATTTAAACTAAAATTTTTCTACGTTAATAAAATTTACTAAATATAAATTTTAACTAAAAACTTTCTAAATTAAGAACTTTGCTATATATAAAATTAAACTAAAAAATCTTCCTCAATGAAAATAAAATTGAGCTAAGATTAAAAATTATAATAAGAAATATAATTTAGCTAAAATTAAAATTTTGCTGTAAAGAAAATTATTCTAAATTTAAAATCAAAACTAAAGTAAAATCCCCAAAAATTTTATATATTTAAAATTACTTGAATATTTAAAATTGACCTAAATTTAAAAATTATAGAAATTTAAGAGAATTCACAAATGGTACCATATAAAAAAAAAAAAAAAATTTTTTTTTGTTAAAGTTAAAATTAAAACTAAATTTAAAATATTATTATTATTAATCTGTAGTGCTAACATTAAATTTTGCTAAAATTCAAATTTTGTTAAAACTAAAAATTTCATAAATTAAAATAATTTTCTTAATATTTTCTTAAGCTAAATTTAAAAATTTTCCTAAAATTAATATTTCCATAAAACAAAATTGTGCTAAACTTAAAATTTTGCTAAAGATTAAAATTTGGCTAAAAAAATAATATGTTGCTAAACTTAAAAATTTTTCTAAAAAGTAAAATTTTGTGGAAATATAAAAATAAAATAAATTTTGTTAAATATAATTTAAAATTTTAAATTGTAACCTTAAAATGATAGGCGAATAAAAAGATTATATATAACCCAATGTAGGAAACTAAACCAAACCCAATTTTATCATTTATGTGGGTTACTCCAATTAAGATGGAGTCGAGGTAACATGGTAGGGAGGGCAAAGGGGGCAGAACACCTCGTCCCCAATCCCAAGGTAAGTATGGCCATCCGTCCCATTTAGCGTCCGTTTTTTTGACAGTTTTTTTTTAGTAAATCGCACGTGAACATCTGTAGTGCGGTTTCCCTGGGTCTTAACAAGATCCCACCCCTACGGCGAGCTAGGCCGCCTGACAGCACGTGCGACCCGTTAAGGCTCAGGGAAACAGGAAGCGGAAGTTCCACCACCGCCGCACCATTACAACTGCTGGTGAAGGAACTAAATCAATTTCGTCAAACGGAAATTTTTTTTTCTACATTTTGTGAAGTGGCCATTTTTGGGGCAAAATTTTTTTTGGTTGGGTTGTGGCCACCCTTGGAAACCTTGGAAAATATGAAGAAAAACCACTACGAATATAGAAAAACTTAAAGTTTATTTATTTTAAAAGCCCTCATTGGCATTATTATTGAGAAAAACTTAAAACTAAATAAAAAATAATAATGATAAATAAATGGCATTATTCGTCTTCCGAATCACAATTTTCGCGTTTGAAGCAGCTGGCTCGTGTGCCAGCACACTGCAAATGAACGGGCCGATCGCATCCGAAACAATTGATGGAGTTATTATTGCTTATATGAGTTATATTGCTTACTGGGTAGTTCTTTTGACATCTACGACGATATTTCAACATTAAAAAAAAAAAAAGGTGGCCACAACCCAACCAATTTTAGTGGCCACAACCCAATTTTGCAGCCATCTTGAGATGTGGTGAAAATTTTTTTTGGTGTCAACATATTGGTTGCAATCGATATTTACTCACAAAGTATAATAAATTTACTGAATAAAAATGCATTGCACTCACATTTTTGATTCATTCACTTCGATTTCTAACTATTGAAAAGGAGAAATTTCTATTATTGGTGTTTTTCAAGCACAGAAAAATAAATTTGTTCCTAGCACAAAGCAGATGCGTCTGCCCGTTTCGGTACTCGATACAAAAAGAACGTGCTGCCATGACACACAAATGACTTTTGCAAGAAAAACACATATGCTTTAGGTCAAAAGATACGTTGGGGTGGCCACAACCGAACCATGGCCACAACCCAACCTCTTCCCCTATATATTTACATCTTCACATACACATTAAGAAGTGGAAGTATATCTTATGTATTTTTGTGCTTTCTAGATACTAACACCCGTATTCATAAAAATTAAAGTCTATTTCAAGTAGACTTTATCAACAAATTTTGTATGAAAAACAGACAATAACGTCTACTTAAAGTACACTTTAATTTTTATGAATACGGGTGTAAATCTTTAGCTCTTTAACAAAAAACCGGTAATTACCGGTAACCTGGTTTGTTTTATTTATTTTTTTTCCGAATTACCGGCTTTTCAAATATCGATTAATTTACTACAATTAGCTGTAAAATGACCCAAAACGCATCGCATTTGATATTGTATAGTCGGCCTACACCAAAGTCTGTGCATGTGTCTGTGTGCCCATGTGTAAACCTGTAATCAAACTGCAGGTCGAAAATATGAATATATATTTGGATAAAATTTTGTATAGAAGTTTTTTTTGTTGGCTATAGAACGATCCATATTGAAATTGTGAAAGTAAGTCACTTTACTAAATATGTTCATGAACGGTTCATTTGTTTGACCTAGCCTCTATATATAAATAAAATTAGATGTGAACTTTTTAATATATTCACACCACAAATTAATAACAATACCACTAAAATTTTGTTTATGCTTTTTTCTATAACCAGTTATTGCCTCAGCAAAGTTTGATTCAACACCCTCTCTAGAAATACATAGAATAGACCAACTTTTTTTTTGTTGCCTCATGTAAAAATGATGAAAGATAAAATTTTATTAATAAGTGAAGGAAATTGTTTTCTTCCCTTTTTGAGCGTAATGCGGACACGGAGGAGTGTGAAATTTGCCATATTGGCAAAATTGGCGCATGGAGGAGAAATGCAGAATTTTAAATTTTTATGTTAAAATAAAATAAAATATAAATAATAAATACTTTTTAAATGAACCTAAAGGTATGCTAATCAATTTTAGCCAATTCACAATTCATCGATTTTATTATAATTGTATATCAAACGCCCTGTGTTGAATTGTGAATTGCCTAAAATTGATGAGCATACCTTTATAGTTATTACTTATTTTCATAATTTTTTTTTATATATATAGATTAAAAAAACTTTGAAAGAAAATTAAAATTTCCTAGAATTTGCACTCGAATTTCGAGTGCTGGGTTATGCTAGTATACTTTAATACTTATTTTTATCACACATACGATATCGACTGTCCAATTTTTAGTCATAGTCCCGATGTGTAGATACAAAAAATGTCATCTAATAACTTCTGTAAAATATAACACCCAAAGTATTTTTGTTTAAGGGGCAAAGAGGTTTTAAAGACGAAAAAAGGCGTATTTTCGCATTTATAATAATTTTGGGCTATTTATTTCACATACACGTTATAGTATAACAATTGAAGTATTTTTGAAAAAAATTTAAATTAAGTTTTAAAAAATAAGTCCATGACAGCGAATCTCCGGAGACGCCTCGAAAAAAATATGTTTTGCGGTGAACATCATAACTCGTTACCGGATTCTGTGAAATAAAAAAACCGAATTGAGTTTAAAAGGTGATATGTTTCCCGCGGTAATCAGGAAGAGTTCTTTTAAATTTTTTTTTTATTTTTCAAAATGAAAAACAGGATTTTTGCTATAAAATTTCGGTGAATTAACTGTTAAAAAATGGAAAAATGGTAAAAAAAAAACTATTCCTGATTACTTGGTGATTTATGTGTAGAAATAGTGTATAAAATTTTAAAAGGATCGGTCAAGTAGATTTTGAGTTATGATGTTCACGGACTTCAACAATGTTGTTTGCGAGAAAATCGATTTAAAGTGTTTTACATGTACGATATACCGTA
Source organism: Cordilura impudica (assembly GCA_963682025.1). Lineage (NCBI taxonomy): Eukaryota > Metazoa > Arthropoda > Insecta > Diptera > Scathophagidae > Cordilura > Cordilura impudica. The sequence continues at coordinate 154,579,855 of OY821520.1, forward strand.
TGAGGGCAGGTCGCTTGAAACGCTGTATCTTCGTTAGTTTTGTTGCGATTTACTTGAAATTTTGACACAACACTCTCGATATGTGGTATATTAAGGAAAAAAATCAATAAAATTAACCTTTTTAAAATTAGACCAATGGCACGTTTTCAATCGAATTTTCTCAACTGTTGTGGCTTATAGATTATACCAATTCATTGCGCTAACGTGACACACTAAGTCAAAAAGTATTGCGTTTTTGATCATTTTTCAAAAACGTATAAAGATATTAAAGATGTTTAAATTTATATTATTCTCTTTCCTACAGAACCGTGATATAAAATGGGACATATATGTTCCATTGGTCTTCACAGGTAAAAAAGAGGAACTTTTCCAAATTTCCAAAAATATTACTTTATCGACCGACTCAGAATCACTTTCTGAGCCGAGTTAGCGATGTCCGCCTGTTCGTCCGTCTGCGTGACCATACTAACCTTGTAATCAAACTACAGGTCGCAAATATAAATACATTTTGATTAAATTTTGTATATAAACTTTCATCGGCCGTATGACTAACGCTATTGCAATTTGTGAAAATCGGTGCATGTTGAGATCGACTTAAATTGTCATAAGATCCAAACTATCAAAGAGATCCTGATAAAATTTGGTTTGTGTGTTTTTATTGCACCCATTAATCAGTTGTGAAAAATCAGCCCTGTAGGACAATTTTTAGTCATATCCCCCATATAAAGCTGCTTGCTGATCTTCATTTAAATTTATTAAAAACAAAAAATTGCACAGTTTTTATTAAAATTTGGTTTGTATATGTTATTTTCAAATATGGTTAGGATCGATCTATTTTTCGACCGGGTCCGCAGCATCCGATATAAACCTTTTCATATTTGCAGACAAAAAATTAATAACATTGCCACTCAAATTTGGTTTATGTTTATTTTCTGTATCCAATTAGTTTAAAGAAAATAAATGCAATATTTTTGTTTTTTTTTTTTTGAAATAGATTTAAATGAACATTGGGAAGCAGCTTTATATGTCGGCCATAGCATGATCGGCATTGAAATCTTTTTCTTTTAAACATATTTAAATATTATTTGAATATTATTAAATATTATTATTTCGTCGCAAATCGATTTTTTGGTCGAAAATTACGATTTTTATTTAATTTCATCGATTTATCAAATAATTCTTAAACGGTTGACAACCCTTTACCATCTAATTTTGTGGTTAATATAAACTTTAAGGTATTGACTACTTAAAATTATTCCTTCTTCTGGAATACAATTGCACGGGATGTATCCAAAAGAAAGTATAAATGTTAACCTGAACGCTTGCGAAAAAAGTACGAGGATCTTAAAGATAAGTGTAATCAAAATAAATTTAAAAACGAAAAAATAATCAAAAGTTGACGGAGATTTGAACCAGCGATTCTCGGTCTGCCAGCTGCTCCAATAAATCGATTGTTTCATGCGCGGTCTGGCAAGTGGCGCTGTCCTGCTGAAACCATATATCGTTCAGATCCACGGACAATTCGACAATTTTGTTTGTTGACGAACACAGTCAGTTGAAAATGGTGATTATCGGTGACGATGATTTGTTTCGAAAAATCGGCATTCAACTCATTTTGCTTCGTTACCCATTGAAAAAATAGCCGGCGCTGTGAATGGTCCAGTATGAGCTCCTGAGTGACCTGAATATTGTAAGGGTGAAGGTGGAGATCTTTTGTCAAAATTCGCTGCGTGTTGCTTCGTGCATTTTTAAGTTATTGATGTTCGTTAACACTACCACTTGCAGCAGCAATGTTTTCGAGAGACCGGCTGGGGTGTCGATCAACAGCGGACTTAATGTCCATAATTGGACCAGTTTCTTCAAATTTATCGAGCACTCATCGTATTGTTGACACATTAGGTGTATTTCCACGACCGAAAATATCGTGAATTTTGCGAGCAGTTTCAGCGTAACTTTCCTCCGTTTTATAATAGACTTTCGCAATGATAAGGCGTTGTTCACTTGTGTAGCGCTCCATTTTGAATAATCGGAACAATCGCTGACACGGACCTTAACCTCAGTTAAAATAGAGACAAGTTAAAGGGCTTGAATGATAAAACTCAAATACAAACCTTAAAAGTTTTTTAAACTCCATCTTTTAACTCATACTCTCCGTCTGTCTGTAGTGGGGCAACCCCATTCCCCCTTATCCTATTGATCTGAAACTTGGCGCATAGTTTTGTTATGACTATAGATTAGTCACGGAGTGATTAAAACCTCACTTCGCCTCATACGATCGATCAAAAACTTTGTCCCTAGATTTGTTGTGACCAAAGATTAATTTTAAGATAGTCACGCAAAGTCACACACAGTCACGGAGAGATTCAAAACTAATATGAATAAGGAAAGAAAGAGTTTTAATAAAAACTATTATGTTTTTATCGGTTAGGTTATTTATATAAACATTTTTAAACTCTTTCTTTTAACTCAATCTCTCTGTCTGTCTGTCATGGGGCAATCCCATTCCCCCTTATCCAATTGATCTGAAACTTGGCCCATAGTCTTGTTGTGACTAAAGATTAATTTTGGGGTAGTTACGCATAGTTACGCACAGTCACGGAGTGATCTAAATGTCATTTCCCCTCATCCGATTGATCTGAAACTTGGTCCATACACTTGCCGAAAAAAAAAATATTAACTTTGACATGGTCACGCACAGTCACGGAGCGATTCAAAACGCATGCATAAAGGCCACAATACAAAAAAATTTAAATTTTGTCGGTGACACACATACAATCAAATTTTCACTAATACCACCATAACGCTTGATGTGAATTTGACATGTGTATAGTGCCCTTAAGGAAAGAAAGAGTTTTAATAAAAACTTTGTTTTTATGAGTTAGATTATTAATGATAAAAAAAAAAAATTGATTGATATTAAAATAATACAAAATACGGATATAAATATCAGAAAAATTATATTTGTTGTTAACGTTTTCCTCATAGATACATAATTATATGTTTTTCATTTCCAATAAACGGTACTTAAGGCGGTATGAATTAAGTCCCCAATGAACTAAGTCCCCAAAACGAAAATGAACTAAGCCCCAAAAATTAGGGGTTTATTTCATTATGAACTAAAGCCCCAATTCCAAAAGTGAAATAAACCACCAATGCAATGAACTCAATCCCCAAATTGAAAATGAAGTAACTCCCCACTTTTGGGGAGTTAGTTCATAATGAAATAATTCCCCATTTTTAAAATGAAATAAATCTCCATTTTTTAAATGTTTTTTTAATTCACCCTTTCAGGACCGACTATATTAGCGTTGTTACCTACACTTTCAATTTTTCCCACATTTTTTCATTTTTTGCGAAATTAACCCATAATATATTATACTATTATTCTACTATAATTTATCTGTCCTATTATGAAAATTATGTTCAAAAAATCGCGCGATAATACGTTTTTTTCCCATCCTTCATAATACTTTTTTTCCCATCCTATTTGTAGGCTTCCTCCTCAATTTCATGCTTGTGTTTCACAAATTTTTTAGCTGGAACACAATTCCCATCAGGATGTAAATTTATTCTTGTTTTGCAAGATTTTTGTCTGCACTCATATTTTGCCACATTTTTATATATCGACTTTTTGATATATATCATTTTTTCCATCAAAAACGTACAAAAGCTCTCTATTTCTTCTTTTTCCAGCGATAATTTCAAAATTCATTTTTTAATTGATGTTTACTTCACGACGTAATATCACAAACTAGTTATTTTTGTTGATGAAATGACTTTGTTTACAATTAAAGAAAGGAATGCGTATAGCAATTCTAACGGTTTTTATAGAGCAATTTTAAATAATCTTAATTTTAGTGAATATGAACTAAATAACTCCCCAAAAATTATTATGGGGAGTTAGTTCATTTTTTTAAATTGGGGAGTTATTTCATTATGAACTAACTCCCTAATTTTGAAAATGAACGAAGACCCCAAAAAGTGAACTAAGTCCCCAAAAATCGTTGTTGTTTTTTCCTGTATAAAATTTTGGGGACTTAGTTCATTTCCGTTTTGGGGAGTTAGTTCATTGGGGACTTAGTTCATATCGCCGGTACTTAATTAAAGAATTAATTAATTATTGGCATACCACCTATATCACTTAAGTGAGCTCACATCAATCAGAAAATGCGCATCATTTGTGAAGTTTTAAAATACTTAAATTTCTGACGTGAATATCTTTTATTGTTTCAAAGTAATTTAAAAGATAATGAGTAAATTTTATGATTATAGATTGTTTTATAGTAAATTTCTAACATGAATATCTTTTATTGTTTCAAAGTAATTTAAAAGATAATGAGTCAATTTTATGATTATGGATTGTTTTATAGTAGTGCATAGAATACATTGTCGAGTAAGGAAAAATGTAACTTGATGTCAATACCAAATTTTACTGGCGAGTTTTTGAATGTTTTATTGCCATGATAATATTTATACAGTTAATGTATTAATTGAAATTATATAATCCAACTGCTTTTTATACAATAACATTCAACATCATTCCTATCAAATCAATACTCGTACAAATATACAATATTACAAAACTGGCTACTTAATAGATGACCAAAAATGTCAATTTCTGGTCAGATATATTCCATTTACACACAATAAATTCGACCATATTTGGAAATACTCGTATTACACACAAATTTTTCACATGCTACTGGCATTTGCAAAAATTTTTTATATACTGTGTTTATACGTAGAAGTTAACATTTGTGATTTGAAATTTATGCTATTGATTAAAAATAAAAATTGCAAAAGTTTGATAATTCTAATTCTATATGAACGCAATGAAAAATAACGTATTAACATATTGGTAAAGCTAGGGCTGATATTATTATTTAAATAAATGTTCTTTGATTTTAACAGTTTTCTTTAAAATGATACTATGGGATCGGCTCTTGTGTTGTTAAAATAAATCTTGCCTACATTAGCAAAAAATACTTAAAACAAACAACAAAAACAATATCATGTTAACTGAATATTCTTGTTTAAGTGTTTGTGTTTATATTCAAAACATTTTTGACAGGGTTCATTAAACTTGTATTCTAGCAAGTGGCTAAATTTTTTCATACAAATATTTCAAAATTTAAATGGAATAAATTTAACAACTTGCTAAATTTTTATTACAAGTTAGGCCCTAAAGAATTCAAGAATTATATGGTAACAAAACAGTACAATATCATTTATGATACTATTGGTTTTCTTTTATGCTTATTTTTCTATTTCTTGTAAATTTTTTTTTTAGCATGATGCTGACAGCGATGGTCATATAAATATTCATGAACTAAAGGGTCTAATACAAGCTGGCCTGTGTCGTGATATACCACCGAATATAGCACAACAAATTCTAAGAATGTCCGATAATGACAACAACGGTCAGTTGGATTTTGAGGAGTTTTATCGTATGTCACAGAAACATCAATGGCTAATAAGAAATGCCTTGACAAGATATTGTCGTTTGATTGTACCACCACCAAAGCCATTAGAAGGAGATCAGTTGGGTGAGTTTGGACGACATAATCTTTATACATTATAGATTAGAGTGGCACTATATAATCGATTGATTTATACCTAGACATGTATTTTATATCATATAAGACAATATTTCAGCTTTAGTTCAGCCCGTGAGTTTCAACGTTATAAAAAGCTTCCAAGAATGCTATTTTTTTTTATGAATAAAACAATAGTTAAAGCCAATTTTGTTAAATATTTTATTTGATTTGAAAGAGACTTAAAAATTTTTCGATTCTGCATCAAAACACTGCGAACATCTTCCTACAGATTTGAGATATTCAGATTTTCATATAATTTTTTATGTTTTTATAATATGATTTTCATTAAAATTTAAATAACTTTGTTGTATTTTCTAAAGACTTGGATTTATTAAATAAAAACTTTTTAATTGAATTTATAAGCAGATGGAGCTAAAAAATTAAAAAAATTTAATATCCAGATTACTCAATTACTTGGGAAATTAAGAAACTCTATTCTCTTTTTTTTTAACATTAAAGAAGGAAGTTGTATTGAATGAAATTAAAATGTTCAAAATTTGTGTCAGTCTAACGTTTTTTTTTTTTTATATAAAACCTCCTTATTGTATGAAAAATGTAAATCCCAGTCATTAAAAAATATGGATATTGTAATTTCGTATCCTTTCTTTCATTCCAAAATGTCGACAAAAAGGTTTACATAAATAATGACATAGAATCTATGTAATAGTTAATATCTTTCTAACGACGACATTAAAATAAAGATCTACCAGACAACCAAAAAATATACATACACTTGCTAGAAAAAGTAGCCGTACACCTAAAATAAGATATAATAAAAAATTCACTAAGCTGAATTGTTTTTTTTTCCTAATAAATTATTAAGCTATTTAAATTAATTTAAGATATATTGCCTTTAACAAAATGTTAACAAAAAAGAAAAATCAAAAGATAAAGTATTCGTGCATTTGAAATATTTATAAACAAAACTATATTTACATTAAATATTAATTTGTGGGATATTATTGTTAGGTGTTCGAGAGCAAAGAAAAACAGAAACAGAAGTCAAGACACACAAGAAGAAATGACAAGTTTTATTCTTTGATTTCGTTATTTACACTTCACACATATTCTAGTGTTGCCAGATTCTATTTACAATATACCTATTCATAACATTGAATTGGAAATATCAATTGCAAGTTCGATAAAAAAAACTAAAGGAACTAATTTAATCCAAATTTTTTTAAAAACAATGAAAACTTAGGTGAATTAACTGCTTTCGTTAAGATGTCCGCCAACATTTCGTCCGTTGGTATATACTCAATTTTCAGGCTCCCTTCATCAAGTTTCTCTCGTATGAATTTTACTCGTAGGTCCACATGCTTTGTGCGCGGAGAAAATTAACCATTTGAAGCTATTTGTATTGCACTTTATTTGTCGCAAAATAGAGTCGTCACGTCTGCGATGTTTGGAACTAATTCTGATTCTAGTCTCTTCAGCCAGATCAGGTCCTGAATTGCGCACACCACTGACATAAATTCAGCCTCAATTGTTGACAAAGCAACCGTCTTTTGCTGCTTTGTACACCAAGAAATGGCGCCACTTTGAAAACTGAATACGTAACCAGATGTTGAGCGCCGCCCATCAAGGTCACCGGCCCAGTCTGCATCGCAATACCCAATAATTCCAGAGTATTGACTGCGATATATAAGATTAAGAGTTAAAGTGCCCTTTAAATACCTGAATACACGCTTGACGGCAGTCCAATGTGCCTTCCCTGAATTGGCACTGTATCTGCTCAGCATATTGACTGCGTAGCTTATGTCAGGTCGGGAAACATGTGCAGCGAAAAGTAAGCACCCTACAGCTTGCATATATGGAACGCTCGACATAGCCTGTTGCTCGGTTTCGTTGGTAGGTGACATTGCTGCTGTTAGTTTTTGGTTTGCATCAACCGGACTCCCAACGGATTTACAATCATGCATTTGGAACCGCTCCAGAACTGCTTCAATGTACTGCTGCTGGTAAATTCTCGTGATACCTTCCTTCACATCGCGTACGATTCGAATACCCAATATTGATTTAGCTTTGCCAATGTCCTTCATCTTAAAGTGATTCGACAGCTGATTTTTTAATTTTTCGATCACATGTGTGTCGCTGCCAAATAGTAGAATGTCGCCGACGTAAATTGCAACGTGCAAGAGTTTGCTTCCGTCAATGCGATGATAGACACATTGATCAGTTTCGCTGCGCTTTAGCCCAATGATGTTAATACTGAATTCAATTTTGCATTCCATTCTCTGCTGGATTGTTTCAGCCCATAGATTGATTTTTTGAGTAAACATACTCTGCCGCTTCCATCATCAAACTCTTCGGGTTGGTACATGAAGATTTCTTTCTTTAGCTCTCCATTAATAAACGCTGTGATCGCGTCCATCTGGTATGCGATTAAGTTGTGCTTCGTTGCTAACGCCAGCAAAAAACGAATTAAACTGTAGCGCACCACCGGCGCAAAGGTTTCATCATAATCTATTTCATGTTGCTGACTAAAACCACGAACAACCAGTCTTGCTTTACGACGAATAAGATTTGGTTTTGAAAACCCATTTTGAGCTTATCGGTTTCTTTCCTTCCGGCAAATGTGCTAGTATCCACGTTTCATTTTCAGCGACTGACTTCATTTCATCTTGCATTGCCCTTTTCCAGTCCTCAAGAGATTTCAGATGACAGGGCTTCTTTAACTGTGGCAGGATCTTCCGATACATAGTCTATAGCACAAAAATTTTAAGTCGGCTTCGGTTTGCTGATCAAACGCACAGATCGTCGAAATTGCTCTTCTGCTTCGAGATTTCGCTCAGCATCTTCGAAAACATCGTTTTCCTGATCTTCATCGTTTCCGTCGTCTTTGTCGATATCGCCTTTAGTTGATGATTCACCTTTATTCTCCCTTGGATCGTAAACAGTTTGGCCCTGGTGCTGGATAGCACCTTCAGTTTACGGTTCACATTTATTTTCACTCTGATCGTCAACTGGTTGGTCCCAATCAATATCAGCTATAATTGACGTTGGTTGATTATTAAGTTCGATTTCTTCACAATTGCTTGACTGCTCAATGAAAATTACGTCTCGACTAATGATTACATTTTTTGTGACGGGATTGGCTACTATACCCGAGGAAAATGCATTCAGTCGATTTCGGTTTCAACTTACTGCATTTCTCTTTTGGTATATGAACCATTGCCTTACATCCAAACACCCGTAAGTGGTTTAATTTTGGAGTAACATTTGTCCATGGTAACATTTGTCCATGCAAGAAATTCAATTTAAGAGGCATGCTGCAGTTTCAGCCCAATATTTTTCGTTCAAGCCAGAATCCAATAACATGCATTTTATACGCTCCATAACTGTTCTATTGAGCCGTTCGGCTACTCCATTTTACTCTGGCGTATATGAAGCAGTTTTCTGATGAAGTATGCCACAATTCTCAACAAAAATCTCAAAATTCTTGTTCACATACTCGGTGCCATTGTCAGTGCGAAGTATTTTTATTTTTCTGCTGCACTGATTTTCGACGAGACTTTTAAACTTTTTAAATTCACTGAAGACATCCGAGTTTTGCTTGATTGTTATAACAAAAATTTTTCGCGTATAGTCGTCAACAAATGTTAACAGGTAACGTGCTCCCAAAAAGAATTTGTATTTAGTGGCCCCATGACGTCAGAGTGCACAATATCCAGCTTATTTTCAGATCGTCTACAAACATCATTAAACGAATTTCGTGTTTGTTTACCTTTTATTCAAGTAATTCATTTGTTATTGTTGTCATTAGTAAAGTGAACACCAATCGAAGCATTTTTTACATTCTGTAAATATGAATTACATATATGCCCTAGTATTCTGTGCCAAAGTTCAAAATTATCGGTGACTGCAAGCGCCATTTCTTTCATAGTGTTTATGTTGCAATTTAGACGATACAATTCGTTTTGCAAATTAGCGACCGCAAACAATTTGTTTTCATCATTGCATTCGTTTTTGTTTTACCGACACTTAACTGCACAGCGACGTCGCCTGCGCTGTCCACGTTCAGCTTACTATTATTAGCAACAACGATCTCTTTTCCTTTTACATTTTTGATATTCTGCAATATTTGCTTATCATTCACCAGGTGAGATGTCGCTCCAGAATCAACGTACCAAACATGTGAATTTTCGTTGGTGGCTAGAAGAGAGCGAGCAAAGAGTACTTTGGTTTCTTGTTGCTTTTTTTCGTGTTTTCCTTTTCCCCTATTCGGACAATTTTTGTTGAAGTGACTTTTCTGCTTACATACATATATGACATTTGAATTTCGATTTGTTTTTTGCTTTTGAGTAAAGAGCGCTTTCACAGTCTTCATTGTCAAATTTCGCCTCTTGCAACAACAAATTTTTAACATTGTCAACAGTAAGATTTGTCTGAGAATTTTCAACTGCCATAACAAGGGAACGGTAAGCCGGCAAGCATTAATGACGCTGTTATTTCATCGTCGATGTTGAGGCCTGCGTTTGTAACTTTCAGTGACGTCATTACCATTTTATTCACATGTTCTTGCATCGATTTACAATCAGAAAGCTTAAGACGTACCAACTGCTTTCACAATTCGACTTTCTTAGTAAGCCCACTGTCTTCATAAGCAGCCATGAGAGCATCCCAAGCTTCTTTTGCAGATGTCGTTGTAGCTATGTGAGCAAAATTGCTTGGTTCGATCACCAGAGTTATTTCTGCAAGTGCCCGTTCGTTGAATTCGATATCCTTTTCTGTTGGTGCTCTGAGTAGTCCTTTATTGACGATTTTCCAACATCCCTTGATAACAAGGTACGATTGAGCATGCCGCTTCCAAATATAAAATTTTCGCGACCGCGTAACTTTTCAAAAGGAAATGAAATCGCGCTATTTGTACTCCTTACGACAAAACTAAAAGATCGAATTAAAACAACAGCAATAGATTCTTCTAATCGTTATTCCAATTAAGGCAAACTGTACAACTTTATTTCTCGAAAAAAACGTTTTTAACTTTTACCGCGTGGCGAGGTGCCAATAACCTATTGTTAGGTGTTTGAGAGCAAAGAAAACAGCACAATCGTTCAGCTTGAAGTCAAGACACAGAAGAAGAAATGACAAGTTTTATTCTTTCATTTCATTATTTACACTTCACACATATTCTAGTGTTGCCAGATTCTATTTACAATATACTTATTCATTACAATAGATATCATTTACGCTTTCGATTTGGTTAACTTTAAATTATCCTCTTCACTTATTTTACCCCACTCATCCAAAATGACGCTTTTTAACATTTCCCTTGAGGCTATTTTATGCTGACGGATTCTGCGATCCGGTAAATCTGATAAATGCTCTACAGCACACAGTGACTCAGAATCGATTTTCGTTAACCAAAACTGTTTTCATCCAATTGAGATATTTTAGTATTTTTTTTTTTATATTTATTTGAGAGATAATTTCTTCAACTTTCCTTTCAATTTAATTAAAATTGGTTTAGTAGTTATTGAGGAATTCAAGGTCGAAGTTGAACTCTTAAATTTTTTTTAGTATTATCATTGGAGGGATCAGATCTGTACACTATATGGCCAGTCAATATTGCCTTTTCTGGACATCGCACGTCTAGGGGTTTTTTGTTGCGGAAACTGTATAATTTTATATGTTGACCAGCAACCGTCCAGACATTTTCACGCATTTTTGGGGCGAACATAATGAGCCTACATCGCCTTGTCTGTAGAAAAAGAAACCAATAATCATTTTGGCGCAAAAAGTCCCTCTTTGGTCATGCAATGGTATACCTGGATCTCGTGTAGTTTCCCGTGCCCTAAGTTAGGCAATTTTGCTTGTTAACGCCACCACAGAGTGTTAATTGGGTCTAGTTGGTCATCAATATTTACTTGCAGAAGTCGAGCAACTGTTTGATCGTATTGCAAGCGACGTGTCCGGTCTGCGACCAAAATTCTTTGAGTAAATTGCGGAAACAAATGCGCCGCAAAGTGGACCCACTGACACCAAAATACTGAGCGCGGTGATAAAACGACACATTTGATACATTTGCTACATGGTCAATGCTCCCGATCGCGACGCCCAAAAATGGTAGACAAGCGAACTGAAAAGAATGTAGTTAGACGAAATAACGAAAATCCTAAATTAAGCGCACTAAGATTATTCAATCATGTTTCAAAATGAGATGCCATCAATATCCATCCAAAAGTGTTATAATGGCAGGAAGAAGTCATTTGGTAATCAGGATAATATAAAGGAAAGTCTGAATTATACAATTAAGTAAGAAGGCATACATATTTAACCGATCCAAACGGGTTATATTCATTGATTAAAGAAAATTTAACGTTTTCAGAAGTGTTGGTATATGCAAGGTATGATATATACAAGGCCCGCGCTAGCTTCCCAAAACCTAAGAACTGCCGTCATATATTAAGGAAGTTTAAGTAATGGCTTGTGGATGTTGAATATCGACAAATGGTTAGTCATTTTGAATGATGATTTTCATCCATGCGTCGAAAATGCTTGCGTAGATGGCGATTACACTTTTATGTAAGACAACGACGTCAAAAATTCTACGCTGAGAATATATCCAAGCGTTCTCAAAGTTTACTATATAATAACAAATACAAAAATAAGATTTATATGACTCAAATTTTGATTTAGCTCACAGGCGGTTGCCGCTAGAGAAGAAATATTTTGAGAATCATCATAATCAGCCCAATTCTAAACAAAAATTCCGCATGAAATTTCTCACTTTTCCTATTATGAATAAAAGTTCCTTCGGAAAAAAATTCGATGGGAAAAAATGCACTTGAATTTGGTTTTTTCCCTAAAAAAATTTCCCTTGCAAAACAGACGGGAGTTTACATAAAAATGTAAGAAGTATTTTGATAAAACAAAATTTAAATTAAAAAATTAATATTTTATTGTTCTTGTAGATTGAAGGCCATAAATAAGGCCCAACTTTGTCTTTTGTTAACTTTAATGAAAGACAATTCAGGCATTGATTGCGTTTTCCATAGATTCAGCCTGCAATTGACTTCTACCAATCCTTTAGATATTTCGTTGTTGTTATTCTACAACACCAGTTTCCTCCACGAGTGCTCGCATCATAGCTATGCTATTTATTTTTTTATTTAATTTTCTTTAAAATAAATTTATTTTCATTTGCACGCACAAAAAAAAAAATAGAAAATTGTCAATAAGCAGAACAACTGGCTTCGAAATTCGATTTGTTCACGCGGAATTTATAATTGGAGGATTCTTTTCTCGAGAAAAGTATTTTCCACGAGAAAGAAATTCCTTGAGAATATTCGTAATTGGGCTGAATATATGTTTAGGTTTAGGGCGGTACAACAAACATTTTTTAAGCACGAGGGCGGTCCCAGAACAACCCGACATGACAAAGAAAAAACAACTAATTTGGCAAAAATTGTCTTTATTTCTCAACATAATTTCTTTTTAGCGCGATAAACTTTTTCAAGCGATATTCAATAGCTTCGATACACAATTTATAGTATGAACTGTCTAGTTCCTTAAAATAGCCATAAAACGCAGACTCCACCTCTTCAGTGTTGGAAAATCTTTTATTACCGAGTTATTTCGTCAAGTTTGGAAATAGAAAATAATCCGAGGGAGTTAAATCTGGCGAATAAGGTGCATGATGAAGCAATTTGAGCTAAAATTCATGAGTTTTGGCGATCAAAATAGTGGATGTTTGAACTGATGTATTGTCTTGGTAAAACAACACTTTTTTTCGCCTTAATCTCCTTAATTTCATTACTTAAACGCTACAATAAGTTAGCATTTCGTTTTTGAAGAGAGAACGAGCATCCCAAAAAATAGACGCCATAATGTTGTCTGCAGATGGATATGATTATCCCATTTCAGTCTACTCTTTTGTCTCATGTCTCATCCATGGTTACGAACCAACACAAAAACAAGGGTTATTGTGGTGAAACATCGCCAAACACTATTGAAACATCTTCACGATGTTGTTTTTGTTGTATTGTGAACAAACGCGGCATCCATCTTGCGGACAGCTTTTTCATCCCCAAATTTTGTCATTTCCGCTAGCTCACGCACCTTCAGCCGACGATCATCCAATACCGCTTTGTGGATTTTCGTAACCGTTTCTGGCGTGGCCACCTCGATTGGTCGACCGCTACGGTTTTCGTCTTGGCGGCTCGTACAGCCTCGTTTAAACTCAGTCACCCAATATTTTTTAGTCGTAAATGAAGGGGTAGACTCCCCCAGAGTAAAATCTAACTTGACTTTAATATTGGTTGGACTGAGATCTTTCAAATGAATTTTCATGTTTACAAATTCACTGAAATCGTTTACTTTTGATGGATCTAAAAAAATTTTAAACGACGTGGCGCCTTGAAACTAAAAACATATGTTTTATAAGGTTCTCAATTTTCACTAAAGCAATTTTTTTCAAACTACTTCCGCCATCTATACGTCAGGTAGGGTTGTTCTGAGACCACCCTTGTGCATGTATCAACACATATATTTAGTGTTGTCATAAGTCCTGTTACAAGCTTTTCAAAGCAGGCTTTGAAATTTTAAATTGTTCTATAGCAAAACAAATTCATATTAGTTCGGTTTCAAATTTTGCATTAATAATATGGAGTGGGCAATTAATGGGAGTGGCAATTTCGAAACTTGCATCGCGGTGATTGCATTGCACAAATTCAGAATATCGCACCATAGATCGTTTCTTAGTATCATCTCAACTGGAAGACAAGGTGAGAAGTGGTCGATCTCGCGTTGTTCGTACGACTGGAGCCATAGAAGCTGTGCGGAGTGAATTCCCCGAAATCCCTTAAGAAAGCAAAATGGAGAAATGGATATGTCTTCCAGATCCATGTCACGACTAATCCATGATGACCTCTACATGAAGGCTTTTCGCAGGTACACTGGCCATCTTATAACTCCTTTTGCTAAGACAAATACGATTGGAAAGATGTAAGAAGCTTTTGCAGTTTCACGCAAGCAGCGGTCATGAAAATATCCTTTCTACGGATGAAAAAAGTTTTTAATGAGCAAAATGACAAAGAAGAAGAAGCTAAATTTACTGTCCCAAGGGTTCAGAGAGGTCATTATCCAACATCAATTATGGTCTGGTGGGGAATATCCCATAAAGGTGTCAGTTCTTTACATTTTTGTGAAAAGAGCGTAATAACTGGAGCAAAAGTTTCCAAAAATATGTCTTGAAAGGCGTGATGAAAGACTTGACAACAACCCTCTTTATTTGATATCACTGGGTCTTTCCGCAAGACTCTGCATCGGTACACAAAGCCAAAACAACTCAAGAGTGGTTACTTCAGAGTATTTCAGCCTTTATTAGTGCTAACAGAACTTATGGTAGGACTAAGTATTTACTTAAAATTATAAATGGCTATTGTATGAGGGAACTAGGTACTTAATGTTAGGTTATAGTTCTGGGAATCTGATAGGTTATCTGTAGAAAGCTTTGAACAATTAACAATACAAAATTTGAAATTTCTTTTACAGATGGCGCTTATGAAAAACAAATGTCAGTATGTCCACCTCCCCTAACTATGGTTATATTTTCATTGGTGGAGATTATTATGTTCCTCATAGATGTGATACATTTTCAGTAAGTTGTTTGTGGCTTTTTTTGTTATTTTTAATTATTGTTAATTTAACTTGTTTCGCCTCCAACTAGAGATGATCCTGAACACAATCATCGTATTGGTGAAAGTACAAATGGCCCTGCGGCCACACTTTTTATTTACAATCCTTATAAGCGTTTCGAATGCTGGCGTTTTGTTACTTACATGTTTGTACATGTCGGCATTATGCATTTGTTTATGAATTTAATTATACAAATATTTTTGGGTGTCGCCTTGGAATTGGTTCATCATTGGTGGCGTGTAGCTTTGGTTTATTTGGCAGGTGTACTGGCTGGTTCCATGGGTACATCGTTGACAACACCACGCATATTTTTAGCTGGTGCTTCGGGTGGTGTTTATGCCTTGATTACCGCTCACATTGCGACAATTATAATGGTGAGTTTTCAAAGAAAAACTTCAGCAATTTTGATTTGTTCTGAATTAATTGTAAAAATTCTAAGTTAAGTTCTAAATACTAACATGTCTTCTTTTACAGAATTGGAAAGAAATGGAATATGCAATTGTTCAACTATTAGTATTCCTAATTTTCTGTTTTACCGATTTGGGAACATCCATCTACCGCCATATTACCGATGAAAATGATCAGATTGGTTATGTGGCTCATTTATCTGGTGCCATAGCTGGATTACTCGTAGGCATTGGAGTTCTACGCAATTTAGAAGTACGTCGCTGGGAACGTATTCTATGGTGGATTGCAGTTATATTCTTTTTCGCTTTAATGATGACTGGTATTTTGATACACATCTTTTTGCCCGATTATTTCCCACGTCAAGACTACAACTAATTGGTTTACATTTAAACGAACAAATAAAATACAAATTTTTTTATTTTTTTTAGTATTAAGAACAATTTTAAATTATTATTTATACATGTTTAGCTAAAATGTTAAACCAAAGTGCCTTTTCAATTGGTTAAAAATGCTTTTTATTTAATTTAAATGTAATTCTAATATTTTTGTTTATAAAAAAAAAACTTAATTAATGTTGTATTAAACATAACTATAAATAATAGTATGTTATTATGTTAAGATAAACTTATTTTTGAGAAATGACATTCGTTTTATTTTATATTAATATTTATCTTGGATTTTAAGTAACAAAATTATTTAACATCAACTTGAAAGCTGTTTTATTTGTTGTAAAATTATAAGGTTAACAAAATTTGGGTTAACAAAATCTGGGTACTGTTACTATCAGAGTTTCGTTATTGTCAAATGGAAATTAGAAATTCTACTTTTTATACCCAGTGCAAAATATTTGTTCCAGAAATATTATCTTAGCCTGCCTCAATGAAAATTAAATTAATGTCTACATATGTATTGTATCATATTGCATCACAAATGGTGGCCGAGAAGTGACTAGTATCCAGAGATGAAAGTAGTAGACATATATAAAAACAAACCATCCTCAAACACCTAACACACATAACACACATAAAGGAACACAAACTTTAAAAATGGACTCGATGGGATGGAAGAAGAGCGAAAGCTAATAATCGTCACTCATAGGCGTATGCAATCAGCAGCAAAAAGTAGACGGTAATCTTATATACAGAGCCGTGGAAAAATATTCATAAATGCCGCACAGTGGCACAGAATCGTTTTTCGTTGGCCAAATCTCTGTAAGTTTAGATCCAATTGTGAAATTTTAGTACTTTTTTTTATTGGACAGATTCAATTTAATTAAATTAAATTTAATTAAAATCGGATAAGTAGTTATTGAGGATTCATGATAGCATAAAAAATGTGGGTTTTTGTGGATAAAATCTTTTAAAATTAATCATAATTACAAAATTAATCATAAATATTTTAAGTAAAAAGCTTTTTCATTTAAATTTATATTATAAACAACAGTTAAACTAAATTATTTTTTTTTTTTTCAATTAAATATTCTTCCTTTATTTACATATTTTAACAAATTTTGATATTTACATATGAGATCTTATCTTTACATATAGATATTGCAACAAATAATACATAGGATCTAGAGATATTAAATAGTTTTTATATTATTTTTAATGATTTTTAAAGGAAAATGGGATGAAAAAACCTTTATATGATTTAATAAATTCAAATACTATCTGAAAATATTTATATGCTTATAGAAGGTTTATTAGAAATAATAGACCTCTATAAGCATATAATTTTCAATTTGGTGATTTCTTTTTAATTTTACGTTATTTCTCTACATTCTCTTATCAGTGGGTAAGAGGAATTTTCAATTTTGGCAAAGTAATTATTGTTAATCCTTGTTATGAAATCGATAATTTTTTCATAACCTGTTTCTTCATGAAGAAGATTTGTAGGATACCTCCAGGGCTTTTTATTTATCATTTTAAGACATTTGTTTTGTATAATTTGTAAGCGTTTTAGGTGGCAGTTGGCAGCGTCACTCCAAATAGGACACGCGTATGTTAATATTGGCCTTATAACACTTTTGAAGAGTAGATTTTTGTTTTGGTGGTTTAGAAATGACCTATTTAGTAGTGGCCATAATGCTTTAAATGATTTTATAGCTTTTTGACACGTAGCCATAATATGTTGTTTAAATGTAAGCTTCTTTTCCAAGACAACTCCGAGATATTTGACATCTTTAAGTACATTTATGGTATTACTTCCAATAAGAAGATGACGTCTTGGCAGTCTTTTGGGAGATTTGTTGAATGGAAAAATTATTGCTTGGGTCTTATTTGGATTAATTTTGATTTTCCATTTGTGGAAATATTTACTGCAATTTTCAAGTCCTTTTTCCATTTTCTTCAGGAGTGCACTTGTAAGTTTGTTTGAAGAAATTTACGCAGTATCATCTGCGTAATAAGCAATTTTCATATATTTTGGGACTTTAAAATCGGATGTATATATCGAGTAAAGCAATGGCGACAAGACTGATCCTTGAGGTAACCCTGAGGTAATGGTTTTTGGAGTTGATGTTTCATTATTAATCGCAAATTTAAAGCTTCTGTCGTGAATGAAATCTGAAATAAGTTTACATAGATATTTTGGTATATTTGCATCAATAAGTTTAAATAAGAGGCCATTATGCCAAACGGTGTCAAACGCTTTTTCAATATCTAACAATATTACACCCGTTGAACGTTTATTGTTTTTATTGGTGATTATTTGATTTTTAATTCTGTTTATTTGGTGAGTAGTGCTATGTCCTTTTTTAAATCCAAATTGTTCTTTAGCAACAATAGAATTGGTCGTTACAAATTCACTAAGACGAAAATGTAGAATTTTTTCAAATATTTTACCAAAGTTACTTAATAGACTGATTGGTCTGTAGCTGTTTGGGTTATTTTTTGGCTTGCTAGTTTTGTTGATAGCTATAACCTTAGCATTTTTGAAATGGTTTGGGAAATAGTTGAGTTTGATGCAGCTGTTAAATATTATAACCAGTAATTTTAGAGCTTTGAGTGGTAGTTTCTTTAAGAGCAGGTTGGGAACATTGTCAAAACCAGGGGATTTTGAGGGTTTTATTGATGAGACAATATTCATTACTTCTTCAAGAGATGTATAAATTGCAGATTCAGAACTGGGGTTTTCCTTCTTAAAATTATTTACTGTTGTATTTATTAGTGTATCTGCCGAGTGGTTATAGTTCGAAGTGAGGTTATTTGCTTGGACAAATGTATTTGCCAGGACTTCAGCCTTGTCCTTATCAGATGTTATTTTTGTATTTCCAACTTTAAAGTGAGCGATTTGATTTTTTCCTTTTCCTCGCAAGTTCCTGCTTATTTTCCAAAATGATTTATCACCTGGTTTTAAATTGGGTAATAATTGCGACCATTTCTTATTGCGCTCCGAATTAATACTTTTGTCAATCATGTTACTTAGAAACTTAGTACATTGATTATAAAAAGTTTGCTCGGCTATATTTGAAGATCGTTGGCTTTTTCTTTTAAAGCTTCTTCTTAGTTTAATATATTTCACAGTACTTTCTGGTAATGTGTAATTATTTTGTTGGGTTATTTTAGGTGTAGACGCATCCCTTGCTTCGAAAACTACATTTATAAATTTTTGTATTTCCTGATCAATTATTACCTTGGTATTGTATATATCCGAATTTAAGGTGATTTTATTGTCTAAAAAATTCATATAAATGTTCCAGTTGGTTGAACTATAATCGTAATAATTGAGGTCAACCTGCAAGACCGTTGATCTTTTAATTGTACACATAATGGGGCGATGGTCTGATGGTATTTCGTAATCCATTGTTTTTACATTGGAATTGCTTAAAATAATATCGACTGTGGATGCTTCGCGATTGTGTTGATGGGGGAATAGGGTTGGACTATTAGGGTAGTGAATAAAAAAATTGCTTGATTGCTGTAGGTTGTTGAGTGCAATTCCTGCAGTATTATTTGAACGGCAATTCCAAGAACAATGTTTGGCATTTAGGTCACCAAAAACTATATATTCTTTGGTGGAAGGTGTTAGGTTCAAGATATCAGCACAAAAGTTATGAGTATATCTTGGTGAATATAACGAAGATACAACAATAGGACTATTGTTTATAATAACTTCAATTGAGATGTTTTCGATTGATGATGTGTTTGATATAAAGAGGTTTTTATGAGCGACAGATTTATGAATTAACAGAGCTACTCCTCCTCCTCTTGCATCTGTTCTGTCACTTCTATATAAATAATAATTTTTGAAATAGGGTCTATGATTTTCTGAAAAAAATGTTTCATTCAAAGACGCTATTTTAATATTTTCTCGTTCAATTAGTATCTCAAATTGTTTTAATTTAGAAAAGTTTGAAATGCCATTAGCATTCAAGTGAAGCATTTTGAATTCGTTTAAATTATTAGTATAATCCATGGGCGTATTTTACCATTGACATAACAACTTTAATTTGTTGTACTTTTGAAGTGCACCTATGCAAATCATCCATAGCTGTAGTGAAAATATCAAAAAGCTCATCAATGCTAAATAAATCGTTGTTTGTTTTCAGCTGGTTAGCATATGTAGCTTTGCTGTTATTATTGATGTTATTGTTATAGTTTGTGTTGTTGTTTCTTAAATTAGGGAAATCTCCCACATTAAATTGAAATGAGTTATTTTGTTGTTGTCTGCTTTTATTCGGACTTTTAGAAGTAACTCTTGTTCTA
This sequence comes from Cordilura impudica, assembly GCA_963682025.1. Taxonomy (NCBI): domain Eukaryota; kingdom Metazoa; phylum Arthropoda; class Insecta; order Diptera; family Scathophagidae; genus Cordilura; species Cordilura impudica. The sequence goes on from OY821520.1 coordinate 154,600,208, forward strand.
GTTTCCAAATAGAGAGAACGTAACGGACAGTTGATATCGTTTGCAGAGTGATCAGTTCTCTCTTTTCCTTGTTTTTTGCAATTAAAGCATGTAAAAACAGCTGGTCTTTTTTCATTTGTGTTAAACGGACACACACTTGTATGATGTTGTTCTGCACATATCATACAAGCAGCACTACGATGACAATGTTCACCGCCATGGCCATACATTAAGCAGTTCCAGCATTGAGTTGGTTTATTTCTGGATCTAGATTTGTATTTTTTCCAGGAAATTATTATATTTGAAATTGTTCTTACGTTTCTTAAGGCAGTTGGGTTAAAATTTTTTCGTACAAATTGAACTTTGTAAACTGCATTGTTGTTCGAACTGAATTTGGTGACTATTTCAGCTACAGAAGAAGGAGACAGGTTGTAGTTTTTTAGCTCTGCGGTGATGTCCTCAGTTTTTATGCGGGGTAAACCGTGTAAAAAAGTGGTGTATAACCTATTATCTTTGGAGCCATAAGAGTGAAACTCCAACTTACTCTCTTTAAGAATTTGCTTGTAGCATTCGAACATTTCTTTACTTGGAGCAAAAATTTTTGTACCAATTGAAGTACGTTTGAAAATACAATCTTTACCAAGTAGTTTTTGTATTTCAGTAAATGAGGCGTTAGCTTCAACGACAATAGGTGGAGGTTTGTGTTGTTTAACCTCGTTAATATTTGATACAGGAGTTACATCCATATCATTAAGGCCAGCAAGCAGGCTAAATCTGTTGCTTGAAGTTGACGGGATATTTGGGTTAAAACCCGCAGGAAGTTTTGTCATCTTGTTGGCAAGGAGCTTTCTTTTCGATGAAGATTTGGCCCCTCGGGCCATCGCTAGATTTTTTATTCCTGTTTTAGGCTGAATTGATTATCACGTGAGTTCAAATGAGATCAAGAATAGGCAATTGCAAAAACAAAAATATACACTTGTTATTAATTTTAAATAGTTGTACTCTAAGCGCTTTAATTATTTACACGACCGTTCGTAAATAGAATTAGATTCGAACTCTTAAACTAAATTATAATTATTAATAACTTTTGGAATATTGCTTTCAAATATTCGATATTCAGTTCTGTATTATTATTTCTGTCCAGTAGTAGACTTTTTGTTTCTGGATCCAAGTCCGGATGTTCTACTTTCCATTGAATTTTGAATGCTAGAAATGATATGTAACATTTCATGACATTTTTCTGGTATTGTGCTCTCTATAAAATCTGTAATACTTACTCCTTTTATCCTCTGATAGATTTTCAAGTGGTACTAAATGATATTTAATGGCATATTCTCCATGATGAAGGAATTTATGGACTGTTGCATTAAATTTTTCCGAGGGTATTTGGTTGTGTATATTCTTGCAGTTACATTTGCATTCAGTACTTCTATGATTTTTTTTTAAATCTTGAAATTAGGTTTACATCATTCATATTGCTTGATGCTTCATCTATAGTCAACCCACATTTCAGATATTCATTTTGAACATGATACTTTTTTAGACTTCTTTCCTCCTTGTTGTTGTCGATGTTTCTTATTGATCCTGTAGGTCCGAAATCCGAATCATAAATCTGTGTTCCAGAAATCGTAATCTTGTGTGTAGCGGTGATAGTCCAGATTCATATGCACCCGTATAATCTAATGATTTTTCCGGAACTTTGTTTGAAGCCTTTGCGTCAGTCAAAGCACTGCCCTACTTTTCCATTTATCATTGTTACCTTACTTCAATTCTTTGTCCGTCAATTTTTAATTCCAATGGCTGTAGTGCTGCAAATTCTTTCATCATAAAAAAATCCATTGTGCAAATGATTTAAATGTTTTTTTTTTTGAATTTTAATTGCGTTACTTATAGTTTGAGAGCTATTTGGAATTAAGTCCCAAAGAATAGCCACTCAGATATAAGTCTTCTGGCCCTATTAGATCTCGAGAAATTAAGACGTTCATAAAGATATATGCTGGCTGGCAGGTATATATAATTTTATGCATGAACGGTAGAACTTTAATTTTTAGTAGATTATCAAAGGTAATACCATAAAGTTTAATAGAAAAAAAGAGATATGGTAGTATCTTCTCAGACCATATACATAACGCACAATATTATTAAATACCACGTTAATTTTACGTCTACTCTGCGTATCGCAACTGGCAAAAAGTTCACAACTGTATAATAATAAAGGCTTTAAATATGTTTTGGCAAGAAGTATCCTAATTTTAACTGGGGTACAATATTGAGTTTGCTGAGTGTTCGTAACATATAATATGTACGACCGCATGTATAATTTATATGGTTTGACCAAGTAAGAGTGTTATTGAAAAATATTCCGAGGTTCTTAGCCGACTCTACTATCTCAATTAGTTTATGTGTGGCATGTAAAAAGATAGCGGCCCTTTGTTTTTGATAATAAACCACTTTGACTTATTGCAATTTATTCCAAGACCGTAGCCCAGAAACGCGATGTAGTTCCTGGTTTAGAGGGCTAACACATTGATCAATAGATTCAAGGTTACTACTGATGTGGACATCGTCAGCATTAATTCTGACCTTGCAGTATTGAAGTTTATTCGGAGACCATTGGAGTATAATGAAAATAGAAGTGGACCAATAATCGATCCTCGTGGAGCACCACGTAACACTGGCAAAGAGTTTGATTTTGTTGTTGTAGATAAAATATGCTGATGTCTGTTGGTAAGATATGATTTAAAAGTTACATTTCCATTATCCACCTGTTTCCTTCTATCTTCGACAATATCCACCAGTGCAGTTATACACCTACGTGTTTTATGAAGCCCTGACTGTCGATCCGTTAGCAGATTTTTATCACAAATTGACTTATTTGATTATGTATTAGCCGTTGAACCTTTTTTTAATGGTATCGTGAGTTACCTTTTTAAATTAAATTTGATTGGTCTGCATTATTAGGTGGAAGATGGTGCTTGATTTTTCCAAAATATTCTTTCTTTGCATTGTACTGGTCTAAGGCTCTGAGTCTTCCAAATTCTTTTTTAATCGCAAATCGCAATGGATCAAATGCAACCATGAACATATCTGTGTCCAAAGTGTGCGATCAAGTAGAGCTTGTAGTTGTACCTCTGCCGAAATCGGTGTTATTGAAATAGAGCTCCTTGAAGCCAAGCAGTCCTTTTTAGTAGCAGTTATGTGATGATATGAGAAAAAAATCAAAATTTACTTTCAATCAACGGTAATGTTAAGATTTTTTTAAAGGTAATTTTAATGAAATAAATAACATTTCAATTCGATTAGCGGCCCAAATAACATAAACAACGAAAGTGTTATTTTAGCATAAATGCGAATACAAATTAATATTTTGCTCATGGTCAATTGTATCCAGCTTGCAACAGAATTAGTAAACCACACGATTTGTTTGTATACAACGAATATTGAGAAGCATTGACTACATGTTGGCATTGACCACATGTTGGCTTTACAATAAAATTATAAGATCAGATGAACATTGTATTATGTGAAACAGAACTGAATTCATTAAATATTTAGGGCCGTATGCAAAAAAATGAAAGTGTACTTCAAGTAGACTTTATCAACAAATTTTGTATGAACAAGTAAGAAAATTATAGTCGGTCTAGACCGAGACAACTAATTGGATATAGAAAATAAGCATAAACCAAATTTGTGTGGCATTGTTATTAATTTTTTTGTCTGCAGATATGAAAAAGTTCATATCGGGTGCGATATATATATGGGGACTATGTCAAAAAATGGACCAGTTCTGACCAAATTTGGTGAAGTCGTTTGTATTTTGAAAGAATATATACAAACCAAATTTGAGAAAAATCTGTGCCATATTTTTGTTTTTTGATAGATTTAAGTGAAGATGGGGAAGCAGCTCTATATCGATCGGGCTTATGACTAAAAATTGTCCTATAGGAATTATTTTTGGACTACTAATTAATGGCTATAATAAACACATACAAACCCAATTTGATTGAGATCTATATGATAATTTGGATCTTTTAATGAAATTTAATCGATATCATAGGGCTCATTTGTATGGGGACTAGATCTGAACATGGACCGAATTTCACCAATTTCAATAGCGTTCATCCAATGGCTGACAGAAGCTAATGTCCCAAATTTTATCAAAATATATTCATATTTGCGACCTGTAGTTTGATTACAAGGTTTACATGGACACAGACGGACAGACGAACGGACGGACGGACGGACGGACGGACATCGCTAAATCGACTCAGAAAGTGATTCTGAGTCGATCGGTATAATAAAAGATGGGTCAGAATCACTATCTGATTCGATTTAACGATGTCCGTCCGTCCGTCCGTCCGTCCGTCTATGTGTCCATGTAAAGCTTGTAATCAAACTGCAGGTCGCAAATATGAATATATTTTGATGAAATTTGGTATTTCTATCGGTCGTAGGATGAACGCTATTGAAATTGGTAAGAATCGGTCCATGTTCAGACCTAGCCCCCATACAAATGACCCGTATGAAATCGACATAAATTGCCATAAGATCCAAATTGTCATATAGATCTTACTCAAATTGGGTTTGTATGCATTTATTACATCCATTAATGAGTAGTCTAAAAATGATACCTATGGGACAACTCTTAGTCATAGGCCCCATATAGAGCTGCTTCCCGATCTTCACTTAAATCTATCAAGAAACAAAAATATTGCACTGATTCTTCTCACATTTTGTTTGTATATATTTTTGCAAAATACAAGAGACTTTACCAAACATGGTCCATTTTTGGGCCTAGTCCCCATATAGATATATCATCCCATATGAACTTTTTCATATCTGCAGCCAAAAAAATTAATAAAATTCCCACTCAAATTTGATTTATGCTTATTTTCTACATCCAGTTAGTTGGGCCTGAGAGATAGGGTCTCTAAACGCATGCTATAGGGTATCGTATAGTCGGTCTAAAGCGACTATAATTTTCTTACTTGTTTTTTTGCATACGGCCCTTAGAAAATAAAATTTGTGTTTAAAGTAATATACTTAATATGATTGTATTATTGACATGATTATTAAAAAAATTCGTATCCTAATTGAAATTAATATCAAAACAAATCCTAGAATAAAATTATTTAATGATTGAGTTTGAAATTGTTCAGGCTCAAGATCAAATGTTTTTACTTTAAATAAAGTAAAAGCATTAGCACATTTGTTTCAAAAATTGATCTATGTATATTCTGCATGACAGGTTATACAGCTGTTTCGGGAAGAGTCACCAACCCTCATCAGTAACCAAAAGCAGTAGATAGTTTGTTTGGTAAAAAGTTAAATTCATATATATTTGCTGAAAACAACCAAATGAGAATTCAAGCAAAAGTTATACTATTTAAGCCTCTTCCAATATAACAAACTAAAAATAGAACAACTTTGAAACAAATATGATTGTATACGAGTACACATTGCATACTACAATATACATGTTTGTTTTTGTCTTGAAAAAACAAGAAAAACAATTTGTTTTTGCTAAACTTACATTTAGCGTTAACGGCGTGCCCTCCGTATTTTTAATTTTATTATTTTTTATAAAAATAAAAAATCTTATTTTCGATCTTTATCAATTTAATGATTGAGTTTGAAATTGTTCAGGCTCAAGATCAAATGTTTTTACTTTAAATAAAGTAAAAGCATTAGCACATTTGTTTCAAAAATTGATCTATGTATATTCTGCATGACAGGTTATACAGCTGTTTCGGGAAGAGTCACCAACCCTCATCAGTAACCAAAAGCAGTAGATAGTTTGTTTGGTAAAAAGTTAAATTCATATATATTTGCTGAAAACAACCAAATGAGAATTCAAGCAAAAGTTATACTATTTAAGCCTCTTCCAATATAACAAACTAAAAATAGAACAACTTTGAAACAAATATGATTGTATACGAGTACACATTGCATACTACAATATACATGTTTGTTTTTGTCTTGAAAAAACAAGAAAAACAATTTGTTTTTGCTAAACTTACATTTAGCGTTAACGGCGTGCCCTCCGTATTTTTAATTTTATTATTTTTTATAAAAATAAAAAATCTTATTTTCGATCTTTATCAATTTAATGATTGAGTTTGAAATTGTTCAGGCTCAAGATCAAATGTTTTTACTTTAAATAAAGTAAAAGCATTAGCACATTTGTTTCAAAAATTGATCTATGTATATTCTGCATGACAGGTTATACAGCTGTTTCGGGAAGAGTCACCAACCCTCATCAGTAACCAAAAGCAGTAGATAGTTTGTTTGGTAAAAAGTTAAATTCATATATATTTGCTGAAAACAACCAAATGAGAATTCAAGCAAAAGTTATACTATTTAAGCCTCTTCCAATATAACAAACTAAAAATAGAACAACTTTGAAACAAATATGATTGTATACGAGTACACATTGCATACTACAATATACATGTTTGTTTTTGTCTTGAAAAAACAAGAAAAACAATTTGTTTTTGCTAAACTTACATTTAGCGTTAACGGCGTGCCCTCCGTATTTTTAATTTTATTATTTTTTATAAAAATAAAAAATCTTATTTTCGATCTTTATCAATTTAATGATTGAGTTTGAAATTGTTCAGGCTCAAGATCAAATGTTTTTACTTTAAATAAAGTAAAAGCATTAGCACATTTGTTTCAAAAATTGATCTATGTATATTCTGCATGACAGGTTATACAGCTGTTTCGGGAAGAGTCACCAACCCTCATCAGTAACCAAAAGCAGTAGATAGTTTGTTTGGTAAAAAGTTAAATTCATATATATTTGCTGAAAACAACCAAATGAGAATTCAAGCAAAAGTTATACTATTTAAGCCTCTTCCAATATAACAAACTAAAAATAGAACAACTTTGAAACAAATATGATTGTATACGAGTACACATTGCATACTACAATGTACAAAGTAAAAACATTTGATCTTGAGCCTGAACAATTTCAAACTCAATCATTAAATTGATAAAGATCGAAAATAAGATTTTTTATTTTTATAAAAAATAATAAAATTAAAAATACGGAGGGCACGCCGTTAACGCTAAATGTAAGTTTAGCAAAAACAAATTGTTTTTCTTGTTTTTTCAAGACAAAAACAAACATGTATATTGTAGTATGCAATGTGTACTCGTATACAATCATATTTGTTTCAAAGTTGTTCTATTTTTAGTTTGTTATATTGGAAGAGGCTTAAATAGTATAACTTTTGCTTGAATTCTCATTTGGTTGTTTTCAGCAAATATATATGAATTTAACTTTTTACCAAACAAACTATCTACTGCTTTTGGTTACTGATGAGGGTTGGTGACTCTTCCCGAAACAGCTGTATAACCTGTCATGCAGAATATACATAGATCAATTTTTGAAACAAATGTGCTAATGCTTTTACTTTATTTAAAGTAAAAACATTTGATCTTGAGCCTGAACAATTTCAAACTCAATCATTAAATTGATAAAGATCGAAAATAAGATTTTTTATTTTTATAAAAAATAATAAAAATAAAATTATTTTTTTAGGCAGAACAACGTTTGCCGGGTCAGCGTGTGTATATACACATATATGTCCTTTATTCATTTATTAAAGTAAAAAGTTAACGAAGAATATAAGGCTTCAACAAATTCTCTCTAGTTGTTTCTGGCAAGTTGTTTGATTCCGTTCTAGGTTATTTGACGGCCCCTAGCCGTCGCTGATCTTGAGACTTAAAGTCAAGTGCAGCAATATTAGTTGGCAGTCAATTCAGAATATGACCGATCCAACTGGTTTCACTGGCACTTCATTTGACCAGTATGTTTGAAGTATTTGAAGCAGACATCGGTCAACGAACGTTTGGATGCTCTTTAAGATCAACTTGGTATGGCTCCAGGTACCACATCCGTATAGCAGCACAGAGTTTATGCTGCTGTTGAATTTATTCTGGTATTTAAGTCTTCTTCGAAAATAGAACCAGCTTTTTTTTTTTAGCGTAATTAACACTGGGCGAAGATTTTAATGCTAATTCCACAAGATCACTAATCGTTGATAAGAAAAAACATAACTCTTGGCGAAACTCTTTACTTTCATTAGGATAATGATGGTAAGCTTTTGTATATTGCCGAAGAACGACCGCATTTATTATTTTAGATTATTTTTCAGTGTTTCAGCATTAAGTGAATAGTTAGTGAATATTTTGTGAATATTTATTGGAAACAATACATGGCCCTAGATTTATGTATGCGTCTAGAAGATATTACTTCGCATATGTGTGAATACTTATGTTCGTCTTACATAAGTGCACATAAGCACAACCGGATTAACACCTGGGGATGTCACACGGGACTTACATTTTCGAATGTTAAGATTCCGCGACTTTTCGGTATTTCAGGATCGGTTTTTTCAATAATTCTTAAATATATATTTTTTCGTACCCTATACCATTCTATGGTCAGGGTGTGTTTGTAACTATCAAAAATATCTGACCAAAACCCAGCATTTATTATACCGATCGACTCAGAGTCTATTTAGCGATGTTTATCCGTGCGTTTGTCTGTCTGTGTGTCCATGTAAACCTTGTTACCAAAGTAGAGGTTGTAAATATAAATATATTTTTATAAAAGGAATAAAATAAAAAAGGAATAAAATGTAGCATGTAATTAACTCAAAAAGGTTCAGGGTTTCCAAAAGGGAAAATTCAATTTAATTAGCAAAATTAGGGAATTTCAAACATCCCCTTTTATTTACGTCTCCACATAAACCTGTTATGCGGTCTTCACTTAAATCTAAAAAGGAACAAAAATATTGTACATATTTTTATCAAATTTGCTTTGTAAATAGTCAAGATCGGTAAACTTTTATACCTAGTTCCCATATAAAAATAGCATCGATATGAACTTTTTCATATATATATGCTGGTCACAAATACAAAGCAATGCCACTCAAATTTATGCTTCTTTCCTATATTCAATTAGTATAGTCGGTATAGACCTACTATAATTTTCTTACTTGTTTTTATTTACTTTGTTAAAATACCTTTTTAAATATTAAGTTAATAACCAATGGAGTCATAGAAAGTTTCAAAGCTCTTGCTGCCATAACTCCAGATATTAATATTTACTTTGTATGGGAGGTCGTAGGCCCTCTAGTCTGATCCTGCCCATTTTGGCCAAAGTTGCTCATGTGCCATATTCAACACGCGTGGTTTGACCCTGCCAATTTTTGGTTGGACTTTTTACATCAATAACTCACATACATTTCCACAAAGTTCTCGTTATCATAACACTCCAGATAAGTAAATTTGAATAATGCATGAAACACATAGACAACAGCGGCTATACGAACACACGACTGCAAATGCTGCTGGCTGCAATTGTAGTCGTGTAGTCAGCTACTTAATTTTTTTGAAAACGACAGCAACATATAACATCAATATTAATTTATACAAATCATTTTTATTTCAGTAGTGCCAATTATATTTTTTTTACTTTATTAAAATAGAAAAACATACATGATTCTATATAAACTTGACTTAAATATACAATTACTTATTTATAATGCATTATTATAACGTAAAAATAAATAAATAAATTTACTTAACCCCTTTGAATTATTATAGAACTTCTTTTTGCGATTAATTTTTTTTAACAAAATAAAATATTTCATAGCACTTATGTCTTTTTCATATTTTGTTATATTGTCAACACTATTTTTGTTTTGTAGTCAACGAAAATAGAAATTAGCCTAAGTTGACTACAGCAGCAAAAGAGGTCGTGTAGTCGTGTAGCTGTTTTGGTGTCAAAATAATCGTTTTCATATAAACGTGTGTATTTTATTTTTGACAGGCTGTGTTAGTGTAGCCGCTGTCTATGTGTTTCATGCATAAGAGTTACGGCGCCCATTTCTTCGAGTACGCTCATTTTTTCCACGCCCACTGGTACGATCTCGCCACACCCAAATTTTTGTTATTATGGCTTTTATATTACTATATAAAAAGAAACAATCGCTTTTCTTAACTAAAAATCTTAATTTAAAAATCGGTTGATAATTGATGGCGTTGAAAGTTTTTAAGTGAGGGAAGTAATCCAAGTTTTTGACAATAACTTGAAAATTTGGGAATACGGTTTTATAATGTACTGAACCAAACCTAATTTATTTAGAAATTAAATTATTTTTTAGCATAGTCTTATTTTTTTTGATGTAAAAATTTATTATCAATTTCGCAATTTAAATTAATCCAAAGCTAAATCAACATTTTAATACTTCATCAAAGTACATTACACCATGTTGGTACATCAAATATGCCATAAATCGTTCGGGTTCTGTTGTTATAAATTCATATGTAGTATCAAACCAATTGAAAAAAAGTATGTAAATTTAAATAATCAATAAAGTGAAATCAATGTATATTGATTCACATACAGTATTAGGAATATACTCGTACATATGCATGTCTTTATGAATAAATTTTACTGAAATTTTATAACGTCCCTAACTATTAAGTCTAAACTCTAAAGATTTTAAGCCGCTTTAGCTTAAGAATGTTCTAAAACAGGAAAATGACTATTACACCAATTGCTTTATGTTGTCGCAAACACATTGGAAACATCTTTTAAACATACTTACATACAAACTTATCATATGTATATCACACATTAAAAAAACAACTAAAATTGCAATATGAGCGACAAGCTTCATACGACAATAATAAAATGTTTGTTTTTAAATTAATTAATTTATTTAAATTCTAAATGTGTTCCTTACTGAATTAAGTCTTTGGGATTTCGTTAAATTTTGTAGTTAAACACCCTTTTTTTTGCATTTCTTTTTCTGAATGTACACATGTAGAGAGTGTTGTTTCAAAATTTAAAGTAATTCGCAGCAAAACTTAAGAAGACACAGCGTTTCCAGCGACCGGCCTCATACGCAAATAAATGTTCGAAGTCCGTAAACATCATAGCTCAAAGTCTACTCCACCGATTCTTTCGAAATTTTACACACTATATCTAAATCATAAATCATCAGGTAACCACGAAGAGCTTTTTTTATTTTCCATTTTCTTCCCCATTTTTTAACAAAAAATTCCCGAAATTTTATAGCAAAAATCGGGTTTTTTCACTTCAAAATGGTGCAAAAAAAAAAAAAAATTGAAAAAACTCTTCGTCACTACCTGAGGAAACATGTCGTCACCTTTTCAACGCATTTCGATTTTTTTATTTCACATGATCCGGTAACGAGTTATGATGTTCACCGCAAAACAACAACGCCTCCGGAGATTCACTGTCACTGACTTATTTATTACAATTTTGAATTGAAAATTCTTTTCAAAGATTCTTCAAATGTTATTCGAATTATTCATATTTTCAAAAAAGAATTATGAAAATTCAACTATTTTTAACTTTTAAAACCTTAGCCCCCTTAAGTTTCCGAATGTCTTTACTTTACTTGCTGACTTTTGATCAAAATCTAAAACTGAACACTCATTGAACTAAAGACTAAAAAAAATTAAAACAAAATATTGTTTAAATAAGAAAGTTATAATTGGAAAAGTGTTGCGTGATTTTCGGAAAAGGGTCTTAGGTCCAACCATACTAAGTGAGCTCTCTAATCAATATAGAAAATAAACATAAACTAATTAAAGTTAGATTATCAGAAATTTTTTGTATAACAATTTAAAGTAAATATCGAATGTGAATACTATATGGGGACTGGTCCGATTCAGACCATATATAGTGAGGCCACTTTTTTGTTTCAAAAACATATGAAATACTATCCGTAGACTTGAAGATGAAAATTTTAAATATTAAATTACGAACTTTTTATCACTGACACATTAGGAATTTCTACAGTTTTTCAAAAAAAACTTACGGAACGTTTCTTCTAGAATATTTTGTTTTTAGTTCTAAAATCCCAAATCGAAGAATCCTTCGGCAAAGACAGCAATGAAGATCGGTCGCAAGATATTATGGTCGCGTACCACGTAAAAAGCCATTAAAAGTAAAACTGCATTAAATAAAGAAAATTTTTTGCCAACGGTTAAACATGTTGGAGGTGTCATTATAGTTTGGGATTGTATGGCAGGTAACGGGGTAGGTAAACTCGAATTTATTAACTCCATAATGGATCAAGTTGGATAGATGAACATTGTAAAATAAAACAAGTAAGAGTGTTAAATTCAGCTGTACCGAATCTTTGATACCCTCCACCTCGGTTTGAGTATTGATAATAAATGTAAACAAGATATTTGAAAAAGTAAACAGTTTATTAAACTTAATACCAAATTATTTCAGCAAATTCTTTGGATTGATCCGCTTAACAGATGATTTTTGTTTATTTCAAGAGTTGGTCTATAAAGCTCTCTTACATTAGTAATTCATGCTCCAACGAGGAAAGGTCGTTTTCGTCTGTTCTATTATTTCGGATAAAAGAAAACACGTTTCGGTGTTTGCTTTTTTGTAATCGTGGTTGCTGATCGGCATGCATTTAGGTTATATACCTATATGCATGCGTTTCCGGTTATATGACATAGCCTCTCGTTTAATTTAGTTTAAGTTTTTGCAAATTAAATAGCTCACCCTAACCTCCATTGCGAAGGTAGTGCTTAGGTAGGCCGGCTTTACGCGTTAAATCGTGCTAATTCGAGATGGCTGTATAGTTTCTTTTAACGGCCAAATAATTCTTCATTGCGGACGTATAGGTCGGATGGAGTAACAAAATAATAACAAAAAAAAAGCTCTCTCAATTTTTTGTTAAAATATTGCCATATTTGGAAAACATAGAGAATAAATTTTTTTACATATTAAAAGGCAGTTTTCACTATTAGATTTTGTGGAAACACAGAATAACACAATACAATACAAAATCTAACCCAGTGATGCCAACTTTTGATTTTGAATTATATTATGTTAATGAAATACTAGCAGATTCCAGCCCTCGAATTTCGAGTGCAAATTCTAGGAAATTTTATTTTTTCATTAAATAAAGACCCTAAAAATATGCTAACCAATTATAGCCAATTCACAAATCAACACAAAAAACAAACTAATTTTGATTACAAACACATTAACAAATTTAATAAACACACACATAGCATTGTATAATTTTATGTATGTGTTAGTAGCAACTTTAAATGCAGTTTACTCAAAATAAAGGAAAAAATTAAAAAATCTGTAAATCTGCAAAATGGCGGAAAAGAAATACCTTTCAAATAATATACATTTGGTCAAAATAGGGATAAAACGGTAGAACAAAACATCGGTCACAATAAATCGCCTAGCCTATTAATATTATAGATATTTTCAGTTATTGACTCCAAATACTACTAACAATGACAACAAAAACAACAAGTCAAGCTATGACAACAATACAACATTTAGAATAACAACAAGAACAATACAGAAACATATATTTTTTAAAATTTTTTTTATTCTGTAGTGATTTCTCGGGACCTATTAAACCGATTTTCATGATTTTTCAAACAGAAACCTTCTCATGATGTTGGTCAATCACCCTCACTAAAGTGCCCCAGTTAGCTTATTGATGGCGTGATCGTGACAAAAACAACATGAACAAATCATATTTTTTCAAGACTTTTTTTACTTCTTCATTCAATTCTCGAGACCTAATCAACCGATTTGGACGATAAATACCGAACTTCTCAGGATGTTAACGAATCATTTTTTATGCCAACGAGCACCCTAGCTGCCCGATTGAAGCCGACATCGTGATTTCCACAGACGGACAGACGGACATCGCTATATCAACTCCGCTTGTTATAAGGATCACAAAAAAATATATTTTGTGGGGTCTAAATTTCTTTTTCTAATTATTACAAACGGAATGACAAACTTATATATACCCTCTGCACACGGGGTGGAATAATAAAAAAAAGAATATTTATATTTTGAAGACATTCGGTATGTAAGCGCTTTTGTCGGCCATAGGAGGAACGCTATTGAAATTGGTGAAAATCGGTGCATGTTCAAAGCTAGTCGCCATACAAATGACCCCTATTCGTTCGACTTAAAATGTCCTAAGTTTGAAATTATCAAAGTAAATAAATTCCGGCCAAATTTAGTTTCTATGTGCTTATAGGAACCACTAGTCTGCATCTAAAGTTGATTCCCAATCTTCGCTTAAATCTCCCTAAAAACAAAGTATTGGACATATTTTTCTCTAATTTGGTTTATGTATGTTTTTTCGTAGCATATTCGACTCCACCAAATATGGTCAGAATAGGTCCATTTTTTGACATAGTCCCCATATAAGTTATGATCTTCTTTATATCGGCAGACGCCAAATTAACAGCAATGACACAAAAATCGGTATAGACCGACTATAACTTTCTTACCTGAATTGTAGTTTGAAAAATATATGTGTGTTACACTTGTAAGTCTTTATTTAGATTTAGGTGAATAGCGGAAGGCCGCTTTATAAAGGGATGATGGCTGGAAATAGTCCTACACTCTATATTTTTAAGTGCTGAATTATGGATATAACAAAGATGCATAGAGCAAATTTGATTACGATATCGATCTCATAGGAAACATTTGTGCAATAAGTCATCAACTACCACCAGTGAGTAAATTACAGCCTAAAAAATGCGAACTGCATTGTTTAGTTTATGTTTAACAGCCGTTGCACAGTGGCGCCATTTGAGTTTTTTCGTCGCAAAAATCATATCTTTTGAACCGAATAACATAATTGAACAGTTTAAACAGCATATGATAGATAACTGTTCACCCTAAGAAATGAGCGTTTGGAAAGGGTGCTACGCTTTGTAGGGGCCTACTTATGGGTTATCAAAGTTAAAATTTGTAGAAAAATCAATTTTATGGTAACTAAAAAAAATTATTTTTACATTTTTAGATTGTTTTTATTTTTTTCTTTAGTGTTTTATGTTTTAAATTATTACCCAACAAATTAAAAAAAAAATACTTCTTTTTTAAATTTATTTTTTCAATTTTCTGTAAAATATTCATCACAATTCGTAAGAGAAGGTATATCTAAAAGACTAATCATTTCTAAACTATAATTATTTTCTAACTCTATTCGTGACTTCACATGCCGCAGAGAAGAAATAAGTGAATCGGAAGATGCTGCCAACATGTTGAAGAGGTCCTCATTTTGCCTTACCCTTGATGATTTGAATGTGTTCTGCAATCTATATTTTTTATAAAATTTGTCAAGAGACTCCTGTGCTTCTTCAGAAAGCTCTCCAATTGGCAAAGACTGGTACTCAATTATATCTTTGCCATGCGCCAATATTTGATGGACGGTCGGGGTCAACTTCTTCTGTGGATACATTTCTGCTAAAAGAGATGCAGTTTTCGATGCATATTCTCCATATTTTGTAGAATTGACATTTTCTTTGCAGTTTAAAACATTCAAGATCGTTCCCAATCTTTTCACGATTTGATTGTCCATTCCAGTGATTCTAGTTACTGCCTTATCATTTTCGAAAAAATCCTAGAAGTGTTTCCATCGTTTGAGTTACCGTATCCGTGCTTGGGACAGTCTACTTTTAGTCCAACTTGTTTAAAATAAGCATCCTGTATTTGCTTCTTTCTGATCTTTTCCTTATCCTTTATTGATGTATTTTCATCGAAGTTTTCCTCCTATTGTGGTAGGGTATACACCTTATCCTTGCGTGCAATGGTGACATTCCATATTCGTAATTCTCCTCGTTTGTAGAATCGTTTAAGTTACCAAAGTTCTTCTGACTCTTTTTGCAAATCGGGCATGAGGTTGTTCCTGTCAGTTCGTTTACGACTTTTCCGTCAACCATGGTCAGGTGGAACTCGTAATTGCATTCAATATATTTTCCTTCTCCAATTTGCAGCTTTGTAGGCTTAATCTTGCTTATTTGTTCTTCAATGTCCTTCACCGTGGTCCTTATGAGTTCTGCCGATTCCCTTGCAAACTGAAACATTATTGGTCGGCAATAATGCACTGATGACGGACGTGGATTTTCCAGTGTAGGGAAACATCAGATTTTATCCGCAAAGGAACAACAAATGCTATAAACATATTTCCGTCCGATATTGTAGCGTCATCGGAAGATATCCTTTGCTTATAAACGCTTTGTCCGGATGATCCATCGCACCCCCATTTGCTGATCAATGTCAGTTTCTCAGGAAGAATTTTCACCTCATTTTCAGGAAGACTCTCCAACAACCGTTTTTCTATATGGCCCATGAGATCCTGCAGATTGGCTTTCACAGAGACTTCCGTAAACTCCGTATGCAGTGGTCGTGAATTTATTTTGGCTTGCGTAATATGCTTGTATCCTTGTAAAACGTCAGCCCCGTGTCGCATCAAGGATGCCCGTAGTATCTCATATTTTTCTTTGGAAAGTTGTAAGTCCATAAACAAGGCCAAGGCTTCTTCGGAACCATACTTTTTAATGTGTGCGTTTGTGAGCGTGGGGATGCTTTCCTTAATCCTTTTTAGTCGCAGTGGGCTTGCATCAGCAACAGATTTTGTAATCTGCGACCTAACTCTTTCACTATCCTTTGTATATTTAATAGACAGCGCGTCCGATAAATGCTTCGTGGTCAAGTCATTGGTGGCATCGGCAAGTTTCCTCTTTCTTGCGAAAATTGAACACTCCTCAATACTTTTTTTTTGCCTTCCTTTTGCTCCTCTGGTTGATGTGGTGGGTTTATCTACTGCCAATATATCCAGGATGGTGTCTTCATTAAGCCAGTCCTCGTATTTGGAGTTGAAGTTCTGAATGGTTCGATTAGATTTCACCCATTTTGCCTTAATATTTGCATATATCAGATAAAAATTATTTTTTATAATTTCGCTTCTCTCAATATTTCCGTATAGGCTATCAAGTTCTTCTAAAGCAGCTTCCGTGAAAAACTTTGGTGTGGTTGACCTTCTAAACAGTTCAAATAATTTTAAATTGTTTAACGCCATGGTTTCAGTACTTGTTGCGCCAACTTTCAGTCGTAGACTAATCCAGGCATTATGCTTATTTTGCAATATATAGGCTTATGCTACCATGCCTAAAAATTTACCTGTTCCCTGCATACATATGGATTTAGGCTGAATTATGCAATTTTGATATTATGCTGGTGTCTAAATAAGATTTGAGCCTACCACGAGGGACCGTAAGTCAATATTGTTCTTGACCATTTGTACTCCAAAGTAATTTTTAAGTGAGGTGCGTACCTGCGAATTTCAATGAGTAGTTTTTTGTGCATCCTGTGTCAGTAACAGAATATTGGGAGTAGACTTTGGCAGAGGCTCACAGGTAGACAACCGACTTAAAATGCAATTTTCAAACTATTAGATCAAACTACTGTCAGTCAAAACATGTAAGGGATGCACGCCATACAATTTCTGCAAACATGTCTTTTTAACCTTATTTACCTCTAGAAGCCAAACGGGCACGTGCGGGCAGATAAAATCTTTTGAATTATGTAAAGAAATAATCAAAGAACATGTTTTGAAATATGGCAAATATAGAAAAATATAGATTTTTTTTATTTTCCGTCAAATTCGAAAAATAGTGAAAAAACGGATAGTTTTTAAATAGTGATTTACCAGGAGAAACACAAAGCAAACAGTAAATTTTTTTTTATCACTATACATTTCATAAATACATCAATAAACACAAACAAAAAATAAGGCGATTCGTTACCTATTTTTCGTGATATTACACCTGAAATCGCAACAAATTGACTAAAAATTGTGTGTTTTTTTTGAAAACCGAAAGTCGGTCAACTTTGAACGGTTATATCTTCTAAACTAAAAATGTGATATTATTAAGAGTAGCATATTTGAAATCGTTGAAAGGTTTCCTATAACATGGGTTTATTCAAAACTTCGTCGGCGCACATGAAAATTTTGATTTTTGCAACCTCGTTTGCTCTACGGGCGCCACTGTGCGTTGGAAGCAAACAATCTCGTGCATTTTTGCGAAAATGGAAAAATGTGAGGGTCGTTGATCGTCGGATAAAAAAGTAGTAATTAAACAAAAGAATAGTTCTGGACTCTACCCAATCAATTTCAATGGAAAACAATAACTAAAGGCCTATGCCGACTATGCGATACCCTATACCATGACGTTTGAGAGTAGGCCTTATGTCCAATTATACTGTCATAAATGGACATAAAAAACAAGCAGAAATCCAATATGTTATGAGTTTCTGACTTGCAGATATGAAAAAATTCATATGGAATTTTTATATGGGGACGAGTTTGAAAAGTGGACCATATTTACCAAATTTTTGTAAAATCGGCGCCATTTTTTGCCTCTTGGTGGAATAGTTAATATTAGGAAGCAGCTTTATTAGGGGTTTAGGGTTAATCTTAGGACTGATGATTTATGGGTCTAATAAACAATTAAAACCCAAATTTATTTAAGGTATATTTGAGAATATGAATTTTTGGGGATCTTTTTCACCAATTTCAATAGCGTTCGTGTAATCAAAGATCATGTGCAAAATTTCCGTAAGGTTTACAAGAAGACACATCAGGAGGACAGACGGATGAATGGACGGATATCTTTAAATCATAGGCTCAGTATTTTCGAATTTGACTTATCAATTGGGTTTTATAAGTCTGTCGGTAAGTTGTAAAAACTATTGGTTTCTCCGGTCTTATTGGTACTTATATAGGCCGTTTTAGCTTTAATCAATATATCAGAGGCAAAGTAAGAAATGATAGTCGGTCTAGACCGACTATACGATACTCTTTACTATGGTGTAGAGACCCTATCTCTTCGGTCCAACTAATTCGATATAGAAAATAAGCATAAACCAAATATGAGTGGCATTGTTATTAATATTTTTTGCTGCAGATATGAAAAAGTTCATATCGGATGCAATAGCTATATGGGGACTAGATCGAAACATTGGTAAAGTCACTTTGAAAAAATATATTTAAACCAAATTTGACAAAAATCTGTGAAATATTTTTGTTTTTTGAAAAATTTAAATGAAGATCGGGAAGCAGCTCTATATTAGGGCCTATGACTAAGAATTGTCCTATTGGGAATATTTTTAGACTAGTGATTAATGGATATAATAAACAGAAATAAACTCAATTTGACTGAGATCTATATTATAATTTGGATCTTATGGCAATTCATGTCGATTTCATAGGGGTTATTTGTATGGAGCCTAGGTCTGAACATGGACCGAATTTCACCAATTTCAATAGCGTTCATCCTATGGCCAACAAAAACTTATATACCAAATGTCATCAAAATATATTGATATTGGCGACCAGTAGTTTGATTACAAGGTTTACATGGACACACAGACGGACGGACGGACATCGCTAAATCGACTCAGAAAGTGATTCTGAGTCGATCGGTATAACAAAAGGTGGGTCTAGGTGTCAAATATTTTTGGTACAAACAAACAGCAGCACAAAGTCATTATACCCAAAGCATAGTGGTAAAGGGTATAAAAATTCTTCACTTAGCTGAATATCGAATATCGAGATCGAAAAAATCTTAAAACACGTTTTTATAAGCTTTTATCGGCCATGGGATGAACGCTGTTGAAATTGGTGAGAATCGGTCCTTGTTCAGACCTAGCCCCCATACAAATTACCCATATGAAATCGACATAAATTGCCATAAGATCCAAATTGTCATATAGATCTTACTCAAATTGGGTTTGTATGCGTTCACTACATCCATTAATGAGAAGTCCAAAAATGATCCCTTTGACCCCATATAGAGCTGCTTCCCGATCTTCACTTAAATCTATTAAAAAACAAAAATATTGCACTGATTCTTCTCAAATTTTGTTTGTATATATTTTTGCAAAATACAAGAGACTTTACCAAACATGATCAGGATCGGTCCATTTTTGGACCAAGTCCCTATATAGATATAGCATCCGAAATGAACTTTTTCGTGTCTGCAGCCAAAAAAATTAATAAAAATCCCACTCAAATTTGGTTTTTGCTTATTTTCTATGTCCAGTTAGTTGGGCCTAAGAGATAGGGTCTCTAAACGCATGGAATAGGGTATCGTATAGTCGGTCTAGACCGACTATAATTTTCTTACTTGTTTATTTTTCCGATCCTTATAATTATAAATTTGCTTACAGACAAAAAATTTTGGTTAATTTTAAGAGAATGAATATGTTTAGTATCGGGCATGTTAAAAGGTACATGAAAATATGCATGTATATAAATCTTCCACAAACTAACAATCTTTTAGTTGACGTTACCAAACAACTTTAGGAAGATTGCAAAATTTGCAAAAATATGGCAACCCAGAAACACAATTAAAATAAATATTGTTGCCACAAAACTCAACAACAAAAAAAACATTTTGAATTAATTTGCTGTTTGCTTGCCGCATTTTTCAATGTCTATGCAAATTGTTATTGTAGCCTGCCGTCGGAATTTTAATTCATATCCTACACGGAAATTTGGTGTACGAGAATGTTTCCTTGAACATATTGCATTTAGTTACTTTCATGTTACACATAAATATGTACATACTCGTATGAACACAGAAACATGTTAAATCTTTTTGTTGGTCCCATGTGTGTTGGTTGGTTAAGCGCAAATAATTTGACACAGCATTAAATCGTTTATGGGACTAGTTAGGCATTACACCAAAATAATAATGCCAACAAACATATATTAACCAAACCAAACCAGACAAGCTTCAAAATCCATGATAAAATAACAACAACACATTGTCTCAAAAGCATAAATTTTAGCATTTTAATGGTTAAAAAAGAAAGCATCTTTACGCCGAACCGAAAAAAGAGTGAAAATCCTTGTATTTGTCATTCAACGTAGAAAGTGATACATTAATATAAACAAAATAACAAGAAAACATATTAAAGAGCATTTTATTCATATGCACCGGATATGTGATCGCCTACTACTGTTCAAGATTAACTGTAACTCAACAACAACAATTATATTATGGAAAAGTAAAAACGTATGTCAAATTAAGCCTGGGGATTAACAATGTTTCCCAGCAAAACTTTGTAAAGCAGTGATGATGTCACCTACTATTAAAGGTGACAATATAGACTCCAACATCCGGCCACCTTTTATCTACTGACATACAGTGACTCGAGACCATACAAAATGGAACTGAAATTGAAATAGCAATCGCAGAATTTTAATTTTTGAAGATGATTATTTCAGAATTACCAGTTTTTTTATAGTTTGGTCTGAAAATGGGACACAAAATCCTACCGTTGTGTATTTATTACATTTTCAAATATTTGTGATATTTTTTTTTAAATTTAATTTCAAGATAAACGTCTCTTATAATTATATTCTAAAGTTTAACAGGCTCCCATAATTATATATTTATTATATTTTTACTTACATATACATTTATTAATTTGTTCAATACTAGATATTGATTTTCAAACAGAGGATGTTTCGTAGAAGTATGCCATATTAGAAGGATTGCCATATTGAAAACATAAAACTGAAAATCCTTTTTTTTTTTAGTAGATATTCTTATTGGAATATTAACTAGTCATCGTTATTAGAATCTGAAAGAATTTTAAGATCGTTTCCATAAATTTTAACTAAATATTTATAAATATCAGTATAATTAATTAATTATAATTCCTAGAACTGAACGTATGGTTTCTTGCTGGCTATGTACTGAACCTTTTCATTTGTATACTGGTGGCCTTAAACTACGTGATGCTGATGCTCTTGCTGATGTGGGTAAACACATTGAATGGACATGCCCTAGCTGCAGAATGACTAATGTTGAATTTTATATTTTATGAAATTTTTCTTTTGTGACCATTAAATGTAGAATTATTGTTGTAAAAAGGAGTTTCCTTACGGGCTAATGATGGTCAAATTTGGTGTAAATAAAAAGATCAATTTATTTTCATTTTTCACCCAACGTTTCGTCTGCTTTTTTCAGACTTCTTCAGGAGTGTATAATTTTTTATTTAAATTGATTCTATATTACATCCTAATAATTATAGTCACTTATTTATCTAAAAAACTGGACTTCACGACACAGAAATTGTAAATAAATAAATAAAATAAATAAATGATGACAACACAGTATAACTTTTTTAAAATTCTCGTAACGAGTTTAAAAGGATTAATAAAATTTTCTAAATAAGGTGAATTATTTACTAAATTCCATAATTTAAATAGATTTTTTGGTCATCGGAATTAACAACCATTTTTCCATTCACTGTCTATGATTTTTGAGTCTTTGAACTTGATTAATATGAATGTTGTTTCCCTCTCTTCCACTAATACAAATTCAATTGCGGCTCCTTCGGTTGAATCTGTAACTGCCACTCCGGTTATAAAATCTTCCTCGATGCCTTCTTTTAACTTCTTTGCCTCAATTGACCCAAAGCGTGCCCTAATATCATCATCTAATGTGACGGTGATCTTTTTTTGCTCTGCACTGTAACAAAAGAATTTCTGTTACAAGCAGAATAAGAAAGAAGAAAAAAATAATAACCTTGATCTTGAAATTATTTTCAAGTTCAAGTATGTACATATAAACAACAACTTATATGGTAATAGGTTGATGGCATTTTTTTTTTATGGCGTATTTTTTCTCTTCATTGTGTTGAAGTAAATCATGAACACATTCATATGCAATCATGCTGGTCAAACTACGTATTTTCTTGTATTGATCTCACTTGCTCTCATAGTCATATATGAGTGTGAGTGTTATAAATACTAGAGAATATTATGAATGCATATGAATGTTCTCATTGAATTGGTGGTGACTTTGTTTTTATACCCTATACCACTATGTGGTTTGGGTATAATGACTTTGTGCTGCTGTTTGTAACAACCAAAAATATTTGACCTAGACCCATCTTTAATTATACCGATCGAATCAGAATCATTTTTTGAGTTGATTTAACAATGTCCGTCCGTCCGTCTGTGTGTCCATGTAAAGCTTGTAATCAAACTGCAGGTCGCAAATATGAATATATTTTGATGAAATTTGGTATATAAGCTTTTATCGGCCATGGGATGAACGCCATTGAAATTGGTGAGAATCGGTCCATGTTCAGACCTAGCCACCATACAAATTACCCCTATGAAATCGACATAAATTGCCATAAGATCCAAATTGTCATATACATCTTACTCAAATTGGGTTTATATGCGTTCATTACATCCATTAATGAGTAGTCCAAAAATGATCCCTTTGGCCCCATATAGGGCTGCTTCCCGATCTTCACTTAAATCTATTAAAAAACAAAAATATTGCACTGATTCTTCTCAGATTTGGTTTGTATATATTTTTGCAAAATACAAGAGACTTTTCCAAACATGATCAGGATCGGTCCATTTATGGACCTAGTCCCCATATAGATATAGCATCCGATATGAACTTTTTCATATCTGCAGCCAAAAAAATTAATAAAAATTCCAATCAAATTTGGTTTTTGCTTATTTTCTATGTCCAGTTAGTTGGGCCTAAGAGATAGGGTTTCTAAACGCATGGTATAGGGTATCGTATAGTCGGTCTAGACCGACTATAATTTTCTTACTTGTTATTAATAAACAGGTTTTTATCTGCAGAGGAATGAATGAAGAAGTTTAGCTTGATTAACAAGATTTTTAAAATTAAAGAGGAGTTGAAATTGAATCGTGGAATAACCAGGTTGAGGAAAAACCTGACATTAAAATTAATAATTTAAAATGTAGTTTAAGAAAGAAATATTTTAGTGTTTAAGAAAGTAAAGTAAAGTTAAATAAATAAAAATTGCATATTGTTAAAAAAAAAAAATATTGTTTTGCATATAAGAACTTAAAAAAAGGAAGAAAAAATTTAAAGATTAAGAAAATTAAAAATAAGTGTAAGAAAAATCCAAGTTTAAAATAAAGACATAAAATTAAAATTAAAAAGTGTTAAAAAATTAAGAAATTATAAATAATTTAAAAGTCGCAATATAACAACTATCTACTTGATGCTGTTACTAAGTTGCTGCCGTTGATAATCCAATACAACAACATATGTAAGAAGAACTTTATCAAAAACAACAATAAAATAAATAACCATAAATTAGAAAAAGATCAACCCAATCAAGGTGAACATATTTTAAGCTAACATGTCGTCTGTTTCGTACAGTACAGTTCAGTCGCTAAATATTAATTATTTTTATATATTAATATAATATTATCAACTAATTAATAACTAATTATAAAGAGATCTTAAAACAAAATTATGAAACAATATGTATGTGAAACTCGTCAAAGAGAAACAAATTTATATACATACATACTTTATATAAATAAAAGACGAAAAAGGAAAGAACCTACATACATACATATGTACATATTCTACGATATTACTTTAAAACAACAACAAATAAACATTAATTTAAAATATTAACAATACGAAAGCAACAATACCAAATTAGGTATTTATTATGTAAACCAACTACTAAAAAAAAAAGAAACAAAAAAAAAATTTGCTAAGTTAAAATTTTCGAAACATAATTTTTTTTAAATATAAAAATTTTCTGAATGTAAATTTTTTTTATATATAAAATTTTTTCTAAATATAAAATTTTTTAAATATATAAATTTTCTAAATATAACATTTCGCTAAAAATTTTCCTCAACTTCAAATTCTTTTCTGTAAATATCAAATTAAGCTAATATGTTTCTAATTATAAAATTAAACAAAAAAAAAATTTTTGCTAAGTTAAAATTTTCTAAACATAAATTTTTTTAAATATAAAAATTTTCTGAATGTAAATTTTTTTATTATAAAATTTTCATAAATATAAATTGTGCTAAAATTAAATAGTGCTAAATTCAAATTGATAAAGTTAAAATTTTGTTTAAATTAAAATTTTCCTATACTAAAATTATCTTCCTAAATATGTATAAAATTTTGCTAGAATTTAAAGTTTTCCTAAACATTAAAATTTCTCTAAAAAATAAAATTTTGCGAAAATTTAAAAATATCCTAAAATTAAAATTTTTCTTAAACATAGAGTGTTTAAAGTTACCATAAAAATGTTGATAAATTTAATTTAAAATTAAAACCCTTAAATGAAGGTTAAATAAAAAGTTTAAACCCAATGTAGAAACCAAACCTAATCTTTTCATTGCTGTGGGTTACCTCCAAGTAAGATGGAGTCGAGGTAACATGGTTGGGAGGGCAAAAGGGGCAGAACACCTCGTCCCCAATCCCAAGGTAAGTATGGCCCTCCATCCTTTTAGCGTCCGTTTTGTTGACAGTTGTTTTTTTAAATCGCACGTGAAAATCTGTAGTGCGGTTTCCCTGGGCCTGAGCAAGACCCCACCCATCCGGCGAGCTAGGCCCCTACGCCAGCACGTGCGACGAGCAAAGGCTCAGGGAAACGGAAGCGGATCTTCCACCAACGCCGCACCATTACACTAAGAATGTTGCTTCTTTGAACAACGTTTCTGACATACTGCCTTCGGGACCCAAAAAGTTTACCGTCGTGAAACCCCGAAAGACGAACAACTGCCGATGACTTATTACTCCATGTTTATTAGAAAATTGATGTGGATTAGTGTGTTTTAGGATTAATGGTAATCAGTATCGCAGTATATCCTCATTCAGGTTGATTGCCCCATGTGAGATATTTGATAAAATCGTTAACCCTGAATTTTGGCCTATTGGGATTTTAATTCGCGAGTACGTTTACAGAGAAAATCCTAGATCAAATCCAGTATTTATCCCCTCTCATGCCCGACATCAACTTAATCCACCGGGAAACTAATATTTCGAAACACGTATAGAATATGTATTGCTTATCAGAAACAGATCGATCACATTACTATTAGCAAAAAATGACGAGGTCCACTTCTAGATGTACGTAATAACAGAGGAACCGATGTCGCAACAATCCGCATAAAAATTGTCGCCATTAAAAAGGACACACAAATCATCCAAAGAAGATATAACGCGGGTAAACTCAAAAATACAACAGTTACAAATTCCTTCACGTTAGCACATCGAGAACAAAAATAATAGAGATCATTGCTGGGAGGAAACAAAAAAGGTATTAACACAATCTGCAGAAAATCACCTGGGATATAAGAACAATACCCTTAAAGAGTGGATTAGTGATGAAACCTTGAGACTGGTGTTGGAGAGAAAATACGCTAAAGCCCCAATTAGTAATAGCAGAATAAGGTCAACTAAAGCATTGTGTCAACAGTTGCACAATCACCTCAACCGAGAAGTCAAGCGGAGTGCCCGGCGTGAGAAACGAAACTGGGTTAATATCGCTAAAGAGGCGCAGGCTCCTGCCGAAACATATCGTATGGGAGATCTCTATCGTGCGGCAAAGAAGAAAACTAATGGTTAAAAACCCACTGTTAAACCAATGTAAATCGATGCCGGAGAACTCCAAACATCCAAACAAAACAACTGAAACTTTGGGAAGAATTCTATACAACTATGTTGTCGTCGTCCCTACCCATGCATCAGACAATATGCAGCTGTGAATCACATTCGACGAACACAAATTGCTCCATCGACTGCCCCAATATTACTGAAATTTGTGAAGCAATAAAATCAGTGAGAAACAACAAATCGCCCGGTATAGACAATATCTCCCCAGTGCTGTTAAAAATTAACGCAACAATGAGTACCCCTTTACACAATTATCACGCCAATTATAAACCAATTCTGGCATACGGAACTCCTTTCAGAGGAAATTTCTGATGGTGTAATCATCAATTTACCAAAAAAGGAGATCTAACAGCCCGTAAAAATTGGAGAGTTATTATGCTTTTGAGTATGATCAACAAGGTGATTGCACATATAATAAATAAAAGAAATTCAATTTCCCTTCTTTCTGAGCTTAGGAAGGAACAAGCCGGTTTTCGTGCTCACAAATTCTGTGTCGATCATATTAATAGCCTATTGACTTTGAGAATGCTTTCGACACCCTGAATCACGCAGCCATATGGAACGCATTGGAATGTAAAAGTGTACCTGTCAAGGTAATAAATCTCATCAAAAGTCTATATGAAAACGCTACCTGTCGTATACGTCACGAAAAACAACTGTGCAATAAAATAAATATTAACTCCAGTATACAGCACGGATGTGTATTATCTCTCCTGCTTTTTAACTGCGTACTTGATGTAGTAATGTATAAGGCAACATCTCAAAGAAGGAAAAACACTTGGGGTCTTCAAGGCAGACTGGAGGACCTTGACTACGCTGATGACATTTGTCTACTTACTCACACCTTTTTAGACATGCAATATAAGTTATCCTTAGTCCAGGAAACTGCGTCGCACGTTGGCTTGAAAATAAATATCAGCAAAGCTAAAATAATGCGAATAAACGTAAGTACTGAACAAACATTAACCGTTCAGAACCAATCGCTTGACGAAGTTGAACCAGTCTGTTCTCTGGGAAGCATATTGGATAAAAGTGGAGGTTCCAAAGCTGACATCTCCAACCGCATGAACAAAGCCCGGCAAGCATTCGGCCAACTCAAATCAGTGTGGCACTCGTCATACAATGCAAGAAGGACGAAGCTAAATACATTTAATTCGAAAGTAAAATCCACACTGTTGTACGGTTGCGAGACGTGGAATGCAGCACAACGTGACATACATTCCATACAAGTTTTTGCAAATAAATGCCTGAGAAAAATTCTTCACACATGAAAATGGAGAACTAGATTGGACATACACTGCGTAAGCAGCCCAACGACATCACACAGCTGGAGACGGCAAATTGAAACTGAAATATCCTACTTACAACTGCGCTGGAATAAAATTAAACATCGTGTATCAGATTGAACTTATTGGAATAAACTTCTGACGGCCCTATGCTCCTTGCAGGAGTAAAAGGAACAAACACATATATGTTTATCAGAATATACGTGGACTTAATTCGGACCTTGCTAAGCTTTATAATAACAGTTTTGATAATAATAGTTTAATTTAGACACGATGTTATCGACGTGATATATTGCTATAGGCTGAAGGTGTGGTTTTGATAGCTGTACATAGTAACTTTACCTCAAGTTTGGTTGAATTGGATGAAAATGATACTAGTATTTAATTCATATGTGTGAAAGCTATTTTTCCGAGTAAAAATACTTACAATACTTGTTCCTGTATTCCCCCATCTTTGTGAATACAGAATACTAACGGTGGTTTATATTTAACTTCATATTTTTTTTTTTTGCTTATATTCATGAAATTTATTTTATTTAAAGATTTTCGAAAATTGACTTTTTCCCATAAATTAATTCACAGTACACATCTTTATCTATTAAAAAAATTTCTTTATCATCACCATCTTCCGTAACTGGAAAAATACTGTTATGTCTGTTTTTATGTTAATTGCATTGCTTCAGCACGATCAACTAGTTGCATCAACGTGCTGAATAGCAACTGATTACTTTTCTTAGACATAAATAGTATTATTTTGAAAGTGATGAACTTTGTCGTGTATTATTTGGCATTGTGCCGCTTTAATTGAAAAAAGTTAGTTTAATAACTATATATTTTGTTATGTGCCTTTTTTGATAAAATTATATTGATCGTAAGTTCCATTAAAGTAGAGAACATTCAAAAAAAGTAAAGAACATTCAAAGTGTTTATTATACTAAGCCAATTGTTTGTTTACATATTGTGCATGCCTTTTGTAACATCTTGCATTATTTTCAAAGCGAAATTTAAATTTTCAGTTGTAACCTTTTTAATGAAAATTACGTGCCCAAACATGGAACATTATTCAAATACAACGGGAACTAGTTCTAGCATGTCTGGATTATAGTATTGCAAATGTATTTAGCAACTCTGGGAGGGAATTTTGTATATCCGAAGCAACTGAAAGCAGCACCTTGGAAGAATACTCCGAAAAAGAAAGAGTACAAAGATTTAATAGAAAGAGAAAATGTTCAAAATATAAATTCCAGAACAAGAAACCACAGAAACATAAATATTTCAAAAATACTGGACTGTCGTATACATCGCTTTCAAAGTAAAAAAAAAAAAACAAATACGAAAATTATAGTCGGTCTAGACCGACTATACGATACCCTATACCATTCGTTTAGAGACCCTATATCTTGGGCCCAACTAATTGGATATAGAAAATAAGCATAACTCAAATTTAAGTGGCAGTATTATTAATTTTTTTGCTTTTGAATATGAAAAGTGCATATCGGGTGCTATATCTATATGGGGACTATGTCGAAAAATGGACCTATCTTGACCATATTTGGCAAGGTCACTTATTTTTTGCAAAAACATATACAACCCAAATTTGAGAAAAATCTGTGCTATATATTTGTTTTTTGATAGATTTAAGTGTAGATCGGGAAGCAGGGCTATGACCAAGAATTGACCTATAGGGTTTATTTTTGTACTACTGCATAATGGAAGTAATAAACATATACGAACCCAATCTGACCGAGATCCATATGATAATTTGGAACTTATTGCAATTTAAGTCGATTTCGTAAGGGTCATTTGTATGGGGACTAGGTCTGAACAATCACTAATTTTTACCAGTTTAAATAATATTCATGCTATAGATGATAGAAGCTTATGTACCAAATTTCATCAAAATATATTCATATTTGCAACCTGTAGAATTGGACTATCGCATGAAGAACGTGTGAAAATTTATGGAAAATCCGGCATTGCAATGTTGTGTCAAATTTTTTAAGTGCTCCAAAAACTACGGAAGTAATGAGGGAGGTGGGCGCATCTCAACTATAGGACCAGAGGATCAAGCGATAAATTCTACACTTAGCAACAAATGAAAACATGAGTTGCAGTCAAATAAAGGTGGAACTAGATCAAAATGATATGGGACAGCGTTTTGAGCAAGTGCTAAAAGCCAATTTTGGTCTTAGTTAGAAAATTAAAATTGACAAACCACACTAACACACCATAAAATGCGCGTATCATATGTGCGGATGAGTAAAAATTTTGGGAGGAATAATTCCAAACCTTCATATTTATATATGTTGACTTATTGGAGAACAATTTAATAGAGCTGGCTGCCTAACTAAGTGTAGATAATTGAACATTCCGATCCATGTCGCTCGTCTGATAAAAAAAACTTTATTAATGTGTGCAACATACCGGTATTTGAACGACCAGCCATAAATCTAGTCAAAACTAAGGTCTATTCAAAGTCGAAGCAATGCACGATGCTTAAAGGATTTAAATTAGCAACATTGAGACAGTGGTAAAAAATTGTTATTGGTACTTTATGAAACTTGGTGGGTTCTATTCCCTGTAGATTCAATAAGTTTTAATATTCAAGGACAAAGCAATATCTTATAAGTTATTAAAATATATTATTAATCAAAACGAATAAATATGATTTTCAAATATGTACATAATATATCTACTTTTCTTTTTTTATGTTTTGAAAATAAAATTTAAAATAAATATTTTTATGATTTTAAAGAACACATGAAAACATACTAAAATATGAAACATATATGAAAAAATATTTTTTTAATTATCAATAACTCAATATAATACATTGCAATAATAATTGTTTGATATAGGTTTTTTCGTTTACAAAATTCCTCTCTTCGTTTTGTAGATAACGAAATGTAAGTGTCCTAACAAGTAAATAAAACAAACAAAAAGTCTGCGTCCAGTCTCAAAACTTTAGAAAATGAAGAAATATTATATATCTTTTTTGGATATCCACGCTGTTTTAAGACTTCATTCAAATATAAAGAACTTACTTCGTCTTTGATTACACAGTGCGATATTTCATGTCAAGGCTACAGTACTAGGCCAGTATAGTAAAACCACCGAAGGGTTTGGCGTTCTCAGCCCAAACTTTTTATACCCTATACCACTATGTGGTTTGGGTATAATGACTTTGTGCTGCTGTTTGTAACAACCAAAAATATTTGACCTAGACCCATCTTTAATTATACCGATCGAATCAGAATCACTTTCTGAGTTGATTTAACAATGTCCGTCCGTCCGTCCGTCCGTCCGTCCGTCTGTGTGTCCATGTAAAGCTTGTAATCAAACTGCAGGTCGCAAATATGAATATATTTTGATAAAATTTGGTATATAAGCTTTTATCGGCCATGGGATGAACGCTATTGAAATTGGTGAGAATCGGTCCATGTTCAGACCTAGCCCCCATACAAATTACCCATATGAAATCGACATAAATTGCCATAAGATCCAAATTGTCATATAGATATTACTCAAATTGGGTTTGTATGCGTTCATTACATCCACTAATGAGTAGTCCAAAAATGATCCCTTTGACCCCATATAGAGCTGCTTCCCGATCCTCACTTAAATCTATTAAAAAACAAAAATATTGAACTGATTCTTCTCAAATTTTGTTTGTACATATTTTTGCAAAATACAAGAGACTTTACCAAACATGATCAGGATCGGTCCATTTTTGGACCTAGTCCCTTTATAGATATAGCATCCGATATGAATTTTTTCATATCTGCAGCCAAAAAAATTAATAAAAATCCCACTCAAATTTGGTTTTTGCTTATTTTCAATGTCCAGTTAGTTGGGCCTAAGAGATAGGGTTTCAAAACGCATGGTATAGGGTTGGGGGGGAGGGGGCAAAAGGCGGATAATGAATGACACACTCCATCAATCTCCGAGTAGGGTAAAGCAAGTAGGGTTGATTTTAATGCTCAAAGAGTCAATGTTGTTTGCTGACCCATAGGTCCATGGACTCAACAATGTCATCTGTGTACTCGTATATGGGTGGTATAGATATTGAGGAATCGGATATTCTTGCTGTGCATGAGAATCCAAAATCTTATACAACTCCCATAAAGGGGTAGGAGCTTCAAAGTCTATTTTGGACCTACTGGACCGCGTGCAAGGGCGCTGATGATCATTAATGACAGTAGGGTATCCAACTCTATTGACTCGATGCAAGGTCATCGAAAAGTAGGTTGTGTAGCACTGTTCTGTAGATACTAACGTGGAGAATTAGTTTCTGAGATTAGTGAATTTATTCCAAGTGCCCGAGTTTCAGGTCACTCTACCCGCTTCACAAGTAATCACAGAGTGTTGACCAATAATTAAAAAAGCTCCAATGAAAATCTTTCTTTTCCAATCGCGTATAGGATAGGGTTTGGCGTTCTCTGGAAAAGAAAGGTTTTCACTGGTGCTACTATTATGGCCTGACGTGGAAATTCCCACTCCCCCCAGTTCGAAAATGTTCCACAGTAGTATTAGGCTTTCTTAGTTTCGAAAAAGGTTCTCAAGCTTAAAAAAATCTGATCTCAACCATACTGACTATGTTATGTATGGACATCCAACAAAGTTGTATTTTTTTCCTGCAGATTTGGTTATTTTTACGATGTGATTATTATAAGGGGAATAAGTTCACCCAAGACTATTTATATATATATGCGTTCCTGTCGTTCCTCAAACACCCAGGACCATATTCAGACCATATTCAGTGGAGTCACTTATGTAAAACATAAAAAACCAAAAAAGGTCGGTAGCACACACCGTTTGATAGATGTTTGTCATTGTTAAAAAACAGTCCAGAAAATAATTGACCATCGATTCAATCCTTATAATAGAGATTTTTAAGATGTCTTTACTTTTTATATGCTTTATAACCGATCAGAATACTTTTCTTAGGCAACTCATCAATGTCCATACATCTGCTCGTCTTTAATTATACCCTATACCACTATGTGGTTTGGGTATAATGACTTTGTGCTGCTGTTTGTAACAACCAAAAATGTTTGACCTGGACCCACCTTTAATTATACCGATCGAATCAGAATCACTTTTTGAGTTGATTTAACAATGTCCGTCCGTCCGTCCGTCCATCCGTCTGTGTGTCCATGTAAACCTTGTAATCAAACTGCAGGTCGCAAATATGAATATATTTTGATGAAATTTGGCATATAAGCTTCCATCGGCCATGGGATGAACGCTATTGAAATTGGTGAGAATCGGTCCATGTTCAGACCTAGCCCCTATACAAATGACCCCTATAAAATCGACATAAATTGACATAAGCTCCAAATTGTCGTGTAGATCTTAGTCAAATTGCTTTTGTATATGTTTATTACATCCATTAATGAATAGTCCAAAAACGATCCCTATGTGACAACTCTTAGTCATGGGCCCCATATAGAGCTGCTTCCTGATTTTCACTTTAATCTACCAAAAAAACAAAAATATTGCACTGATTCATCTCAAATTTTGTTTGTATATATTTTCGCAAAATACAAGAGACGTTACCAACCATGCCCAGGATCGGTCCATTTTTGGACCGAGTCCCCATATAGACATAGCATCCGATATGAACTTTTTCATATCTGCAGCCAAAAAAATTAATAAAAATACCACTCAAAATTGGTTTATGCTTATTTTCTATATCCAATTAGTTGGGTCTAAGAGATAGGGTCTCTAAACGCATGGTATAGGGTATCGTAAAGTCGGTCTAGACCGACTATAATTTTCTTACTTGTTACATATAACTTTGTTCTCAAACTACAGGTCGCAAATGGATATTTAAGTAAATTTTGGTGTAAATTTTGCATGTCCCATCCTAATGTCCCCTATGAGTTCAATTGTAACAAAATTATGATATTTAAGATCAGATTAAATATTTATAATTTATTTATAATTTATATAACAAACAAATTGCCAAACTAAATATACCCAACTTGTTGAAATAACATTGAATTTACATACTGATTTATATTGATGAACAAACTAATCTCTATTTTATGTTTGAGTACCAAATGTGTATATGGCATAACTTTTCATTGCGACACAACAGTGCTACAGTGATTTTGTGCTTCTCCAACGACCAGTTACAGGTTGTAGGAGTGGTTGAGTACACCATAAAAACCTAAAATATAATTATTTTACATAATTGACGTATACATTCTTCACTTGAAAAGTACATTCAAAATTAAAAATATTATTTTTATTTATTCACAATTCACAATATTAAACAAGTAATATACCATATACTATGGTTTAGAGACCCCATTTCTTCGGTCCAACTAATTCGATATAAAAAATAAGCATAAGCAAAATTTGAGTGGCATTATTATTAATTTTTTAGCTGCAGATATGAAAAAGTTCATATCGGATGCTATATTTATATGAGGACTAGATCAAAACATGGACCGATCCTGACCATATTTGGTAAAGTCACTTTGAAAAAATATATACAAACCAAATTTGAGAAAAATCTGTGCAATATTTTTGTTTTTTGATAGATTTAAGTAAAGATCGGAAAGCAGCTCTATATGGGGCTTGTGACTAATGCCGTTTTCTTTTCTGACAAAAAATGTCGCATTTTATTTCCTTTTTTTTCGAAAAGAGCATTTTTTTATATATTCTAAAAATAGAGTAACCTAATTTTATATATCAATCGAAAGGCCCCAAAGTGCTGTGTTCATAAAATGCAAAATATTTTGATTATTATCCTCTTTGAAGTCATGGAGTGAAAATATTCAAAAAAGAAGAACAATGTGGAAATATTTTCACTCTATGACCTGAAAGAAGTCAATGGCTACAATTTTTTGCGATTTACGAGCGCTGGACTTTGAGACCTTTCGATTGATGTATAAAATAAGGTTGCTCTTAATTTAGAATATATAAAAAATACACTTTTAGAAAAAAGTGCAAATAAAATGCGACATTTTTTGTCAGAAAAGAAAACGGCATAAGAATTGTCCTATTGGGATTGTTTTTGGACTACTGATTAATGGATATAATAAACATATACGAACCTAATTAGACTGAGATCTACATGATAATTTGGATCTTATGGCAATTCTAGTCTAGGTCTAGGTCAAATATTTTTGGTAGTTACAAACAGCAGCACAAAGTCATTATACCCAAACCGCATAGTTGTATAGGATATAATGAATTGAATTTTTAATTTTTTCATTATCTAAATATTAAATTAATGAATTATTCTGATTTACCAGTTAATTTAAACGTTGAATATTCAAATACAAAAATATTGTTTATGTAAATGTTAAAGGGACCCACTGTATTTAACTGGTGTCTGAGTGGAATGGATGTGGACATACAGAGTGCGTTGTAGTTGTTTAAGTCTTTCTTTTTCAATGACATTTTCCTTTAAATTTGTTCTAAAATCTAAATTTCTAACCTCGGAATTGTACTCATGTTTTTAATCGCTGTTTGACTCCTGGCATATATAGATCACTTATTTATTTGTTCAGCTAAAATATAATTTTTGTCTTTAAAAGGAGAAAAAATAAAAGATAAGTACCGTAAATTACTTGAATTTTTTTTATAGAAAACTTTTTTGTTTTTTATTTTTGATTGGATACAATCCCCTCATCATCACAGATTAATTAAATATAATAAAAACAAATACGAGTGTTAAATTCGGCTGTGCCAAACCCTTAATACTCTACATAATATTTTAAGCAAAGTTATCAATACTAAAAGACAATAAAGGCTAGATTTCAAATGATAATACCCAGATTTTTTTAAAATGATGTTTAGAATTAATAAGATAATTAGCAAAAACTTTAGGTATTTTCGTTCTTTTTCAATTGAAAGCAATTAATAAATGCAATCAGTGTTACCGTTATGCAACTAAAGTTGCAATTTGCTACTTTTTAAGCAGCCTGTGACTTTTTGTGCCACTTTTTCCAGCTCGTAAAATTTTGCCACTTTTTCTAACTTTCTGTTACCTTTTCCCCTCTTTTTTTAATGGAAGTTGGTAACCTCAAATTTTGTCATATTTTGAAACAAGAAAGGTGCAGTTCATAAATACAACTAAAATTCTCTATGGACAGTAGGGTGACAATGGTTTGTATGTAAAAAAATTTTTGTTCGAATTTAAAAGTTTTTTCAACGGAATATTGTGCTAATAGGTCCAAGAGTTTTGTGCCGAAAATTTGAGCCAAATCGGACAACGTTTTCTGGACGCGCATCCAGGTCAAAGGTCAGGTATTTGCATATTTCACAGCTAGTATGAAATAAAGTTGAGAAACTCATATATTTTCTACTTTATTTTACAAAAACATCTGGATTCTGTAGACTTTTAATAAAGAGGACACTCAAATGGTTTTTTTGGGAACTAACTCTCAAATTTCCCTTGCGTCAAAGTGATCCACAAACTATTTTATTTCAAAAATGTTTAATATATGTATGCCATTATTGGCAATGTATATAATTCAATCTACTACTTTTTCTAATTTTAAAAACAAAAATTATGATCGGTGATTTGGTAGGTTTTTTTTCTTTTAAAATCTACAGATCAAAATCTTTTTGCAGAGAATATAGATTAGCATGTTTAAAATACAGCTGCCTATATTTTTGTACCACCTGTAAAATATTAAACCATGTCAAGAGAAAAAAAAAATTAAAAAAGTTATAATATATGATAGTTACTTTCATTAAATGTTGTTTCTGTCCCTCATCTTTTGTTATTTTGTCATGGTATTCTTGAATTAACTGAATGCCTCTTTCAGCACAATCATTAACAACAGCCAAGTTTTGAATAATTTGTTTCGCTCTTAGGTACTCTCCTGTAACACTCCAAGAACGTGGATCGTTGCTGAAAAACTCTATTGAAATTCCAAATCTCTTGAAAACTTTTTTGGTATTTTTTGAAAACAAATCTTGTAAAATATCAGAGTTGTCTCTGAAAATAAAATTGTTAAAGTTTTCCTTCTTTATTATTAGCTTCTTTGCTATCTCTTCATCCTCATTTTCAGATATACATATCTACAGACATCTTCGCTACTAGCTTGCTTTTTGTTATGTTGTCTATCCTTTCGTCAAACAAAGAAAAGCCCACACATTCTTCGCTTAAGTAATACAGATGATTTAATACCTTTGAAATGGCTTTGGTCGCAATATTTTGATTGACTCTTTTGTAGTTTTCCAATTTTCTCAAAAACATAATATCATTTAAAGCAGCTTTATCCGCTTTATTTGAATCAAACCAAAAATTTGAATAACAACTTACAATGAAACCTGTTACTTCTATCAAAGCACTGATTTCAAAATCTGTCACTTCAGGAAATTGATTGCGAAAAATCACTATCTTTAAAGAGTATATAGCCTTGGCCATCCATCTTGCGTAGTGCAGTGCACCGGGTTTTCTGAATTTTATTCCTGAAGGAGGATTGCCACCAAGGAATATAATTACTAACTCCAAAAATTCTTTATAATCATTTCTCGGGAATGAATCGTTCATTTTTCCTAAAGCAAAATCTAAAAGTTCACCAACATTATCGCCAATAATTTCCATAATTCGTGGATGAGCTATTCCTGGCACAAAACTATCTGTATTTATTTCTGGCCAATGTTTTTTGAATTTTTTAAAAATCGTTATGTCCGGTCCAGACGACACTCCAACATTGGCCTCCGTAAAAACTGCTGCCAAAACAATTTCGAAAATATGGTGTCTGCAGCCTAGAAATAGAATTTCTCTTCCAATTGATCTCTCCAAAAGCACACATACACCTTTCAATCTACCAGTGTTGGATGATGTTGTATCAAAAACAAACGCTTCCGTTCGTTCCAAAATATGTTTGTCTTCTAATGCATCATAAACTGCAGAAGAAATTTCCGCTCCAGTCCCAGAGGGAATATCAGGCATATCTATAATTTGCTCTAGGCCTGGAGCCGTAGCAATTATAGCCAAACGGTCTTTTGATTTTCCTGTTATTGTCGATAACAGTTTAGTGTCCCAATGGATGGTCAAAGGTTGATCACTTGCAGTAAACTTTTCTATAATTTTTTCACTTTGCGTTAATCTTAATTGCGCTCTTTCCCGATTTATGGAGGTTCGATTTAAAATATAATCGGATGTGTTAAGTCCGACGGCGTCAATAACTGCAACCAATAAGTGTACAGCATCTCTCTGACTTATTTTTAACTTGTCGAAAACTGCAGCTAGTCTTGACGTTAAGACACTTTGCTTTTTCGTACAAGAAGTACTGCGAAAACGTTTTGCCTCAATCGAACATTCAGAATATTCTTCCTCTGATGTTGCAGCATCTTCAGACGCGGAAAATTCAATCATATTGCAGGCTGAAATAAATTTTGTCACAGTTCAGTACTTCCAACAAAAATTTAAAACAACGTTATTTAACATTTAATTAAATTTTTACCTGATGAAGTTGATGGTAATTCGTCACTTAATTTTTTACGCAACTCTTCTTGTTTTTTGCGATTTCTTTTTCTTTCCTCTTTTTTTTTAGATTACAGTCGACTCCCAACATACAACCTTCGCGACCTTTCATTCTTTGTTTAATTAAAAATTGCTTGTCTTCTTCTAAATCTATTAGTTCCAGTGCATCGGTACGAGCAATATCGAAGAGATCGCCTAAATTATCGCTCCACAGTTTTCTTCTGTTTTTATGAATGTCGGACACTCTAGATATATTTTTTTTTAAATCTTTCCATTCCTCATACAGACGCAACATTTTTTTTGTACACCAGTGCAAATCGTGAACAGGGATACGGGCCTTTTCCCAAAAAATTATACACTCTCTTACCACAAGATGAGCACTATCTTTTGCAGTTAATTTTGTTGTCCTCATATTATGAAAAAAAACTTTGAGGCAGTCCCCCTTCGAGGGAAGTTTAGAACCAACTATTTGGTGTTTTGAATAGCCTATTAAAAATATTTCTTCCCTTAACGAGGGCATTGTTATATATTTTTACAAAATTCACTAAAAATCTCTAACCAAAAGCACTTTACACAAGTAATTCAGACGACTGAATGCAATTTATATAATTTTTGGGGAAATACATAATTCAGTCGTATTTTAAAAATCTAGTAGGCCTTGAAATTTATCATTAGAATCCGTTAAAAATAATGGTTGTTGTCTAGGAAATTAGCAATTTTAAAATTTTTGCCATGTAGGTGTGATTTAATACAAACAAACAAATGTGTTTTTGTAGTTAACGTTTTTGAATAAAAGCATCTATTAATTTCCTGACATAAAGGAAAGGTTAATTACCAAAAAAGTTCTTTTTACTATTTTTTTCACGAAAATATATAAATCCACATTTTTTTCATTAAATATTGAAAAAAAATAAACGAGTTCAAAAAATTTATTTCGTATATATTGTAAAATATGAAAATACCTGACCTTTGACCTGGATGCGCGTCCAGAAAACGTTGTCCGATTTGGCTCAAATTTTCGTCACAAAACTTTTGGACCTATTGGCACAATATTCCGTTGAAAAAGCTTTAAAATTCGCGAAAAAAATTTTGGCTGTCACCCTAATGGACAGGTAAGCAATTTTTTATTTAAACACATTCCAATATTAAAGTTTTATTTCAATAGATTTCTTATAAGATCAAAAAGAAAGGCAGAAGACGAATCTTCAAATGATAATAGACAGGCCTTGGAAAATAACTCTGAAATTATCCTTCAAACAATTTCAGAATCTGAAGACAACAATGAGATTGAATCGGAAAAATATGAAAAAACTACTTGTTCTTCATTATTTCTCGAAATTTCTCCAAAGAATGGGAGTTGGATTATAAATGGCTTAAACAAGATGATGAAACAAAGCGGCCTTTTTGCATTGCTTGTAAGCAAATTTTGGTTAACCAAAAATGTTATCTTAAGCGACATGAAGAAACGGGGAAACATATCGCTAATATAAAGCAAGCCTGTGAAAACAGTAAAATACGGCTGGCCGACTTTTTGCCAAAACAAAATACAGATTTACGAAAAAAATTTGCAATTGCAGAAATGAAATTAGTGTTACGAGCTATTAGTAAAAACCATTCGTTTAAGTCTATGGAATAAGTAAATTTAATTCTTTAATTTTTCCAGATTCAAATATAGCTAAGTCGGTGAGTACAAATTATTTTTCTATTAAAAAGCATTAACTTAAGAACAAATTTCATTTATTAAAGGTAACTTGTGGTCGAACTAAATCTAAG
Organism: Cordilura impudica; assembly: GCA_963682025.1. Lineage (NCBI taxonomy): Eukaryota > Metazoa > Arthropoda > Insecta > Diptera > Scathophagidae > Cordilura > Cordilura impudica. The sequence goes on from OY821520.1 coordinate 154,640,054, forward strand.
GAAATTGCTCAGTTTCTCGGAAGTGGGGGTCATCTGGCTATAGTCGAAAAAATGAAAAAGCAACACTTTAGCCCCATTATCGACGAAACAACTGATATTTCGACCGATAAATGTTTAGTAATAGTAGTTAGGCAATTCAACATGGATCGAGGCAAGACTGAAAATCATTTTTTTAAATTAGTACAGCTAGAAAATGGAAAAGGCAAAGCTGTGCTTGAAACTCTTGAAACAAGTAAAATTCCATTGCCAAATTTTATCGTGTTTGCTATTGACAACGCCTCCACTATGGTTGGAAGAAACAACGGAGTGTCAAGTTTGTTAACAAAAAAATTCCTCACTAGCTCCATCTAGGCTGTGTCTACCACTCAGTAAATTTAATGAATATTTTAGCTTTAGAGTGCATACCCGAAAACGTAGAGATTTTATCTGAGAACATTTTTAGCTTTTTAGAAGCTGAAACAGGCAAGTAGATTTTAAAGAGTTTCAGAATATTTTTAACGTCTCAGAACATAAGCTTTTAAGGCTTTCGGATACTCGATGGCTTTCGTTCGAGTCAAAATTCGTGAAATTCAAGATCTGTCGCCCACAAATCTCATTTATTAAAAATTTTTAGTATATATTCTACGTTTATATACATACATAGTATATAGTATACATATATATATGGGGGATTTCATGTCAAGTGCACCAACTTTTGAAACCGATGACTTCCGATCGGGATGAAATTTGCACCAAGGTTAGTCCTATTGGATAGTAGTTTAGACACAATTTTTCAACAAGATCGGTCCAGATCTCTCTGAGTTAGAGGGGATCAAAATTTGACATTTTGGCCAAACAGGTGTTTTTTCTCATCCATGTAACTTATTACCTATTGTTCTTAGAAAATTTTCTCCCAAATAGTTTAGATAGCTATTTCTTCAATATATCGGAAAAAAATACTTAAAAAAAAAATTGTAGACTTTTTTTTTGCTAAATTAAAACATTTTTTGCCTTTTTTTTCAAAAAGGGCATTTTTTTTTTCATAAGAAAGCTTAGGATTTTTCCTTTAAGAGCTTTTTGGTCGCTTAGTGGGATGGGAGTGGGATATCTATCAAAGTAAATGTTTTGTAACTCAAGACAACGGTTTTTCAATTTTTCACAAATGCACTATTTTGAATTTTTTCCTATTTGTGTCTAAAACCTTACAAATAAAACTTATACTGAGAAACTAGACAAACTAAACTTTCCGAAGGTATATAACATACCTAACTAAAATTTTATACCCTCGATACTGTAATACCCAGAATATGTTAACCTCAGGAAAAAATCGCTTTTTTTTCTATAGAAATGTTGAAAAATTATTATTTTATATTTATTTTTAATAATAATTAAATTAATGTATAATAATAATAATATTAAAAATAAAAAGATAAATAATTTATTAAAATTTAATCTTAATTGCATTAGATCCATTTATATCATAACTATTTTTATACTTAATTTATTGTAGCTGATGAAGTATTTAAGTCTTGTAAATTTTTATTTACTGCGTTTTTTTGTCAATCCTTTCTTGGCGTTACTAGGTTCAGCTGTTGATTTCGCTGCTGGTTTATTTGTTGTCTTTGGAAAGAAATCGCATTGAATAGGGGCAGAAAACTTTTTCAACTTGAGTCTTCCATCGACAAGCGGTAAAAAGCATGGTATTGAGCGGTGCCATCGATTGTTACCGCAGCATCGAATCTGCTCTTCAGTGTTTTCAATGTTTCCTGATGATCCTCTTTGCTACTAAAAACTATTTTAATTTCTTTACAATAATTCTTTGCCCAATGGAATAAACATTTCTTTTAAGGTTCGTTCCAATACCATCACATGCTCCTTTACCATGAGCAGTAGGATGAAAATGCCACTCAGCTGGCATTCCAAAATCTTTTTCATGGGCCATAAGATTTGCCAAGCTACTTTTGTTTTTAAAATGTTGACGAGCTCCGTCCGAAACGTAGTATACCTTCTTTACTGTAAATTTAGATTTTAGAAATTTTAGTATTCTCTTCTGGTACTCATAAACTGCAACGGTATCATGTTTTAAATCGTCGGATATGATTGCCATACTTTTGTGTTCCAGTTTTTCATCTTTCATGTAGTAAATAACTACTGTGAATATAGCTGATTGGTCGTTATTGAAGTTGAATGCTTGTATGGCATCGTTTATAGTTTTCTGCAAAATCATATGAAATAACGAATTCACCAGACTTCAAATGTATCTTCAAATCCTTGAAGAATGACCATTGCTCTTTGACTAAAAAGTCATGTTTTCTCAAATTTAGCAATCCTGTACACATTTCTTCCACAAAATCATCAACATTTATAATGATTGTTTTCAATGTGCATCTGTCAGTCTGAATCCAAGAATCAAATTTGACCTCCTCTATATATTCTCGATTTAAAGAGTTGATTAAATTTTCTTTGATGAATGTGGTTTTCGGGCAATTGGTACATTCACCTAAGTGGCAAGAAGTTGTTGCATTAGGACACATAGTCAATTTAAGGCAATCGCGGTAATCGTGTAAATCTTCTGCCGAATCATCTGTTAAATACTTTAAGTTGATTTCCTTCAACATCAGTTTAACATTTTCATGGTAAATGCAAACGCATACTGTGTGAGTTCCGCTGCTTTCTGCCAAAACGCAATGTTTTGGCCTCATTTGGGTTAATTTCGTGAAGCCAATTCTAATATCCTCGTGTTCAGATTGAAATGTTGGAAATAACTATTTCAGGTTACAGATAACCATTCTCTTCTGTTATGTTATGAAGGTATGTTACATACCTTCGGAAAGGTTAATTTGTCTAGTTTCTCAGTATAAGTTTTATTTGTAAGTTTTTTCTCACAAATAGTTAAAAATTCAAAATAGTGCATTTGTGAAAAATTGAAAAACCGTTGTCTTGAGTTACAAAACATTTATTTTGATAGATATCCTACTCCCATCCCACTAAGCGACCAAAAAGCTCTTAAAGGAAAAATCCTAAGGTTTCTTATGAAAATAAAAAAATGCCCTTTTTGAAAAAAAAGGCAAAAAATGCTTTAATTTAGCAAAAAAAAAAGTCTAAATTTTTTTTTTTTTAAAGTATTTTTTTCCGAAATATTGAAGAAATAGCTATCTAAACTATTTGGGAGAAAATTTTCTAAGAACAATAGGTAATAAGTTACATGGATGAGGAAAAACACCTGTTTGACCAAAATGTCAAATTTTGATCCCCTCTAACTCAGAGAGATCTGGACCGATGTTATTGAAAAATTGTGTCTGAACTACTATCCAATAGGACTAACCTTGGTGCAAATTTCATCCCGATCGGAAGACATCGGTTTCAAAAGTTGGTGCACTTGACATGAAACCCCCCATATATATATTAATGTCAAGTGACAAACTCAGTCAAATGTCTATCTATTGTCGCACAGCATATTTGTGTAGTACAACCATTGCTATACAAATTTTATGCGATCATCAATAAGTGTTTCTTAAAGACCTCTTTCCTTTAAATATGGACTAAGGGTTCAGTGTCCATCCTTAACATCATTATTTATAAAGTTCCAGGCTAATATATTTGTATATAACAATTTTACGTTTTAGAAGAGCACATTGCAATCTCTATGTAAGATCTTCTTTTGGTTTTTTGGTAATCGTTGCTTATTCCATGCTAAGGCGTTACAATAGAGCTGTATTAGCACCATATGGGCTTAATAATGGCTTTATATAGAAAACAATTATGGTGAGTATCTAGATTATTTAAGTGTATACATTTTTTTGTGATGTTCCAGGAAAATACAGAGATATTTCACAAGGTCTTGTTGGTGTTATTTATTTGAAGCAATTTTGTTCTACTTTTTCATCTCTTGATTTCACCAATAAATTAAGTTAAGTGTAGAAATACTGTCACCAACCTGCCAGCACTTCACAGGCAAATATTTTAGAAAAGTCCCATAGTTAATTATGAAAATGAATCATTACTGTCTATCGCATACTTATCTTGAGTGTGATTTCACAACAATTGCTCTCTGCTACTATGCGGTAACTTTGCGTTTTTTTTTTCATCATAAAACCAGTATCATTATTTTTGTCGTTTGTACTCATCGGCATGTGTAATAACTTCTGTTTGTGTACAAAAGATTAGAAAACTTTTTCATCTTGTTAATTTTATAAAACATATATAACACATGTTATCTCTTGTATTTGTTGATCCATATATAAACAGTCAGCCCCATGTCTGCCAGAGCTTATACATTCATTATGTTCATTACAATAAAAGTAAATTTTTTATAAATAAATTATTTATTGTTCATCTAATAGTTGATATTTTAATAAAAACAAGTAAGAAAATTATAGTCGGTCTAGACCGACTATACGATACCCTATACCATGCGTTTAGAAACCCTATCTCTTAGGCCCAACTAACTGGACATTGAAAATAAGCAAAAACCAAATTTGAGTGGGATTTTTATTAATTTTTTTGGCTGCAGATATGAAAAAATTCATATCGGATGCTATATCTATAAAGGGACTAGGTCCAAAAATGGACCGATCCTGATCATGTTTGGTAAAGTCTCTTGTATTTTGCAAAAATATGTACAAACAAAATTTGAGAAGAATCAGTTCAATATTTTTGTTTTTTAATAGATTTAAGTGAAGATCGGGAAGCAGCTCTATATGGGGTCAAAGGGATCATTTTTGGACTACTCATTAGTGGATGTAATGAACGCATACAAACCCAATTTGAGTAATATCTATATGACAATTTGGATCTTATGGCAATTTATGTCAATTTCATATGGGTAATTTGTATGGGGGCTAGGTCTGAACATGGACCGATTCTCACCAATTTCAATAGCGTTCATCCCATGGCCGATAAAAGCTTATGTACCAAATTTCATCAAAACATATTCATATTTGCGACCTGCAGTTTGATTACAAGCTTTACATGGACACACAGACGGACGGACGGACGGACGGACGGACGGACGGACGGACATTGTTAAATCAACTCAGAAAGTGATTCTGATTCGATCGGTATAATTAAAGATGGGTCTAGGTCAAATATTTTTGGTTGTTACAAACAGCAGCACAAAGTCATTATACCCAAACCACATAGTGGTATAGGGTATAATAAAGAGTGTTCAATTCGGCTGTGCCGAATCCTTGAAACCTTCCACCCGTGTCCTAAACAATATTACAACCAAGATTGCCAACACCAAGAGACAGAAACAAAATCTAGATTTCACATCATAATGGCTAGATTTTTTACAATGATGTTTAAATTAACAAGATAATAAAAACGTTCGGTATCATACAATTATATTTAATCATCTCAATCAACTTGTAATTCTTTTGCTCTCATAGATAAATCCATACGCCATGTTACGTATAAATATTTTTCAAAATTTTTTTAGAGTATTTTTTACATTTTCGTACGTCATTTATAGTTTACTTTGTGAATAAGCGTGATTTCAACAGACGGAGAGACAGACGGACATTGCTAGATCTACTCGAGTTGTTATAAGCATTCAGATATTGGTATGAAAATAAAAATTCCGTTACTTAATTTCTACACAAACAGGTATTTAGTTCGAATATGCCAAAGCAGAAAGGCGCGAAAAGTTTCTTTGCGATCAGTATTAAAAATGTAAAGAATAATGCGAGTTCTGTTATAAAGGAACAAATATTCTTATAATGAAGTAACAAATATTCACTGACCCGCTGAAATTTTTGGAAAAAATTTCTTTTTGCCAGATAGCGATCAACTACTGCCCAAACTTGAAAGAGTATCTTGTACTATGCCTAATATATTCTTCCGAGCACGTGTAGTTAGATGTAGATGTCAACGTAAAAAGTCTCCTGGGCCGGATGGTATACCAGCACTGGTGCTGAAACAGTGCCATTCGACGCTAATTATTCCATTGGCCAACCTTTTGCACCATGCAGGAGTCTTTCTCTCTTGCTGGAAGATTGCCAATGTCCAAACAATCCCTAAAAAGGGTGAAGCTAATACCCCTGAAAATTAGCATCCAATTGCAATCTGCTCTGCGCTCTCAAAGGAGTATGATCAGTTTCCATCTTGTCAACTCCCTATAGGCCAACTCACTTATGGCTCTCGTAGAAATGGTTCTATGAGAGACCTGTTAGCTCTACTTTCTGAGCGCTGGAGTCGATCCATTCACAATTTTGTTGAAAGTAAAGTGGTTGCTATAGATATTTGCAAGGCATTCGATCGCGTGTGGCTCGGTGCGTTGATATCAAAGCTTATTGCAATTGGGGTCGGTATTGACTTCTCTCGATTTATATCGAGACTGCATAATACATGCTGTTGTTGATGGGGTCTCATCCAATAAGTTTCAACTCAATTAAGGGGCACGCCAAGGTTCTATTCTTTCTTCTTCTCTTTTCCTTACCTTTCGGAATGACCTTCTTGGTCAAACATTAAATTTTATATACTCTTTCACATGACCTCAACATTTGTCATTCATTTTCCTACAAGTGTAGGCCTAGCATTTTGAAGGTTGGTGGCAAAAGGCGGACAATAAATGACACCTTCAATCAAGACCCTTTAAAAATCTCCGAGTAGAGTAAAGCAAATGGCGTTGATTTTAATGCTCAAAAGGCTCAATGTTGTTTGCTGACTTATAGGGCCATGGACACAACAATGTCATCTGCATATATGGGTGGTATAAGTATTGAGGAATCGGATACTCTTGATGTTCTGGGCATGAGAATTCAATGTGATGTTCGTTGGAACGAGCATGTTTTTCAAATGTCGAAGGAAGCATTCTTGGTTTTCTAAAACGGTGCAAAAATTATTTCACTCCTTCTGATCTCTTAAAATCTGTATATCTGACTGAGAATGGAATACAACTCCCATAAGTAATTTCAAAGTCTATTTTGGACCTACTGGTCCGTGTGCAAAGGATGATGCTAGTTAATGACAGTACGTCTGATTGTGGATTGTGTAGCACTGTTCAATAGATACTATCATGGGAAATATTCTTCTAAGATTACCGAACTTATTCCAAGTGCCCGAGTTTCAGTTTACTCTAACCTATTTTCCTGGGATCAGCACAATGCACTGCATCTGCAGGGGGCATCCCTTAAGTATTGGTCAATAATGAAAAAAAAATAGAATATATACTTTCTGGGGTCGCAAATAAATTTTTCGATGCGTTATAAACGGAGTGACAAACTGATATATACACTCTTCACAGTAGTGCGTATGATATAACCCTTTATTAGAGACTTAATTTTTATTCAACTTAAATTTTTGATAGTAAGATATCCTATACAATGCATTTCGAGAAAACGTCTTAGATCCACCTTTGATAGTTCAAATTTGGATAAACTGATACAAATTTTCCGTTAACAGCTTTTCACTCAAATAGTTTTCAGTATATGTTATTTCAAATGAAAATTCAGTTGTTAAGGTATTCTAAACAAATTACTGTACTTAAGGTATTTTTTTCGTAGGCGGTGTCAAAACTAAACAAGTAAAAAAATTATAATCAGTCAATGCTATGCGTTTAGAGAATTGCTCTTAAGTCCAACTAATTGGGAATAGAAAATAAGCATAAAACAAATGTGAGTGTAATTTTTTAAAAATCAATTTTTGTGCCTACAGATCTGAAAAAGTTTACATCGGAAGCCACATTTCTATGGACTAGGTCGAAAACAGGATCGATCCTGAGTATATATGTTAAAGTCATTTATTTTTTGCAAAAACATATACAAATATTTTTATTTTTGATAGGTTTAAGTGAAGATAGGAGAGCAGCTTTATATGGGGCTTATGACTTAGAATTATCCTATAGGGACTATTTTTCGTCTACTGATTAATGGATGTAATAAACTTACACTAACCAAATATTACCGAGATGTATATGATAATTGGGATCTTATTGAATTTAAGTCGAACCGATATGGGTTATTTGTAAGGGGACTGGGTCTGAACATGCACTAATTCTCACAAATTTCTAGAGCTTTCGTTCTGTGGCCGATACCAAGTTCCATCAAAATATATATATTTGTGACCTGTAGTTTGATTACAAGGTTTACATGGACACGCAGATGGACGGACAGACGGACATACGAAAGACCGACAGATGGGCGAAAACCATTTCGAAGAAACCATGGACCATTTCGTTTGATCAATGGACCGAACGAATGCAAGTAGTATCAGTCAACAGATTCGACAATTTTCAAAGCCAAATATTTGTTGGAAAGTATATAATTTTTTTTTTGTAATAATTCTTTATTTGCAATCTATTTAACAATAATAAGCAAGTTAGTTAAAAATTAATAATTACATAAGTTTTAATCTCCATTGAGGTTAAAACGTTCATAAATACGTACATAATGTACGAGTATAACTTATATAAAACTTGAATCTATGTATTTACATATTTACAATTATTATTGTCTAAAAGGTAGATCTAAAATGTGGTGTCTTTTAAGTCTATTTACCTCTTCACTGTCATCTAGTAGGCTAATAGCGAGTGGGTTTGAGTGATTGCTCAGTCCTTCAAGATACCTAGAGCTAAAGCTTTTAATTTCATCTTTTATTTTTGGTATGTGTAAGTCTTTATGAATTTTATTATTGGTTACAAACCAGGGAGCATTAACAATCATTCTAAGGGTTTTATATTGGTAGCGTTGTAGAATTTCAATATTGGAGTTGCTTGCAGTACCCCAAAGTTGAATTCCATATGTCCATACAGTTTTTAAAATGGTTTTATATAGCAGAACTTTATTTTCAAGGCTCAGCTCTGAGTTTTGAGACAACAACCAATACATGCGCCTTGTTTTTAATTGTAAGTGGTTTCTTTTAGCCGTTAAATGATTCTTCCATGTCAGCCTTCTATCTATATGCATTCCTAGGTATTTGACACATTCTGAATTTGGAATTATTTCCTCATTTAGATAGATTTGGGGACAGTCACCTTTCCTTAGTGCAAATGTAATGTGCGTGGACTTTTCTGCATTTACACATATATTCCATCTTTTTAGCCAATTCGAAATAGTATAAAACGATTTTGGATCAGATTTGAAGCTTTCACTTTACAGTCATCACTTGCCATTAGAGCTGTGTCAGCAGCATATGTTGCAACTACTACGTCGCACAGTGGTGCCCGTAAAGCAAACGAGGTTGCAAAAATCAAAATTTTCATGTGCGCCGACGAAGTTTTGAATAAACCCATGTTATAGGAAACTTTTCAACGATTTCAAATATGCTACTCTTAATAATATCACATTTTTAGTTTAGAAGATATAACCGTTCAAATTTGACCGACTTTCGGTTTTCAAAAAAACACACAATTTGTTGCGATTTCAGGTGTAATATCACGAAAAATAGGTAACGAATCGCCTTATTTTTTGTTTGTGTTGATTGATGTATTTATTAAATGTATAATGATAAAATAAAATTAACTGTTTGCTTTGTGTTTCTCCTGGTAAATCACTATTTAAAAACTATCCGTTTTTTCACTATTTTTCAACTTAGACGGAAAATAAAAAAAAGCTATATTTTTCTATATTTGCCATATTTGGAAAACATGTTCTTTGATTATTTCTTTACATAATTCAAAAGGTTTTATCTGCCCATACGTGCCCGTTTGGCTTTTAGAGGTAAAAAAAGGTTAAAAAGACATGGTTGCAGAAATTGTTTTGACTGACAGTAGTTTGATCTAATAGTTTGAAAATAGCATTTTAAGTCGGTTGTCTACCTGAGAGCCTCTGCCAAAGTCTACTCCCAATATTCTGTTACAGACACAGGATGCACAAAAAACTACTCATTGAAATTCACAGGTACGCACCTCACTTAAAAATTACTTTGGAGTACAAATGGTCAAGAACAATATTGACTTATGGTCCCTCCAGGTAGGCACAAATCTTATTTAGACACGAGCATAATATCAAAATTGCATAATTCTGCCTAAATCAATATGTATGCAGGGAACAGGTAAATTTTTAGGCAAGGTAGCATAAGCCTATATATTGCAAAATAAGCATAATGCCTGGATTAGTCTACGACTGAAAGTTGGCGCAACAAGTACTGAAACCATGGCGTTAAACAATTTAAGTACTGAAAACATGGCGTTGAACAATTTAAAATTATTTGAACTGTTTAGAAGGTCAACCAAACCAAAGTTTTTCACGGAAGCTGCTTTAGAAGAACTTGATAGCTTATACGGAAATATTGAGAGAAGCGAAATTATAAAAAATAATTTTTATCTGATATATGCAAATATTAAGGCAAAATGGGTGAAATCTAATCGAACCATTCAGAACTTCAACTCCAAATACCAGGACTGGCTTAATGAAGACACCATCCTGGATATATTGGCAGTAGATAAACCCACCACATCAACCAGAGGAGCAAAAGGAAGGCCAAAAAAAAGTATTGAGGAGTGTTCAATTTTCACAAGAAAGAGGAAACTTGCCGATGCCACTAATGACTTGACCACGAAGCAGTTATCGGACGCGCTGTCTATTAAATATACAAAGAAAGTGAAAGAGTTAGGTCGCAGATTACAAAATCTATTGTTGATGCAAGCCCACTGCGACTAAAAAGGATTAAGGAAAGCATTCCCACGCCCACAAACGCACACATTAACAAGTAAAAAAATTATAGTCGGTCTAGACCCAACTAACTGGATATTGAAAATAAGCATAAACCAAATTTGAGTGGCATTTTTATTAATTTTTTCGGCTGCAGATATAAAAAAGTTCATATGGGATGCTATATCTATATGGGGACTAGGCCCAAAAATGGACTGATCCTGGCCGTGTTTGGTAAAGTCTCTTGTATCTTGCAAAAATATATACAAACAAAATTTGAGAAGAATCAGTGCAATATTATTGTTTTTTGATAGATTTAAGTGAAGATCGGGAAGCAGCTCTATATGTGGCCTATGACTAAGAGTTGTCCAATAGGGATCATTTTTAGACTACTGATTAATGGATGTAATATATACATACAAACCCAATTTGACTAAGATTTGTGTGATAATTTGGATCTTATGGCAATATATGTTGATTTCATAGGGGTCATTTGTATGGGGGCCAGGTCTGAACATGGACCGATTCTCACCAATTTCAATAGCGTTCATCCCATGGCCGATAAAAGATTAAATACCAAATTTCATCAAAGTATATTCATAGTTGCGACCTGCAGTTTGATTAAAAGCTTTACATGGACACACAGACGGACGGACGGACGGACATCGGTAAGTCGAATCAGATAGTGATTCTGATTCGATCGGTATAATTATAGATGGGTGCAGGTCAAATATTTTTGGTTGTTACAAACAGCAGCACAAAGTCATTATACCCAAACCACATAGTGGTAAAAAGTATGGTTCCGAAGAAGCCTTGGCCTTGTTTATGGACTTACAACTTTCTAAAGAAAAATATGAGATACTACGGGCATCCTTGATGCGACACGGGGCTGACGTTTTACCAGGATACAAGCATATTACGCAAGCCAAAATAAATTCACGACCACTGCATACGAAGTTTACGGAAGTCTCTGTGAAAGCCAATCTGCAGGATCTCATGGGCCATATAGAAAAACGGTTGTTGGAGAGTCTTCCTGAAAATGAGGTGAAAATTCTTCCTGAGAAACTGACATTGATCAGCAAATGGGGCTGCGATGGATCATCCGGACAAAGCGTTTATAAGCAAAGGATATCTTCCGACGACGCTACAATATCGGACGGAAATATGTTTATGGCATCTGTTGTTCCTTTGCGGCTAAAATCTTATGTTTCCCTACACTGGAAAAATCCACGTCCGTCATCAGTGCATTATTGCCGAAATAATGTTTCAGTTTGCAAGGGAATCGGCAGAACTCATAAGGACCACGGTGAAGGACATTGAAGAACAAATAAGCAAGATTAAGCCTACAAAGCTGCAAATTGGAGAAGGAAAATATATTGAATGCAATTACGAGTTCCACCTGACCATGGTTGATGGAAAAATCGAAAACAAACGGACAGGAACAACCTCAACATTGTCATGCCCGATTTGCAAAAAGAGTCAGAAGAACTTTGGTAATTTAAACGATTCTACAAACGAGGAGAATTACGAATATGGAATGTCACCATTGCACGCAAGGATAAGGTGTATGGAGTTCTTGCTAAAACTGGCGTATACCCTACCACAAGAGGAGGAAAACTTCGATGAAAATACTTCAATAAAGGATAAGGAAAAGATCAGAAAGAAGCAAATACAGGATGCTTTTTTTAAACAAGTTGGACTAAAAGTAGACTCTCCCAAGCACGGATACGGTAACTCAAATGATGGAAACACTTCTAGGAGATTTTTTGAAAATGATGAGGCAGTAACTAGAATCACTGGAATTGACAATCAAATCGTGAAAAGATTGGGAACTATCTTGAATGTTTTAAACTGCAAAGAAAATGTCAATTCTACAAAATATGGAGAATATGCATCGAAAACTGCATCTCTTTTAGCAGAAATGTATCCACAGAAGAAGTTGACCCCGACCGTCCATAAAATATTGGCGCATGGCAAAGATATAATTGAGTACCAGTCTTTGCCAATTGGAGAGCTTTCTGAAGAAGCACAGGAGTCTCTTAACAAATTTTATAAAAAATATAGATTGCAGAACACATTCAAAGCATCAAGGGTAAGGCAAAATGAGGACCTCTTCAACATGTTGGCAGCATCTTCCGATCCACTTATTTCTTCCCTGCGGCATGTGAAGTCACGAATAGAGTTAGAAAATAATTATAGTTTAGAAATGATTAGTCTTTTAGATTACCTTCTCTTACGAATTGTGATGAATATTTTACAGAAAATTGAAAAAATAAATTTAAAAAAGAAGTAATTTTTTTTTTAATTTATTGGGTAATAATTTAAAACATAAAACCCTAAAGAAAAAAAAATAAAAACAATCTAAAAATCTAAAAATAATTTTTTTTAGTTACCATAAAATTGATTTTTCTACAAATTTTAAGTTTGATAACCCATAGCAGGCCTCTACAAAGCGTAGCACCTTTCCAAACGCTCATTTCATAGGCTGAACAGTTATCTATCATATGCTGTTTAAACTGTTCAATTATGTTATTCGGTTCAAAAGATATGATTTTTGCAACGAAAAAACTCAAATGGCGCCACTGTGCGACGTTTACGGTGAATGTAAATTTTGCAAAAACAAATTTTTTTTCTTGTTTTTTTCAAGATAAAAAGAAGCACGTATATTAATAGCATACCCCTTTGCTTGGATTCTCATTGCATTGGTTTCATAGCAAAGGTATATGAAATAAACAAACTATCTAATGCTTTTGGTTACTGATGAGGGTTGGTGACTTGACCCAAAACAGGTGTATAACCTGTTATGCAGAATATAGATCAATTTTTTGAAACAATTGTGGAAATGTTTTTTGCTATTTAAATTAAAACATTTCATCAAGAGTCTGACTAAGTTCTAACTTAATCATTAAAATGATTAAATGATTAAAGATCGAAAATAAGATTTTATATTTTTATATTTTATATCATGTGACCTACTTTATATTCTTTTTAGAAAGTGAAATCTTCATATTTAAATTTTTTTAACAACATGACGGTATAAACAGATTTTCTGCTGCAGCATGTGATTTTATGTTCATTGCAATAACTTTGCTAACTTGTATGAATCAATTTCTGATTTTTTAGAAATTGTAGTAGTACCTTTAAGTCTCTTAGCTTGCATGTCCAATAAACTTTTAAAATTATACTTCCTTTTTGACACAAAATTGGATTGCTTAGTAGTAAATTGGCGGTTCAATGTAACAGGAAAAATATCGTTTATTGGACAGCTTTTCACCACATTGAAGCATTTGACACTCCTTTTCATCGATCGACCACGTTCCATGTAAACCCACAACAGATTTCGTCAGAATATTGCCTATTAGTCTTTCTTATTTTGTTACGTATGATATCTTCTGTATTACCCCTGATTAATGCTTCTCCGGCTTACTTTTTCGCTTAAAGCAATTGTCCTTGATGCTATTTGAAATAAGGTGGGAAAAAGAATAAATACATATATATACTTCACTTTCACAAGCGTTGTTTACGTCTCATTTTATATTTTAAATTATTTTTTTAGTTAATATTAACTAATTTAAATTTTATCACGTTAGATACTTACCTATTTAACTAAGTTATTTCTTTTGTCAATTCTTATAAAATCTAATCAATTATTAAATAAAAATATACATTTATATTAGCGTACGCGAAAATTTGTGTTTGTGTTAACGACACTCAACACGACAATAAAAACTTTTAGTTTGATTAAATTTTTATGGTATTTAAAAAACAACAAAAATTTCGTAAAAGGCCGTTAAACCACGTTAACAAACCAAGTACCACATAAATTAAAGGAAGAATATATGTAAATGTTTTTAAAATTTGTTCACTTTTGTTTTGCGGAGCACCTGCGGCAAGGTTGCATAGTAGAAATGCTCCGGTTAAGAAACACTGAATTAGAATTTTGATGTATACAAATTTTCACTACAGAGATAATCAGTAAAAAAAACACAAAAAATCGTTCAAATTTACGGATTTGTATTTTAAATTATGCCAGCAAATAGCAACGATTTGTTAAATATTTTTAAAAATAAATTGAAAACACTTTGAATTCAACTGAAAATGTAATAATCCGACTTTAAATGCATATTCATTTATTTTAATATAAATTTTCAGCTACATTTTATAACAAAGTATTTGGTGTGCATAGAAAATTTACATAATCTAAGTTTGCATATATGACAGACTTATCGCATTATTATTTTTCTCTAAAACATATACCAACCAAATTTGAGAAAAATATATGCACAATTTTTTTCGTGTTAGATCTGAACATGTACTAATTTTCAGCAATTTCGATAGTTCATCCCAGGGATGATTGCATCAATCGCTTTGTTATATCCATCTTGGCTGAGTTCATAATTGGATATGGAAATAAAAAAAAAAAAAACAAAGTTATAATAGCATTATTATTAATTTCTACTCTGCACAAGTACTCAAACTTGGTATGAATATATAAGTTATCAATGTTAGTAGTTGTGCGAAGAAGAGTCTAGAATAAACCAGCCATTTCAATTGGGGCTAATGCCGTTTTCTTTTCTGACAAAACATTTTATATTTATTTATTTATTTATTAATTACAATAACACTGTGGAACAAATTCAGGTTAGCAAAAGTTAGGTCGATTCGGAGAGTGAGGGCTGAAAATAGAGGCTAAATTAGAAGACCCATATCGTCGCGTTTGTTTATGTTAGTTCGAATTTTTTTTTTAATCGACCTTCGAACTTTGTAGTCAAATGCCGATTTTCAGCATATTGTTTATATGGTTTTTTGGCTATAACTCGTCGACTAATTGATATTTTTTTCAATCTGTAAAAGCCAAATTATTGCTAGAGACCTGTGCAACAATTAAAATTTTAAAAAAAATTGATTTAGAAAATTTTTGTGGTGCTTATGAAGCAAAATATTGGAAAAATTATTTTCTTTTCATGCTTTTTGAAAATATTTTCCACAAAACTAAGTCTTTTTTGCTTTCTGTTTGATCTATAATATGTTTCTCAGTTTCTTCAATAAATTTCGTTTCAAAAGAAAATGGCCTTAGCCAATAATTTGCTTTAAAAATCCCAAAACCATTAAATAACAAGTAAGAAAATTACAGTCGGTCTAGACCGACTATACGATACCCTATACCATGAGTTTATAGACCCTATCTCTTAGGCCCAACTAACGACATAGAAAATAAGAAAAAACTAAATTTGAGTGGGATTTTTATTAATTTTTTTGGCTGCAGATATGAAAAAGTTCATATCAGATGCTATATCTACATAGGGACTTGGTCCAAAAATGGACCGATCCTGATCATGTTTGGTAAAGTCTCTTGTATTTTGCAAAAATATATACAAACAAAATTTGAGAAGCATCAGTGCAATATTTTTGTTTTTTAATAGATTTAAGTGAAGATCGGGAAGCAGCTCTATATGGGGTCAAAGGGATCATTTTTGGACTACTCATTAATGGATGTAATGAACGCATACAAACCCAATTTGGGTAAGATCTATATGACAATTTGGATCTTATGGCAATTTATGTCGATTTCATATGGGTGATTTGTATGGGGGCTAGGTCTGAATATGGACCGATTCTCACCAATTTCAATAGCGTTCATCCCATGGCCGATAAAAGCTTATATACCAAATTTCATCAAAATATATTCATATTTGCGGCCTGCAGTTCGATTACAAGGTTTACATGGACACACAGACGGACGGACGGACGGACGCACGGACGGACGGACATTGTTAAATCAACTCAGAAAGTGATTCTGATTCGATCGGTATAATTAAAGATGGGTCTAGGTCAAATATTTTTGGTTGTTACAAACAGCCTCACAAAGTCATTATACCCAAACCACTTAGTGGTATAGGGTATAAATAGCGATTTAGGTAGAATTAATTAAAAAGGGAAGTTCCAAGAATTAGGTTGTAAAACAACTTTTTATACCCTATACCACTATGTGGTTTGGGTATAATGACTTTGCGCTGCTGTTTGTAACAACCAAAAGTATTTGACCTACACCCATCTTTAATTATACCGATCGAATCAGAATCGCTTTCTGAGTTGATTTAACAATGGTGAGAATCAGTCCATGTTCAGACCTAGCCCCCATACAAATTACCCCTATGAAATGGACATAAATTGTCATAAGATCCATATTGTCACATACATCTTACTCAAATTGGGTTTATTTGCGTTCATTACATCCATTAATGAGTAGTCCAAAAATGATATTTATTATTTCATTTTGTGAGTGATTTAAGTTTAGTGCATCGGTTTCATAAAAATAACAAAAAACAAGTAAGAAAATTATAGTCGGTCTAGACCGACTATACGATACCCTATACCATGCGTTTAGAAACCCTATCTCTTAGGCCCAACTAACTGGACATTGAAAATAAGCGTAAACCAAATTTGAGTGGGATTTTTATTAATTTTTTTGGCTGCAGATATGAAAAAGTTCATATCGGATGCTATATCTATAAAGGGACTAGGTCCAAAAATGGACCGATCTTGACAATATTTGGTAAAGTCACTTTTATTTTGAAAAAATATATACAAACCAAATTTGAGAAATATCTGTGCAATATTTTTGTTTTTTGATAGATTTAAGTGAAGATCGGGAAGCAGCTCTATATGGGATCAAAGGTATCATTTTTGGACTACTCATTAGTGGATGTAATGAACGCATACAAACCCAATTTGAGTAAGATCTATATGACAATTTGGATCTTATGGCAATTTATGTCGATTTCATATGGGTAATTTGTATGGGGGCTAGGTCTGAACATGGACCGATTCTCACCAATTTCAATAGCGTTCATCCCATGGCCGATAAAAGCTTATATACCAAATTTCGTCAAAATATATTCATATTTGCGACCTGCAGTTTGATTACAAGCTTTACATGGACACACAGACGGACGGACGGACGGACGGACGGACGGACATTGTTAAATCAACTCAGAAAGTGATTCTGATTCGATCGGTATAATTAAAGGTGGGTCTAGGTCAAATATTTTTGGTTGTTACAAACAGCAGCACAAAGTCATTATACCCAAACCACATAGTGGTATAGGGTATAAAAATTGTATAATATATATTGTATTGAAAATGTCGGAACCAAAATGTAAAATGGACCATTTTTGTAATGTTTGGGGACGTTTCATAGCAAGCGATGAAAAATGTGGCAATGTGAGTGATTTTTTTTTGGAAGCCTATAAACAATATTTCTCGCAAGAGTTTATCACTGACGTAAACTATGCCCCTAAAAAAGTTTGCTTTAATTGCTATTCAACTCTTATGCAATGGAAAGGTGAAAAGAAGAAGGCTATGCCTTTTGGTATACCAATGATGTGGTTAGACAACAGCCCGCATCAAGAAGAAAATTGCTATGGATGTATCAACTACCATAAAACTTTGAATAGAAGCAAAGCAAAGAATAAAAGTTATGTAGCAGTGCCAAGCGTCCAATTACCATTACCGCACTCAGAATTCGTTCCAGTACCAACATACCGAAGTATTGATCTTCAAACAGATATCAGTACTACAACCGCCGCTGCTACATCCATGGATTTCTTCTCAAAATACGCCCCTGGTGAAGGTACATCCTATGAAACATCAAAGGACCCAATCCTAGTCACACAGAACCAATTGGATGGAATTGTTGCAAATTTGTGTTTGACTCAGAAAAAATCAGAACTACTGGCTTCATTTTTGAAAGGAAATAATTTGCTGGCGAAAGGTACCAAAGTAACAGCATATCGAAAGCGCCATAAAGAGTTAGAAAAGTTCTTCATTGTGAAAGATGCAAAAAATTTCGCTTATTGAAACGATATTGAAAAGTTAATGGAGACGATAGGGTTAACCTAATCACTAATCAACTTAAAAGTTGTGCTTTTGCACAAGACAAATAGAATGTCTTCTGTTCCGATTGCGTATAGCACTGACACTAGTGAAAATTTCGATAATTTGAAACACATTCTGGAAGTAGGCAAATATAATGAACACCAATGGCGCATTTGCTGCGATTACAGGCTTAATAGCATCTGGCCGTCCAAAATATCCGTTTTTTTTTGTGCGATTGGGATTCACGATACGGAGAAGGTATTAAAGGAAGAAACCAGTACAAAAAGCTTAACTGGATTAGTCGCATTGGACGGAAATGGCCTAAAGACAATAGGCTACACGAAAGTCCTGTTCCTGAAATGAAAATTTTGTTGCCGTTGCTCCACATTAAACTTGGCATTGCTAAAAATTTTTTGAAATGTATCGCAAAAAGACCAGCAGTATTCAACCGCTTAAAAGACATTTTCCCAAGACTAAGTAACGCCAAAATTCAGGAAGGGGTTGTTAATGGACCCGACATACGGAAACTAATGAGTCGTCAAGATTTCGACCAAGTTCTGACAGACGGAGAATTAAATGCATGGCTCGCATTGAAAGCAGTCATTAAAGGACTTTTGGGTAAAGAACGCAAAGACAAATACAGGCAATCTGTTGCAAACATGTTGGCAGCTACAAAATTCATCTCCTGCATCAGCATCTTGATCAACTCGCTCAACAGTTGCCAACTGAATCTGATGAGCAAGGCGGACGTTATCACCAAACTGCGCTTCCATTTGAAATAAGGTAACTATAGAGTATGCATATTTTTAATTCCTAGATTTTTCTAATATCTTTGCCAGAGTGCACAATTTAAACATGTTAACGATTGGAAACTATTTTCGTTTCAGGTACAGAGGAAAGAAATCTCTAGATGCAATACTCGCTGAAATTTGTTGGTGGTATAAAAACACCTTTGAAGAAGAGGTAGACGAGGAAAAAAAGTAAGAAGGGGAAGACAAAGATGAAATTCCAGAATATCTGTTGGACGAAATTATCGACCTTTCTGATGATGATGACGATGACCAAGATATTAGAGAGAGCAGTGATGTTGATCCACAGCCGCCTGCTAAACGGGAACTGGCCAAATCATTAATTTAATTTATTTAATTTTTTTACTTAAAACTTTTCATAACTAACATTTCAAAAATATATTTTTTTCATATTTTTATACCCTATACCACTATGTGGTTTGGGTATAATGACTTTGTGCTGCTGTTTGTAACAACCAAAAATATTTGACCCAGACCCATCTTTAATTATACCGATCGAATCAGAATCACTTTTTGAGTTGATTTAACAATGTCCGTCCGTCCGTCCGTCCGTCCGTCTGTGTGTCCATGTAAACTTTGTAATCAAACTGCAGGTCGCAAATATGAATATATTTCGATGAAATTTGGTATATGAACTTTTATCGGCCATTGGATGAACGCTATTGAAATTGGTGAGAATCGGTCCATGTTCAGACCTAGCCCCCATACAAATTATCCTTATGAAATCGAAATAAATTGCCATAGGATCCAAATTGTCATATAGATCTTACTCAAATTGTATGCGTTCATTACATCCACTAATGAGTAGTCCAAAAATGCTCCCTTTGGCCCCATATAGAGCTGCTTCCCGATATTCACTTAAATCTATTAAAAAACAAAAATATTGCACTGATTCATCTCAAATTTTGTTTGTATATATTTTTGCAAAATACAAGAGACGTTACCAACCATGGTCAGGATCGGTCCATTTTTGGACCTAGTCCCCATATAGATATAGCATCCGATATGAACTTTTTCAAAATTTTTTCAAATTTGGTTTTTGCTTATTTTCTATGTCCAGTTAGTTGGGCCTAAACGCATGGTATAGGGTATCGTATAGTCGGTCTAGACCGACTATAATTTTCTTACTTGTTATAATTTCTTTTTCAATGTTTCTTCAAAACCAACACTGAAAAAAATTGGTACATAAAAAATGAGAAGTACATTAATATTAAACTGGAAAACGCAAGTTTTGTATTATGATTGTTTTCTTTTCAAATGAAATTTATTGAAGAAACTGAGAAGCATATTATAGATCAAACAGAAAGCAAAAAGACTTAGTTTTGTGGAAAATATTTCAAAAAAGCATGAAAAAAAAAATTATTTTTCCAATATTTTGCTTCATAAGCACCACAAAAATTTTCTAAATCAATTTTTAAAAAAAAAAATTAATTGTTGCACAGGTCTATAGCAATAATTTTGCTTTTACAGATTGAAAAAATATCAATTAGTTGACGAGTTATAGCCAAAAAACCATATAAACAATATGCTGAAAATCGGCATTTGACTGCAAAGTTCGAAGGTCGATTAAAAAAAAATCGAACTAACATAAACAAACGCCGCGATACGGGTCTTCTAATTTAGCCTTTATTTTCATCCCTCACTCTCAGAAGCGACCTAAGTTTTGCTAACCTGAATTTATTCCACAGTGTAATACAATTACAATAATTATTTTGGATAAGGAGTAGTAGCTGCAATGGCTTTCGACTCTGAACATTTTCATTTTCAATGAGGTTTTGTAAACTATTTTCGAGTATGAATTTACAAATTAATTTAATATTAGTTTCACAAATATTTATTAGCAT
Source organism: Cordilura impudica (assembly GCA_963682025.1). NCBI lineage: Eukaryota > Metazoa > Arthropoda > Insecta > Diptera > Scathophagidae > Cordilura > Cordilura impudica. The sequence continues at coordinate 154,661,156 of OY821520.1, forward strand.
ATCAGTGGGTATGTTAGACCCGAAAATACTGGTTCTGGATGAATTAAAGGCGGTGCACTCGTCTAGAATATGTTTAGCGTTAAATTGTGTGTTGCATGAGGTACACATAGGTGATTTTGATTTTTCATAAATATATTTGTGTGAAAATTTGCAGTGCCCAATTCTAAGGCGTACAATAGTGCTGGTTTCTTTTCTAGTGCAGTTTTCCGGGTACATTGCTTTGATTCCCAGTGGATTAAAAGTCTTATAATAATGTTGATAGCTTAACCATTTTTGTGATTTTGAATTATTTAAATAAGAGATGGTGTTTAGTATGTCCCGAAGCTCCCAGGTGGGATTTTTAAGAAATGGTCGACGTTTGGCTTCTTCTGTCAGCATATTCGTTTCCAACTATACCTACATGTGAATGCACCCACATTATTTTAATTTTATTTTTTTTGTTTAATATATTTGTTTCTGATTTTATTTATTTATGGTGAATCGTGCAGGGAATTTTTTGTGGCAAGTATAGAAGAGAGGCTGTCAGTGCATATTATATATTTCTGATCCTTTTTTGAGGCAAATTCTATGGCAACGAGGATGGCTAAGGCTTCTGCTGTAAAATTGGAGCAGTACTCATTGACGAAACCGATATTAATGAGATCGCCATCTTGTTTTACTGCAGCAAAGGTGGTGGAATCATTGGACTTAGATCCATCATTGTACAATAAGTTCCAATTTTGTCCGATTAAGTGATCGGAAATATTTAAGAATGTTTGCTTATAAACAACAGCTAAAGCTAAAATGTTTGCGGTGGGACTGGTAGGAAATGTTGTAATGCTACGACGGATTGCTGCATGCTAAGGACCCTGTATTAATTTTATATGATAAATGGGGAGATCATAGTCGATTTTTGAGAGTAAAATAGATCGTGTAATATTTATCATTGTTGAAATGTGAATCAAAAAATTTTTGGATATTAGATATTTTATTTAGTCTTGTATTTAAGTTTTTCCTAAGTTGTTGACAATGTTGTTTTAAAATAAAACTTTTGTCAAAAATAACTCCCAGTATGCGAGGATGATCTACTTGTTTGATTTAAATATTGTTGTATTCCACGTCGGTAATAGAGCAGTTGCGTTTTTTGCAGATTTGTAAAAGACTGCACTTTTCAATAGAAAACTTAGCTCCAAAAGATGAGCACCATTTATAAATGCTTTTCAAGGTGGTAGAAAAACACCTCCCTGACTTTGTTGTTATCTTGAAGTTTTGTAAAAAAAAACCGCATCATCAGCATAAATTGCATGTTCGATGTGAATTTACTGAATTGGTTAAAAGCAATTATGAATAATACGACAGATAATGGCGATCCTTGGGGTATGCCATTATCTAGAGGTAATGTTTTTGAAAGCTGGCCGTTAACTGAAAATTTTATTTCCGGTTACTCAAGAAGCTCTTAATAATATAATACATATTTCTCCCTATGTTCCAACTGATTTCTGGTAGATAAAGCTTTTGATATGTAATGTTGAAGGTGGAGCAGTATATCGTCGGTACCTTGTTTTTTTCGTAAACGCGACTTGGTTAGGAGTGATAAAGTTGTTAGTTTTTATGAACCAAATAAGCCGTCTGGCGATTATTTTTTCTAGCGTTTTGCCTATACAAGGTAAAAGAGATATTGGTCTAAATCCAGTTACTGTATGATGGTCTTTATTTGGCTTTCGAATAGGGATAATAAGCTTGAGGATAAATACTGGATATAAATATGTTGTTGAAAAGTGAGAGAATATGGTTTTTTGCTGTAAAACTTTAAGTTTTTAACATTGGTTATAAAATGTGATCATCACCAGGTGTTTTACTTTTGGCAGAATGTAAAGCGTTGGTGTATCAACTTTGGTGTTTCAACTTTCAACTTTCGTGTTTGGTGTTCAACTTTCGTAGCATTTTTATTACAATATGAGCATTAAATATTTGGTGTATGGAATTGGATTCGTATTGTCGGTAACACTGAGAAAAATGTTTGTCATCAGATTCTTCTGACCAATGTTTTACAAAGCAGTTAGCGATATCAATTGATGAGATGTTGAGCGTTGAGATGTAGAGCTAGGTTTGATATTTGCAGTAAATTTCTGTAGGGAGGCAGCTTTGCTTTCTTTGACAGATCTCCTGAAGATTGCATTATGTTTTTTATACACTATCAAGTTCGAATCGCTTCTAAAACGCTTGAAATCATGCCAAAGTGGTTGTTTTTGTTTGCGTAATGCATCTAATGTAGAGTTTCACTATGTTACATGGGATCTAACAACGTTTCCTTTAGTTTCGGTAATACTGATGTTTGCTGCTGCATAACAAATAAGAGACAGTTGTTCATAATTAATATAAAAGCTAGTTTATTAATAAAGCATATAAAAGACATGAATTCTAAAATAAATTATAGTAAAAAGAAGTATTTTGTAATGTGACAGACATGACACCTTTATTTACAAAATTGCTTAATCACACTTTTCCTTTTAAAAATACATCTAAATAACTATTGTCATATTTCCATACCCTTTTCTTTAAAATGGTATCAATAAAAATTGGACGTAACGTTGACCTTTGCATGAAATTATTCAGTTGTGAGAGTGATTTTTAAAGTGTTCAAAGCATTGAAATAGCGAATATAGGATTTGATAGATTGTTCTTGGAAATATTTGTAAATTGCCAACAAAGAATATTGGTCCTTATGTCGGTTTCTTTTGGTTTTATATCAACCTTTATAAATTGGTAATTTTGTTCCTAAGCAGTCGATTTCAATATAAATTGGTTAAAATTTCTTTCAAATTGGTGTCATGACATTTTATTTTCTAATTTTAAATATTTTTTTGTTCCTAACAAGAATTATTTTGTTTTGTGAGCAACTATAATTATACCCTCCACTCCAGTGTGCAGAGGGTATATATAAGTTTGTTATTCCGTTTGTAATAATTAAAAAAAAAAATTTTGGACACCATAAAAAATATATATTTGTGATCCTTATAACAACCGGAGTTGATATAGCGATGTCCGTCTGTCCGTCTGTAGAAATCATGATGACGGCATCAATCGGGTAGCTAGGGTGCTCGGTGACATAGAAAATCATTCACTAACATCCTGAGAAGTTTGATGTTTAAAATCGTCCAAATCGGTCGATTAGGGCCCGAGATATGAATGAATATCTAAACAAAGTCTTGAAAAAATGTAATTTTCTTTGTTGTTCTTGTCACGGTCACGCCCTCAATAGGATAGCTAAGGTGATCACTTTTAGTGAGAATGATCCATCAAATTCATGGGAAGATTTCTATTTCAAAAATCATTAAAAACGGTGGAACATGTCCAGGGAAATCTCTGATAAAGTAAAAAAAAAAAATTAAAAATATGATGTTTCTATATTGTTCTTGTTGTTATTCTAAATGTTGTATTGTTGTCATAGCTGGACTTGTTGTTTTTGTGGTCTTTGTGGTAATAATATAATAAAAACTAACCCTTTGTACATTTTTTTTTATCAACTCTGGTAGAAAAATTTAAAAGTTTGCATTGTTTTGGCATCACTAAAAAATTTACTAGATCATTTCTGTCATTACCACGAGCTTGCTTGCAAAGTTTCAGATCGATTGGGTCACGGGAAAGGGGTTAAAATCGATCCAAAATTTTTTCGACAAGCAGACACTACGAGTTAATATAAAGGGAGTAAAAATTCATCAGCATCTAAAGCAAATAATGCTAAAATACCTAGTTGTCAATAAAAAAAACAATGTAAATTTAGCAAAAAAATTTTTATGTATTAATTTATTTAAAGAGAAAAACTTAAAAATAACGTTTGATGTTGTATTTTTTGTGTGTAATATTTACATATACATACATACACATATTATATAATACAAATAATATACATATATTCTATATATGTATATCCATACTAATTGCATGTTAGAAATAAATCGGTATATTATTTTATTTGCATAAATTTTGCAATATTTTGTTGTGGGGAAAATACATTTCTTTTGCATTAACACAGTGTCACTTCATTTTGCTCAGCGTGACTATGCCGCAGTAGATGGCGCCATAATTTTTGTTCTAATTAGCTTTGCAATAGTTATTTCTATTTTAACATGAACGTCAATATTTTTAAATATGTGGATATCATACAGAACAATGTTAAGAGTATACACGGGCTGGTCTTTTATTTCATACGTTTCTTCATTATTCTTTTACAAATATGAACATAAGTTTGGCACATTAACTTTTTGTTGTTTTTACAAAATAGAGTTACCGAGTTCATCAATGAGTTTTTTGCTTTCAAAACAGTTCTACATAGTTATATAGAATTATTATTCTGCTTTACCTACAAAATATCTGATTGCGATTACATCTAATTGTTACAAATTGTTTATAATTACTAAAGCATTATTATTCACATAAATACAAAATTGCACTTTTTAAATTTTCCATTCAAATTTTAGAAAATATCCATTCTAAAAACTGGAACTAAAATTTCCAATTATAAATTAGAAAATATTAATTGAATTTCAGAAAATCATATCAAAACGTCGGAAATAATAATTTTAAATTTAGAAGACGTCAATTGCATCAAATTCCAAAAAAACACCAAATATGTTTACATTTAAAAAATGTTTAAATAAAAAAAAATATTGGCATTCAGGAGAAATTAATAGCTTTTCAGTAAATTCTTTTAACGATAGTCGGTCGAATCGTTAAAAAAAAGAAAAGCAAAATTATCAGTAAAATTTTTAAACGATATTCGCTATTGTTAAAATCAGCTAAACGACAACCATTTTTGTGTTGTTTATTCAATCGATAAAAACTTAAATTTTTAGGTTGAAATGTCGTCATACATAAATAAAAATCATAAAATAGTGAAAATATTTTGCTTTTATTAAAAAACTTTTTCATATAAATAAAAAAATTAAATAGCATATTCAATTCATTATTTCATTTTCAAATAAATAAACAGAAATATTAGTAAACAAAAACATAAAATCATCCTGTCAAACACGAAGTAATTTGTTTTTTTATATTCTTCTTTGTGTTTTTCGCTTATTTTAACAGAGATGCCACTCGTTTAGAATTTAAATAAATAGAAAAATAGTTTTGTCGACTGTCGTTAAGATGTATGTACTTAGTGAATCACTTAATCCTTAGTACAAACAACAATAGCTGTCGATATATTTTCCGATTGTTGTATCGTTGAAATTTACAGAATCGGACTACAGAAAACATTAATTTAAATTCAATGAATTTTAGAAACCTCAAATGATATTTAAGAATTGCGAACATAAAAATTGTTACATAAATAAACGCAATTTGATGAGAATGTTATTTATATATAAATTTTCACAATTTTTTTTTGGATGAATATTTAAAGTTTTTCAGAAAAAAAAAAAAACAAATTATTTTATTTAAAATGTTTGGGTCATTTGGTTTTTTGCGTTTGGCATCCCTAATTTGATTATTTATTATTATAAATTTATTCTCTATGTTTTCCAAATATGGCAATATTTTAATAAAAAAGTTGAGAGAGCTTTTTTTGGTTATTATTTTGTTACTCCATCCGACCTATGTGGCCGCAATGACAAAATATTTCGCCAGTTAAAGAAACTATACAGCCATCTCCAATTAGCACGATTTAATGCATATAGCAACCCTACACAACCATTACCTTTGCAATGGAGGTTAGGGCGAGCTATTTAATTAGCAAAAACTAAATTAAACGAGAAGTTATGTCATATAACCGAAAACGCATGCATATAGCAAACGCATGCATATTTTTACAATATTTTGTTTACATTTATTATCAATACTCAAACCGAGGTGGAGGGTATCAAAGATTCGGCACAGCCGAATTAATCATTCTTACTTGTTTTTAATTTATTTTGCTGTAGAAATTTTTTGTAAGTTGATTAATAATTTTTTCTTGTATGATCTTAAAAAAAATAACATTTCCTTAAAAAAGAGATTCAAATTCTAAGAGATCCAAATAATTTTGGAACCTTTATGCAACTTTTAAAGCCCAACGTTCATCAAAGTTGTTCAATATCTATTAGTTTTTGTTGTTGTAGTATTAATTAGATAAAGAATATTCATTTTGTGTCAATATTTGTTTGAATTGATATAAATTTCTTTCTTTTAAAAATAATAATATTAATTTTGAATAGTTTTGAAAAAAAAAAACAAGTAAGATTGTTAAATTCGGCTGTGTCGAATCTTTGATACCCGCTACATGGGTTTTACGTCTACATTAATATGTAGGCTTATTGCACTACTTATAACAAGTGTAAACAAAATATTTGAAAAAGTAAACAATTCGATAAACGTAATAAAACATTATTACAAAAAACACACTGACTTTTTAGCATTTTTTAGAGGTGTCTTCAAATTTTTTGAACATAGGTTGGCGCAATGATGACCGATTTATCCCATTTTTAATTGCAACCTACTAGAAATAATGACAAACAATATTATCATAACTTTACCCAGGAAAATGGGGTTTTCTTGCGAATGAGGGTGATTTCAACAGATAGACAGACGGACGAACAGACGGACATTGCTATATCGGCCCGAGTTGTTATAAGAGTAAGGAATATATGTACCTTATGAGGTTGCAAATGCATTTTATGAAGCGTTGCAAGTGGAATGAGAAACTGATACATACCCACTGCATAGTGGTATAAAAATGTATGTATGTCACGATTTCGAAAATGGAATAGGTAGTTCAAATAATGGTGGGAAATAATTAAATAATTTAAAGCAAACTTCGATATTATAGGGGAGTACGTGATATATTTAGGCCAATGAGTGTTCATGGGTTGGGTAGGATGATACAGGCTTCATCAGTGGAATTTTTATCCTGATATCTACAACTACCTATTCGTCTAATTTTTTTCTTTGAATGCTAGGTTAGAGTTTTTTTTTTACTTTCCTTTCTTCTGGCTAGGTTTTTCGGTGTTTACAAATTTTTTTGTGGCGTGAGCAGTATTTTCGGGTAGATGCAATACTTCGCGGCATCTGAACACGAACACCATTTGATGAACAAGAACATCAATTCGTTTCCCAAGGATATCCCTAAAATGTAATACAGAATAACATTACAATAGGTTTATAATATTTAAAAAACATCACTAACATTTTTATATTAGAGGAAAACAAAAAGCTGTTAGTACTTGCATACATATGTCTTTTATAACATTAAATTGATCTTCATAATGCTGTTGGTTTACACATTTTATTACTAGAGAGCTCCTTTTTCCCTTTAAATTGAGAGATTGGTCTGATAAATCGTGGCACAGGATTATTAGATTTGACACTTCTATCACGTATTCAAGTTTCATTTGGGCCGCTTTTGAAGACTCATAGTCTAGATAATTTTCTTGCAAGGACTACAGTTTTTTTTTTTTTTTGGCATATTCGTATATTAGCATCGCACTGTGCACCAAAAATCATTTTTTTAATGGTTACTGATTTTAAAGTTAAGTTATTCATTTGAAATTAAATACCAGCGAACAGGGTCTTCGAAAATGGACTTTCTCAGTATTTTGCTAATATCAAAAATTTCTTTGTAAATTTTAATTTTAAATGACCGTAACTTTTTTATTTTAAAAGATTTGAAAGTAAAACAAATTTTGTATAATTTTATAACTTCTAAGCTATTAAAGTTAGAAGTTTTAAATTAAAAAATTAAAAATTTAAATTTAAATAAAAAATTTTTTAAAAGTTCAAAATTTCCCGAAAATCTCCTTAGTAGAGCATAACTGCTGCGCATCAGAAACCATAAAAAAAATCTTGCACTCTTCTGTAGCTCGAAGCCTCCCCTACACTCCTATACCTCATTATATACCCGCCAGTTTCCGCCCGCGTGAACCAGAACAATTTTTCTGACCCAAGGTCAGAAATTTATGAATAAAAAAGTTTTCCACTATGTGGTTAGGTTAGGGTTATTTGCCCTGATGTTTGTAACTACCGAAAATATTTGACCTATACCCAACTTTTATTATACGGATCGAATCAAAATCACTTTGTGGATCGGTTTAACGATATCCGTCCGTCCGTCTATGTGTTATGAATACAAAAGTTGGTCGTACCGGTCTATTTTTTGCGTGAGTTTATTTGTTTTTTATACTGACAGAAAAAGGAAACGGTAGAGTTGACACGATTTGTTATATATTTATAAAAAAGGGTTGAGACATAATGTGCTTAATTGTTAATCTATAATATTAATAGGGTAGGCGATTTCTTGTGACCGATGTTTTGTTCTACCGTTTTATCCCGGTTTTAACCAAACGTATATTATTTGAAATGTATTTCTTGTTAGCCATTTTGCAGATTTACAGTTTTTTAAATTTTTTCCTTTATATTGAGTAAATTGCATTTAAAGTTGCTACTAACACATACATAAAATTACACATATGCTATGTGTGTTTTATTAAATTTGTTAATGAGTGTGTTATCCTCATTTACAAAAATAATAAACCATAAAAGTGTTGGTACGTGAATTGGCTAAGTTAAAAAAAAAAAGCTTCCTCTCTTGCTTGCTCTCGAATTTCGAGCTCTGGGATCTGCTAGTTTATATTAGTGGGTAAAATATTTTTTTATTTTGACAGGTACAATATACATAGGTATTTTTCAAAAACATTAATAGTCGGAACTTGAGTTATATAGTTTAAATACCTGACAAAATGGGGAAAAAATTTAAATAACAGGTTGTCTAAAATCATAAAACTTAAGACAAACAAAATTTTATCACATCAAGTTTATAAAATTTATTTTCAAAAACCAATTTAAATTTGTATTTCTTTTTTTTTAAACCAAAATGTTATATTGAATTTATTTACACACATGTAAAAATCAAATTGAATCATTTACGAGACAACGTAACAATTTACATTATTATTGTGAATTATTATTGAATTATATCTTACGTAGAAACATAGAATTTATCTACCCCCTTTTATATTGTTAAAAGTTAAGTTTCAAGCTTTGTGCAAAATTATCATGACTTCACTTGGATTTGTACATTCGAATGGTGAGCACTTGTGTAAAAATAAAAATTTTTGAATTATCACTAATTGCAGTTTAGTTTTTCTCTCTAACCCTAATCCTAAACTCCCTCATTTACAACCCTTAATCCCAATTTGTATATTTATAATTTTTCCAATCGCGAGAAGTTATAAATTAATTAAACCCTTCTCTTAGCAATATCAATTACCGTCATATATAATTTTTTATTGGAGCAGCTAATCCAGCTTGGTAGACTTAAATACTCAAAACCCAAGAGTTGTCAACCCCCTTATCAGAAGCTAGCACCTATAAAAAATCCACAGGTAAATGGTAAATAACTACTGCGATACACCCTTTTAAGATATGAGCAGGTATGCTTCACCTTTTAAAAGGAGTTAGGGTCTGGGGTTTGTATGTTTCAAAAAGTGGTAACAAAAGATAAAAAAAATTGTATTTTACATAATTGCAAGAAAGAGTATTTATAATAACTAGCAGATTCCAGCGCTCGAAATTCGTGTGCAATTTCTAGGCAACTTTATTTTGCAACTTAGCCAATTCACAAACCAAAACTTTTTTGGTTTATAATTATTGTAAATGAAGATAACAAACTCATTAACAAACACATTAACAAATTTAATAAAACACACATACCATTTTATGTATGTGTTAGTAGACCCTTTAAATGCAATTTACTCAAAATAAAGAAAACAAATTAAAAATCTGTAAATCTGCAAAACAGCTAAAAAGAAATACCTTTCAAATAATATAAGCCTGGTCAAAATCGGGATAAAACAGTAGAACAAAACATCGGTCACAAGAAATCGCCTAGCCTATTAATTTTATGGATGTTTCAACAATTATTATTCATTACAGTTTGAACAATGGGTAAGTACTGTTATAGAGATCTCGCTGATATTTATTTTATTAGTACGCCAATAAAACAGCTATACTTTATAACGAAAAATGCTCTTGGAGATATATGCCATCCACAGTTAAAATTTTGTACCATAGGGAACAAATAATTCAAAACAATATGCTACCAATAGCATATCTATCTCAAAATGCGCAAACAAAAAGGAACAAAGGCTACATTCTTTCGCGAAGACAACACAGGAAAAATGTCCAGATGTTGCGCTAAAGAAGATCTTATCACTGTTTTGTTATGCACTTCAGATCCATATATGTCCAACATTGGTCAAAAACTGGAAAACTACCTCTATTGATTGAGACGAAGAAGCTAAAAAAATTCTAGAAGATGAAAATCAAGGCTATTTAGAAGAAATATTTACTAAAATTGTTTCATTTAAAGTAGTTTTTCAATACACTAACAATAAGTTATACTCTTATATATATAGTTAAAAATTTTTCTTGATTTAAAAATTTATGTATTTTATAAATTTACAATAAAATTTGAAATATTTAAAAATACCAATAAAAATTTTTTTAACTAATGTAAACACATACGACTCTTTCATTGAAACTCCTCTATCTTGCACCAATATCAGGTAACTTTTACGTTCGCTGCTTAATCAATACTAATATTATAAAGAGGTAATGTGTGTTTGTTTGTTTGTTTGTTTGTAGGAGGTAATCTCCGTAACTACCTATCTGATATTCCTGAAATTTTCCCAGAGTCTTACTGCGGATATGGGAAGTGCTATAGGCTATAATTTTTTAAATATTTTTAGTGGGCGTGGCACCACCCACACAAAGTAAATTTTTAATATAATATACATATATTGAGTATTATGACAGGGAGAGCTTTGCAAATTTGTGTGAGGTCAACTATTGTTAATATTAGTGGCTACGCCGGAAACGGGCGGGATCAGACAAGTGGGCGTGGTACCTGCCATACAAATAATAATACAATATTACATATCTCGAGTACTGTGATAGAGATAGCTTTTCAAATTTGTCTGGTGTCACCTATTATTAATGTGAGTAGTCGGACAAAAAATGGGCAGTACCGGACCAATAGGAGTGGCAGCTGTCATACAAAGTAAATATAAAATGCCATATATCAGGAGTACTGTAACAGTGAGAGTCTTGGGACTTTGTATGAGCCCATAAGTTATTCATGTGATTAGTAAGACAAAAAATGGGCGTGATCGGAGCATATAACTTTGTACCATATAACTGGTGTACTAAAAAAAGGGAAGCTTTGACACTTTGCACGACACCATCAGGTCTTATTATGTGTAGTCGGTGCATCGCCGGTACAAAGTAAATATATGATATCATATAACAGGTGTACTAAAAAAGGGAAGCATTGATACTTTGCACGACACCATCAGATCTTAGTGGCTTTGCATGAGCCCATAGGTTTTTTTTATGATCAGTCGAACAAAAAAATATATAAATAATATGAAGTACTACGAAAGCAATAGTCTTTTGACAAGTACATTAGTTATTAATGTGATTTGTCGTGGAAAATATACCACCTAAATCAAATTTTCGCCAAAACCGAAAATTGCGAAAAATAAAAATCGTTCAAAAAATCTTCAAAATCAAAAATGGGCAAAATCAAAAATCGCTAAAAAGAAAAATTGCCAAATAATATTCTAAGTTCAAGGCCAATAGTTAAGTGTTGACAAATCTAATTTTGATAATTCATCTTCTTCTCATGGGCAGCTACATGTACCTTGCTCCAGGGTAGGAACGCCGAAAAATCTGATAATTGTTGTACCGAATGAAAACACCAAAAAACATTGTATATCAGCAAGTATTCGAAAAAAAATCTATGCTAATAATCTATACTAACATAATAAAGAGGTAATATTTGTTTGTTTGTTTGTTTGTATGAGCTAATCTCCGTAACTACTCATCTGACCTTCCTGAAATTTTCACAGGGTCTTACAGCGGATATGGGAGTGCTACAGGCTGTAATTTTTTAAATATTATGGCACCTCCCATACAAAGTAAATTTTAAATATCATATATATTAATATGATAGAGAAAGCTTTGCAAATTTGTCTCAGGTCATCTATTATTAACGTGAGTAGTCAGACAAAAAAATGGGCGGGATTGGACAAATGAGCGTGGCACCCCTACACAAACTTAATATTAAATGTCATATATCTGAATAACTGTATTAGTGAGAGCCTTGGGACTTTGCGTGAGACCTCTCATAACAATTTGTGGGGGGGTGGGCAGGTGCAGGGTGTAGCGAAGCATACCGGGTTACATCTAGTAAATTATAAAATTATATTTTAAGTCGGGCTCTTTCAAAAAAAAAAACAAACTTTGGCCCTTGTGAACATTAGGACTAGAAAGTTTACGGGGGCCAAAATTTGGCATTTTCTGACAAAATGTACCTTACAAAATTTTTAAAAAGTTTTATTTGTGAAATTAAATGAAAAAATAAGAATTATATAAAAAAACCTTTTTTAACCTTTTAACACTTCATTTTTGTTCTAAAATTCAACTAAAAATAAAAATTATATTTTAAACCCTCCATAACTGTTTTTATTATCGGTCGATATCTACGTATATCAAAATTCGAATCCAATTAAAAGTTATAGATTTTTGACCGCCTTCTCGTGAAATGATCCACTGTGCGTCGATCTGCTGTTTTGTCTGATTTTATCAGAATATTCTACATAACTAGAATTGCACATGCCAACTTGTGACAGTTGGTATTGTTGTAGTTGTACATATTTTAGTGCCTAAATATTTTTGTTTATTAATGATATATAATTTCATACAATATACACTATATGGCTTTATTTGTCTAATAACTTTTTTTTTGTGGTAGAACATGCTTCTATTTTATGTTTGTTTAAAAGTTATTAAAGTTTAACACCAAATATTGCAAAGAATTTCAATAACAATATGTTGTCATTAGCAGTAAATTTGACATGTATTAATTTCCAAGAATTTCTAGTATAATTCCCTGGAACCAATTTTGAAGAAATTAATTAAGCTAAACAATCAATACTTGTTTAATCTTATATAAGAAATTAATTTAAATGAAATTGTATATGAGTATGTGTTTATATAAATGAATATAATTTAATATTGAATTGTTATTGAATATCCGTTTATAATTGAATATTATAATTTAAGAGATACTTCTTAACGGTGCACTGTGGCTGAAATTTTGATTTCATTGGCCAAAAGTCCAAAATTTTTTGTCACCGATTTTTAACATTTCAAAGCCATTTTGTATCTAATGTATCCAAATTAATGTAGCCAAAAAATTAGCTTAAACTAATGCTAATTGTGGGCGCGGCATGGTGTCAAATTCAACTGTATTTTTAATTTCAGAAAAAAGTGATTTTTTTTACTACTCGCAAGTTAACATCGATAATGACCTGCGGTCTACTTTTCAAGGTTATTAGGATTGCAGTCTTAAGTTGTTGTAAGTGGTCACAAACGTACCATTTAATATTAGGGGTGTTCTGAAATATTTATTAAACTACTATATTTGTGTCAAATTTCAACTTTAGTGGATAAGAACTTCTAGGAAACAAGAGGGAACAAGAAACGTATACCAGAGAAAAGTGAAAGTGTCCTCTTTAACCCTATGTATACTTTTGCACCCGTGACGATCCGCGGGTAGATCACTTTTTTCATTTTAATGAAATCACTCAAAAAATTTTCAAATTACGGTAATTTAAACAGCCCTATAAGTATACAATGGAGTGTTTAATTTGTGCTTTAGGTATTTTATAGCTTATAATAGTCATTATTTGTTCTATTACCAGTAACGATATCTACTTACAAAATACACCACCCTTTTGATATATTTGTGAGGAAGAATGTCAATACACAGAAGATGTAATTCATTTGTAACCTTATTTTTTTATTATCATACCTTTTTATACTTTTTTATTTTACCTAACGATGACTATTGCAACTAGTAAAGAAAACACACACAGGTGATTCATTTGTATAGTGGGTTTTTTTATGTATCATTTTAGGTAGTAATGCCATTTTCTGACCTTTTTATTTTACTGAGAAACATAGCATAATGGCTTTTGAAAAGACTTGTAAGAAAGTGCCATTTGAATACAAACTCAATTGCTATAATATATTTCAGCAAAAACAAAAATAAAAATATTCAGAAAAATATGAAGAGCTTCAGTTATAAAGAACTGACGTTAAAATAAAATTAAACTTAAATCCGTGTAGCATCGAAATACAAGAGCATTTATCTAATTTCGTCAAAGCACTAAAAAAACGCTACAAAGAAGTTAGCTACAATAAACAAAACTTTTATATAAAAAGCGCAAACTGGTTAGAAACAACAAAGCAAGATAAGCTTGGAAGACCACGCAAATCATTAGACAACTGCAGCGAAAGATCTAAGAGGCGGAAACTTAAAGATGTTAACAATGAAATTGGATGTATAATTATAAAAGAATTATGATCACAGAAACAATTGACAAAAGTGGATATCATTGGAAAAGTTGCTAAAGCTAGTCCAGTGAGAACAGAACGGATTGTTAAAAATATACCAACTCCAAGCGATGCACAACAGTTCACAAATGAGGAGGCATTAGCATTATTTCTGGATTTGAAATTAACAAAACAGTAATGTATTTAGCTCAGATTGCGTGCGGTTGAAAAAGGCTCAAAAATGTGTCCAGCATATCATCACATAACCGCTGCTAAAATAGACTGTTTGCCATCAAAGGACACTATCACAATCACATCAATTTCGGCAGAGGTACAGCTACAATCTCTACTTGATCCGAACGCTTACTTTAATCAATAAAGGGAAATGAGTTAAAGAAATATGGAAACACAAAGCTAATTCTTTTTTTGTAAATGGGAATGTGATGGTTCTTCGGGACAAAAACAATACAAAAAAGTAATTTGTGAAAATATTTCGGACTCAGATATGTTCATGGCATTATTTGTACCATTTTTTTGCCTTTATTCATAATAATTATGTAAGTACATGTAATTAAAAGAAAGTTCACATAGAGGAACATAGGGCATCAACGAATCTTCTCCAGTTTACGATCAGCGGTGAGGAGTTTGATTTAGTTCCATGATTTATTTACCTTTTGACATTCTTTTGCCACGTGTTACATGGGCGGCCGGGTCTGCGACGACCTTGGGGATTCCATTCTAAGGCAACTCTAGCGATGACATCTCTTGGTCTGCGGAGAGTATGATCTATCCAGGTCCATTTGCGTTTTAATATCTACGTCGGGATAGGGGTCATGTTCGAGATTGATAGCAACTGTTCAGTCGTCACCCAATTTGGCCAAAAAATTTTATTTATTTGCCTTACGCATCGGTTGACGAACACTTGCATCTCGGCTATTTGGTGTTGTGTTATATCCCAGGTTGTGCAAGAATACAGAAGGATTGACATTGCACTGCAGTTGAATATGCGTATTTTCGTTTTTTTAGAAATATGGTTTGATCGCCATAATTTGGTTAAGATACTGCCGAGGTAACTGAAGGATTCAACGTCTTCGATGGCTACACCACATAGTGTAGGAATGGGGATAACTGAACCAATACGAAGTAATTTGGTTTTTATACCCTATACCACTATGTGGTTTGGGTATAATGACTTTGTGCTGCTGTTTGTAACAACCAAAAATATTCGTCCTATACCCATCTTTAATTATACCGATCGACTCAGAATCATTTTTGAGTCGAAATAGCAATGTCCGTCCGTCCGTGCGTCCGTCTGTGTGTACATGTAAAGCTTGTAATCAAACTACAGGTCGCAAATATGTATGCATTTTGATGAAATTTGGTATGTGAGCTTCCATTGGCGATGGGATGAACGCTATTGAAATTGGTGAGAATCGGTCCATGTTCAGACCTAGCCCCCATACAAATGACCCCTATGAAATCGACATAAATTGCCATAAGTTCCAAATTATCATATATATCTCAGTCAAATTTGGTTTATATGTGTTTATTACATCCATTAATCAGTAGTTCAAAAATAGTCCCTATAGGAAAATTATTAGTCATAGGCCCCATATAGAGCTGCTTCCCGATCTTCACTTAAATCTATCAAAAAACGAAAATATTGCACAGATTTTTCTCAAATTTGGTTGTATATATTTTTTCAAAGTATAAGTGACTTTACCAAATATGGTCAGGATCGGCCCATTTTTCGACCTAGGCTCCATTTAAATATAGTATCCGATATGAACTTTTTCATATCTGCAGCGAAAAAAATTAATAAAAATGCCACTCAAATTTGGTTTATGCTTATTTGCTATATCCAATTAGTTGGACCGAAGAGATAGGATCTCTTAACCATGGTAGAGGGTATCGTATAGTCGGGCTAGACCGACTATAATTTTCTTACTTGTTTTATATTAATTTTTAGTCCTACTGCATTTGCATTTGTAGCGAGTTATTGCAGTGTATCAACAATATCGCAGAAGCTATGAGCCATTAGACAAAGATCATCCGCATATTCAACGTCATTTAGGAATTCGCTTAAATTCCAGCATTTTATACCCTATACCACTATGTGGTTTGGGTATAATGACTTTGTGTTGCTGTTTGTAACAACCAAAAATATTTGACCTAGACCCATCTTTAATTATACCGATCGAATCAGAATCACTTTCTGAGTTGATTTAACAATGTCCGTCCGTCCGTCCGTCCGTCTGTGTGTCCATGTAAAGCTTGTAATCAAACTGCAGGTCGCAAATATGAACATATTTTGATGAAATTTAGTATATAAGCTTCTATCGGCCATGGGATAAACGCTGTTGAAATTGGTGAGAATCGGTCCATGTTCAGACCTAGCCCCCATACAAATTACCCATATGAAATCGACATAAATTGCCATAAGATCCAAATTGTCATATATATCTTACTCAAATTGGGTTTGTATGCGTTCATTACATCCACTAATGAGTAGTCCAAAAATGATCCCCTTGACCCCATATAGAGCTGCTTCCCGATCTTCACTTAAATCTATTAAAAAACAAAAATATTGCACTGATTCTTCTCAAATTTTGTTTGTATATATTTTTGCAAAATACAAGAGACTTTACCAAACATGATCAGGATCGGTCCATTTTTGGACCTAGTCCCTTTATAGATATAGCATCCGATATGAACTTTTTCATATCTGCAGCCAAAAAATTAATAAAAATCCCACTCAAATTTGGTTTTTTGCTTATTTTCAATGTCCAGTTAGTTGGGCCTAAGAGATAGGGTTTCTAAACGCATGGTATAGGGTATCGTATAGTCGGTCTAGACCGACTATAATTTTCTTACTTGTTTTTGTTTTGCCTTCATTTGCGAATATGAATAATGATGATGGTCTACCAACACGTGAGCATCCAACGTATAATTGTCCATGTTAGAAACATGGTGTCTCAAGAGTTAATCCGCAGACTTGCAACGATTGACCTTGAGATTTATTAATTGTCATAGCAAATGCTAGACCTACTGGAAATTGAATGAATTGATATCGCTTAGAGCACTTGCCATCAATCATACATGGTGAATGTATATTAAATGCACCACATGGGTCATACAGTTCAGGATCAATTGTAGAATCCGGTATTTCTGCAGAAATAATACTATCAATTTCATTTGACTGAATTTTATCCACACACCAAATTAAAATATGGGCATATGGCAATCCCCTCTTCTGCCATTCAATTGCATACATCCAGCAACGAACTGATCCAAAAACTCTGTGCTTGAGAATTAAATCAATCAAAGATTTTAATTTCTGCATAAATACTCCTGCTGTTATATTATGACGATCATCTGGCAACTGTCCAGGCAATAAACAATTCTTAATTTCAATCCACTTCGGATTGCAAGTAAAAGTTGTAAATAAATCAGGACGGCCATAATTTCGAACATATGTCATAGCGTCTTGTGCATATTCATGCATGTGTCGTGGACTTCCGGTATAAGTAGCTGGTAGAATTGTTATGCGGCCAATATCATTTATATTGCCATCATTATTAATTGCATCACGTAGATGAATATATTTCTCCGATCGTAATTGTCGTTGGTTAAGCCGAATGAATGAAAGCCTTTCTGTTTCTATTTTTGCGTACATGTCCACTATATATTGGTGATACAATTCCGACATTTCAAAATATGGTTTTCTATATTCTCTCGAATCATCTATCTGTACGCATAATAATTCATGCGACTAATCTTTTTATTTGTTTCTGAACCTGTAATATTAATATATATTTTTGTTGTAATAGTTCCCCTGATGTTTTGTCATAAAATAAATAAAAAAAAAAAAAAAATAATTTACCAGTTGCTGGTAATTTACCCTTGCCAAAACAGTATTGGCTATTGAAGCGCGTCATAAGATCGATGAGTTTCAGAAACACGTTTCAAATGATCATTACGTCGATGTAAAATAATATCTCTGGCTTCGAACTGATCACCAACAATTACAATGGCTACTTCATTTATTGTTGGTGCATTGAAACGTCTTGAGTGCTCTCCAACTGGTGTTTTATCAGCTTTTATAACAATTTTGTGATTGTCGGATGGCATTTCTTCTATTGCAGTCTTAAATAATATTACTAACTCATTATGTTGATGGAATAAATTTTGTAATAACTGTACTATGTCATGGCGTACTCCCGAAGTAATTGCGCATCTGGTGTTTACTTCATCTTCAGAATTGCCAAGAAAATATATTTGAAGGAATTTATGTTGTAGATCAGGAATTAGTAATAATGAATTTGCATTGTGGTAAACTTGACCCTGGACTTTAAATGTTGGCATGAAATTATCAGTAACTATTCTGTCAGCACCAAATGACGTCATTTGGAAACAATTGTTGTATTTTCTAATATTATTAAGAAATTGTTTTGATTGCGGCGTTGTTCCAGATACCATTGTTTGTAATGGTTCGGGTGGTTTATTTAGGTTTGGCAATTTCAATTTACCATTAACGCAAATAACCCTGTGGTTTATTTTTTGTATTTCAGCGCTTTACAATTGGCACATACTTAATCCATGCTACCAACATCAATATTGTTATGTGAATTGTTATCTACTGTTGGGTCGTAGTTAAATGCTAGACGCATAAATGTAATTCGATTAGTATTAAGAATAGCTGTTCTTGCTTGCCTGGTTCTTAGACGTTGTTCTTCATGTCGTATCTCGCGTTGTTGCTCTGTTCTCGTAAACATGATACTCGATGACTTTGTTGTGAACGTAATGTACGTACACGATTTGTTTGTCGTGTATTGCGACCAATATTTCCACGTGGTCGTGGCATTTTGATTAAATATGTAATTAATTTATTTGAAATACAAAATTTGAATAAATATTGACATGTAAGTCTATATTTTTTAACTAATCAATAAAGAAAATGTATACACCCGAACGATCGTTAGTGGGTTTTGCTTTGATATATTATTTTTTTTAAGCTTAGTTTGAACGTATTTAATGATTTTTCAAAACGAATATATGCAAAAACACCTAATAAAAGCAATAAAAAAATTAAAAAAAAATCGCGAAATTTATGGGACAAACGCGAAACTACACAGAAACACGACTCACGGACCATATAATTGTTTGTATAATTTTGTATAATTTTTTTTCAAAATCGGTGCAGTAGTTTTTGAGTTTAGCGGTTACGTACAAATACGTCTCTTTTATATATATACTTAATATAAATAAATATAATAAAAAATAATCGTTTTTCTCAATATTTTATTATAAAAATAATAACACGATTAATGCGGATGGCGTTTCCTTTAGAGATACTCGAAGTCAGAACTAGCATATTGCTGATTTTGAAATTAATTCAGGGATTGGAGCTGGCATGTATGGTCTAAATACCAAGTAGCATGAACCATTCAGTAAGCCGACAGTATTTGTGGCATAAATTCAAAAAAGTTTTTCAGTGTATATTAAAATTTTTCCTGACAATTAATTCCTCTTCATATTTAAGAAAACTATTAGTGGAATGGTCCTCGTGGAACAAAGTAACTTTATTTTGGATATTTGTGTACCGCAGACTGGAAGTGAAACGAGATCACGAGCGAACTAGCTAGACCATAATATGAAGTAAATTGGTCTACCATAACGTTTCTTATGGAGACTGAATATACTAATATACTGGCACTTTGGAATAACCCAAATATATTGTTCAAAACAGATGATTTTATATTGTATGTACTAAAGGTTATATCTGTGGTTTTCTGGAATAACCGCGTATGTCGCTTTTTGTCAGTTTTGAGTTAACGATGCCAAATATATTAATTTTTAGCGCTCTTTACATGTGTTCAATTTAAAAAAAAATATTGACCATTTCTAATTTTTTTCTTTAAATAACGACGTAACTTAAATGTTTATTAAATGAATTTACAGCACTAACGATGTATGTCAGCCTACGTTTGATCGCTGATAAATTATTTTCTCAGAAAACGACACATAGCGACATACGTTGTTATTAATGAAAAAAATGCAAAATAATTTTGGATTGGTTTTCAGTTTATAACCACTTATAAAAACTTGTGTGTTTATTTCTGTTATTTTTTGTCACTATTATTTTTGATACGTTGTTATATTCTCATCCTAAGTCCCGTTAACTTTTTGTTGACGAACAAAAAAATCCATTTTTCAAGCAACAACAACTTATGTCTACATGGATGGTTGCATAGGTAGTTTTCTTTTTCAAAGAAAACGACGTTTGTCGACATAAGTTGTTTTGTCTGCACACACTTTATGTGTAATTTACATATTGTTTTTTTTGTCCTTCCCTAGGATCTATTCTTCTGAAGATTTTTGACTCAAAATTTTATATAAAGTATTTATTGCCCATATCTACAGGACTGTTAAATAAAAAGCTCTTGAATCTTTATTTCGAGCCCATAATTTCAAATATAACGTTTTTTGGCTCCCCTGAACATTTTGATTTTATGACATACGCGGTTATTCTAGAAAACCGCAGATATAAGGGATAGTATAAATTGAACTACCATTTATGTAACATTTACCAGACTACCTCTACTCCGTGTCGATTGTGTCTGAAAAATGTCGAGACAGCGACGCACATCTTTAAGATCCTATGGACATAAGACCTTCTTCTCCATATTCTGTGCGTACGTTTATTCAAAAGTAATAAAGAATCTAAAACAGATCACATGCCCAAAAGATACATGGGTCGCAACGGGATAAATCGATGTATATATTTTTTTTTTAAATATTGTTGCCTATAACCAGCTAGCCTATAACCACCGTTCGAGTATTATTTGTAGTGAACTATTAAGGATGAGTGCTGCACTAATCACCCAGCATCAATTGACAATCCGTAAGGACTGTGCTTCCGATTAACAAAACCTGAATGAAAAACAATTATGAGTTTTTTATTTATAGCAAAATAAAAATGCAAAACTTATATCGTCCACCCTGTATATAACGGTAAAATTTTGTGTGTATGTATATATTATACTCACTAATAACTTGTTAAAAAATAAACCCATTGTTAAACATAGTACCCATATAAAGCTGATTCCCTATCTTCACCTAAATCTATAAAAAACAAAAATAGATAAATTTTTTTAAATTTGGTTCATATGTAATTTTCTGAACTAGTCCCCCTATATAAATATCATAATCAAAAGTTAATACGAAAATGCAATGCATTGCAATCTAATATTTTCCATGGTGTTCTTTGTATAAATTACCTCTTGAAATATTTTGATATTGGAGTTATTCGATATAAAATATCGTATTCCTGTGTTATCTTTTTCCCCTCTGCCATGATGGAATTTTACTAACTCCTCTTTATTATTTAAAGATCTTTTTACCACATTTTTCGTAATGTGTGCCCAGAGTTTTTCAATGGAGTTCAACCCTAGTCTATGAGCTGGTATATTAAAGTAACTACACCAACAAATCGCGACATAAATCCGATTATGTGGAGGAATAATTGTCTTGGAATAATTCTAATTCGTATATATTCCGGATAAACAAATTCGATAAATTTATGACTCAAAATATCGACTCAAAATATCCTTTGTCGTATTATATAAAATTATTATTGCACCAATGCAAAGTGGTCAAAAGCGATTAAAAATCTATAACTTTTTTATTTCTTCACCGAAACTTTTGAAACAGGGTAATCGGAGGTTTTTAGGGACGCTGAACCTGAATATTATATCAGATTTAAAAAATTGAAAATTTCGGATCCAATATGGCGGCCAAATTTTTTACTAATACTAGGATTGGCTCGAAACTTGGTACTCGGGGTTTTTGGGGTATCTGAACACGAACCTGTATCAGATTTTAAAAATTAAAAATGGGTGAATCCTAAAACACTTATGAGATTTTTTTAAAAATAACTAACACATTAAAGAACATATTTAAACTAAATTTATTTCATATTTGTATAGATAACAGCTTTTTTTTTTAACTAAACCAAACTAAAATTAACCTAATTTTTTCACCAAAATTTAAAATTTGTTATGTACGTGCAGGCACTAAAACGGATCGATAGCCCTTTCAAATATCTTTCATTTTATATACAGTATGCACATATTCATTTAAAAATTGTGTATAAAAAGTTAAAAAACCAAAAACATCCATTTTCGTATGCCTTATATCTCCCAAAAATTTGAGGTTCCGCCCAAAGAACCAAAATACTGGTCCGTTTTTTTTCATGCTCTATCACAATTGTGAAGTGCATGAAGAACTTTTTAAACCATTTGAAAAACTTCCCTATTGAGATCGTATGAATTTTTTTAAAATACACTTATAAATAGGGTTCCTTAAAAATGTTCTACATTAAAAGTTGCATAATATTGCACTTAGGTAAAAACATATTTTGTTTAGGACCCTTAGGTGTATTAAATACCGTTTATAGCTAAGCGGTTGAGAGCCGCTATTTTTTTTTGGCAGCTTTTGCAAATAGGTCAATTTCATTTTTTTTTAACCTATTTTTTTGCCACTTAAATTATATGAGATAGTCACTCAAATACCCAAAAAATTACATGATGAGATTAAAAACAAAATATATTTTTTATAGCTGTAAAGTTATAAAACAAAATCATCGAAAAATGTATTGTTTGCCTACTTAGTTTCCGAGTATAAAAAATCCGATTTTTTAGTTTGAAATTTTTTTAAAAAAACTTCAACTTTGGTCCATTATAGCATAAAAACAAGTAAGAAAATTATAGTCGGTCTAGACCGACTATACGATACCCTATACCATGCGTTTAGAAACCCTATCTCTTAGGCCCAACTAACTGGACATTGAAAATAAGCAAAAACCAAATTTGAGTGGGATTTTTATTAATTTTTTTGGCTGCAGATATGAAAAAATTCATATCGGATGCTATATCTATAAAGGGACTAGGTCCAAAAATGGACCGATCCTGATCATGTTTGGTAAAGTCTCTTGTATTTTGCAAAAATATGTACAAACAAAATTTGAGAAGAATCAGTTCAATATTTTTGTTTTTTAATAGATTTAAGTGAAGATCGGGAAGCAGCTCTATATGGGGTCAAAGGGATAATTTTTGGACTACTCATTAGTGGATGTAATGAACGCATACAAACCCAATTTGAGTAATATCTATATGACAATTTGGATCTTATGGCAATTTATGTCGATTTCATATGGGTAATTTGTATGGGGGCTAGGTCTGAACATAGACCGATTCTCACCAATTTCAATAGCGTTCATCCCATGGCCGATAAAAGCTTATATACCAAATTTCATCAAAATATATTCATATTTGCGACCTGCAGTTTGATTACAAGCTTTACATGGACACACAGACGGACGGACGGACGGACGGACGGACGGACGGACGGACGGCGGACATTGTTAAATCAACTCAGAAAGTGATTCTGATTCGATCGGTATAATTAAAGATGGGTCTAGGTCAAATATTTTTGGTTGTTACAAACAGCAGCACAAAGTCATTATACCCAAACCACATAGTGGTATAGGGTATAAATAGACATTCTACAACCCAGAAAATGCTCAAAACGTCTTATCTAATGTATTATCTGTCGATAACTGCAAAAAAATTAAAAGAATTATTTAAAAAAAATAAATAATTTTGAGCGTTTTTGACGACTGTGCAATGCCCTTCTTTGATATGCATTCCTACAACATTATGCTGAGTTTTTATCCCCACCATTAAAATTCTTGTTTTTGAGGATAAGTAGAGGTTTTCTTAAAACTTCGTTGGACGCATGATTGTAATGTAACATTATTTTCGTTTTATAGCAAAAATTATGTTATTCTAATATTCTTGTAACCTTGGACAGAAAATGACAAGGTTACTGGACTTAATGATCCTAATTACCAACTTTTTTATGCTAATACAGGGATTCAACCGAGAACTTGAATTATTTGTCATAAAAACCTTGAGTATCTCTTTTCTCCAGATTTTCTCCTGCTACACGGAAGCCAACCGATACTCTTGGCATCAGTTTATCTGCCATCGAATTCATCGATACTTCCACCGAAGTTGGAGCTGGAAGAGATGACAAAAACAGCTAAAATAAAAAGTAAGGAAACTCTCACAGAGTGCGATGCGAACTCTCACTATATAGCTTGGGGTAATGGAAGTGAACTTTTTACATTAATACTGGGAACACGGCGATATTTGTTAACAGATAAATTACGAGGTTTTAGATATTTCAATTTGTTCAAAAAATCTGGTGAACGATATCCAAGATTGGCGTGTCTCTAGTGAGCATTCCTTCTCGGATCATGATACAACCACCATCTGAATCCTTTAAATTCAGGAATAAGGCTAAAACTGAATGGCCTAAATTTAGAAAAAAACTACAAGCCCGTCTAACTAATTCTCCCACAGATCTAAGAGGTGGACGGGGAAGTGAACTGATTAACGAGGAGCCTTATTGGGACTTTCAAGGAATTTAGCCCATTTAGGGAAAGGAGATCTCCCCGAGATTAACGTGGGTAAGTTCACGTCCTAAGTCTAAGCAGAAGGGAGCTTAGATGGGCAATTGGCATCCTCTCTGGACACCATCGGTCTGTCTGTTGAAATCACGCTTATAAAAAAAATCATGTACCTAGCTAAAATTAAGATAATATTATTTGCCGTTATTTCGATCAAACTAGTATTAAATTTGAAGCCTCTAGGCCCAGTAACGGAGAAATGACGTAGGAAACGGAGATCCCGGTATTACCGATATTTTTTAATACCGTTCAATACCGATATTGTTGACCACTTAATACCGGTATCCGGTATTAAATTTTTTTGCTGTAAGTTAACATTTATATCATTTTTTAATACCGTTCAATACCGATATTAATGACTACTTAATACCGGTATCCGGTATTAAATTTTATTGCTGTAAGTTAACATTCATATCAGTTTTATTTAACAATTTTATTTTTTGTAAGTAATTAGCATATTTTTAGGTGTTGTTATGTTTAAAGGTTAAATCTAATTTTGAAATTTATGTATAGGTGGAGTGTCCCTACAGAAGTTATTTATTTTTTGTAGATTAAGAAAGAGCATTTTTTGTACGTTAATTTGTCTTCAGTTCAGAGGGCGTTTGATTTATCGAGTCTACTGCAATAGCTGCACAATCCTACTGACTCAGAAGATGACGACGAAGATGATGAAATGAACAACGTTTCCGAGTCATGTGCTGATTCTGAGTCAAAAATCTAATTTCGATGACAATGAAAGAAAAACTAGAAATGACAATTTCCAAGAAAGTTAATGTGATGAAGACTGCGAGTGGAGTTTAAAAAACGATGAATTCTAAAGTACTTCATCAAGTTATAAAACAGGAACTAGCACACATCGAAGTAGAACGTATAAAAGGAAAATATCATCAACTAGTACAAGACTGCTTTAGGTCCATACCACCAACTAGCGTATAGTCCGAAAGAGCCTTTTCAGCAGCAGGGCTGTTATGCATAAAAATCCAGTTTAAGCGGCAAAACTCTTGATAATTTAACACTTTTGAGGGCATATTTTAAAGACAAATCACAACAATAGGACATAGGACCTATTATACTTATATATTACTAGATGTAACCCGGTGTGCTTCGCTACACCCTCCCCGTCCCCCCACCCAATCGTTATGAAAGGGTTCACGCAAAGTCCCAAGGCTCTCACATTTACTATTAAGTATGTGTGGGGGTGCCACGCGCATTTGTCCAATTCCGCCAATTTTTTAGTCTGACTACTCACTTAATAATTGATGACCTGAGACAAATTTGCAAAGCTTTCTCTATCATAGTAATTAATATATATGATATTTATAATTTACTTTGTATGGGAGGTGCCACACCACACAAAAAATATTTAAAAAAGTTACAGCCTGTAGCACTCCCATATCCGCAGTAAGACTCTGTGAAAATTTCAAGAAGGTCAGATGAGTAGTTACGGAGATTACCTCCTACAAACAAACAAACAAACAAACACGTATTCCCTCATGATTATGCTAGTACAGATTATTAGTATAGATTTTTTTATTTCAATGCTTGCTGATATACAATGTTTTTTGTTTCTTCATTCGGTACAACAATTATCAGATTTTTCGGCGTACTTACCCTCGAGTAAGGTACATATAGCTGTCCATGAGAAGAAGATTGATTATCCAAATTAGATCTGGCAACACTTAACTATTGGCCTTGAACTTAGAATATCATTTGGTAATTTTTCTTTTTAGCGATTTTTGATTTTGCCCATTTTTAATGTTGAAGATTTTTTTGGGCGATTTTTATTATTCGCGATTTTCGGTTTTGGCGATTTTTGATTTTGGCGATATATTTTCCATGACAAATCACATTGATAACTAATGTACTTGTCAAAATACTGTCGCTTTCGTAGCACATCATATTTTTTATATCGGAGGTGGCACGCCCACTAATCCCATCCCGCCCAATTTTTATTGGACTACTTACATTAATATCTGATGGACTCGTACAAAATGTGGATTCTTTCCTTTTTATAGGACAGCAGTTATATGATATTCGATATCTGCTTTGCATGGGCGGTGCTACGCCCACTGCTTCGATCACGCCCACATTTTTGTTCGACTAATCACAAAAAGAATGGGGATTTAACGTAAATATAAAGCATTGTTAGTAGAATATGATAGCATACATAACTCAAATCGTTCTTAAATCGACTTAGGCGGTTATCGCGTATGACCACAGATATTAGTATAGATTAATTATAATATTAATAGGCTAGGCGATTTTTTGTGACCGATGTTTGTTCCACCGTTTTATCCCGATTTTGGCCAAACGTATATTATTTGAAAAGTATTTCTTTTTAGCCATTTTACAGATTTACAGATTTTTGAATTTTTTCCTTTATTTTGAGTAAATTACATTTAAAGTTGCTGCTTATATATATATTAAATTATACAATGCTCTGTGTATGTTTCTTAAATTTGCTAATGTGTTTGAATAAAAATAAGTCTGTCTTTTTGTGTTGATTTGTGAATTGGCTATAATTGATTAGCATAATTTTATGGTCTTTATTTAATGAAAAACTAAAATTTCCTAGAATTTGCACTCGAATTTCGAGGGCTGGAATTTGATAGTATTATTAATTATTTTATTACTTTTCTTTATTTTATATTTTCCTACTCTTTTGTGGCACTTAAAAAAAAATTATTGTTTTGAATATACATTATTGAATTAAATATTTTATTTTGTTTTTTATTTTTTTTTCTTCTATTATGTTATGTTAAATACCGGTATTATTACCAGGATCCCGGTATGAAATAAAGAAATACCGGTTTTGAAAATTTAGTCAGGTATTGTAAGCCCTAGTCGCCCCATCGCAGACTGACAGACAGACAGAGAGTGTGAGCTAAAAGAGTTTAAAACAAGTAAGAAAATTATAGTCGGTCGAGACCGACTATATGATACCCTATACCATGCGTTTAGAGACCCTACCTCTTAGGCCCAACTAACTGGTTATAGAAAATAAGCATAAAACAAATTTGAGTGGGATTTTTATTAATTTTTTTGGCTCCAGATATGAAGAAGTTCATATCGGATGCTATATCTATATGGGGACTAGGCCCAAAAATGGACCGATCCTGACCATGTTTGGTAAAGTCTCTTGTATTTTGCAAAAATATATACAAACAAAGAGAAGAATCAGTGCAATATTTTTGTTTTTTGATAGATTTAAGTGAAGATCGGGAAGCAGCTCTATATGGGGCCTATGACTAAGAGTAGTCCCAGGGATCATTTTTAGACTACTCATTAATAGATGTAATAGACACATATAAACTCAATTTGAGTAAGATCTATATGACAATTTGGATCTTATGGCAATTTATGTCGATTTCATAGGGGCCATTTGTATGGGGGCTAGGTCTGAAAATGGACCGATTCTCACCAATTTCAATAGCATTCATCCCATGGCCGATAAAAGATCAAATACCAAATTTCATCAAAATATATTCATATTTGCGACCTGCAGTTTGATTACAAGCTTTACATGGACACACAGACGGACGGACGGACATCGTTTAATCGAATCAGATAGTGACTCTGATTCGATCGGTATAATTAAAGATGGGTGTAGGTCAAATATTATTGGTTGTTACAAACAGCAGCACAATGTCATTATACCCAAACCACATAGTGGTATAGGGTATAAATATTGTCAGAAATATCTAATCATCGACCGTATGAGTTATATTGCATTAGTTGTAACACGTATACGCTAATAGCAGTTAATAATATCACAGAAATTTTTTTTTGGGAAAAATTCCAAGTCAGGGTGGAAGTACTAGGCCAGTATAGTAAACCCTTCATAGGGTTTGGCGTTCTCAGGGGGTGAAAAATGCCAAGTCAGGCCAGTATAGTAACACCTTTGACCTTTCATATTTTTTCCTCACCTAGACAGTTGTTTGCTTACTTTTTCAAATATACTTCAAGAATCATTGATAAAGTTGGACTATTTTTAACAAATAAAATTTTAAAAAATTGTCATATACTGGTCCTGACTTGGTATTTCTCTCCTCCGTGTTGTATATATCTTGTAGATATGATATATATTCTAAAGACATTTATATTAAACAGGCACTACGAATAAACGTCAATACAGCTTATACATCATTAAATTTTAATATGTTTTTTCCCAAAATTTATTTATTCTAACACTGACACTTTAATTTCTATCTTTAGCTTTAGAAATATCTTTAGACTGCTTAATAATGACATATTAAAAAGTTGATGAAATTCTAATGAATTTCAAGACAGCAATATTCTATTTTATTTATTTTTTTATTAGGTAAGGTTATAAGTATACCGATTAATATATTGGTTGAGTTAATATAAAGGTGGAGTCGATAGCAAGGTACAAGTTCTCTTAAATATTTGAATATAACAGTAAAAGTCTCTTCAATAAGTAAAATGCGCTCTCAATACTCTTATATTGAAAATAAAAAGTAATCGATAATAATGTTTGTGTTATTTCTCCTACTAATTTCCATGTGGCTCTAAAAATGTCTACACAATAGAAATAAAAGAGAATATTAATCAAGTAATAAAGAGAAGGAGCAAAGGCTGCCATTTATTGCTGTGTCTTTAATCCATTCAACTATTGTTAAAACTTTTTTTTTTCTACTCGTGTATTTGAAATTGTGGGTTATATCTATGGTAATTGAAAATTTTTTAAATTTTTTTTATGGAAAAAAATCAAAATCAACTTCAAACTTGAAGCCTAAAATCAAAAATTTCCTAAATAATTGTAAATCCCCATTGCTGGCAACCTGAGCGAGAGTGTGGTAATTATTTTGCAGTTTTTGTAGAGATTTTTAGCATGAAGTTAAAACAAAATATTGTTAAATGCCCAAGATATGTGTTTTATTTAACTCAGCATACGAAAAAACGTTATTCATTCATTCGCTTTCAGAGTAGGAATCAGTGTCAATGTGTCAACACATCTTAATACATACAACACTTGTTGACATTTTTATATAAGTGTAGATAGTGTTTAATACTTGGTTGGATATGAAAATGATTTTACACTCACACACTCATATACTCACAGACAGTTTTACCAATATTTATTTCCAATTTATGCACATATGAATATTTTTTCCTTTCTATGTTATGTCCCAATTACATAATTCCGAGAAATTCTTTCACTGCGGTAAATCATTAAGAATTTGCTTAAGGACTAATATAAAAATATTTACAATTGCAAAATAAAAAACGAATTTTTTAAAGTAAAGAAATTGCTTCACTAGCATATTACAACCAGCTCAAGTATTCCATGCCGGTATACCGGTCGATTTTTTTATATCACACACAGAAAAAAGATTGTTCGGTTGCAACTAGGAAAATTTATTAAAGTAATAAAAATAATAAAAGAATTAGGAAAGATTCTTTAATATTTAAAAATTAACTAGATATTCTCTTAAAACAATCGTCTAAAAATAATTCATATAAAATTAAGATATCTTCAATAATAAAATTATGTACGTTTATCGATTAATGTTTTTATGCAAATGTTCAAAGTTAATTTAATTGATGCAACCTAATATAACCAAGAATAACATGCCTCAATCCTAAATATTGGTGACTGCAACTACTAATTTTATTATTACAACATTTTTCAAACCGAAGAAGTTTTAACAGATGTTGTAACAAATAATTGGTTGGAGTATTACTTATTAAATTTATATTTAGAACTGTTTATCGCTTGTAACAAAAGAAACACAAATCCTTAACCTCTTTTGGTATTTCTAACCGAAAGGAAATTTTATGAATCAATTGCTGTTATATGTAAATACCAAAAAAAGAGATATGAGTATGAATAGCTAGACCGAATTATTGATTTAATTTGTCATATCGCACCTGTACCTCTAAAGTGAGTCAACTCAAAATTTAAAGATTTTCAGTAGAGGCAAAAAATGTTTTTTTTTTTAATATTTACTATAAAATTTAAAAACAGTCGTTTTATTGTAAAGAGTTGCGAATAATAAGTATATAACATTAGTTGTTATTGCGATTTTTTCAGTGATCATCCAAAATAACAAGTTTTTTGGGTGAAACTCAAAATAAGCCTTTTTAGTGGATTCTAAAGAAGCTACTCTTATAACACAAAGAGGGTTACAACTGTATTTTTTTTTTGCGAAAGACTTGAAAAACCGATGTAAGATTTTTACAGTGGATAGATATGACCACTGTGTATCGTTTTATTGCAAAAATTGAAAATTGAAAAATTTTGATTTGACTCACTTTAGAGGTACAGGAGCGATATGTCAAATAAAAGAAAATAATAAAAAAGAAGTAACTAATTGTAAATGTATATTGTAAAAATATATTTAATTTTACAATTGAGAATCATAGAGTGTAAAAAGTGTCAAATTATTTAACAATAAGGGTGTGCAAGAAATACCCTTAATTATGGAACCTGAAGATGTTATCCCACGGCTTGTGCTTTTTTCTTTGAATTTATGGTTATAATTTAGAATACCAATGACATTCAAGGGTGCACTATCATTCCGTGCGTTAAAGGTATGTAGAGATGCCCAGAACCCAGTTGTGTAGATGTAAGGATACTTTATTTTCGACTATCATACTACAATTAAAACATACTTCCCTTCGCTATTGTAAGGCATTTATTTCGGCAGCAACTCGTGATTTAGCAACACAAATTCAACGTGTTGTAAGGCACTCGTCAAGTATGTCTATGAAAATTCGTCCTACGTCTGTATTAATGGTACAAATGTTTGTGAGTATATACACAACCTGAAACCTTATTATCACGATGTGATCAGCACAGACTTTTTAAGTTGGTATGATTAACTGCAATATTACACGCAGGCATAAAAAAATTTTTTTTTTGTAGTAGACGAAGCATATGAAATGTTCCAAGGACCTGACCAAATCCAAGATGGGTTCAAGATGCTTACCACTGCTTATTTTTCCGGTAAGAAGGTAACGAACGCAGTCGTTAATGCAAAGTCAATCATTGAACAAGCAGGTTATTGTAAGATTGGGTAAGTAATGGGTTTGTGCTGATGTTTGTGCTAAGCAATATATTTGACCTAGACACAGCTTTTATATTGTCGACCGACGAGAAAGAATCAGTTTTCAATCATCTATAGGTACACACAGAAAACGGATTCGTTGTCGCAACCAAATTTGTTGCCAACCGATTTTGTGTAGTCCCATGTACTATCACAATATTCTTTTGTGATAACTGAATTATATAATCTATATAAACGTAGAATAGTAAGGGCAATTGTATATAAATATAAATTCGATTGTTAGTACTGTGGTATATAGTTGTTAATTTTTAATTAATTTTATTACCATTTATCTATGTTTTTGCTGATATAAAATATTTAAAACACTTTTTTAATAATAACTTTTATTTATAATTTGTATTAATAATTTATTTTTATTTAAGCGATATAAGACAATAGCTTGCAATAAAATAGTAATCATTAATCTTTAGGTAGTCATACTTTATAAATTTTACAATTTTGAGAAAAACATTTTTCTGTTCCACTTATTAAAAATCATAACATATCGGCATATTGTCCGCAAAACTTCCTTTAATAATAAGTTGGTATTTTGATATGTTCCTAATTGGTATTAATTGGGGAAAAAATTTTTTTAAAGAAACTCAACTTGAACACAGAGTAAAATAAATGCAACAAACACAAATTATGATCACATATATGTAACTTGCTCTTAAGTCAATTGATCGACATTCTGTTACAGAAAAGAATTGATTGGATGAAACACATTGTGTTCCAATACATCGCGATATATTTTTGGTCTTTGGTGAAATCACAAAACATTTGATCGATTTCATCCAACACGAAACATTTCATGTTGTTCGTGTGTATAGACATGCGGTTAGTTATTTCTAAATAAGGTCTGATAAGATGACCACATCGTGACGACCAGCTTCCTGGTTACGTACGTCCTTAGAAATATTTTTTCCGTCAACACAGGCGTGGAAACGAACTATCATATTTGAGTTGACAAGTCAGGAGTTGTTGCTGAAATCAAATCCTGGACGTATTGATTTATTGTAATATGATAATAAACAACTTTTACAGATATTCCACAGAGTTCAGCCCATATCTCTCTATCTTTGACACGACTATTGGTAGTGCGCAGTTGAATGGCAGATTGTTTTTCTTAACCATAAGCATAAATGTCACACAAAAGCTTCTTCCCAGACGCGCTTAATTACACTTTCAAGTTTCGTATTTAATGTACATACTTCTATGATCCATTTTTTTTTTGTATACATAAATTACATTGAAGTTTTTGTAAACGTTGTGATATTTATTTGAAAATTTAAATGTTCATATAATATTCAAAAGTTGTTTTTTACATTTTGTTTTAAAAAATGACAATTTAATTCGAAAATTCAGTATGACTAAACATATTTTTATATTTATTCGGTATTTACAACAGAATTTGATTCATGCAAATTTCTGTTGGTTAGAAATACCAAAATAGTTTAATAGTTTTGGTTTCTTTTGTTATAACCGAAAAATAATTCTTAATACAAATTTAATTTGTAGGAATGTAACCAATAATTTGTTACAATATCTGTTAAAACATTTTTGGTTTAAAATATGTTGTTATAACCGAATAAGAGATTGCAGTTGCCAATATTTGGGATTGAAGTATGTAATTTTTGGATTTATAAGGTTGCCTCAATTAAATTAGTTGAATATTTTTTATAAAGAATTTTATTAGTAAATGGAACTATTTTTGTTGTTGCAGATACTTCTATTTCAGAAGAATTATGTTTATACAGTAGTTATTAAAGTAAATATACTGTATTATTAAATATTGAAGAATTATAATAAAAATTGTTATTACTTTATTACTTTAACTATAGGTAGCAAATATAAATAATGGTACATATGGAGATATATTTAAATTTGTAAATAAGTTCGGTTTAAATGACGCTATTACAAACCTCCTATGCGTTCAAATTGAGATGAAATGATTTAACTTAGGCAGAAAAATAACCAATTTAAGACCTTTTTTAGCCACAGTATCCATAGTCCGTATTAGTGTGTAAAAAATTTGATGTAATATGTATTATGTATATAAATCAGTAAATGTCTCTTGAATATATAGATGTCGTTATTTAATACCATTTTTACTTAGTCCCCATATTATATTCACATCCAATATAAATCTAGATATTTCTCTAGGTAGCAATGACTTACTTTCCTGCCTTATTTAATAATAATATTATTTTTTTCTTAATAATAGTAATATTTATTCTTTTAGAAATGTTAGCAGAATTTTGGGACATCCTTTACATATGCGAATATGATGATTCGAGTAGAATTTTAAATTGGTGAAAATCCATTTTATCACTTAGTATTACATAATAAACCAAGGATAACTATTAATTTTTTTATCTTATCATATATATTTTATTTAGTTTAATGTAATATTTAAAAATTATTAAAAAAACAAGTAAGAGTGTTCAATTCGGTTGTGCCGAATCTCTGATACCCTCCACCTCGGTTTGAGTATTGATAATAAATGTAAACAAAATATTGGAAAAAGTAAACAATTTGTTAAATTAATACCAAATTATTTCAGCAAATTCTTTGGGTTGGTTTTCGTCTTTTCTAATATTTCGGATTTATTTCGGTGTTTGCTTTTTGGTCATTGTGGTTGCTGATCGGCATGCATTTTTTTAAATATCATATGAGGTTTTATAAAATTCATTGAATTTAAATTAATGTTTTCTGTAGTCCGATTCAGTAAATTTCAACGATCCGACAATCGCAAAATATATAGACAGCTATTGTTGTTTGCACTAAGGATTAAGTGATTCACTAAGTACAGACATCTTAACGACAGTCGACATCTCTATTTTTCTATTTATTTAAATTGTAAACGAGTGGCATCTCTGTCAAAATAAGCGAAAAATACAAAGAAGAATAGAAAAAACAAATTAATTTCTTTATTTTTTTTTACTAATGTTTCTGTTTATTTATTTGAAAATGAAATAATGAATTGAATATACTATTTAATTTTTTTATTTATATAAAAAAGTTTTTTTAATAGAAGCAAAATATTTTCACTATTTTATGATTTTTTTTATTTATGTATGACGACATTTCAACCTAAAAGTTGAAGTTTTTATCGATTGAATAAACAACACAAAAATGGTTTTCGTTTAGATAACAACAACAGCTGACTTTATCAATAGCGAATATCGTTTAAAAATTTTACTGATAATTTTGCTTTTCTTTTTTTTAACGATTCGACTATCGTAAAAAAAGTTACTGAAAAGCTATTATGCCAATGCTAATATTTTTTTTAAATGTAAACATTTTTTAAATGTAAACATATTTGGTGTTTTTTTTGGAATTTCAATTTGTGTTTAACGAATAAATATTAAAGATGCAATTGATGTCTTCTAAATTTAAAATTATTATTTCCGACGTTTTGATATGATTTTCTGAAATTCAGTTAATATTTTCTAATTTATAACTGGAAATTTTAATTCCAGTTTTTAGAATTGATATTTTCTAAAATATGAATGGAAAATTTAAAAAGTGCAATTTTATATTTATGTGAATAATAATGCTTCAGTAATTATAAACAATTTTTTAAAATTAGATGTAATCGCAATCAGATATTTTGTACGTAAAGCAGAATAATAATTCTATATAACTATGTAGAACTTTTTTGAAAGAAAAAAACTCCTTGATAACTCGGTAACTCTATTTTATAAAGACAAGAAAAAGTTAATATGCCAAACTTATGTTCATATTTGTAAAAGAATAATGAAAAAACATATGAAATAAAAGACCAGCCCGTGTATACTCTCAACATTGTGCTGTATGGTATATATTTGAAAATATTGACATTCATGTTAAAATAGAAATAACTATTGCAAAGCTAATTAGAACAAAAATTGTGGCGCCATCTACTGCGGCATAGTCACGCTGAGCAAAATGAAGTGGCACTGTGTTAATGCGAAAGAAATGTATTTTCCCCACAACAAAATATTGCAAAATTTATGCAAATAAAATAATATACCGATTTATTTCTAACATGCAATTAGTATGGATATACATATATGGAATATATGTATATTATTTGTATTATATAATATGTGTATGTATGTATATGTAAATATTACACACAAAAAATACAACATCAAAGGTTATTTTTGAGTTTTTCTCTTTAAATAAATTAATACTTAAAATTGTTTTTTTGCTAAATTTACATTGTTTTTTTTTATTGACAACTAGGTATTTTAGCATTATTTGCTTAAGATGCTGGTGAGTTTTTTCTCCCTTTATATTAACTCGTTGTGTTTGCTTGTCGAAAAAATTTTGGTTCGATTTTAACCCCTTTCCCGTTACCCAATCGATCTGCAGGCAGGCTCGTGGCAATGACAGAAATGATTTAGTAAATTTTTTTAGTGATGCCAAAACAATGGAAACTTTTAAATTTTTCTACCAGAGTTGATAAAAAAAATGTACAAAGGGTTAGTTTTTATTATATTATTGCCACAATGACCACCAAAACAATAAGTCCAGCTATGATAACAATACAACATTTAGAATAACAACAAGAACAATATAGAAACATCATATTTTTAATTTTTTTTTGAATTTTTCAGAGATTTCCCTGGACCTATTTCACCGACTTTAATGATCTTTGAAATAGAAATCTTCCCATGAATTTGGTGAATCATTCTCACTGAAAATTATCATCTTAGCTATCCTATTGAGGGCGTGATCGTGACAAGAACAACATAGGAAATTATATTTTTTCAAGACTTTTTTTAGTTCTTCATTCAAATCTCGGGCTCTAATCGACCGATTTGGACGATCTTAAATAGCAGACTTCTAAGGATATTAGTGAATAATTTTTTTTATCAACGAGCACCCTAGCTGCCCGATTGATGCCGTCATCCTAATTTCCACAGACGGACAGACGGACATCGCTATATCAACTCCGGTTGTTATAAGGATCCCAAATATATATATTTTATGGAGTCCAAAATTTTTTTTCTAAATATAACAAACGGAATGACAAGCTTATATATACCCTCTGCACACTGGAGCGGAGGGTATAAACAAATAAATAATAAAAATAATAACTTTTTTTCATATCTAGTATTAGTAAAAATTCTGATTAATGGTTGTAACAATCAATAATTACAATTATTAATTCCATATCAACTAAATTTCACCATTCATACAATAGAATTTATATATAATATCAATTGTCGTTACCATATCACGGTAATATGTATTATATAATCCAGTAATTACAACAGAATAATTTGATAGTACATGGGACTACCAAAATTCGATTGGCAACAACGAATCCGATTTCTGTGTGCAGTACCGGGCCGTCAATATCGGTATTTCGCTTATTGTTTTTATCAACAAACAAAAATATTTATTTTAAACACTACAAATGTTGTGTTTTATAAAAATGAAACAAAATCAGTCTTAAAAGAATGTAATATTATGTGGGTAAAGCTTGATTCTCAATTCTTTTTACAAGTTTATAAATATCCAGCTATTGTAAAAACTGCAAGTAGCATTAATATTCAAATTCTCTGAAGTCTGGAGATTATAAAACTATAGACCTATTTACCTTATAGGTAAATATCAAACAATTTATAATCAAAATACCACTCTAAAAATATTCTGGCTTAATGTAGCGACTACATAGTGCTCTAAAAACTTATAGAGTGGCTTCAATGTAAAAAATTTAATTATGTATCGATCAAACTGCTTTGTTTGAGTTGTATTGGATTGGATAATTTTAGGCCAAAATGAAACAGATTCTTCCAAAAACATCTACAGTAGGGTGGAGTGAATTTTTTTTTAATTTTGTTTCTCCTGTACCATGAGTAGATGCTCTATAGCCTTAAATATAATGAAAAAATATTTTAGCTTCCTAGGTCAAGGACTTGAGGTGGCACAGAGTACTTCAATTTTTGAAATAAAATTTATTGAAATAAAAGTTATTTTGTACAAAACAGTTTTGTATGAAGTTAATTCAAATTGTTACGGACTTTTATTTATCCACATCAAATACAATTAATATAAATAAGTATTATTAAAAAAAAATATATAATTCAATTTGCTATCCAGTAGTAGTTTCATTGTTGAAAAAATTGAGATTTGGTCTCAAACAATGTATATCTGATTCTGATCCACAGACAACAATTGCTGTTCAGATCAACTTTGAAATTTCTGCATTAGTATATTTCATGGTTATTGGATGTTACGATTTTTTTTTTGCCACATTACACCCACAACGTATTTCTATCGAAATGCTAATGCTTTTACATTTTTCCTACAAATTTGCTTATCGTGTATGTCAATAATCTTTTCATATTACGTTAACTGTACAAAGGTATACGTCACATATTTCTATCATGAGATAAAAAACTTATTTTGTTTGGTGATCCATGATGAACCCAAAGATTTGTTTTTATTTCTCACCATGATGAATTGCGTAAAAGAAAATAATAAATCTGTTCTTTATTTTTTTTATTTATGCTTTTGATGGACTAGCAACAAACAGACATTAATGCTTGAAAAGCAAAATTATTAACATTTTGTGATCAAGTAAGAAAAGTCGATCTCAAATTACCGATTAAAGTGCATACTACGATATAATAATTATTAAAGTAAATTCCATAAAAGTCAATGTCAAATGAAAGTTACTGAAACAGAGGAAAATATAATTTTTTTTTCAAAGTTAAATTAAAATCACTAAACAATATTTTTATTTTTGAAATATTAATCCGAAAATTTAATTGTGCTCCACCGATGTTGATTTAATTTAAGGGAATAGTATTTATTATCTACTAAAATTTGGGGTAAGAACATTAAGCAAATTATAAAGTGATCGCAAGTAAACTATTTTGTACCTTTCAATATGAGGAACCTCGGTTCCAATACTTTTTGTAAAATTCCATGTGGAAACTTTGTAGGAGGAGAACCACAAGGTTTTAAACTTTTCGTACCTTCCTCTGGATGATTTTGGGGAGTTATATTTATACCGAAAAGGAAAAAACCCCAATTGGGAAAGTTCACGTTGTATTACGTAATCGCCGGCTGGCCTAAATCTATACGTGTGCCGGAGCTATATGTATATTTTGTTTAATAATATAATATAATAATATTATTAAGAATATAATCTTTTGTACAATTCTCATAGAGCGGACTCATCGATGTTGTGGAAATTTGAATAGAGTTGTTTCCCAACTTTACCTTGGGCATCACGTGGTTGGAACAAAAATACGTTCATCAAATCATCTTCTAGCTCTAACAACCCATAATGATCGTTTGGTTACATTCCACCGTCAATAAAAAAAATTATTCTTAAATAGAATAATTTTCACGTAAATGTTATGCAATTTACTCATATTTAGAATTTTTGATTCAAAACCATAAAAATAATCTGAACCTAGAATTATTCAACCACGCTATTGAGAGAATTTTAAAATTATGTAATCAAGATCGTCATTCAAAAAAATAACTTTTTACTCTTGCCTTGCTTCAAAATTAATTTCAATATTTAAATTTAAACTCATAATTTATAATTTCAATTTAAAATTTAACTAGATATTTAGCCTTAAAATATGATATAAGCTAGAGTTTAAAACTAAAGAACCACTTTAAATAGTTCGAAACTTTAAATTTTGAATGTCTTTAATTAAAAGCCATCTAATTTTGTTTTAATTAATAATTATTGCAATATATTAAGTTTAATGATTATTTCTAATCACCGGAAATTTTAAAGAAACTCAAAACATTATTTTGAATTTCAGCATAATAAAAAAAGAACAATGATTTGAAAAGATTTAAGAATTTTAGCTTTTAACACAATGAAATACTAAATTTCAACATATTTTAAATTTATATAAAAATTTTATTAAAAGCCATATAAAAATTTATATAAATTTAAACTTACAAAATATGAATTGTTTTTTTTTCAGTATCATCATTTTCAAATATTTTTTTTTGTATTTACCATGATGCTAAAAGTAAAATTTAACTTTCATGATATTTAAAAATTCTTAGTAATTTTTCAAGTATATTATATTAAATGTATCTTACTTTTTTTTAATTATCATTACTTACAAAATTTAAAGTTTGTTTAGAATTGGACAGCAACAACAAAAATATTATTCGATTGCTGGGCCCATCAGTTAGAACGTTGTAGTAAGCCAAATACAAACGTAAAATTAATAAGATTGTAAGTACTGACGTATTACATTTTTTTATATTTTTTTTATGGATTATATGCTATTATTTATTGGTCCGATTTTATTATGTTCAACTTTCTTTATTAAATATTCTCATAACTGGCTTATTTAGTTCAATATATCTTAGAGTAATGTTCGTTTATGATCATTAGCTAATGTTAAGGTTATTATTCTCTTTTGTTAGAAAAATGCATTTCATTAATAAATCTCATTCTGAATTCTTATATTAAAAATACGAAACACTAGTTTTTTTTTGTTTTTGGGAATGACAATCCATCTAAAAGGTGAGTTGCTACAGCGACAGTCGTGTCTAGGTTTAAGGGACAGTATTAAAGTAAAGGTATTGTTACTTTCAAGGCTTCTGACATACGGTCAGTTGGGTGGGAAAATTACACCTAAACGGCATACCATCTTGCCATCAAGCGATTTTCTTTCGATTTTCTTTAAACTATTTTTTTTTACCGTATATATTTGCCTACTCTGTGGTACATATTGGCATGAAGAATAGGTTATGTGTAGGGCGTTATGAAGCCAGGGTTGAGAACTAAAATCTACCAAATATAGACTTAGCTGGGAAGACCATATTTCATGCCACTTAACCTTAATTTTCATTTTGCTTGAATTTGAGTGTACAAGACATTTTAAACAATTTTTATTATTCTAAAATGTACCCAACGCCTTACATGGAGATTTTGTTACTTTCACATTAATCCAATCTATCAAATCATAGAAATTTATCGCATTTACTAGAAATTCTGGAAGACGAAACTTGCGAAATTTTTCTGCGGTAGTTCCTTTTTCGGCTTCTGACACTCTTCAAAGGGCCAATTCCCTTATTTGTGTTACATCAAAACAAAATATTTTCTGGGTGTGCGAAATACGAATTTCTTTGTTTAGCTTTTAAAACAATACCTTTAAGGTCATCTGTTAAATATAAACTTCTTTTCAACATATTGAAAATATGAACTGGCCCGCATTTATAAGGTGGCCTTGAATTTATGTTAAACGATGTTGGTGCGTATACTTTCATAATGAAAAGTGCTAGTTACTTTTGGTTATTCGGTGGTTTAGCCGTACCAATATACAAACGAAGAAACCCATTAGCGCAAGTTAACCATCGAGAGTGTGTTTAATTTCCTGGGTTTCTACTAGCTAAATTTAGTGAAACTTAGCCAGCCGAAATGCCGGAATAGGAATTTTTGATTAGTGCTTAACAAATTAATATTAACTTTTTGCTATTCTGTGGATATCGCTTCAAAGGTTAATGGTTTATAATCAATGTACTTGTCGATTTTTTTTTCCATCGAGACTTAAAAACAAATGGCGCAGTGGTAATTTATTTGCGTGCAATAAACACATGTTTTTGAAAATTTTCACTAATAAAGTAATTACTCCAATTTCATTCAATCCAATTGCCACCAAAGATTTATGAACTGCAAACTTTTCTTCCATAAACCCAACAATATTCTTCTGAATATTAGCTGTATTTCCAGAATCTATCCAGAAATGACCTATGTACTCAGAATTAGGCTCAGATATCATTGATATATGTTCCTCAGTAATAGTCTGTGCGTCGTAAAGATTTTGTTGTCACCCTACCCACACAACAAATATACATTTTACGCTCTTTTTGTTAGTCTTTTTAAAAGTTTTCTTCAGCAGCAGGTACTTTAGAAATGCATTTACATACATTTCTGGATGCACACTAGAGTGGTCATTAAAAATGAAAATGCGATTTTGAGGATAGGCGGCGCACAGTGGGTTGAAAAGCATGAAAAGTGAGGATTAATTCAGGGAAGACGTAATTTCAAAATATTGTTAATTTTTTTTAATGGATATTCATTAATGCATAAAAAACCACCATTTAAAAAAAAAAGTGGAAAAAAAATTTGTTTTAACCCGTTCAGAGCTTTTTTGTGTTTTGGAAAAAATGATCTTTTCTTACAATTTTCGCTGTAACTTTGGAATAAAAAGCGATAAATTAGTAAATGAAATTGCAAGTTAGAACTTCGTTAATGTGCTTTTAGAAAAAGTAATTTTTTTTTAAAATAAAAAAGGAATATATATTTAATATATATTTATATTATAAAAATTGAATTTTAAAATCCGATTTTATTTTCCAAATTCCACAATTCCACAAATTTAACTCAAAAAATTCACATTATAAAATAATATTATGTTTTTATTGATGAATAATTATAAGCACAAAACAAACAACCATTTCAGAAAAATTAAAAAAAAAAATTAAAAAAAATTAATTCAATTAATATTGAATATATTGCTACATTTATAATTGAAAATTTTGTATGCATTTATTGTTATTGTTTATTTTTTATTTTATATTGTTCTTATTTAAGAGAAACTTTTAAAATCAAGGATCCTCCGTATTATCACCACCTTCATAAATATAATCAGCATCTTCATAATTATCATCATCAATATCTTCATTAATCTCTTCTTCATCAGAAATCTTGGGCAAAATTAATAAATCTAGTGCCATCTGTGGTATATTATATATTTTTTTGGCATAATTTTTGGTTTTAGTGGTAATTAAAGGATCCGAACTAAGAAGTAACCTATTGAATATATCTTCATTTGACTTCTCCCGTCTGCATTTACGAGAATAGTGTTCTCTGTAATTTTTAAAATCTTGAGTTTCCTCAGATAGTTGACCTATTGGCAACAAGGCGTATCTTACATTTCTGACCCGTGAATAAGGAATTTATGTAAAGTTGGAGGCATATAATACCACGGATAGGGCTTAACAAAATGTCTGGCTGTATTCCGAGTATATTTTCTAAATTTTTCTACGTGAATCTCGTGCCCGCAAGATACAGCAATAAGTATCACATGCATTCTTTCTATCAATTCTGCATCAACTTTTGTGATTTATTGTAATACTAGGTTACATATTTACAACAGCAACAATAACAATCACAGCTACGAAAATAAACACAAAACAAAAACTAAAAAAAGATTTTTTCTGCATTTTTTTTTAATTTTATATTGGGGACTTTTAATAAAAACTTGAATATTACATTCGTTGGCAAGTATTGGCAAAATGTTTTTCTGGAATATCCAAGTAGAAATCCCACGTTTTACTACAATGTAAATAATTTTACCCGATCTCATCTAGAATTACATTGAAACTCAATCTCTTTTTAAAAAATACCCTCTTTTTAGGACAATTTTCAAAAAATTATAAAAAATATTTCTGAAACATTTATCTAAAAATTTTTTTTTAGTAATACAGTCAAATACCTGAGGTTGATGCATCCATTTGAAAAAAGTTAGAATTTAAAAAAAAAATGAAAAAAAAATAAACTTGAAATATCTCATTTTTCACTTTTTACCACTTCGAGCAAAATTAA
Organism: Cordilura impudica; assembly: GCA_963682025.1. Taxonomy (NCBI): domain Eukaryota; kingdom Metazoa; phylum Arthropoda; class Insecta; order Diptera; family Scathophagidae; genus Cordilura; species Cordilura impudica. The sequence continues at coordinate 154,704,705 of OY821520.1, forward strand.
AAAAAATTGTTGAACTTTGAGAGAGTATAGCAAGAAAAGTAAGCAACTTAGAACAATAATTTTAACAGTTAGTGATGACCCATTTTATGCTCTGTTGGCCGGTATAAGAATTTATTACAAAATACTCATTTCAATTTTTGAATTAATCCTCACTTTTGACCCTTTTCAACCCAATGTGCGGCGTCCAGTTTGTTACCTCTCAATATAAAACTAATAAATGTGAAGTTTAATATTAACGTTCGTTCTATAATTTAATTTTTCGGACAAGTTGTTGCAAGAATCGGGATCAGTATTAAATTATCTTTTTAAAAAGCTGCAAAAATTCAAAATCGAATAAAAATTCGCAAAGAAATAGTAAATGCCCCACACCACTTTTGTGCCAAAAAAACAACTAGGTCAAGAAATTTGATAGCATTTTTTTCAAATTTTGAGAAATTGATTAAAGCTATAATTTTTTTTGTCTCTGTACTTATAAGTAGTCAGATTTGAAGTATAGTTTTATTACCACTTTGGTAACCTTTTGCGCATTGAAACCGAAAATGGGAAATTCTTTTTATAAAATTTTTAAAACTCCTTTTTCAAGTTTTAAAAAAATTTCTTACACAAAATTTTAAAAAATGGATCTGCCACTTTAAGGTTTTGTTAAGTACGTGTTCCCTATGCCACAATTTTTTTGACAAGGATTTTATTTTTGCGGATTTCGAGAAAAATGGGATTTTTGTAAAATATTCTGTAAATGTACTCCTTCTAAATACTTTGTTTCAAAAATTAATAACTTTTCTACTTTTAAATGTTATATCTTATCTTAATAGCCTAGGGTTTTGGAAAAAAATTATATGATCCCATTAACCCATTTGGAATTGGGATCACATATGACTCCATGCTAATAAAAGACAATTTATTAAAAAAATTCAAATATTTTGTAGCTGCTAATGAATTTTTAAAAGCGTTACTTAAAATATTATAACCAAATACGTAAGTCTTCCGTTCCTAAAATTTGGGATAAATCCAAGAACGTTAACCCATTATTTGCCAAGGCCAGCTTTTGTTTTTAAGATATTTTTAAATAAAAATTACGGATAACGAGTTTTTCTATTTTTCGGTTATTTTTTTATTTATTTAAGGCTTCAGTGCTCCTGGGGTAAAAATAATCCATTGTGATGTATCTGTGGTGCAATTATCTGCTTATTGCTCGCGAATATAAATTAAAACAACTTTTAGTCAATTTTGTTATAAAATTATTTTATGTATAACAAGTAAGAAAATTATAGTCGGTCTAGACCGACTCTACGGTACCCTATACCATGCGTTTAGAGACCTTATCTCTTAGGCCAAACTAACTGAACATAGAAAAAATTTGAGGATTTTTATTAATTTTTTTTTGCTGCAGATATGAAAAAGTTCATATCGGATGCTATATCTATATGGGCACTAGGCCTAAAATTGGACCGATCCTGATCATGTTTAGTAAAGTCTCTTGTATTTTGCAAAAACATATACAAACCAAATTTCAGAAAACTCTGTGCAATATTTTTGTTTTTTGATAGATTTAAGTGAAGATCTGAAGCAGCTTATATGGGACCTATGACTACCAATTGTCCTATAGGGATTATTTTTGGACTACTGATTAATGGATATAATAAACACATACAAACCCAATTTAACTGAGATCTATATTATAATTTGGATCTTATGGCAATTTAAGTCGATTTCATAGGGGTCATTTGTATGGGGGCTAGGTCTGAACATGGACCGCTTCTCACCAATTTCAACATCTATCATCCTATGCCCGATAAAAGCTTATATACCAAATTTCACCAAAATATATTCATATTTGCGACCTGCAGTTTGATTAAAGGCTTTACATGGACACACAGACGGACGGACGGACGGACGGACTGTTAAGACAACTGAATTTTTATTGTAACCAACTCGAAAATCTGTTCAAAAAAAATTCGACAGATCGACTTTTGAATTGCTATTATTACTTTATATTTTAATAATATTGAATTATGGTGTTATTCCGTGATAAGAATTTGCTTTTTTCCAATCATTATTTATAAAAATTTCTACAGGCAGGGAACGGATTCGTTATTGCCAACCTAATTTTGGTAGTTGCAAGTATTATCATGTTGTGATAACTGCCATAACTTTAACAGCCCAAATCACCGCAATTAATGAATTCGATTGTATGAATTATGGCATTAGTGATACAAAGAATTATTTGTTTTATTTATTGATTGTGACAAACATTTATAGGGAATTTAAGCGATATAAAATAAATAATGCAAATTTTTTATTAAAATTTATTTATTTATGAACATTAACCTTAATGACACATATTTTCTTTTGATAAAACAAAATCAAAACTTGTTGTTGTTTTGCCAATTTAGAATTATGTCATATGAGCATATATTGTACACAAGCATTCCTAAAATTATAAATATTACTCATATACACATCATATAATTAAACGGTAACCATATTTTTTGTGGTTCTGATTTGTGGGCTCAATACAGAACTGGATTTTTTTAACAAACACAACAGTATGAAGCAAATCACGTGAGCAAGTGCACAATGATATTTTTTTTGAAAACTGGTGTGGGCAACACAGGAAAAAAATTACAAAAAAAATTTTTTCAAGAACACACACGCAATCCAATTTCATTATAATTGTATATCAAACGCCGCACAATGGGGCCTTTTGACTTTTTTCGTTGCAAAAATCATAACTTTTAAACTAATTAACGTATTTCAAAAATTATAAATGATTTTGAAAGATGACTTTCCTATCTTTAAAACGAGTGCTGGCGAATGGTGGTAAGTCCACAAGGCGCTTCAGGATATACTATCAAATTTCAATATTATTTTGGTGCTAAAATTTTATGTTTCAAATATAAAGATAATGTGCTGAAATTTGGAACTTAGTGTGTTTTTGACTCAAAGACGAACCCTACCGAAATTTGTTAGAATCGGCCCCATGTTTGGACCTAGTCCCCATACAAATTTTACCTTAAAATTGGTTTTAATGCCACTGAATGTAGAAAATGTTATTCTCTTGCGATGAAATTTGAATCATAAGGTTTTATTAGGTCAGTGACGAGATCTATAAAAAAATCTTTGAAATCGGTCCATATTTGGATCTAGTCCCCGTACAAATTTTCTTCAAAATTTGGTGAAAATGCCACAAAAGATGACAAATTTGCTAATTTCTGTATTATATTTAAAAAATTTACAAAAATAGTGCAAAATAAAACACTGTAAAATTTTAATGAAATCGGATTACTTTTGGACCTATTTTCCCGATTTTATTTTATAAAGAAAAACATCCAAAGTTCAAAAATTCCAAATTTCACATTGAAATTTTGTTAATTAACCACTCAAAAGACTTGTAAAATTTCACAATACATATTGTTTAAATCCGAAAGTCTAGAAAAAAATACCACTTTAATATAACATGTTAAACTAATATTAAATTTATTAATATTTTATTAATATTACAGATACACATCTTTGAAATGTTTTTAATATTAATGAATGAATGACATAGATATTAAGTTATTTAGTATATTTATACCCTATACCACTATGTGGTTTGGGTATAATGACTTTGTGCTGCTGTTTGTAACAACCAAAAATATTTTACCTAGACCCATCTTTAATTATACCGATCGAATCAGAATCACTTTCTGAGTTGATTAAGCAATGTCCGTCCGTCCGTCCGTCCGTCTGTGTGTCCATGTAAATTTTGCAATCAAACTACAGGTCGCAAATATGAATATATTTTAATGAAATTTGGTATGTAATATTTTATCAGCCATAGAATGAACGCTATTGAAATTGGTGAAAATCGGTCCATGCGCCTTTTTCTAAAAGCTAAAAAATTCCAACTTTGCGGAGCTCTATCAACCATAATTTTTATCCGATTTTAAAACCGTTTATTGATTCTTAATCTGTGAGAAATTCTCTATCCTATACATTCATTGACTTTACAGAATGCTTCTATCAAATTTTTGATTTTTGCCACGCTATTTGGGGAAAGGCGCCACTGTGCGCCGTGTGTTGAATTGTGAATTGGCTAAATTGATAAGCATACAGTTAGGCTCTTGTAAAAATATTTATTAACGATCCAATATATGTATATTTCTTCTGGATATTCAACAAATACTTACCAAGACTTATTGATATGTTTTATTTCATAACAATTTTTGCTACGAAGTTTGCATTGTGCAATTAAATATTTTATTTTATTTATTTTATATTTTTTTATTTCAATGCTTGCTGCTGGTATACACTATTTTTTTTGTTTTTTCATTCGGTGCAACAATTACAAAATTTTTGGGCGTTCCTACTCTGGAGCAAGCTACATATAGCTGCACATGAGAAGAACATGGATTTTCTAAATTAAATCTGGCAACACTTAACTATTGAATTTAGAATATCATTTAACAATTATTTAATTTAGCGATTTTTGATTTCGCCCATTTTTGATCTTCAAAAAAATTTTTTTTTTCCGATTTTCGGTTTTGGCGATTTTTGATTTTGGCGACTTTTGAATTTGGTTCCGTCGATAATTTCCATGACTACTCACATTGTTAATCAATGTATTTGTCAAAAGTTTCAAGATTGTCGCTTTCATACAACTTTATATTTATTGTATAGGAGGTGCCACGCCCCTCATCCTATCACATTATTATCTGATGGACTCACACAAAGTGTCAAGGCTTTCCTTTTTATAGTACTCCGGTACTATGGGCGGTTTCACGCCCACTGCTCCGATCCCGCCCATTGTACGACTTATCACATGAGTTACATACTGGCTCACGAAAAGTCCCAGGGTTCTCACTCTTACGGTACTCGGGATATGAATTTGTATATTAACTTTGTGTGCGAGGTGCCACCTCCACATATCTTGTCCTGCCCGTTTTTTGTCCGACTACTCACTTCAATAATAGATGGCCACTGAGTAAACGCTTTAATTGTTGTTCAGCAGATTCATCAAAGCAATCCATGATACATATTTTCCAGATGGTGGTGGAGAAACAACAATGTCATTGACCAAAAACAATAGCGGTTGATCTAAATTCATTACCAAATGTTCGAATTTTGTTATATCTCAAAGGTCATGGAGAGCATGATTAATTTCCATCTTGTGAACTACCTAGAGGCCAACTTACTTCTTAATGATTGACAGTATGGTTTCTGTAGAAATCGGTCCATGGGAGACCTACTTTTTGAGCGAAAGTAAAGTGGTTGCTTTAGATATTTGCAAGGCATTCGATCGTGTATGGCACGGTGCATTGATATCAAAGCTTATTGCATTTGGGGTAGGTAATGACTTCTCTCGATTTATATCGAGTTTTCTCAGAGGCCGAACAATACGTGCTGTTATTGATGGGGTCTCATCTGATGAGTTTCAGCTTAATTCGGGGGTACCCCAAGGTTCCGTTCTTTCTCCTCTTTTCCTTATTTTTCTGAACGACCTTCTTAGTCAAATTTTTAACTCTATGTACTCTTTCGCGGATGACAGCAGCATTTGTCATTCATTTTCCTTTAATTGTAGGCCAAGCCTCTTGGAGGTTGGGGGCAAAAGGCGGACAATGAATGACACACTCAATCAAGACCTGTTAACAATCTCCGAGTGGGGTAAAGCGAATAAGGTTGATTTTAATGCGCTGAAGACGCAATGTTGTATGTTGACCCATAGGGCCATGGATTCAACAATGTCATCTATATATATTTGTGGTATAGGTATTGAGGAGTCGGATACTCTTGATATTCTAGGCATGAGAATTCAATGTGATGTTCTTTGGAACGAGAATATTTTTCAAGTGCCGAAAAAAACATTCAAGTGTCTTAATTTTCTAAAATGGTGCAAAAATTTCTTCACTCCCTCTGATCTCCTTAGAATCTATAACACTTACATCCGACCGAAAGTGGAATACAATTCCCACATACGGGCAGGAGCTTCAGTCTATTTTGGAAGGCGTTGATGCTCATCAATGACAGCAGCGTAGCCAACTCTATTGACTCATTGGAACATCGTCGAAATGTGGCTTGTGTAGTACTGTTCTATAGATATTACCATCGGAAATGTTCTTCTGAGATTAGCGAACTTATTCCAAGTGCCCGAGTTTCGGTTCGCTCTACCCGCCTCTCTAGTAGATCACATCCGTTTGTAGTCCATTGTCCAGTTGACCGCACAATGCGTTACAGAGAGAATTCGTTTATCAGTCGAATTAGCCGTATGTGGAATAAACTCTTTCCTGACAGTTATAATCTAATAAAATTTAAGTCAAATATCCTCAAACACTACTCCCCCTTTCCTCCTTCCCATAACCTATTTTACTGAGATCAACACAATGCACTGTATCTGTAGGGGCATCCCCTGAGTGTTGGTTAATAAATAAAAAAAATATCTTGCGATATACTATAAACGCAAAAATTTGCCTCAATTTGGAAAAATCAAATTTCAGGTCCATCCTTCATAAATGCAGGAAGTTTTGGTGTCTTAGTTGATGAAATTTCTGGAACAATTCCAGGCGATTTTGTTGGTTGAACTGATTCTGTTGGCGGTCGAAAGTTCCATGGCTCATTAATATCAATTTCATCTCCAAACACAGATATGTTGATTGTTGCGTATTCTTTATATAAAAATTAAAATTTACTAAATTACAAAACACAAATTAATCAGTTGAAAATGTAAACCAAACTGATTGAGTTTTTATCAAAAGTATTTTACATTCTATGAAATGATACTTTATGTTGAAATTAAAAAAAAATGGAAAATGCTGCAATGTATATTACTAAGGTACATATAATTGTTTTGGTATCAATTTAAAGTTCATACAGTTCATACATACAAATTAAATGATTTGATTAAATTGTTTCTTTTGTGAGCATTAGATGTGCAAGTTTGTTGTAAAAGCAGTATCCTTATGGGCTAACGATGGTCAAAATTTGTGCAAATAAAAATCAATTAATTTTTATATTTACTCAACGAGTCGTCTCTACTCATCGTTTGTGATTATAATTAATTATTTATCTAAAAAAACTGGACTTCACGAACAGAAAATATTAATAAATAAATAAATAAATAAATAAATAAATAAATTAATAAATAAATAATAACAAAACAGTACACAGATATCACAAAGTGATCTTAATGCTAATATCACGGAACTTTGTCTAGTCGATACAACACGAAATCTTATTCGAAAATCAATATCGAAAACAAAGAAGATCCTTTTCAAAACTCATGATTATTATCGGCCAGGACCTTCCATCGCAAATTATTTAAATTATCTACATTAACAAGAAATCACGACAGTATATTTTTTGTATTATATTTATATATATTATATTATTATATTATATTTTATATTTTCATACGAAACCTAAATAACACGTGGTACAGAATATTAATAACATTTTTTGAATAAGTATTTAATCTGATGATAAACCGCAAGACTTAACGCGACTTCTTCCATTAACCTCATATTATTGTTTGATATTGAATAAAGGTATTTGAGTTTTTTCAATACAATAATTTTATCAATACAAACTCAATTTGAAACATGTTTTTAATATATTTGATAGATGGTTCTTCAATACGCAAAATCATATTTGTTTTGGGTAATATAAAATTTGTGTTATTGGATTCTGCACACACACAACCACACCCATACAAGGATTGCTAAATTTGTTGTTGTGTATACAGAAAAACCTCAAAATTGGTGTTATTTCAATAACATGTACATTAGGGGTATAACTTTTGAAAATATCGTAAGGATATTATCCACACCGTATAGAATATGAAAAAGAAATATTGTGTCACGTTTTCGACCCGATCACGTTGAAATTTGGTATAATGGATATTAAATAGATATTAAAATACAACTTTTAATATAAAAATCCAAAACAATCCTTTATTTTCTAGTGCTATTATTAACAAAAAAAAAAAAAAAATGAATAGGGACACAGTGGATCAAAATCCAATTCTAGCTTGACAAAGTATAGACTGATTAGAGGATACCCTATACGATGATTGAAGAATAATGGATTAACCAAAATAAAGATTAACCAAAATTGAGTGGCATTATTATGAATATGTAACTCCAGATATGAAAAAATTTACATCAGATTCATTTTTTATATTAGGATTAGGTTGAAAAATCGGCCGGCTATACCCATAATTAGCAGATTCGCTTATTTATCTCAGCTGAAAAATGAAATTTTAGTGGAAATTTGGAAACAACTTTATATGGGGACTATACCAAAGAATGAACAAAGAAGGTCCATTAAATTTAGTTTGCGGAAAGAATGTATGTAAAAGGGGAGAAAAAACATCAAATGAATAATCACGTGTCAAGCAATCCAAAGTTTTGGTCTTAAAAGTTCATCGATTGCCAATTAGAGATCTGGCTGATATTTTTGACATTTCATCAGAGTCAGTCAACACCATTTAAAATACTTATTAGCCCTCAAACACGTCAGAGCTAGATTGGTTTCAAGAAAAACACAACTTTTATAAAAATAGTGTCGTATTAATACTTCAAATGCAGAACGAGGGACTTGGATCTATGCTTACGATCCTGAAACAACCGACCAATCAAGCGAATCTCGTTTAAAAGGTCTAATGTTCAACGGACGGACGGACTTCGCTAAATCAATTTATAGAGTTTATTTTGGGAGTACTTATTTATGGATGTAATGAACATACATATAATGTGGATGTTATGGAAAATTAAGTCGACCTTGTAGGGGATATTTGTATGGGGGTTCGTCTGAAGATTCACTAAATTTTCGATTGTTTTAAGAGAAATTTTATACCAACTAACCATTTCCTATTTTTATAAAATACTTACTGTTAAGAATATAGGTTTGTAAATTGTACCAGCTCAAAATTCGGTTATTAAAATGGTTGTAGTAATTAAATTGATCCGATTCGATCGGAATAATTAAAGTCAAGTATTTGTGGAAGTTACAAACATCAGCTCATACTCATTATAACAAGAATCATATATAAATGAGGATGTGCAAACTGAAATTTGTTCATCATAAACTGACTAACCAAGAATGGCGGTTCTCAGAATGTTCATTTGAACATTGAACATATTTCTGAACAAGAGTGGCAGAACTCAAAATGTTCATGAAGAAGAAGAGTTGCAAGAGCAGCCATTTTGAGGATTGCCAAAGAAGTGTTTAAAAACAGAATAAAGGAAAAATGTAGTAGGAGAAAATATCAAACTGGAATTGTTAAAAGAGAGGTATATATTATATATTATAATTTGTAATAAAAAAATGAAATTTATTTTAAGATTACACAAAGTTTGTTATTTATATATAGGAAGTTTTGCTTTTAAATGAGTTCATCATAGTAATCATTGCCTTTATTTTATAAAAAAAAGCAGTAACAAAAAAATCTCTCTTTGAATTTATGTGGTGGCCCTGAAAAGGGCCTTTTTATACCCTCTACACCTCAGATGTTAAAGATGTTAAATAAAAGGTCTTATTAAAAACGTAAACAAATTTTTAAATTATTTTTTCTTAATACTATGAAAATATGCAATAAAAGAAACATAAAAAATTAGTTTTTTATTTTTGCAAAAATTTTAATAACGTTCAACAATTTACGATAATTTTGTATATCCTGTCAACTTGGAAAATATTAAGATTTCTTAGTTTTATATCGCAGAGTTTGAAATTGGTTTTGTCTTTTTCAGATATCGTTGAATTCTAATCAGAATTTATATTTAAATAATTTATAAAAAAAGTGTTGTTCATAGAAATGAGTAAATTGAAATGAGTGTTTAAAAAGATTTTAAGTAAAAGCTATTTATACCCTATACCACTATGTGGTTTGGGTATAATGACTTTGTGCTGCTGTTTGTAACAACCAAAAATATTTGACCTAGACCCATCTTTAATTATACCGATCGAATCAGAATCACTTTCTGAGTTGATTTAACAATGTCCGTCCGCCCGTCCGCCCGTCTGTGTGTCCATGTAAAGCTTGTAATCAAACTGCAGGTCGAAAATATGAATATATTTTGACGAAATTTGGTATATAAGCTTTTATCGGCCATGGGATGAACGCTATTGAAATTGGTGAGAATCGGTCCATGTTCAGACCTAGCCCCCATACAAATTACCCATATGAAATCGACATAAATTGCCATACGATCCAAATTGTCATATAGATCTTACTCAAATTGGGTTTGTATGCGTTCATTACATCCACTAATGAGTAGTCCAAAAATGATCCCTTTGACCCCATATAGAGCTGCTTCCCGATCTTCACTTAAATCTATTAAAAAACAAAAATATTGCACTGATTCTTCTCAAATTTTGTTTGTACATATTTTTGCAAAATACGAGAGACTTTACCAAACATGATCAGGATCGGTCCATTTTTGAACCTAGTCCCTTTATAGATATAGCATCCGATATGAACTTTTTCATATCTGCAGCCAAAAAAATTAATAAAAATCCCACTCAAATTTGGTTTTTGCTTATTTTCAATGTCCAGTTAGTTGGGCCTAAGAGATAGGGTTTCTAAACGCATGGTATAGGATATCGTATAGTCGGTCTAGACCGACTATAATTTTCTTACTTGTTTTCGTATTAAATTATGAAAATTAATCTTTCCATGTGCAAAAAAAAAAAACAATACAAAAATTATTTGCTATTTTTTCCATCATATCCTACACAACTCCGAAATTGATAAGATTTTGTGTTTTCATTAGAAAATAGTTCAGATAAAATTTAATTCGCAAAGTTTAGATTTTTCCATTTTTTATACATTGGAAACTTTTACAAAATTCTAAATTTGCTAATTGATTTTTAACAATTTCGTGTTAAGTCCTAAAATTTTTTTCTTCTTGCGAAATCACTCTTTGCTGTGTTCTCTAACGAAAGATAACAAATTTGTTTAAAAAAATTCATTTAACAACGAAATAGGCAAAAAAAAATTTTTTAAGCATGCCAAAACAATGGAAACTTCTGTACCAGAGTTGATTAAAACAACAAAAATTGAAGATGGTAATATTTTAAATGTGTAAAATCTTAACCGTTATTTAAATATTTAAAGTAGATGGCATTTGAACTGTTTTTTAAATACAATTGTATTTTTCAATGTTTTTATCTTATAATTATTTACTAGTATATCCCAGCACTCAAAATCCGAGTGCAAATTCTAGGATATATTATTTTTATACCCTATACCACTATGTGGTTTGGGTATAATGACTTTGTGCTGCTGATTGTAACTACCAAAAATATTTGACCTAGACCCATCTTTTATTATACCGATCGAATCAGAATCACTATCTGATTCAATTTAACGATGTCCGTCCGTGTGTCCGTCCGTCCGCCCGTCTGTGTGTCCATGTAAACCTTGTAATCAAACTGCAGGTCGCAAATATGAGTATATTTTGATGAAATTTGGTATATAAGCTTTTATCGGCCATAGGATGAACGCTGTTGATATTGGTGAAAATCAGTCCATGTTCAGACCTAGCCCCCATACAATTGACCCCTATGAAATCGACATAAATTGCCATAAGATCTAAATTATCATACAAATCTTAGTCAAATTGGGTTTGTATGCGTTTATTACATCCATTAATGAGTAGTCCAAAAATGATCCCTATGGGACAACCCTTACTCATAGGCCCTTTGTAGAGCTGCTTCTCGATCTGCACTTAAATCTACCAAAAAACAATAAATATTGCACTGATTCTTTTCAAATATTGTTTGTATATATATTTGCAAAATACATATAGATATAGCTTCCGATATGAACTTTTTCATATCTGCAGCCAAAAAATTAATAAAAATTCCACTCAAATTTGGTTTGGTCCAGTTAGTTTGGCCTAAGAGATAGGGTCTCTAAACGCATGGTATAGGGTATCGTATAGTCGGTCTATTCCGGCTACAATTTTCTTACTTGTTTTCACTCAATTTTTGTCTTCCAATGTTTTTTAATCTATATATGTGACACGGAAAGTTAAAAGGGACCTATTTTTTGAATTTTTTGGTTAACATTTAAAATTTACTTTAATTTTTTTTTATAAAATAAACTTTGAAGTTAACAAGTTGATTTTGAATATTGAATATTTAAATGAGCCTAAATGTATGTTAATCAATTTTAGCAATTCACGATTCAACACAGAGTGTCGGATATATAATTTAAATCATTCGCATTAACAGGGTGCAACGGTGGAAGCGGTGGCAGCGGCATGCCCACAGAAAAAAGATGAGGTGGAAGTGGCATGCACGCCAAATGAAGTTAAAATGGTAAAAAACCCTGTCCTATATCGCCATAATTCGAAAAAAGGTGAAGCCGTGGACTACTTCGACGTGTGCGGGGTTACCGTAGCCTCGAAACTTCGGCAGATGACTATTGAACGGTGCCGAATGGTGGAAAGGAAGATATATGAGCTGCTGTTCAAGGGTTTAGATGAAAATTGCATAATATATATATTTTTTATTTTTTAAAATTTTTTTATTTAAATTTATATTTAAATTCCTGAATTGTTTTTTATTATTATTTTTTTAATTTTTTTATTTAAATTTATATATAAGTTCCTGAATTGTTTTTGTACCCTATACCACTATGTGGTTTGGGTATAATGACTTTGTGCTGCTGTTTGTAACAACCAAAAATATTTGACATAGACCCATCTTTAATTATACCGATCGAATCAGAATCACTTTCTGAGTTGATTTAACAATGTCCGTCCGTCCGTCCGTCTGTGTGTCCATGTAAAGTTTGTAATCAAACTGCAGGTCGCAAATATGAATATGTTTTGATGAAATTTAATATATAAGCTTTTATCGGCCATGGGATGAACGCTATTGAAATTGGTGAGAATCGGTCCATGTTCAGACCTAGCCCCCATACAAATTACCCATATGAAATCGACATAAATTGCCATAAGATCCAAATTGTCATATAGATCTTACTCAAATTGGGTTTGTATGCGTTCATTACATCCACTAATGAGTAGTCCAAAAATGATCCCTTTGACCCCATATAGAGCTGCTTCCCGATCTTCAGTTAAATCTATTAAAAAACAAAAATATTGCACTGATTCTTCTCAAATTTTGTTTGTACATATTTTTGCAAAATACAAGAGACTACCAAACATGATCAGGATCGGTCCATTTTTGGACCTAGCCCCTTTATAGATATAGCATCCGATATGAACTTTTTTATATCTGCAGCCAAAAAAAATTAATAAAAATCCCACTCAAATTTGGTTTTTGCTTATTTTCTATGTCCAGTTAGTTGGGCCTAAGAGATAGGGTTTCTAAACGCATGGTATAGGGTATCGTATAGTCGGTCTAGACCGACTATAATTTTCTTACTTGTTTTAGTATTGTTATTTAATTTCTTTTAATTTTTTTATTTATATTTATTTAAGTTGCTGAATTGTTTTTTTAAATTTTTTTATTTCCTTATTTTTTGAATTTTTTGGTTAACATTTAAAATTTACTTTAATTTTTTTTTATAAAATAAAATTTTTGAAAATATTATACACTTGTGTTTCCTTATTTGCTTTCAATTTCACATATTTTTTCAACCATGTTTGAAAAATTTCATTCCACATAAAACAAATGTCATGAAATTTTTCAAATAAACTTTACTTGATGAAATTGCAAATGTTAAAAAATTGAAACTTTTCTACTTTTTGCCTTTTACAATTTGTTTTGTTTTCTTATATTAACTATGTGTTTGTGTTTGATGTTCCTTATTGTGTGCCAATATGTGTATACCCAGTCAGCATTTTATATCTAGTCTCATTTCAATATCTAGTCATAAAACCAAGATTCTTCATAAAACCGTGCCATAATTTCATTAAATGCTAACTGGGTTTTTATGTTCTTGCTGCATAAAAATGTCTGCGTTTTGTCAAGTGAAGAATATGTTTTTTTTCGAATGATCTTGCTTATTAGCAATGTGAACATATTTTATGTTCATGAACTTTTGAATATTCTGAGATCTGCCACTCTTGCTATGATGAACAAATTACATTTTGCACATCCTCATTCTTGGCTAAACACGAACATGTGTGGTGTATGTGTGTTCGAATCGAAGAATACGTGAAGTTAACATTTTCGTGTACACAAACCATTATTAAAACGAAACACATTCATGATTGTGTTCGGCACCGGAAATTTAGAACAAACATAATTGATATGAAAATAAAAATTTGTGTTTGTTGGTCTGAGCTGTGTTTGTTTATATATATGTGCGAGTTTTTTATTCAGTGTGTGGTTTTTTCTGAACTCTGGTGGATTTACTTGAATTAAGCATCTTTGAATGGATAGCGGTGCTTCAGTTGGATACTGACTACTTGAGACAATTGCTGTATCATCTGCGTATGTTAAACTGTAAGTGTGGGATATCAGCTGTAAAAATCGTGTACAGAACGGGGCCAAGTACGCTATCTTGATATTCCTGCTTTAATTTCAATTATGTCTGATTTTTCGTCTTTAGCTTTTACATAAAAAAAATCTATTCGAGATGTAGCTTCTGAAAAATAAAAAATATAGGGCTGGTAATACTTTTTTAATATTGTAAAGTAGATCGTCATGCCATACTCTGTCAAAAACTTGTTGAATATTCAGAAATACTGCTGAACAATAACGTTTATTTTCAAGAGTACTAGTTATTGTGTTTACGATCCTGTTTATGTGGAAGCCAAACTGATGCTCGGGAATGATGTTTTTTTCTAGTATAGGCAAAAGCCTTTCCAGGAAAATGCTTTCAAAAATTTAAGATAGTATCGAAAGCAGACGTATAGGTCTATACGATGACAGTAAATTTTCAGGTTTGTTTATTATTTCGGCATATATGCACTGCGAAGGAAAGTGATCCAGTCTTATTATTGTACATAATCTATCTATACTAATAAAGTGGTAAGGTGTGTTTGTTTGTTTGTTTGTAGGAGATAATCTCTGTTACTACTCATCTGATCTTCCTGAACTTCTCATAGAGTCTTACTGTGGATATGGGAAGTGCTATAGGCTTTAATTTTTTAAATAATTTTATATATATTGAGTACTATGATAGGGAGAGCTTTGTAAATTTGTTTGAGGTCACCTATTGTTAATATCAGTAGCTACGCCGGAAATGGGCGGGATCGGATAAGTGGGCGTGGTACCTCCTATACAAGTAATAATTCAATATTATATATCTCGAGTAATGTGATAGAGAGAGCTTTTCAAATTTTTCTGATGTCACCTAATATTAATGTGAGTAGTCGCCACCAAAAATGGGGAGTATCGAACCAATAGGCGTGGCACCTACCATACAAAGTAAATATAAAATGCCATATATCTGCAGTACTGTAATAGTGGGAGACTTGGTACTTTGTGCGAGCCCATAAGTTACTCATGTGATTATTTAGACAAAAAATGGGCGCGATCGGAGTAGTGGGCGTGGCACCGCCCGTACAAAGCAAATATATGATATCATGTAACTGGTGTACTAAAAAAGGGAAGCTTCGAAACTTTGCACGACCCCATCAGATCTTAGTATGAGTAGTCGGTAAAAAAATTGGCGGATTCACACCAATGGGCGTGGCACTCCCCATGCAAAGTAACTATTTAATGTCATATATCTGGAGTACTGTAAAAAGAAGAGCTTTGTGGCTTTGCGTGAGCCCATAAGTTCTTTGTATGATTAGTCGAACAAACAATGGGCGTAATCGAAGCAGGAAAGACTCGACATTTTGCACGAGTCCATCAGATATAAATGTGAGTAGTCCAATAAAAATTGGCAGGATGGGATTATTGGGCGTGGCACCTCCTACATAAAAATTATGAAGTGCTACGAAAGCGATAGTCTTTTGATAAGTACATAATTTATCAATGTGATTTGTCGTGGAAAATATATCGCCAAAATTAAAAATCGCTTAACCAAAAAATTGAGAAAAAAAAAAATCGCGAAAATCAAAAATGGGCAAAATCAAAAATCGATAATAAGAAAAATTGCCAAATGATATTCTAAGTTCAAGGCCAATAGTTAAGTGTTGCCAGATCTAATTTGGAAAATCCATGATCTTCTCATGGGCAGCTACAGGTACCTTTCTCCAGAGTAGGAACGCCGAAAAATCTGATAATTGTTGTACCGAATAAAAAAACAAAAAACATTGTATATCAGCAAGTATCGAAATAAAAAAATTTATACTAATAATCTGTACTAGCATAATAGAGAGGTAATGTGTGTTTGTTTATTTGTAGGAGGTAATCTCCGTAACTACTTATCTCATCTTCCTGAAATTTTCACAGATAGCGGGTATGAAAGTGCTACAGGCCGTACTTTTTGTAATATTTTTTGGGCGTGACACCTCCCATACAAAGTAAATTTTTAATATAATATATATTAAGTACTATGATAGAGAGAGCTTTGCAAATTTGTCACAGGTCATCTATTATTAACGTGAGCAGTCAGACAAAAAAAAAAAATGGGCTGGATTGGACAAATGCGTGTGGCACCCCCATACAACCTTAACAATAAATGTGATATATCTGAATTACTGTAATAGTGAGAGCCTTGGGACTTTGCGAGAGCCCTTTGATTTCGATTCGGGGGGGGGGGGGGGGGAGAGGGTAGCGAAGCACGCCGGGGTACATCTAGTATTAAATATAATATTAAACTTTTATGAGTCAATTTGTTCAAAACTTTAGCGTTCATGAGATCATACCCATGGGATTTTTATACCCCATACCACCATGTGGTTTGGGTATAATGACTTTGTGTTGCTCTTTGTAGCTACCAAAAATATTTGACCTAGACCCATCTTTTATTATACCGATCGATTTAGCGATGTCCGTCCGTCTTCTGTGTGTCCATGTAAACCTTGTAATCAAACTACAGGTGGCAAATATGAGTATATTTTGATGAAACTTTGTGTGTAAGCCTTTTATGGTTATAGGATGAACGCTGTTGAAATTGCTGAAATTCGGTAAATTTTCAGACCAAGTCCCCATACAAATGACCGCTATGAAATCGACATAAATTGCCATAAGATCCAAATTATCATATAGATATCAGTCAAATTGGGTTTGTATGTGTTTATTATATCCTTTAATCAGTCGTCCAAAAATAATCCCTATAGGACAATTCTTAGTCATAGGCCCCATATAGAACTGCTTCCCGATCTTTAGTTAAAACTACCAAAAAACAAATATATTGCACAGATTCTTCTCAAATTCTGTTTGTATATATTTTTTCAAAATATATATACAAACTTCACCAAATATGGTCAGGATCGGTAAATATTTCGACCTTTTCCCCATATAAATATTGCATTCGATATGAACTTTCTCACATCTGCTGCCAAAACAATTAGTAACAATGCCACTCAAATTTGGTTTGTGCTTATTTTCTATATCGAATTAATTGGACCGAAGAGATAGGGTCCCTAAAAAATGGTATACGGTATCGTATAGTCGGTCTAGACCGACTTGCTCTTACTTGCTCGTTTTTTAATTTTTTTATTTCTGATGTGACTTCATTTGAGGAAACAACTAATAATATATGTAATAAAGAAAGAGGTGATTACAAATTTACAGTTTAAAGGAAAAAGATAAAAAACCAATTGAAAATGTATAAGGAATACTTGAATTAATTTTTCTCATAGCTCCATTACTGAGGTTTGTAGAAACATTAACTCTACAAATTTCTTATTAAAGCATAATTTGAAGATCTGTTTCATTCGTCGAATCTTTGCATTCATTTTAGAGTTTCTGTTCGACACATTACCATCTATGTAGTTGCTGTGTAGAAAAACTGTTGTGTATCGTCTGGGGAAGTTATATGTAATTTATTTTTTTTATTTTTTCAAAATTATCCATAGAGATTTGACATGTGCTTTGGCACATCATGTAGACCATACTTGTCTCTCATAAATCATTATTGGTCTTTACACATTTTGTAAAGCAAAATCTTAGTTTTATAATTAAGAGTTGATTAACGATTCAGTAAATGAACTGGAGCTCTTCTACATCGTATCCCCTTATTACGCGCTTGAGGAATAAATTTCTTATCTAATGCGACTCCCAGATATTTGACAAAGTCAAGGTGAGGTATTTCTGATCCTTGAAATAACTGCTTGGGTTTTTTGCTTCATTAAGGTTAATTTTCCATTTGGTGAAGAATTTATGAGCGTATATCTTTTAATAATAGCATTGGACACTTTTCCTCTGGTTATTATGGCTGTATCATCTGCATGCATTGCGGAAGATGTGTCTCTTAAAGTTTTTAGGTCATTACAGAATACAACGTTGGAGATAAAGCTGCTCTATCTTCGCGTAAAATAGCTTTTGTGTAAATTACTATTTATTAATTTCTGAAGACAATTTGCTAAACATAATCAGTTTATAGATCAGATCAAATGGAGTTAAAGACGTTTTCTAAGTCTAAAAATACTATTCCAGTACTCTTTCGATAACTTTCATTGTTTGTTATATAATTATATGATTATAATTAACAATTCTTTTAAGTTGATGGAAAGTTGAATGAACGTTGAACGAAATCCAAACCACTAAATCTCTTTAATATGATTATTTCAAATACTTTATTCAGAACATTTAACATTTTTATTCGCAACTCACAATATCAAAGAAAGTTGAAAGAAAATAATTTTTAATAAATATTTCTTTAAAGTGTTTTTCAATATATACAAAAATGAATGGCCACCACGAGATGAACTAATTTTGGTTATACCCTTAATGTGCATATTATTTTAACTAGTAGAACATACAATGTGAAAAAGAACAAGTAAACCATGTACAAAGTAAAGATCGACCAAATGATGCACTACCAATTCTTTTGATAACTATAACATGTATGTATAGGGCGTAATTGTTTTTAATTTGAGTGAATTAACATAAACACATATACATAGGATCACTTGTTGTAATTTATATCAGAATTCATTGAACTATATATATTTTTGCAGAGTGTGAAACAGTGTACATGAACAAACAGACGGATGGATGAATATGAATCGAGTTTTCAAAAGTTACAAATTTTAGCGCACACTTATATTAACCGGTTCAATAGAGTCATGCTGAAACTATAACAAAAAAGAAAATAAAAATTCACATTGGTTGAAACATGTAAAATTTATAGATATTGAAAACTATAAACTAACCACTATTTGTCGTTGTCACTTTAAATATGAAATATATATTTCAGTCATACGCATATAAATAAAATATGTGTAGCATATATCAGAGATGGGAATTTTTCATTTGTATAAAAAAGATTTCGGTCATTAAGTAAATACTTATCGATAAGCTATCAAAAGTTTGTAAATAAGAATTCATTTCTTTTCATATCCATAAAACATCATAGTCAGTCTGGACTGACGATATTATACCCTATACCATACATTAAGAGCCAGGGTCTTAAGATCAACTAATTTGATAAAGAAAATACGCTTAAGCCATGTTCATATCGGATGCTATATATATATATATATGGGAAATTGTTTAAAAAATAGACCGATCCTGATCACATATGGTAAAGTCACATATATTTTTGCTACAGCATATACACATCAAAATTGTCCTGTAGGGTTTATTTTTGACTACTGATTAATGGGTGTAATAAATAAACACAAACCAAATTTGATCGAGGTCTATATGATAATTTAGATCGTTTTGCAATTTAAGTCGATTAAGCCATTTGTCTGGGGACTACTTCTAAACATTTACCGACATGTAATTTGATTACAAAGTTTACACGGACACACAGACAGATAAACACACAGACAGACGGACGGACATAGGTTAATAGTCTCAGAAAGTATTTCTGAGTCGATTGGTATAACAAAAGATGGGTCCAAGTTAAACTTTTTTTGGTAGTTACAAACATCAGTATAAACCGACTATACAATACCCTATACCATGAGTTAAGGGAGAGGGTATTTGGTTCAGCTAATTGAATAGAGAAAATAAGCGTAAACAAAATTTGAATGTCATTCTTCTAAATTACATCAGAGCAGCTAATTCAAATAACTGTGGATCGTTTTCGCATCACGTTAATGATAATCTGTATTCCGTAAGATGTCAAAAAAGATGTAGCCGCTGTACAGTTAAGTATTGAAAAGCCATTCTCAGCAAATTGGGATGCGTCAGTCCAATTTATGGATATTACGAACCATCTTGGTTTACGAGCTTCAAAGATTCAACTGGTAATGGTTCATTTGAGTGTACATTTTCTTAAAAAAACAAGTAAGAAAATTATAGTCTGTCTAGACCGAACATTTATTTTTACAAATAGATCTTATTTGTGATCTTTATAATTTGAATAATTTTCGAGTAGGTGGCAATACATTGGAAACTTTTACAAAATTTTAAATTTGCCATTTCTGTTTTTTTTTAAATTTTCGCTTTTAGTCCTAAAACTACCAATCACTCTATTGAAAGACAGCAAATTTAAACGAAAAACGAAATATTTATTTTTGTGATGATAAAAATAGAAGAAGGTGTGGAAGAAAATGTAAAAATCTTAACCGTTATTTAAATATTTATAGATTCTGACATTTTATTTCAATTATTATAAAATAGTGTCAAAAATAAAGTTTTATGAAGAGTTAAAATCCAGAATAAACGACGATGTTGGTGCTGAATGAATCCATAATTTCATTTTATGGCGCAGGCCATATAAAACGAGTCAAAGACAGGATAAGAGAATTTAAAAATGTCCAAAAATGTTACTTAAAAAGGTCATTAACAATCGGAAAGTAAAACTATGTGCTCGAACTGTTTCCCGACGAGCCATTGAGGCTGATCTTGGTTGTTATCGTACTGTGAGGAAACCACTGATATAAAAAAAAAAAAAAAAAAAAAAATCGCCTGGCTACAATTGATATTACTAAAGAACATATGAACCGGAAAAAATTAAATATTTAAACGGTCATAAAATTTGCCTATACCCATACAGGACGCTTTGGGGGTTTTACTAAAACAACATAATACAGTTGTTCGGTATAAGAGTCATCCACCCCTCAACACCATGACCATCATTTATACCACAGTGTTATTGTACAGTAAAGGTTTCCATTGTTTTGTCAACAGCATAAACATGAAAATTTTAAATCTGTTTTTTTTAAGTTAAACGTTTAAATTAATAAAAGAGTTTTTAATTTTATGATCAAAAATATATCTTGTTAAAAGTTTCTATCGTATGGTCACTCACACTATATTTGTTCTTGTTTAACTATTCCTATGGTTTGTTTGTTTGTAGGAGGTAATCTCCGTAACAACCAATTTGATCTTCCTGAAATTTTCACAGAGTCTCACTGCGGATATGGGAAGTGCTAAAGGCTTTTTTAAATATTTTTAGTTGGCGTGGCACCTCCCACACAAAGTGAATTTTTAATATCATATATATTGATTATTATGATAAGGAGAGCTTTGCAAATTTGTGTGAGGTCACCTATTGTTAATATTAGAAGCTACGCCGGAAATGGGCGGAATCGGATAAGTGGGCGTGGTACCTCCCATACAAAGCAATAATTAAATATTATATATCTTGAGTACTGTGATAGAAAGCGCTTTTCAAATTTCTACGATGTCACCTATTATTAATATGTGAGTAGTCGGATAAAAAATTGTCGGGTTCACACCAATGGGGGTGGCACTCCCCATGCAAAGTAACTATTTAATGTCATATATCTGGAGTACTGTAAAAAGTAGCACCGCCCATGCAAAGTAAAAATCTAATATCAAATAACTGGTGTACTATAAAAGGGAAAGACTCGACGTTTTGC
This sequence comes from Cordilura impudica, assembly GCA_963682025.1. Classification (NCBI taxonomy): domain Eukaryota; kingdom Metazoa; phylum Arthropoda; class Insecta; order Diptera; family Scathophagidae; genus Cordilura; species Cordilura impudica. Next base: position 154,726,502 of record OY821520.1, read on the forward strand.
ACGAGTCCATCAGATATTAATGTGAGTAGTCCAATAAAAATTGGGCGGGATGGGATTAGTGGGCGTGGCACCTCCTACATTAATAATATGTAGTGCTACGAAAGCGACAGTCTTTTGACAAGTACATTAGTTATCAATGTGATTAGTCGTGGAAAATATGTGCAGAATCGGCTAATCCAAAATTCCTCAAAACAAAAATCGCCAAAACCGAAAATCGCGAAAATTAAAAATCGCCTAAAAACAAAAATTGCCATAATCAAAAATTGCTAAAAAGAAAAATTAGCAAATGATATTTAAAATTCAAGGCCAATAATTAAGTGTTGCCAGATTTAGTTTGGAAAATCCATGTTCTTTTCATGGGCAGCTATATTTACCTTGCTCCAGGGTAGGAACACCGTAAAACTTGATAATTGTTTTGCCGAATGAAAAAACAAAAAACATTGTATATCAGCAAGCATAGAAATAAAAAAACAATACTAATAATCTTTAATAATAATAATAACGAGCAGATTCCAGCCCTCGAAATTCGAGCGCAAATTCCAGGAAATTCTATTTTTTCATTAAATAAAGACCCTAAAAGTATGCTGATCAATTATGGCCAATTCACAAATCAGCACAAAAAACAAACTCATTTTTATTACAAACACATTAACAAATTTAATAAACACACACGTAGCATTGTGTGATTTTATGTATGTGTTAGTGGCAACTTTAAATGCAATTTACTCAAAATAAAGGAAAAAATTTAAAAATCTGTAAATCTGTAAATCAGACAAAAAAGAAATACCTTTCAAATAATATATGTTTGGTCAAAATCGAGATATAACGGTAGAACAAAACATCAGTCACAAGAAATCGCCTAACCTATTAATATTGTAGATATAATAAGAAGGTAATATGTGTTTGTTTGTTTTTTTGTAGAAGGTAATCTCTGTAACTTATCATCTGCTAGTCCTGAAATTTTCACAGAGTCTTACTGCGGATATGGGAAGTGCTGCAGACTGTAATCTTGTAAATATTTTTAGTGGGCGTGACACCTCCCATACAAAGTACATTTTTAGTATCATATATATTATGTACTATGATAGATAGAGCTTTGCAAATTTGTCTCAGGTTATCAATTATTAACGTGATTAGTCAGACAAAAAAAATGGGCGGGATTGAAAAAAAGGCGCGTTTCACCCCCCATACAAACTTAATATCAAATGTCATATATCTGAGTAACTGTAATAATGAGAGCCTTGGAATTTTGCTTGAGCCCTTTCATTACGATGTGTGGGATGGGAGGAGCGGGTAGCGAAGCACACCGGGTTACATCTTGTTATTAATATAATAATTACGCTAACAATGTAGCGGGTATACTGTTAGTAGTGTATAAAAATATGTCCCTTATTGTTTTAGTGATTTTTTCCGGCAATGGAAAAACGGCCCGCACCGGTTTGACTGTGCTTATACTCTAAGGGTTTAGATTTTCGATTTTCATTTAAACAAAATCTTTGATCTGAAAAATTAGCTGACAATTACTGCCACACAATTGAAGATATTCGAAAAGAAAAAAAAATTACTTTCAACATATTAATTATCATTTTAATGTAATCCCAGTTAAATGAGCAATTAATGAGTTTACTAAACTCATTAGTCACATCCATGGTGTGTGCTTTTGTAAATATTTAGATATTGTGTATATTTATACCAAAAATTACAATTGAAAAGCTACACAAAACCGCACACACTTTTTATAGGTTTTTATTATTTAGGTATATTGTTGTTTGCTTTTGTTTATTATCGTGTCTCGAATTAATGGCTTTTGTAAACTAAAATAATATATATTGTTTTCGAGACATTAGAAAACATGTTAATTAATTTTTTTTTTCAGTACAAGGTCTTTGTTCAAGCTTAATTCTCATAGAAACTCACACTACCATACGCCATGAGTTTCCGGATTGAGTGTTGTCGATGCTGTTCTGTTTGCCGTGCACCAAAACTATAGTTTCATTGCTTGACGAATTTCTATAATCTCCATGTTATATGTTTTTCTCTAAAAGGTGCTACAGTAATAATAGAACGATATATATCTCGATTGGCTAAATAATCAGCCCTCGTGTCCTCCATTTTCAGGACCCCAACTGTGAATTAATTTGTTACATGTGCCTAGTAGATTTTGAAATTCGCTGCAAACGTAGAATATATTTAGCTTTTAAAAGCTTCACCATCTTTTTCTTTTTTTTTTCTCATGCACTTATTTATTGGATATCCACATAGTGAACTAACTATTCAAATCTTAAAGGTAATACCTAACTTATTAAATCCGGCCAGTGCCAGAAAAATTTAATGTTTCTAAATAAATTCGAAATAAATAAATATTGATTGGCTTAGATAACCTCAAGCATTAATTATAAGATCTGCAGTCTCTCTCCTTCTTAGAAGTTGTTGGCTGCGAATGTTGAGAAGGTTACGTGTTAACAGATTCGGGTGAGTTTCTAATTTTTTCAAGTAGCTTAAAAAGTTTTTCATAATTTATTTTTCTTGACACTACTTTTCTCAGATATTGTTCTCTTATCTCAAACAGTGATACCGATGACAAAATCGTTTGGATAGTCATTGATCCTAAATCCCGAGTTATTAATTTCCTTTCTCTAAGGTCCAAAGAAGTAGCGACAAAATACCTCCTATGGAGAGCTCCTAGAGTAGAATATGGTTCTAGAGAAGACTTTGTGTGATTACCATAAAGGTTAAGGCATACAGCTTCATTTTTTTTTTAGATAATATGTTTTTGTGATAAATTGGACTAACGCCGTACCATGAAAATGCCGCCCAAACCATAATGTTGCCTCCTCCATAGTTTTTAGAGTATAGCGAGGGTTGAGTTCTGAATTTGGTGGACGCCGAACATACTTTTTGGCATCCGAACCAAAAAAATTAAATTGATATTCGTCACTTCAGAGTATTTTGTCCAAAATTCCAGCGATTCATGTAGATGTTCTGTGCAAAATTAATTCTTTTTTTGTTTTCAATAGTTCGGTTTTGTTTATAATGTTGTACCATCGTCTTAGTGCAAAAAAGTCCTAGCGTACATGACTTTTGGCGTGGCATTGCTATAATTTGTTTTATCAGTTATTAATTGGAATTTGCTTATTTATTAACAATCCAACTAAACTTACCAACAATTTTAGAAATATTTTCGCAATAAGCTTGTTGGAAATATTTGTCCTATATGAGCAACCAAAAAAACTATACCAATTGATGTTTTAACAATAAAAACAAAACTTGAAGTGAAACAAGCTCAATCACATGGTAAAAATGTTTTACACTGCAACAGTTTCCTGTTACAATGTAAAGTACGTCCAAAAACATGTTAAAATAGTTAAACTTTATGAAAAGTTTACATGTTTTGCGATATGGATTGTTGTCTCTAAATATATGGCCACCACTGTATGTGTTCAATTAATATTTGCAAATAACAAAGGTGTTTTTTTAAATGTCTCAGAATTTCTATGTATGATTTTTTATTTATATCAATTCGCAACAACTTTCAAAAATATTACATTCTTATAACGCCTTTATCCGAAAAAAAGAAATTAAATTGATAAATTACAGATTACAGCGCTCGAAATCCGAGTGCAATTTATAGGCAACTTTATTTTTCAACTTAGCCGATTCGCAAACCAACACTATTTTGGTTTATTATTATTATGAATGAAGATAACAAACTCATTAACAAACACATTAACAAATTTAATAAACACACACACAGCCTATGTATAATTTGATGTATGTGCTAGTAGCAAGTTTAAATGCAATTTACTCAAAATAAAGGACAGAATGTACAGATCTGTAATTTTGGAAAACAGCCAAAGAGGAATATCTTTAAAATAATATACGTTTGGTCAAAATCGGGATAAAATGGTAGAATAAAACATCGGTCACAAGAAATCGCCTAGCCTATTAATATTATAGATATAAAAATTGATATCCATTAGGTAGACCTTCAAGATACCTATCATAATTTTTTCTGGTTAGCTTTTCGGAAGTGATATATCTGGTTTTTTGCAAATAAATACGAAGAAAAAAATTTTAAAGTGTACGATTTATAACTTAACATTTTATAACTGAAAATCCGCTGTAAAAGCGGCACTCGGTCTGAAGAATTACATGATAAACTATGGATATGCTAAGTTAAAATGTCGATATATTGAAAGAAAGCATGTTATTGCAAATCAGACAAAAAATGCATTACCAGCTTCGGCAAAATCCCAAAAATGAGTAACCCAAAACTGCACCAGCTCATATGCAAGGTGCTGAAATAATGTTGTCGACAAAAAGTCTGGCAGGAAAACTTAAAATTGCTCGTCTTCGAAAAGACGTTATTAGAGGAGATTGGTAACGTCTCCTTGAACAGAAACAAATACTTTTTTGTACCACTTAATCCAATATTTTTCCAATGTCTTGATCTTCATCATTTGAGCCAAATCGAAGCGATATTCAATACGTTGTTAATAGTAATAACTCTCTAGCTCCTTAAAACAGCAATCAATCGCAGAATCCACCTCTTTGTTGTTAGCAAATCTTTTACCACCCAGCCATTTTTCCAAGTTTGGAAATAGGAAATTATTCAAAGGAGCTAAATTTGGCGAATAAGGTACGTAATCAAATAATTCGAACAATAAGTCATGGATTTTGGCATTGCCATGCTGAAAAGGACTCTCTTTTTCGCCAAATGCGACCTTTTTCCTCATCCTCATCCATGTTTACGAATCAACGCAAAAACTCGGGCTTATTTTGATGAAACATCGCCAAACACTCCATTGAAATATCTTCACGATAATAACTTTCCGAAAATAATCTAAAAATTGATACAAATCATTAAAGTTAGAATGCAGTCTTGCGGATATATTTCTCATCTTTTTGAAATATCTTTCATTTCCGCTAGCTCACGCACCTTAAGTCGATGATCATCCAATACAATTTTATGGATTTCCTTAACCATTTCTGCCATGGCCACCATCACAATTGGTCATAGGGCCTCATGTCAACTCTGCCACCGAATATTTTACAGTCGTAAACGAAGAAGCAGGCTCCCTGAGAGTAGAATCTAGCTCAGCTTTAATATTGATTGGACTGAGACCTTTCAAATAAAAGTAATGAATCACATAACGATACGTAATTTTTTTCAAAAAGCTGCAGGCATCTATATTTTAGATGGGGTTGTTCTGAGACCGCTCTCGTAGTACCTTAGGAAGCAGTTAATATCCTGATTCATATATCTTATAGAACCGATGCATCTGTGATATAAAATGCTATAAGTAGATGGAAAAAATATATCCTTGAGCTTTCATTGATATAAAAAGTGGCTTTGCAATGCGATTGAAGGATTTAAACCCCAAAAATATGCCCAAAATTATATTTTTGTGCAGGACAATGATCCAAAGCATACGGCCAGGACCGTAAAATAATGGTTCTATTCAGAAAATATTGATGATTTAGATTGTTCAGAGCAGAGGCTGGACTTGAACACGATTGAAAATTTTTTGGCAGATGCAAAAACAGCTTTGGAGAAGAAAAACCACAGGAATGCAGATGAGTTATTTCGAAATGTTTAAAATATTTAAGATAATATTCCTGTCGAAAGATGTCGCAAGTTAGTTGAAAGCCTTCCAAGAAGATGCAGTGCATTCATTAAATCTAAAGTTTTCCAACGAAATATTAGCTTTAAAACCTTTTATTTAATTTTGTAAGAATTATTTGTATATTTATTTATATAAGTGCACTTGTCCTTATTTAAATGTCCAGGCAAGTAGTGAAGAATTTTATTTTTGATTCTGATTTGTTATATTTTTTTTCACAAATAAATATCTTTCTCAATGAAGAATTTTATTTGTGTTTTAGTTTTTATAAACGATTTATAAATTTGCCTTGTTCTTTAAAAGCTGACCACCACTGTAGAAATAAATATACAATATGAGTTGGAAGGCGCGAAAAAAACAATAAATCATTTAAAAAAAAAAAAACAATTTAGCACAATGTTTGCGCTAAAAAAGGGACATGTACTTACAGGCACTGTTATCTAAAAGAATTCGTATTTCTGTAAATAATCTGACATTATATAAATTAACAAAAATTAATTCGATGACGATATTTTAGCTAACTTTATATAATTTTGTTTAATTTTTAATAGACCATAAAAATTATAGTAAAATCATGAAAAGTTCTGTTACTATTCGTACATAGTTTTCACATTCCCTTACTTGTCGTGTGAATATCGTTAGTTCAGTGGGCAAACGTGTTAAATCCATTCTTTATTAATTATTCCGGAGGGACAAACAACTTTCCAATTTTATTTGTTTTTAATATTTTTTGTTAATCCGCAAACGCCGTTTTCTTCTTTTATTTGTCCTGTTTCAATAGCAATAATTGCAGAACATAAATATAAAACTGTTGAGACACATTCTCTTTTGTTGTTGTTCTTTTAAGAATATCATATTCATAGTTATTGATCAAATTTTGTTTATGTGTGGATAATACACATTAGTAAATAGTAATAAAGACTATAGGAACATTTCTAGTCATAGCTCCCGTACAAAGCTGCTACCCACAGAAAATTAATTGGTAGGAAATCCGTTGCCACTAGAAAACTTTAATCATGTAATAATCATTTTTATAGTTATTCATAAATATTTTAGAATGCAATAGGTTTTCTTCAATATCTACCAAATAAACATAGTTCTCACAATGTGAATGTACTCGTACCCTTAATAAATAGAAAGATAAGTTATGTCTTCCTATCAAAATGTTTATTCAAATTATTAAACTAATTCAGTCGACGAAACTAAATTAAACGCATTATAATATTACTCGTTCTTTGGTAATTTCAATAACTAGTTCTATTAACACAATATACATATTTTAAATCGAAAATAGATTTACAGATATTATTACAAATTGTTGTTAGATATAATATAGAAACAAATAAGTAAAAAGAATAATAGAATTCGGTTATAATAAAAAAGCAAACATATAACCGTATTGATAGTTTTAATCGAAATTCCTTTTGCCGAATAATTAAATTTTTTTTTGTAATTTTTGGAAAATTACATACATATAAAAAAGAATAAAAACAGTAAAATTTTAAAACGTAATAATTCTTAAGGTAAATGAAAGTTATATTTATCATATAATTAAACGGTAAACACATTTTTTGTGGTACCATTCGTGAGCTCAATACTGAAACCGGCTTCATAAAAAAATACCTTTATGAAATAAAACATGTGAAGAAGTGCACAATGATATTTTTTTAAAACCGGCTCAGGCAACACTGGTAAGAAATGAAAACAATATTTATTCACTAATCCACACGCAATCGAATGTTAATTTAATTGTCCCAGTCAGCATTTGGAAGATTGTTTTAACAAAAATCGCCTAACGATGTCTTCTTTGAGCCCTTTTGATGATTAAAAACAGATTAATCTCATGCTCGATTAACAAAGACTCGAAAATGATTTGCGTTTACGCTTGAAAACTAATTTATTGAAAATACAATAACAAAATGTACAACAATTGCAAATAAATCAAGCAGGTGATTGAAATGGGGTTATTTTGATTGATATTTTGGTATAATATTTCGCGCAGCTGTAGGACGAAAAATGGCTTGTTACACACTATACCACTACGTGGTCAGGGTGTAATGACATTGTGCTGATGTTTGTAACTACAAAAAATATTTGACCCATCTTTTATTATATCTCTCGACTCAGAATAACTTTCTGAGTCGACTTATCAATGTCCGTCCGTCTGTCCGTCCATCCGTCTATGTGTCCATGTAAAGCTTGTATATTTTGATGAAATTTAGTATATAAGCTTCTATCAGCGCTATGATGAACGCTGTTGAAATTATTGAAATTACGGTACATTTTCTGACCTAGTTCCCATACAAATGAGATCGATTTAAAAGGCCATAACATATCAATTATCATATAGAAAGTGGTGAAATTAGGTCTGTGTATGTTTATTAGACCCATTTATCAGTAGTCCAAAAATGCACCCTATAAGACAATTCTTGGTCATAGCCCCATATGAAGCTAGTTCCTGCACAGATTTTTTCAAATTTGTTTTGTATGTGTTTTTGCAAAAAAAAAAAAAAAAAAAAAAAAAATGATCTTACTAAATATGATCAACATCGGTTTATTTTTTGACCTAGTTCCCCTAAAAATATAACATCCGATATGAAGTTTTTCATAAAGATAAAAAAAATTAACAACAATGCCACTCAAATTTCGTTTATGCTTATTTTCGATATCTAATAAGTTGGACCAAGGAGATAGGGTATTTAAACGCATCGTTTTTGTTTATAACGGCACAGTTTTTTTTTTTTTTTAATATTTTTGAAAAAGGTGTTCAAATTTAAATATTGTGAATTTTTCATCATTAATATCAGTCGAAGGGTGGTATGAATTTCATTTATTTAAATTACAAATTATATAAATGAACAAATTTAAATGTGGAAAGTGAAAAAATTTAAAAGTGATGTGCAGCTTTACATCAGTTGTATGCAGTCGGATGTCATAAACTGCATAAAAAAAATTAATAAAGACCTCAAAAAAGTATCTAGATGGGCATCAGCCAATGGGCTTTGTTTAAACGCGAAAAAGTCAAAAGCAATGATTATTGGAAACTCTTACATTCTACCTACCACTCTGCCACCACTGCTTTTAGATACATGTGAAGAAGTGCACAACGATATCTTTTTTAAAACCGGCTCAGGCAAATGATAACAACTATTGAGGTTACTGAAACTGCCAAGAACCTCGGGATAATTTTTAACAAAAAACATAACTGGTCTAATCATGTAAATGCTGCCTGTGGTAAAACGCATTGTATGCTGAGAACTCTGTGGATAACTCAATATTTTACACCACTAAATATTCGCATGCTCCTTGCCAAAACCTATATACTGCCGACACTTCTATATGGATGTGAGCTATTTGCCAGTTGTGATTCAATAAGCAAACAAAAGCTAAAATTAACTTATAACAATGTTGTCACATACATATTTGGACGTAGAAGATTTGATGAAATCTCGCAGTTTTCATAGCGTATAAACAATGTTTCATTCCAAAATCTGCTAAAATGCCGAACTCTAATATTTCTGCACAAAATAGTTAGCACAAAGCAACCAGATTATCTTTACAAAAGGCTACAATTTTCCCGATCTAATAGAGGGAATAAAATAAACTCAATTCGGTATCAAAACAAATATAACAAATATTTTTTTGTGGAAACTATAAAACTTTGGAACCAACTACCTCATAATATACAAACCATTAGCAATGCAAAGCTCTTTAAAACAGCAATATTTAGCCACTTTGATTAACTTAATTTTTTGTGTTACACTTAAATTTCTTTCTCATTCTTAAAAAAAAAATTTCTTTTTCTTCATTTATTTAAAACTAGATGTAACCCGGTGTGCTTCGCTACACCCTCCCCCTGCCCTCCGCCCCACGAATCGTTATGAGAGGGCTCACGCAAAGTCCCAAGGCTCTCACTAATACAGTTATTCAGATATATCACATTTATTTATTTATTTTATTTATTTATTTATTTATTTATTGGAACTGCTCCATACACAAGACTAAAAGTCTTATTTTGCAGTATGGAACTGATTGTATTTAAAATTATAAAATCGTTAATAAATTAATAACTAATTACAAATTTTCTTTATATAAAATGCAAAGAACAATAAGATTAAAATTAAAGAATAAGGTTGAAATATTTGAAATTTAATTTAATCAAATGTATTATGATATCAAATAATATTTAATGTTTTAAATTGTTATGCTGAAAACAGTTTAAAAATATTTTCTTTAAATTTTCGTGCGTTACTTAAAAGTTGAGAGCTATGGGGTATAGAATTCCATAGAGATACTGCGAATATGTAGAAATGCCACTCCGATATTAAACTTTTATATCTAATTGATCTAATTCTTTTTCCCCTGCTTATATCTGAAATATAAAGTTTGTCGTACAGATGTTCCGGTTTGTGGGTATACACTATTTTATGTAAAAAAACTAAAACTCTTATATTTAAAAGATTATCTAAAGAAACGCCATATAGCTGCGATGAAAACAAAGATACACTAGAACGTCTATTAAGTCCATACACATATCTGATTATGTTGTTAAATGCAACGTTCAATTTCCTTTTACTAATTGTATCACATTTCGCAAATAGCTCACAACCATACAGTAAAACAGGCATCAGATAAGTTTTGGCAAGTAGGATTCTTATTTTCATAGGTGTACAATGCTGGGTTTGCCACAGAGTTCTAGTCATAGAGAAAGTACGACCACAGGCATAGTTAATATGGTTCGACCACGTAAGAGTGTCATTAAAAAAAATACCTAGATTCTTAGCAGATTTAACGATTTCAATTTTCTGATTATTTATAATTATATTAGGTGTAATATTTAGTTTGGAAAGTCGCTTTTGAATTACAATGCATTTTGATTTTTTCGGATTTATCTCTAATCCATTTGCCGTTGCCCATGTATAAATACGATGGAGTTGCTGATTAATAGAGATAATACACTGGTCGATTAGGGCATTACTACAGCTGGTATAAAGCTGAACGTCATCCGCATACATTCTTACATTACAATTTGTTAAAATGCCTGGGAGGTCATTTGAGTACAATGAGAATAATAGTGGCCCAACAATGGACCCCTGAGGTACGCCCCTTGCTACAGGCAGTGTCATTGAATTTTGGAATCTAGTTTCAACATACTGATACCTGCCACGTAAGTATGTTGACAATAACTGAGTAGCGGTCGAAGAAAAATTAAAAAAGTTTTTAAGTTTGTAACAAAGAATGTTATGATCCACGGTATCAAACGCTTTTGAATGATCTAAAAGTATTAAAAATGTAGTCTTGCCATCATCAAGTTTCTCCCTAATCTCCTCTGTAACATCAACTAAGGCTGTTAGGCAGCTGTGTTTCCTCCTGAACCCAGATTGACGATCTGTTAGCAAGTTATTGTCATCCAAGAAACTAGTCATTTGTTTGTGCATAATACGCTCGAATACTTTAGAGAGAAATGGAAGAATAGCTATTGGTCTATAATCGGAACCAGCTTTGGGTATAGGAATGATTTTAGCTATTTTCCAATTCGATGGGAAGTGGCGTGTAGTTAATATTTTGTTAAAGAAAAAAGTTATAATTGGAAGTAGCTGAGGTAAAAGAATCTTGAGAAACTTAGGATTAATCCCGTCCACTCCTATAGAGTTCGATTTTATAGACAATAAACTAGATAAAACATCGCATTGGTCTACTGCAGCAAAAGAAAAAAAAGATTCAGCATCGTTATTCGAGTGACTATTGATATAGTAATCTTTATCTGCTTGAACCATAGGAACACTTAAAAACTTTGTATTAATTGTATCTGCATCAACCGAACATGGTTCTCGATGCGTAGATTTACCGATACCAACTTCGCGTATCGTTTGCCATGTTCTTTTGGAGCCAATGGCAGAAGAAAATTTTTCAGCATAAAAATTGGATTTGGCCTTTTTAATCATTTTATTTGTGTTTCTCTTAGCAGTCAGATAATCATCATGTAATGTTGTTGTTTTAAATCTTTTCCAACGTGCATAGACAAAATCTCTTTGATTGATACAATCTTTAATTTCAGAAGAAAACCAGGGTTTTTGTTTATTACTAATAATCTTCGATTTTATTGGTACAGTTAGATCGAACAGATAATTTATGTTTTGCTCCAGAAAAGAGAGTTGGTCATCCACAGAATTTAAACAATACAAAGCATTCCAATCAATATTAAAAAATTCTTCCTCAAGGAGTCTAAAATTGATGTTTTTAAAGTCTCGAAAAGTAATCCTCTCAACTTGTATAACAAGTTGGAAATTGTAAGTCATGAAAATAAGATCATGCTTGGAAAAACATGATGCAGACAGTTGATCGTAGAGTAGTATATTAATTTCATTACTCACAAGAAACAAATCCAAAAGCGTATTAATAGTTGCAGTGAAGTGTGTAGGATGTAAGATATTAGGTGATATTAAACCAATCGAGGCACATTCATCAGAGAAACTACAATCTACCAGAAGGTTTGAATTAAAATCTCCTGCTATGATAACATCATCGTACAAAGCTGTTTGCGTTTCCAAAGTTCGAAAAAATCGCTTGGTACAAAGATTCTTATTAGGCCTGTAAACACTCCCTAAAAGCAATTTCCTACCTTCATTATTTACCTCGATAAATAGATACTCAATTAGATTTAGAGGATCTGTATTATCTATGTCCTCAAAATCACAATTTTCCTTAGATGTACATTTGATGCTAAAAGAAATCCCCTTTTTTATGTACATAGCAACGCCGCCATATCCATCTTCTCTATCAACTCTACGTAAATTATATCCATTTAAGGAAACAGAAAAGTCTGTAATTTCGGAATCAAACCATGTTTCCGAAACACATATAAAATCGACACCTGAGTTTTCAAAAATCAATCTAAATTCGTCAATCTTTTTCCTTAAGCTTTGAGCATTGATATGACATATTTTAATACCTTTCCTCTGATTGGCAAGGACTCTAACCATATTCGCAACATTATCCCTGGAAGTTATTCTATAAGTATTGTTCATTTTTAAGTTTTAAAAATAATGATCGAGTAACGCACGAAGTAATAAGTTTGATAAATAATATTAAGTTTGTGTAGGGGTGTCACGCGCATTTGCCCAACCCCGCCCATTTTTTTTGTCTGAGTACTGACTTTAATAATAGATGACCTGAGGCAAATTTGCAAAGCTTTCTCTATCATATTAATATATATGATATTTAAAATTTACTTTGTATGGGAGGTGCCACGCCCGCTAAAAATATTTTAAAAAATTACAGCCTGTAACACTCCCATATGCGCGGTTAGACTGTGTGAAAATTTCAGGAAGATCAGATGAGTAGTTACGGAGATTACCTCCTACAAACAAACACACATTACCTCTTTATTATGTTAGTATAAATTATTAGCATAGATTTTTTTATTCGAATACTTGCTGATATACAATGTTTTTTGGTTTTTCATTCGGTACAACAATTATCAGATTTTTCGGCGTTACTACCCTGGAGCAAGGTACATGTAGCTGCCCATGAGAAGAAGATGGATTATCAAAATTAGATCTGGCAACACTTAACTATTGGCCTTGAACTTAGAATATCATTTGGCAATTTTTCTTATTATCGATTTTTGATTTTGCCCATTTTTGATTTTCGCGATTTTTATTTTTCGCGATTTTTTGGGTTAGCGATTTTTGATTTTGGCGATATATTTTCCACGACAAATCACATTGATAACTAATGTACTTGTCAAAAGACTATTGCTTTCGTAGTACTTCATATTATTTATATAGGAGGTGCCACGCCCACTAATCCCATCCCGCCCAATTTTTATTGGACTACTCACATTAATATCTGATGGACTCGTGCAAAATGTCGAGTCTTTCCCTTTTATAGAACACCAGTTATATGATATTAGATATCTACTTTGCATGGGCGGTGCTACGCCCACTGCTACGATCGCGCCCAATTTTTGGTTCGACTGATCATAGAAAGAACCTATGGGCTCATGTAAAGCCACAAAGCCCTCTCTTTGACAGTACTCCAGATATATGACATTATATAGTTACTTTGCATGGGGAGTGCCACGCCAATTTTTTCTCCGACTACTCATACTATGATCTGATGGTGTCGTGCAAAGTGTCAAAGCTTCCCCTTTTTAGTACACGAGTTATATGACACAAAGTTATATGGTACTTTTTACGGGTGGTGCCACGCCCACTGCTCCGATCACGCCCATTTTTTGTCTAACTAATCACATGAATAACTTATGTGCTCACATAAAGTCCCAAGACTCTCACTGTTACAGTACTCCTGATACATGGCATTTTATATTTACTTTGTATGGCAGGTGCCACGCCTATTGGTCCGATACTGCCCATTTTTTGTCCGACTACTCACATTAATAATAGGTGACAACAGACAAATTTGAAAAGCTCTCTCTATCCAGTACTCGCGATATATAATATTGAATTATTTCTTGTATGGGAGGTACCACGCCCACTTGTCCGATCCCGCCCATTTCCGACCTCACACAAATTTGTAAAGCTCTCCCTGTCATAATACTCAATATGCATATGTATATGATATTAAAAATTTACTTTGTGTGGGTGGTGCCACGCCCACAAAAAATATTTAAAAAAAATTATAGCCTATAGCACTTCCCATATCCGCAGTAAGACTCTGTAAAAATTTCAGGAATATCAAATGGGAAGTTACGGAGATTACCCCCTACAAACAAACAAACAAACACACATTACCTCTTTATAATATTAGTATAGATAAATATTTATGTGTAACTACCTATCAATTTTGAACAAAATTATTCTTTTTTTTAAAAACTTAAATTAATAAAATTATTCTTTAATTATGTCATATAATATTATCCTTTTTTATTTTATGTTAAATTAAATACCACCTTCTGTCTTAACTTTATCTCCCCAGTACTGTAATATTAATAAGATCTATTTCTTGTTGTACTGCATTCTTCAAATAAATTATTAATTAAATTAAATTAAAAAGCAAAAAAAAAAAAAAAAGATTAATCTCAGCCATAGTATTAAAACATTAAAAAGAAACCGAAAAACTAATATCCCCAAAAAAATAAAAAAATTGGAAAGAAACTTTCCGCAGCAGATGGAACCAAGCCAAACCAAACAAACAATGAAACAAATTTCCATGATAACAATTTAAATGAAACAAGTGAAATCTGTTATTTTGACAGTGAAGAACATTAATTTAATACTAGCAGATTCCAGCACTCGAAATTCGAGTGCAAATTCTAGGATTTTTTTTTTCATTTAATGAAGACCCTAAAGGTATGCTTCACAACTCAATTCATTTTAAATGAAGAAAACAAACTCAACACATTAACACAAACACATTAACAAATTTAATAAACAAAAACATAGCATTGTATAATTTTATGTATGTGTTAGTAGCAACTTTAAACGATCATAAAAAAATATTCCAGACGATGAAATCTGTAAATCTGGGTAAAAGTAAAATAGAAATACCTTTCAAGTGATAAATTTTTTGTTAAATCGGGGTAAAACTGTGAAACTTACATCGGTCACAAGAAATCGCCATGCCTATTAATATTATAGATGTGCGAAGTGGCTAATCCGGTGCACTTTCTATATGTATTTTTGAAGAATTTTAATTTTACAAATGGATTTTATTAAATAAGCAAAATAATTTCTGTGTTTGTATATATAAATTTTTAAATAAACCTATTTGAAAAATATACTTTTCTTAAATATTTAAGTTTTTATAATGCAAACGATTTGAAATAAAACTGAAAAATTACTCTAAAAAGACTCGAAAATGATTAAAATATTACTAAAAAATGGCACAAAAAGAGTTGAAGAGGAAGAGTCTTAATAGGCTCTCCCGTAAGAGTCGCTGTAAGGGTACCATTTTCTCCTGTCAAAAGAATCTTTTTTGATCAGAAAATTAGCTCATTTATGATTGCTTTAATGGTGCAGAAGAGCCGAAAATGACTCGAATATGACCATTAATTTCATAAAATGTTGACTGTGGTTTTTCACATGCCTGTGTTGAATTGTGAATTGCCTAAAATAGACTAGCATATATTTAGGCTCTTATGAAACTATATGTTAATAATCCCATTTATATATATTTATATCCTATACCACTATGTGGTTTGGGTATAATGACTTTGTGCTGCTGTTTGTAACTACCAAAAATATTTGACCTAGACCCATCTTTTATTATACCGATCGTATCAGAATCACTATCTGATTCGATTTAACGATGTCCGTCCGTCCGTCCGTCTGTGTGTCCATGTAAAGCTTGTAATCAAACTGCAGGTCGCAAATATGAATAGTATGTAAGCTTTTGTCGGCCATAGGATGAACGCTGCTGAAATTGGTGGGAATCGGTCCATGTTGAGACCTAGCCCCCATACAAATGACCCCTATGAAATCGACTTAAATTGCATAAGATACAAATTATCATATAAATCTTATTCAAATTGGGTTTGTATGTGTTTATTACATCCATTAATCAGAAGCCCAAAAATGATCTCTATGGGACAACTCTTAGTCATAGGCCCCATATAGAGCTGCTTCCCGATCTTCACTTAAATCTATCAAAGAACAAAAATATTGCACTGATTCTTCTCAAATTTTGTTTGTATATATTTTTGCAAAATACAAGAGACCTTACCGAACATGGTCAGGATCGGTCCATTTTTGGGCCTAGTCCCCATATAGATATAGCATCCGATATGAAATTTTTCATATCTGCAGCCAAAAAAATTAAGAAAAATCCCACTCAAATTTGGTTTATGCTTATTTTCTATATCCAGTTAGTTGGGTCTGAGAGATAAGGTCTCTAAACATATGGCATAGGGTATCATATAGTCGGTCTAGACCGATTATAATTTTCTTACTTGTTTTCTGGTATGTTCAACAAATATTTGCAATTTAATGAATTTTATTTTAAAAATCATAATTTAATGATTTTTATTTAAAAATTCATAATTTAATGATTTTTATTTAAAAGTTCTTAAAGTTTTATAAATTTTTGTTATTATTTTGAGCTATGAAAGATCATTATGAACTATCAATGATTTTTATCATAAAGTGAGTCGCAAGGTTTGAGGAATTTTTAATGTGATTATATCATAATGCCGCTACAAAGATCTGTAACCGGAAGAGTTTAGTAGCGCAGTCGCAACAGGAATGCACTGAAAAAATTGGATGTAGTAGTATTGAATGATTTATATTAAATCTTAATCCCCATAATTTTGAATTATTTACTTTGAGAGAAATGAATTAAATATGTTCATTTGCCAAGCCAACATTTTTTATTCTGAATTGCTCTAAATAATTATTATGCATTTGAAGCCATTTATTTAAAATCCATTCTTCCAAAGCCTTTGTGAAGGAATTATTTTTACTAATCCCGCAATAAAGCAAAAATCTCAAAATTATTTGAATTACACTGTGCGACAAATGGTAGGGGTCAGTGATCGGGATGGAATGAAACTACCGGGGAAAGTTACATCGGTCAAAAAAAATTATACGTGTCCCGGCATTTCACTGGGTCACGTCTAGGAATCGAGATATATCGATTTGAACTTAGTAAGTATCGTATAGGGGAATTTGTCACGTTTTGGGCTTTTGTTTGACATAACTCGAGAACCAGTAGCCAGATTTTGCTGAAATAAATTAAAAAAATTAAAAATTACAATTCCTTTAATCAGTTAATATAACGTTTCGCTACAAAAGCAACAGTTTCGCAGCTATAAATAAATGTATGAAGAAAAAAAAAATTTTTTGCCTAAAAAATTAAAATTTTGTATTTTTAAAAATCATGCAAATTCCAAAACGGTAAAAAGTGTCAGGTCTTATTACTTTGGTGTAAAGTCACAAAACCTGTGCAATAATTGAGATATAGATGATGAAAATCGCTGGACGCGTTTCGCTTTTATTCATAGTTAAGTGAAGGTAGCTATCTCATTTTGAAGTAAAGGCTTCTGATTGGAAAAAAAGTTGATGACTTTTTTTTTGATTCACAGAATTAAAAAAAAAGTAACAAAAGGTTATTTTATTTTTATGACTGCGGTAACACACTAAAAAACGGTCATAAATGTGCGCAGACGCTGAATTTCTCTTCTTGTTCCTTCATGATACCTACTCCGTGCACAGACAATTGAAGGGAAAAAACGAAAGTGCACTTTTTTTTATTGATGTGGGGGTTTCCGTTGCCTATCTGTAAGTGCTCATTATTGGAAAGTTATAAAAAATTTGAAACGAAGTCGTATGAGCCCTTGTTTTAGAAGGCTCAAACAGTTAAATATGCTCCCTGAACAGATGCGTCCATTCATAAGTACCTGTTAGTTAAATATGGAAAAATACCTAGTATATATAGGTGTTCATTGTCGTTTAATGTCATTCAACAAGTGTCTACGAACGCGAAAAGTACGGTTTTTTAAAAGTGACGAAAAAGTAATAAAAGTATAAAATCGAAATAAGTGCAAATTCTCCAGAAAATCTGAATTTATTTTATTACGTTTGTGGCAAAAGAGTT
Organism: Cordilura impudica; assembly: GCA_963682025.1. NCBI lineage: Eukaryota > Metazoa > Arthropoda > Insecta > Diptera > Scathophagidae > Cordilura > Cordilura impudica. The sequence continues at coordinate 154,744,681 of OY821520.1, forward strand.
TTTCAACAAATACTGCATTACTCACTTTATTTTGATTCCGAAATAATTCGCGGCGTTTCGTGGGCCCCAGACAAAATTTGTAAAACTTGCTACAATGCTCTTCACATGTGGATCCACGGGAAACGCAGTTTACTTTCTTTTGGTGTACCAATGATTAGGACTGATTCAGGAGAGCACAATTCCAACAACTGTTATGCTTGTGCAAACAAAATAAATGGAGTAAATCGTAAAGGCCTTAAACAAGGAGTTTACAACTCTGTTAAAAGTGCACAAACACCTCTTCCGCATTCGGATGACATACCAATTCCACCGCTTCCAAGTCCTGACAGAGAAACTTATTTTTCTATTGCAACAACGGATCTATCGGATTCCACCTATGGATCAGTACCAGAAGCCGGCCCATCGAACAAAATAATTCCAATATCACAAGCAAGAATGGGCAAGATTGTTGCAGAATTACACTTGTCTCAACGTGATGCAGAAAAACTTGCCCTGCTTTTGAAAGAAGGCAACAATTTGGAGCCTAATGTCAAAGTCACCGGATATCGAAGATGACAATTGCCATTCCAACGGTACTTCACACTCAACGAAGGGAACACATTTGTTTACTGCCACGATATAAAGGGACTGATGTAGGCGATGGCCATTAATTACGTCGCAGTGGATTGACGAATGGTCATCGATACTTCGAAATCAAGCCTGAAAGTTGTTTTGCTATATAAATATAGTAAAAAAACCAAACATTCCCATTGGCTACAGCACAGATATGAATGATTTTTTTTCCAGATGAAGACAGATCCTCATCCCATGCAGACTCTGAACAAGTAGGCGAACCACCGCGCAAGAAAGCTTGCGGATAGCTTTCTTTAAAATATACCTCTTCATCATAATTCTTATAAAATGAAATTTTTATTCAAATTATTAAACTAATTCAATTGAGGCAACTAAATTATGTGTTAAGTATTCGTGATTACACACTCCATTAAAAAATAAAAAAATATATTAGCCATTGTTACAAATTGTTTGTTAACAGGAAATGTGTATTTGGAATCATTTGTCGGTTATAACAAAAGCAAAACTAAATTTTAAACTATTTTGTTATTTATAAACGAAAGTAAATCAAAGTCTGTTAATAAAAAATTAAAAAAAAAAAAAACTCAATATTACACCCAATGTTGAGTACGGCTACCACTTTAAATCTATTGTCGATACTGAAACATTAATTCCGAATACCAATTAAATTTTAAGTTAATTGTTTTTTTCTTTTTGGTCTGTTTCTATTATAATTTATTTTTATAAAAAATAATGATCATGTGTTATATAGAAAGAATTAATTACTATTTGATTACTAGAGTAGAAATGCTATAAGTTCCCAAGTCCTTCATAGAACACTAACGAAATTCATTATTTAACACAGCCGGCGTTATAATACCTAAAGTTTGATCCCTCTTAGAATGTTTTGAGACCTTACAAATTATACGATAATTAAAAAAAAAAAATGCAAATGATTCTTGGCTAAAAATTATTGATATATAAAATAAGCGAATTTTAAAATATTTTTATCTGAATTAGCTAATAATATGTTAATTTAAGGATACATTTTATACAGAAAAAGAACTACATATGTAATAATAATAGGTAAGAATCTTAATATAGAAATTAAAACTTTTAATACTTAAATTTTAATTTAAAATTTTAATTTTGAATTTTCAATTTTTAGTTTTTCATTTTGCATTTTTCATTTTTCAATTTTCATTTTTCTTTTTCCATTTTTCATTTTCCGTTTTCCATTTTCCATTTTTGTTTTTCCATTTTCTGTTCTCCATTTTTCATTTTCTATTTTCAATTTTGCATTTGTCATTTTCCATTTTCCGTTTTTCTTTTTCCATTTTTATACCCTTTACCACTATGTGGTTTGGGTATAATGACTTTGTGCTGCTGTTTGTAACTACCAAAAATATTTGACCTAGACTCATCTTTTATTATACCGATCGAAGCAGAATCACTTTAACGATGTCCGTCCGTCCGTCCGTCTGTGTGTCCATGTAAACCTTGTAATCAAACTGCAGGTCGCAAATATGAATATATTTTGATGAAATTTGGTATGTAAGCTTTTGTCTGCCATAAAATGAACTTTATTGAAATTGGTGAAAATCGGTCCATGTTCATACCTAGCCCCCATACAAATGACCCCTATGAAATCGACATAAATTGCCATAAGATCCAAATTATCATATAGATCTTCCTCAAATTGGGTTTATATGCGTTTATTACATCCATTAATGAGTAGTTCAAAAATTATCCCTATGGCACAACTCTTAGTCATAGGCCCCATATAGAGCTGCTTCCCGATCTTCACTTATATCTATCAAACAACAAAAATGTGGCACTGATTCTTCTCAAATTTTGTTTGTATATATTTTTGAAAAATACAAAAGACTTTACCAAACATAGTCAGAATCGGTCCATTTTTGGGCCTAGATATAGCATCCGATATGAACTTTTTCATATCTGCAGCCAAAAAAATTAATAAAAATCCCACTCAAATTTGGTTTATGCTTATTTTCTATATCAGTTATTTGGGTCTAAGAGATAGGATGTCTAAACGCATGGTATAGGGTATCATATAGTAGGTCTAGACCGACTATAATTCTCTTACTTGTTCATTTTAATCCACTTTTCATTTTCTGTTTTTCGTTTTCCATTTTCAGTTTTTCATTTTTTATTTTCCATTTTTCATTTTCCATTTTCCATTCCCTTTTTTTAATTTTCTATTCTATTCTATTCAGTTTTACATTTTTCATTTTCCATTTTCCGTTTTTCATTTTTGATATTCCATTCTCCATTTTTCATTTTCTATTTTTAATTTTTAATTTTTCATGTTTCATTTTCCATTTTCCATTTTCCAGTTTCCTTTTTATACCCTATACCACTATGTGGTTTGGGTATAATGACTTTGTGCTGCTGTTTGTAACAACCAAAAATATTTGACCTAGACCCATCTTTAATTATACCGATCGAATCAGAATCACTTTCTGAGTTGATTTAACAATGTCCGTCCGTTCGTCCGTCCGTCCGTCTGTGTGTCCATGTAAACCTTGTAATCAAACTGCAGGTCGCAAATATGAATATATTTTGATGAAATTTGGCATGTAAGCTTTTATCGGCCATGGGATGAACGCTGTTGAAATTGGTGAGAATCGGTCCATGTTAAGACCTAGCCCCCATACAAATTACCCCTATGAAATCGACATAAATTGCCATAAGATCCAAATTGTCATATAGATCTTACTCAAATTGGGTTTGTATGCGTTCATTACATCCATCCATGAGTATACCAAAAATGATCCCTTTGACCTCGTATAGAGCTGCTTCCCGATCTTAATTTAAATCTATTAAAAAACAAAAATATTGCACTGATTCTTCTCAAATTTTGTTTGTATATATTTTTGCAAAATACAAGAGACTTTACCAAACATGATCAGGATCGGTCCATTTTTGGACCTAGTCCCCATATGGATATAGCGTCCGATATGAACTTTTTCATATCTGCAGCCAGAAAAATTAAGAAAAATCCCACTCAAATTTGGTTTTTGCTTATTTTGTATGTCCAGTAAGTTGGGCCTAAGAGATAGGGTTTCTAAACGCATGGTATAGGGTATCGTATAGTCGGTCTAGACCGACTATAATATGCTTACTTGTTTCATTTTGAATTTTCCATTTTTCATTTTCCATTCAGGAAGAAAAGACCTCCATCATCTGTACTGAGCTACGTTTATTATCTTTTCAATGACAATTTTTTGTCGGGGAGTAATCTAGGAATCTTTTCCGCGATTTCTGCATTAATAGCAGTAAGGTTTCAGATTAATTCCCTTGACAACTTATCGGCATTTTGTAATCTAACTAACTGCGTAATACCAAACTGGCCTGTTTCTTTCTCCATTGTCGACATCAATTTGTCCTCAATAATAAATATAGCCTCGTTGTAGGTGTCATCGTCAAATTAGCCTCAGCTTTAATTACTTGACTTCTAATGAGAATGTCTTCAGACAAATCATTCCTGTAATCCTGCCAGAGTTCCAAATGTTTCGACAACCCTCACATACCTATTAAAATTCCAAAAATCGCCCTCAGTTTCCACGGCAGTGTGTGTCATTTTGCATCAACCCTTATACTTCTCAGGCTTCACGAAACGTTTCGTATTCCGGGCTATTAATGGTGTTCAAATCTTTGAGCCATATTGGGCCTTATACAATGTTTCGAGTTGAAGTAAGATCTACTAGTATTTAAATTATCATTGAACTATTTATATGTGTTGAATATGGTAAAGAAAGTTAAATTAAAAACATTAAGTGAATGCATTTACGTAAGCCTTGAGATCATATACACCAATTAAACTGGTTTCGAAAGACTTAAATGGTGAAATAATGGATTTCAAACAATCGATTTTGAGTGGCTGTGACATAAAATCAACATGCCAAAGTTAAAATTTAAAGGAAATTGGTTAAATAGTTTAGGTGTGGTTGCGAAAAAATAGTTTATATAATATTACACAAAGTGGGCGTAAACGGGCAGGGAGCGGCATCCCATTAGCATTTAGCGGCGTCCGGAGAAAGCATTATCTGTGTGCCAAATTTCAGGTGATTCGGTTTACTAGTTTTGGCGTGATAGGGTAACAAACAAACAGACAAACTAACATGTCATTTTTATTATATTTATAGGGATTACATAAATTTTTTTTTAAATATTTTTTCAAATTGTTTTTAGTGAATCACTTTCCCTATTTAGACTATATTTCCAGTACCCACCCATCATGTAACTGAAGATAGGAATACATACACAGTGTCACATAAATAAGTATGCAGTTGAATAAAGTATATATAACAACAAATAAAAAGTATCGGCTGATTATATTTCTGTGTCATTATCAACTGGACTCATCTAAGAAACACGGTGGCAACTATAAGTTAAAATGTCAACAGTTCTAGTAACAGCTAAAAGACATATAGCTATTTGACCTCCTTCCTTTTTTTTATTTAGAATTATTATTTTCTCTCCCAAAACCTAAACAAACAAAAGCCATAATGCCTTCTCCATTTTTCATTTTCTATATTTCATTTTCCATTTTTCATTTTTCATTTTCCATTTTTAATTTTTCATTTTTCATTTTCTATTTTCCATTTTTGATTTTCCATTCTCCATTTTTCATTTTCTATTTTCCATTTTTCATTCTCCATTTTCCATTTTCCATTTTTCATTTTCTAGTTTTCATTTTTAATTTTTCATTTTCCACTTTTCGTTTTAATTTTTTCTTTCATATTGGCGATTTTTTTTTATTAAAACATGATAACGATAAAAAAATATGTGGCAATACTACTAACATAGCTCATGGTAGTTGTGATTGTTGGTATGATTGCATCATATTTTTGTGGCTTTTTAACTGTGAACGTTATTGTACAACGATTATGTTCAACCACTAATGGGTTTTATGTTTTTTTTAGAGGTATCTACATATTTTTGCACGTATCTAAGTACAATGACGCCCGATTTACCACATTTTGAACACCAACCTGCTGGGAGTTATGGCAAATGATATTATTGTAACCTTAGCATGTTATATGTTTTTTTTTGTGAATGAGCGTAATTTCAACAGACAGGCGGACAGATGGACATCGCCATATCGACTCGAGCTGTGATAAGGATCAAGAATATATACTTTATGGGGTCGGAAATTGGTTTTTCGATGCGTTACAAACAGAATGACAAACATATATATTCCCTCTGCCAATGAGGTGTGGAGGATATAAAAAACTGTTAAACCCAACCGAATTTTCGAAGTAATTTGACACTTTTGGAAAAATAAGACAGTAATTGAAAAAGAAATTCAAAATAAAATAAAAAAAACTAATAAATGATGAATTAGTATTCGACCTTTGAAATTTATGACTTTTAATAAATTAGTCGAGCTCGAGGTCACGTTTTTGTTTATAAAATATCCTTTATTATTTTAATTTTTCTCCTCCAATATTTCGTCATTCCTTGAATGACATCTTCAGCGGTATGTACAACAACAACAAAATTAGAGCTGGACTAATTTATTAAAAGTCAAAAAAAATTAATTTTATTAATTTTAAATTTTTTACAATCTATAATATTAATAGGCTAGGCGATTTCTTGTGACCGATGTAACTTTGTCAGTTTTACCCAGACTTTGACCACACATACCTCATTTGAAAGGAATTTCTTCTCAGATTTACCGATTTTTACATTTTTCACTTTTTTTGGGAGTAAAATGTATTTAAAATTGCTACTAACACATACATAAAATGATACAATGTTTTGTGTGTTTATTACATTTGTTAATGTGTTTGCAAAAATTGTATATGAAAAGCTGAATTGAAAAATAATTTTGAATATAAACCAATAACGACAATAACGATAATAACGCAATCGAATTTCATTATAATAATTGCATAGCACACGCCGTGAATTGTGAATTGTGAATTGTCAATAGCATACCTTTAGGTATTGAAATAAATAAATTCAATGAAAAAAAAATTTTTTGCTGCAAAAAAGATTTTCAAATAAAATATAAAATAAACCATACATGATAAAAGCAATCGATGTTATTTCATTTCGAGTAATAAATGGCGTAACTAACCCGACTTTGTTTTATCTATATAGATTAACAATATATAGAAATATTAAAGATTCTAATAGAATACTAATCTCAACAAAGCAGAAACAATAATTATCTTCTCTGTCTGAAACTATTAACAGAAACCACAATCGATTTTAATTCTATTGAATTGAATGAAAATAAGGTTTTCTCATTTTCAGCTAGACTTAGCACGCTTATTCGTTTTTTATATTTTGTGGACTTAGCTCATTTGCAAATCACTACATAACCACAAGTAAAAACGATATAACTTTAACTTTAATTGTAAATGATGTATTTGAGTTGCACTGAAATCTCAATTTTCATATAAAGTGGATTTAGCATGCTTCCATAGTAAGCAAGCGATATGTGGTAATTTATGTGTTTGTGTATGTTGTTTACATTGAAATGAAGTCAAAATAGCAAATATTTATTAAATCATATATACTAACTATATTGAGCTTGTAGCTAAAGGGAAATCACTTCATTTAATTTTCATATAAAGTTACTTTTTTAGTGTTCTAGTTAACAAAGAGAAAGAAAAAAATGCCTTTGGTGATTTCATTAGAACTCGTGGTGTTGGTCTGTTTCCTTTTCTTTTAAACAATCATTGATTAATAGTTTTGTTTGCAAAAAAACTAACAACAAGTTGCAGCAATTATGGTAGAATTGAAAGAAAATTGCAAAAAACCATTAGTTACTTTATTGATAGAAAGCTCTAATATAAATTCAGCACTTTAATTTTATTATTATAGAAATTGAGGAGGCCTCACATTAACCGCAACCATATAAATTTCGGTTTGGCTACGCAAGAGAAGCTATAAATAACCTAACTCTTTCGCTATTTCTGAATATAAGATTTGAATTGAGCTATTCGTGAATTGAACTACACTAGTGCACCAGTAAATATTATTGTTTTTCAAAAAACCATTCAAGTGAAACAGAAAGTAACGTAAATATGTCTAGGACTATGAAATTTTGTATGTAGCTTCCATGAGACACTCAAAAATATTAGGCAATAGGGAATTTTTGGAAATTCATACGCTGAGGGATAAAAATCGCAAAAAGGGAAAACATTATTATTATTGTCTTCTTGATATGATTATCTAGAAATAAAAAATTTGCTATGTAGCTTACACCAGAGATACAAACAAAGGCCAAAAATAATTTTTTTATGACTTGATTGCTTACAGGGTAAAAATGTAATTTTTATTTAAAAAGTACCTTTTATTTAAAAATAACCTTTTATTTAAAAAGTACCTTTTATTTAAAATATACCTTTTGTTTAAAAAGTACCTTTTGTTTAAAATATACATTTTACTTAAAAGTACCTTTTATTTAAAAGTACTTTTTATTTAAAAAGTACTTTTTATTTTAAAAGTACCTTTTATTTAAAAACCACATTTTATTGAAAAAGTACCTTCTATTTAAAAAGTACCTTTTATTTAAAAGGTACCTTTTATTTACAAAGTACCTTTTATTTAAAAAGTACCTTTTATTTAAAAAGTACCTTTTATTTAAAAGGTATCTTTTATTTACAAAGTACATTTTATTTAAAAAGTAACTTTTATTTAAAAAGTACCTTTTATTTAAAAAGTACCTTTTATTTAAAAAGTACCTTATATTTAAAAAGTACCTTTTATTTAAAAAGAACCTTTTATTTAAAAATTACCTTTTATTTTAAAAGTACCTTTTATTTAAAAATTGCCTTTTATTAAAAAAGTACCTTTTATTTAAAAAGTACCTTCTTTATAAAAAGTACGTTTTATTTAAAATACCTTTTAATAAAAAAAGTAGCTTTTATGTAAATAGTGCCTTTTATTTAAAAAGTACCTTTTATTTAAAAAGTACCTTTTATTTGAAAAGTTCGTTTATATAAAAAACCCCTTTTACTTAAAATACCTTTTATTTAAAAAGTACCTCTTATTTAAAAGTTACCGTTTGTAGAAAATGTACATTTCATTTAAAAAGTACCTTTTATTTAAAAGAGAACCTTTTATTTAAAAGAGAACCTTTAAAAAGAATGTTTTATTTAAAAAGAATTTTTTATTTAAAAAGTATTTTTTATTTAAAAAGTACTTTTTATTTAAAAAGTTCCTGTTATTTAAAAAATACCTTTTATTTAAAAATTACTTTTTATTTAAAAAGTAACTTTATTTAAAAAGTTCCTTCTTTTGAAAGAGTAACTTTTATTTAAAAAGTACCTTTTATTTAGGAAGTAATTTTATTTAAAAAGTACATTTTATTTAAAAGTACCTTTTATTTGAAAAGTACTTTAAATTTAAAAAGTAGCTGTTATTTAGAAAATACGGTTTATTAAAAAAGTACCATTTATTTACAAAGTACCTTTTATTTAAAAAGTACTTTAATTTAAAAAGTACCTCTTATTCAAAAAGTACCTTTTATTTAAAGAACACGTTTTATTTAAAAAGTACCTTTATTTTTAAAAGTTCCTTATTTTAAAGAGTACCATTTATTTAATAAGTATTATTCAAAAAGTACCTTTTATTTAAAAGAATACATTTTATTTAAAAAGTGCCTTTATTTTTAAAAGTTCCTTTTTTAAAAGAGTACCTTTTATTTAAAAATAGCTTTTAGTTAAAATTTTTATTTAAAAAAATACTTTATTTTTAAAAAGTAAATTTTTTTAGAAAGTTTTTTTTTTTTTTTTTTTTTAAAGAACCCTTTTTTAAAAAAGCCTTTTATTTAAAAAGTACTTTTTATTTACAGGGTACGGGTGGTTTTGGGCTTGTTGGCATATACCTTTAGCTTCAAGTAACCCCTTAAAATGAAATCCAATCGTATTAAATCGCACGATATGGGGCAATTCTGATCATCGAAACGAGAGAGTACATGACCAGAAAATTACCCATGCAGTAATAAAAACGTTTTTCGGGCTGTATGTCATGTGACACCGTCTTGTTGAAAACACATGTCGTCTATATCAATGAATTCCATTTCAGCCCAAACTCTATACCAAACAAAATGAATGTATCTACGTTGTGGATACATTTGTTTTCCAGCAAACACATGTGGGCTTTCTGAATGAACTTCAAATGATGTAATTGTAATTTTGACCATTAATGAAGCATAAAAATGAAAATTTGCTTCATCGCTAGGATGATTAACATTGTTAACATGCACTTCTTGATGCCTGTTACTCCATAAACGAACTATTTTGGCTATGCATGGGCTTCACTCAGATCTTCAGTGGATAAACGCTGTACAGAGCTTCTTGAAATTCGCAATTCTTGTCCACCGTACTGAAATTACTCAACATTCACCAACACTCTTACGCACTGCTTCGATATTGACATCAACGGCTTGTTTGTGGACGACCAGTGTGCCAAGAATTGCCAACTGATCTAGTCCGCCAGAACTTTAGAATAAGTGTCTTCACAGTTGACGAAGTTAGATCAACCGCCAAACTTTCCTTATTTTTGAAATATTGTTCATTAATTTCAGTCGGCAACCCTCTTTATTGTCGGACGTGTGATTTTACTTGTGCTAAAGTTTATATTGAATTAATATTTTTTGTTGTGGATTTCCATTTGCTTTTATTATCAGTGTGCTTTTATATTATTCTTCGCTGCAAGATCTGCAAGAGTGTATGTAATTGTAAAAATCTCTGCTTTTTTAATTTACATGAAATTTAAGTCTAAATTTGTGTTATTACACTGACTAATTGTGTTTTGAAATTAGGGCAAATTCATGTTGTTTCTTTTTGCTTGTGTTTTGTTTGCTTGCTTCTCATTTGGATAGTTTTTCGTTGAGTTCAATTATTTTATATTTAACTAGCTGTAACCCGATATGCTTCGCTGCACCCATTGTAACGAAATGAAAAGCTGGGAATACATTTTGTAGAAAACTTCTATTTATATTTAGTGATTTTTGATTTTGTCGAATTCTTTTTGTGATTTTAGATTTTGCGATTTTTGATTTTGGAGATTTTTATTTTTTACGATTTTTTATTTTGGCGTTTTTTGTTTTTTGATTTTTGTTATTCGCGGTTTTCGGTTTTGTCAATTTTTGATTTAGGCGAGATTTAAATTTTTCGATTTTGTTTTTTTATTATTTTTGATTTTAGGGATTTCTGATTTTAACGATTTTTGCTTTAGGCGATTTTTAGCTTTAGCGATTTTTATTTTTTGCGGTTTTTGATTTTGGCGATTTGTGTTTTTGGCGACTTTTGTTATTCGATATTTTTGGTTCTACAAATGTTTGTTTTTGGCGATTTTTGTTTTTAGCGATTTTGGTTATTTGATTTTTGCGATTTTTGAATTTGTCATTTTCATAGTACTTCATATTTTTGTAAAGGAGGAGCTGTGCCACTCACCATTGTGGCGAATTTGCCACCTTGTATTAACGTAAATGTACCCATGGAACAGGATACGTTGGATGATTGAAGTTAAGTAATTTTACTGTTTTTTGAACTCGAATTCCATTATAATTGACGACTTAAAGTCAGCTATACTTCCACTGTTATGCTTGACTATATGGCTGGAATTAAACTTCATTTCAACCTTAATTGTAGTAAAATCGTGTATTGGGTTGTTATGAACTCTTTTTTTATAATGTAAATATTTCAAATTGTAAATAAAAACTTCACAAAAAATTTTATATTATTTAAAAGACAAAAATACATTAAAGAGAACAGAGAAAATCAAGATAACCAGTTTCCAAAATGAGGTCTTACTTTTGTAAGTAGAGGCAGAAATGGAAGTTGTTTTAAATTCTATGAAAATTAAAAAAAATTTTCTTAACAGCCAACGATATCGAAGGAGGTCCAGAAGCTTCGGAGTTATTTGAAGATAAAATGGTTAGACACAACTTTATCAAAAAAGTATTTTTCATTCTTTTTATCCAACTGCTGATAACAGGTGGCATCGTAACAGGTTTAATGTTTATAGAAGAATTCATGGATTTTATAACAGAAAATCCTGTAGTGCTTATAATTGCAGTAGCCGTTTCGTTTGTACTCACTTGTGTTCTAAGTTGCTGTACAGAATACCGACGTAAACCGCCTATGAATTACATATGTTTGGGAGGAATAACAGTGGCTTTATCAATTATATTGGGTACTGTTTGTGCCCACATCGATCCCATGATTGTATTAACAGCAGTTGGAATAACAGCTGCTGTATGTTTTGTCCTAACAATATTTGCCATGCAAACACAATGGGACTTTACCGTACTTACTGGATTTCTATGTATATGTTGTGTTGTTGGTATCTGTTTTGGAATTGCTTTGATTTTCATTCGTGATCGCACATTACATTTAGTCTACTGTTCATTGGGCGTCGTTCTGTTCTCTTTATTTTTAATAATCGATATCCAATCAATGTTGGGTGGTAACCATAAGTATTCAATGGAACCGGATGAATATGTTTTCGCAGCAATGAGTCTGTATATTGATGTTTTTCAAATATTTACATGTATACTGAGATTGCTGAATGAATGAAAACTGTTGTTTTCATATAATTGTTGTTTTAATTCATTTCTAAAAAATATTTATGTATATTATTTATTTATTTTCAAATACATGTGTATGTTTTAAGGGATTATTTATATAATTCGAATGATGGACGAGACAAAAGGTAAAGTCAAAATATTGGAGGGTACCAACTAATAAGTCAGGGTGAAAGTGCTAGACCAGTTTAGTGAAACCTCCGAGGGTTTCAATGATATTTTATAATTTTTCCTTATACTGGTATTTGTTTTCTTAGTTTTTCAGCTATAACACAAGAACCATTGATTGTTCATTCCATTATTGAGCAAAATTCTAGCTAAGGCTTAAATATTTTTTATAAAAAAAGAAAATAATAGTTGATTTAGATCGACTATACGATACCCTATACCATGTGTTTGGAGCCTCTACGGCCAAACTAATTGGACATGGAAAATAAGCATAAACAAAATTTGAGTGGCATTGTTATTAATTTTTTTGCCTTCGAATATGAAAAAGTTCATATCGGCTGCTATATTTATATGGGGACTGGGTCAAAAAGTGGACTGATCCTGACCATATTTCGTAAGGTCACTTATCTTTTGCAAAGATATATAAATACCAAATTTGAGAAATATCTGTGCAATATTTTTATTATTTGATAGATTTAAGCGAAGATCGGGAATCAGCTTTATATGGGGGCTATGACTAAGAATTGTCCTATAGGGTTTATTTTTTGAACATGAACCGATTTTCACCAATTTCAATAGCGTTCATGCTGTGGCCGATAGAAGCTTATATATTTGCCCCATACACATTGCACCCGTACTTAGATTACAAGGTTTATTGTACAGACAGACGGACATCGCTAAATCGCCTCAGAAAATGATTCTGAGAAAGTGATTCTGAGTCGATCGGTATAATTAAAGATGAGTATGGGTCAAATATTTTTGATAGTTACGAACTTCAGCACAAAGTTTGTAAATATCAAATATCATTCATACGTATTCTTCTCTTTTTCTCTACCAATAAGTAATCATACGCCCCGACTAGACATATTATGTTATTCAAAAAATAGATGCAAGTGGAAAAATGGCAATTTTTAAAAAATTTCATTCGATAAAATTAGTCTAACTTGAGTTGCTGGAGCTATTATTATTATTATTTATTATTTATTTATTTCGAATTCCCATACAACAAGACATAAAATCTTATAATTAAAGTACAGGATTAGTACTAGGTACATAGTAGTAAGGAAATTTAACATTGTGTATAATAACAATTAAAAATAATAAAAAATATAATAACAAAATAAAATAATTATAAAAAAGTTTAATGTAAAAATTAGTTATTTAAAAGCGATTTAAAATAGAAAACCAATTAATTACAGAAATTAAAGAGGGCCATTTTAAATTGCATTGCGTTGCTTATGAACTGAATGTTTGAAGGTAGCAAGTTCCAAAGACGAATTGAATTAATAAAAAACTGCCATTCAGATGTTTGTGTTCGATGTCTAATTGGTATTAAATCATTTGTTCTGCGAGATCGAGTGAACGATATTCTATTAAAAAGATAAGAAGGTTCACGGGTATATACAATTTTATGTAATAAAGTCAAGGTACGTATTTTTAGTAAATCACTGAAACTAACTCCATACATTTTTTTTGAAACTAGTGTAATATGATCATACTTCTTCAGGCCGTAAACATACCTTAGTATGGCGTTATAAGCTTTCTCCAACTTATTGTAACTCGTATAATCACAGCTCGAAAAAACTTCACATCCGTATAACAAAGTTGGCATTATATATGTTTTTGCAAGTAATAACCGAATCTTAACCGGTGTAAAGTATTGTGTTTTCCACAGAATTCGTAGCATAGCATATGTTTTTCCAGCAGCTGTGTTTATGTGATCAGTCCATGTAAGATTATTATTAAAAATTATACCAAAATTCTTTGTAGTTCTTACAATCTCAATTGCTTGATTGTTTAGTATAACTTCTGGTTCAAAAGTTGATTTCTTGGATTTTGAATTAATCACCAGACACTTAGATTTGCTGGGATTCAAGCAAAGACCATTGGATGAAGCCCACATAAAAACACGTTGTAAATCCTCATTTAGTTTACTTAAGCAATCATCAATATTTTTGTTGTTATTACATATATATAATTGAACATCATCAGCATAGATATGAACGCTGCTGTACATTAGTTGCTCTGGTAAATCGTTGACGTATATTGTAAAAAGAAGAGGACCAAGGATTGATCCTTGAGGAACACCTTTCGATATTGGCAGTGGTCGTGATATTTTTTTATTAGCAAAGACTGACTGTTTACGATTCAATAAGTAGGACGCAATTAATCGAGTGGACGACAAAGAAAATTTAAACAAAGTTTGCAGTTTCATACAAAGAATTCCATGATCAACCATGTCAAATGCCTTAGAGTGATCTAATAAAACAAGAAATGACATGAAACCAGCATCAGTATTACTCCGTATTTCCTCCGTGACATCAATAAGCGCAGTTACGCAACTATGCTTTGGCCGAAAACCTGACTGTCTGCTTGTAAGTAAGCCATTTCTATTTATGTAATCGTACATTTGCTTATGTTGTAGCTTCTCAAATACTTTTGATAGAAATGGTAATATAGAAATAGGTCGGTACTCATTACTGGATTTTGGTGTAGGTATTATTTTAGCATACTTCCAGTTAGCAGGAAAAGTACTTTTAATTATGATATTGTTGAATATGATTGTGATATATGGTAACAACACAGGAAGAATAGCTTTTAAAAACTTTGGGTGAATATTTTCAAATCCTACAGCATTTGACTTAACAGCTAGGCAACTCCTTGATACATCATCTTGTGTTGCACAATTAAAACTAAATAGTTGACTCTGCTCAGTGATAGGTTGATTAAAAGAATTACTATTCAAAGGTACTGTAGACAGTCGTGTGAAAGTTTCATTAAGTAATTCTACATCTATTTCCGTTGTATCTATTATCCTTGGTTTTCCAATACCAATGTCACGTATATTTTTCCATGTTTTTTTGGAACCAATTGCAGAGTTAAAGACAGATGAATAGTATGTTGATTTAGCACTCTTAATAGCTCGGTTTACTTTTCTGCGTGCGTTACAATATTCTTCATGTAGTGAATCAGTTTTGAAACGTTTCCAACGACTATAAGCCCTATCTCTGTAAGCAATTGCAGATTTAATATTACCATTAAACCATGGTTTTAATTTAAAACTAGTTTTTACAGCTTTCAACGGAACCGACCTATTGAAAATTTGTTCAATTTTGTTTTCTAAGAAGTTAAGCTGACTTTCAGCAGATAGCATACAGTAAAAATCAAAAGCAATGACAATATTATCCATATGTTTAAAGTCATAGTCTGTGGCATCATTCATAATAAGTTGGATCTGGAAATCAAAGGTACGAAAAATTAAGTCGTGCTTTGAAAAACAGGACGCTGAAATCTGATCATAGAGTAAAACTTTTCCTTTAACGCATATTAACAAATATTATATCCAATAGCGTGTTTGCTGTAGCTGAAAAATGGGTTGGAACTGTTGTATTTGTTGGATAAAGTCCAACTGTTTCCATATTATTTACTAAATAATTTTCCACTAGAAGATTTCAGTTGAAATCGCCACATATAACTATATCTTCAAATTTTACTGTTTCATTCTCCAAAGTTTTGAAAAAATTTTGCATATCAACATTGTGATGAGGTCTGTATACACAACCCACAAGAATTTTGTTTCCATGTGCTGAAATTTCTACAAAGAGATGTTCAATCTTTTCCATTGGCTTGGATTTACAATATAATTTACTAGTTATTCCATTTCTAATAAAAATAGCAACACCACCTGCATGAGTTACCCTATCACAGCGATATAATTTATAGTCATGCAAATCAAAAATAGTATCAGGAACAAGCAGGTCAAACCACGTCTCAGATACACATACAACATCAACGCCTGAATTTTCAAATATAAAGGAAAACTCGTCCATCTTATTGTTTGGACTTTGCGCATTTATGTGACAAATATTTAAACCAGTTTTCTGCTTACAAAGTACTCGAACCATATCAGAAGTAACATCTTTGGAACTATACGTTGTACTACCAGAACAATTTGTCATAGAAACAAAAAAGATTTTTTAAAAAGACAACGCATGCATATTTAAAAGGGCCAAGAATAAAACATATTAAATGACTGAAATTTTTCAAAAACATTCCGAGAATACAAATTAAAATAACATGAACATGAACATTAGATATTCGTAGATTTCCATAATATAAACAAAGCATCAGCAAACAATGGACACCAGTTCTGGCAATAAGCGTTATCATTACGAAACATATTATCAAGTTCATCAATAGAGTCGACACGAACTGGTTGATCATCTTGTCTAATTTTTATATACACTAAGCCACGTTTAGTAAATGCCGAGTGTAGTTGTTGAATATTCTTTTTTCGTATCGCCGACTGCAATATTTTGTTGTTTGTGGAAGTCAAATTTTCATTTAAATAAAAAGGACGATCTGAACCAAGACCAATGTGGTCTAAAACTAGCGTAGATTTTTTCATTTTTCGAAAATTTGCAATAGTTTTCAAAATAAAATTTTTGTCATAAGGAGAAAAAAGCTTCACCATAATTACGGCATCGGGCGAAAAGGTTTTATCTTTATTGTTGTGATTTTGAAGGCGGTATATTGATTTTACAGCAGGTGTATTTATTTGCAGAAATTCACAAATGGATTGAAATATATCGAATAAATTTTTATCTCTATTGTAAGGTATGCCATTTGTCCTAAGAACATCAAAACCTTTCTCACCGCAATTACTGTTGTACAATGTTATTATATGGAACTAAAACAAAAGCAGTTTCACTACCTATGCTAACCGGCATTAGTCTCAACTTTTTTCATTATAATTCCCAATTTTTAAAATTGGTATCTCTTCGAAAAAAGTTTGCTTTTTTGTCCATGGTTTACATTATTACTCAGAAGATATGTTGGTATGTGAAAAGCAAAGATAAGAAAACTTTTATTATACATATTTTTTTAAATTATTTTTGTATATATAGAAGAATAAAAATTAATATAAAAGGAATGGAATATTTAATGCATAGAGATATGTGTCACACTTATTTGAAGTGTATATTAAATTGGATATGTGAGACCCGATCTGACTACTACTTACTATTTGACCCACAAACCAAAATTATAAGCAAATTCATTTAAATGTAAAAATATTTTGAAATATATTTTAAATAAATTAAATAAAAAGTTGAACCAATATATCGCACCTGTACCTCTAAAGTGAGTAAACTAAAAAATTTTCTTTTTTAATTCTTTGCAAGAAAACGATGCACAGTGGTCATATCTATCCACTGTAAAAACCTTACATCGGTTTTTCTAGTCTTTCGCAAAAAAAAAATACAGTTCTAATCCTCTTTGTGTAATAAGAGTAGCTTCTTTAGAATCCACTAAAAAGATATATTTTGAGTTGCACCCAAAGAGCTTGTTCTTTTTTATGATCACTGAAAAAGTCGCAAAAACAGCCACTGTTGTATACTTATTATTCGCAATTCTTTACAATGAAACAACTGTTTTTAAATTTTGTAGCAAACATTAAAAAAATGGTTTTTTGCCTTTACTGAAAATTTGTAAACTTCGAGTTGACTCACTTTAGAGGTAGAGGTGCGATATATATTTTATGCATTATAATTGCATTTAAAAATAACTAATACACTAAACGAAATTTTAATAGCCGCATTTATAGTTTTTATATTTTTTTGCTTTCATGGTATTACATTTTCGTTCCGTTTGTATAAATACATATACAATACTAGCTGAGTCCGGTCCGCGTTGCTGGCCCGAAGAAAACATCTGGATTTTATATTGCATCTAAATTTTAATACCGAGTGTCGGGCAAAAGTAAAGCACGAACTCCCTCGAAAATTTTAGCAAATATCTAGGTACAATACTAAAATTTGATTTCGCCATGCCCCTCCGCCCACAGATCAAAAATCAAATATCAGACTAGAGTGTCACCCGAAAAGCTATTCAGAAGATTCTGTGCCTTAAATACATTGCATCTAATAATATTATGAATATGACTAAAAAAAATATACGTTTTCTTGAATATTGAAAAACTTTGTCAGCAACTTTAGTTTTATGTACATAATATATGTTGCGAATTTGAGCTAAATTGGACCGTAAATAAATTTTTTTGCGAAAATCTCGACCCCAGCGCCACCTATCAGGTACAAAAAAAAGTTATGCAAATCGGAGAACCAAAGGAACATACGGTATGAATACGAAGTCGCTAGCATTAGTGGTTCAACAGTTATTAGAGTACCAACATATGCACCAACGTTTTTATATATTAAGATATTTTGTTTTTTCAGAATTTAGAATATCATTTGGCAATTTTTTATTTAGCGATTTTCTATTTTTATCGAGCTTTGTATCTCTCCGTGACTGTGCCTAACTTTGCGTGACTATTTTTAAATTAATATTTGGTCACAACAAGTCTATGGACCAAGTTTCAGATTGAATGGATGAGGGGAAATGAGGTTTCATTCACTCCGTGACTGGGCGTGGCTATGTGTGACTATCTTAAAATTAATCTATGACCACAACAAGTCTTTGGACAAAGTTTTAGATCGGGGGAATGGAGCTTAAAACACTCCGTGTCTGTGCATGAGTATGCGTGACTGTTTGTGATTATCTTACAATTAATCTTAGGTCACAACAAGTATATGGACAAATTTTCAGATCGGTCAGATGGGGGGCAGACAGACAGCCAGACGGAGAGAGAGAGTATGAGTTAAAGAAAGAGTTTAAAAACTAAAAATAGTGATAACTGTTTATAGATAAGAGAACATGCGCATATCGATATGTATAAGCTTTGCATACACATTTTAGATTTCTTGTTGCTTTTGTTGTTTTTTTGTACGTGCGAACGACAACAAGCAACAAAAAATGTATATGCATCGCGAATAAACAAACAAACAAAAATGTAATTATATGTATGTGTGTACATTTATGCTGATAACATATAATAATTGCTTTCAAATAAAAAAGCACAAAATTGCCTAACATTTTTATACCCTATTAGCTTGGTTTACCTGGTCTAGACCGGGATAAAAAGGCCTTTGACTTAAAAAATGGTTCACTATGCTTATCAGGCGCTGAGTACTTGGTCCCCAATGAAAAAATTCCCCAATAAAATGAACTTTCTCCCTAAGAATTTGTATGGGCAGTAAATTCATTTTTTACTTCAATTAAAAATTTTTTGATTTTTTAATTTAGAAGTTTTTTATAAGATGTTGCAGCAAAAATGCTTTTTTTTAAATTTATTTATAAACATCAAATATAACCGAATCGTTCGCAAATTAAATGAATCAGAACTTTTAAAAATTGAATTACTTCATTCAATAAGTGATCACCATTGAGCACAGAAGTCAAATTCATAGAAGTTTCAAAATTGAAAAACTAACGCGACGTTTAAAATTGTGCTGCACGGTTTCTTTAAGCAACTGCTTATAGTATATGTGAGGCCTATTTTGATCAACAGGAAATTATTTCACATAAGTAGATAAAATTTATCATAAGACTTTTCACTGAGCTGTGTTCCATGTTCCAGTTCTCGTTCTCGTTAACTTATTGTAATCGCTAAAATATATTTTTAAGATCATTGCGATATTTTAGCTGAGCTGTGTTCCGCGAGCGCGTCGCGTCCGAGTCCGCGCGCCGCTTCCGCGCATTTAGCAGCCACACCTATGCTGCCGCGCAGTTGTTGCCAACTTATTTTGATAGTCAAAATATATTTTTTAGATCATTCCGATATTCTAGGTAAGCTGTGCTACGCGTTTGCGTAGCTTCCGCGCACCGAAATGATGCTATTGAAAAGAATACTCATTTTAAATGCGTTTATTATAGGACATATATTGAAAGCAGCATGCAAATTTTCACTAAAATAAATATTTAACAAAATTCATTAAATAAAAATATGTAAAAATTTAAGAACGAATTTGGGGAGTATGTTAATTTTTTTTTGGTTAAAAAAAAATGGGGAATTTGTTCATTTCTTTTGGGACCTTTTTGTTAAGTTTGGGGAATTTATCCACCGTGAAGTTATTCCCGCGTAAACCAAATTTCAGAGAAATCCGTTGAAAAAAAAAATCATATGGCGACCTTCCCTGGAATATGTACTAAATTTCGGAGAAAGCCGTTGAAAGATAAAAATTTCTATAACGAACAAATATACCAAAAAACAAAAAATAAATTTTATAAAAATGTGGGCGTAAAGGTAAGCGTAGCAAGAGAGATATATCATGCGACCTTCGCTGGAGTAGAGAGATCACGTTTTCCAAATTTCAGAGAAAGCCATTGAAAAATAAAAGTTTGTATAGCAATCAAACAAATAAACAAATAAAAGGAAAAAAATAAATTTTATATACATAGAAGTGGGCGGAAAGTAGGCGTAGCCTGTAAGAAGCATATGGTGATCTTCCCTGGATTATAGAGAGCGTGTGTACCAAATTTCAGAGACATCCTTTGAAATATAAAAATTTCTATAGTGAACAAATATAGCAAAAAACAGAAAAAGAGTTTTGTATAAAAAGTGGGCGTAAAAGTAGGCGTGACAGGCAAGAATCATATGGTGACCTCCCTGGAGTACAGAGATCGTGCGTAGCAAATTTCTGAGAAATCCGTTTTAAAAAAATTTTTTAGCGAACAAATGTACCAAAAAAAGAATATAAATTGCATACAAAAAGTGGGCGTAACAGTAGGCGTGACCGGTACGAAGGATATGGCGTCCATCCCTGGAGTAGAGATATCGTGCGTAGCAAATTTCAAAGAAATCCGTTGAAAAATAAAAATTTGTAAAGCGAACAAATATACCAAAAAACAGAAAATGAATTGTATACCAAAAGTGGACGTAAAAGTTTGCGTAAAAGTAGGCGCGGCCGGTAAGAATCATATGGCGACCTTTCCTGGAGTTCGGAGATCGTGTGCACCAAATTTCAGAAAAATCCGTTGAAAAATAAAAATTTGTATAGCGGTCATACAAACAAACAAACAGAAAATTAATTTTATATATATTGATACCACCATGTGGTTTGGGTATAATGACTTTTGTGCTGATGTTTGTAACGACTCAGAATCACCTTTTGAGTCGACTCAGAATCACCATCTGAGTCGATTTAGCGATGTCCCTCCGTCCATCTGTCCGTCCGTCCGCCTGTGTGTCTATGTAAAACTTGCAATCAAACTGCAGGTCCTAAATATGAATATATATTGATGAAATTTGGTATATGAGCTTTTATCGGTCACACGATGAATGCTGTTGAAATTGGACAAATTCGGTCTATGTTCAGACCTAGTCCCCATACAAGTGACACCTATGAAATCGACATAAATTGCCATAAGATCCAAATTATCACATAGATAGCAGTCAAATTGGGTTTGTATGTATATTATATCCATTATATTATATCCATTAATCAGTAGTCCAAAAATAATCCCTTTAGGGCAATTCTTAGTCATAGGCCCCATATAGAGCTGCTTCCCGATCTTCACTTAGATCTTTCAAAAACAAAAATATTGCAAAGATTTTTCCCAAATTTTGTTTGTATATATTTTTTCAAAATATAAGTGACTTTATCAAATATGCTAAATATAGCAACCGATATGAACTTTTTCATATTTGCAGCCAAAAAAATTAATAACAATGCCACTCAAATTTGGTTTATGCTTTTTTTCTATGTCGAATTAGTTGGACCGAATAGATAGGATCTCTAAACCATGGTGTAGGGTATCGTATAGTCGTTCTAGAGCGACTATAATTTCTTATTTGTTGCAATTATCTCATTAATTTAAATATCATTGTAAAAAATCTAGCCATGACAATGTGAAATCTATCCTTTTTAATACTCTTACTTGTTTTTAATTCATTGTGTTGCTGTTTAATTGTTGACTATATAGAAGAGCATTCCATAGACGAGAATTATGATATTTTTACGTCTTGACGATCTATCGAAGCGTATATATTTAAATGGTAACTTCGGTTTTTGATAGTATATAACTTTTCGAACAAATATTATTGATCTTATTTTTAACAGGTTTTCAATAGATACTCCATAAAGGGTCTGAGAATAGACCGATATTTGATCCCGCCCGTAAAAGTATCGTATGATATTGTTATATAAAACTTTTTTTCTTACTTATGGATTTACAATTAGGCAACAAATCACAAACGAAGTAGGGCTTAATAGGCTATCGCGAGAAGTATTTGCACTTTCAACGGCGCAAAGTACTGCACAAACGACAACGTTCTTAATTTTAAATACATTTACACAACCAGTGCACTGACATGATTTGACCAAGTTGAAGTACTGTTAAACAATATTCCAAGTTTTTTTGCCGTTCTACGATATCAATTTCCTGATTTTTTTTAATAATGTCGTATTGAATTAGTGGATTTACAGTTTTGTTGTGAATTACAATACAGTTGGATTTTGCCGTTTGCAAATGCCCAACGAGATATGTTGTTTAAATCATTATTTAGTTTATGACCGTTTTGATTGATTGAACTGGAGTACTTAAATACAATTGTCCATCGTTTACATATATGTGGATTTGGCAGTCAGATACATGGTAAGGAGACTGGACTCAATCTGAAAATTAAATAAGGATTTATTTTTATTCGGGGCACTGTGATTGATGATTTCTCACCACATAATTGTTATACGTGATAATTTAAATTCAAACATAATAAAGTGAAATGCATAAATATTTTCCGAGTAACAGACTGATGTCTTTTCGGTTGACTTAATATAATTCACAACCAAAACTAATATGTAGTATTATCTATATCAATAATAACGGTCCATTATACTAAAAGAAGTTTTAATATTATTTAAAAATACATCGTTTGTTCGCTGCAAATTAGACGCAAGTTGATAAAAACATAAAATTGTGCTACCACTGTGACAACATCAAATAAATCCTAATATTAATTATTTCTATACGTACGCAACATTAGACGATGAAATTATACTTTCCCAACTTGACTGTATTCATCGTACTTCATTCTGTATTTCTTATTTTTAATATTAAATGGTTTAAGGACTTAAATATCATAATCGAAATACAATTTCTAATATACTAAATTTAATCTATTACTATAACACATATCTACATGTATATATATGTACAAGTTTTTATTCAACATTAATTGAGAATATTTTATTGATTATTATAAATTTTTAAAATGAATATTTTTTGCAAAACATTCGTTCATTAGGGGGACTGCGTATCCTTAAATTCAGTTTCTAAATGACATGTGTTCTTTGTTGTTTGTTTGTTTAGATTTTTTAAAGAGGGTTTTCAAAGTCCTCAATTTTTTATATATCCGACGTTTCGTTGTTTTTTCCAACATCTTCAGGGATGAATTTTTTTATTAAATATATAATCTTTTTTTTTGTCATTTTTTTATCATTTCCTTTTATATAGAAAAATAGAATAAAAAACACAAATTAATGTTAATATAAAATATGTATAAAATATAAAATAAATTAAATTAAACTAATTCGA
Source organism: Cordilura impudica (assembly GCA_963682025.1). Taxonomy (NCBI): domain Eukaryota; kingdom Metazoa; phylum Arthropoda; class Insecta; order Diptera; family Scathophagidae; genus Cordilura; species Cordilura impudica. The sequence goes on from OY821520.1 coordinate 154,768,406, forward strand.
TTACGATATATTTTGGCTAATTTTGGGGAAAAAATCTCTTTCCTTATTAGGAAAGCAATTTGCTAAATAATACCACACAAAGTGCTGTAGCGTATAATTTAACTAACAAAGTTTATAAAAAGTAAGGTATTATAAAATAAATTAAAGTTTCATCCCTAATGTAAGATATACAATTATGTATTTGTGATTTGTAATAATAATACATATTATATTTACATATTGCTATTTAAACAATTTAAAATAAATTCAAAATAATTGCATATTTAAAAAATTGGTTTGAAAATAACCACAGATGTAAATTTTAACAAATCTAAAATAGTAGAACAAAAAATACCAACAAGATACTATAAATAAATCAAGTTGATAAATACTAGAAAAAAGTGCCAGTTATGTAACACTTGTGGCACAAGGATACTTTGTACAGAGATGCACGGTCATTTAAACACTGAATTCTTTTGCTGCAATTTATTTTGCCGTCAATAATATTAAACCTGATGCAATCAGACTTTGTATCTACCACTTGGTAGTATATTTCCTTTACAGAAGTTTTTTTTTATACCCTTTACCACTATGTGGTCAGGGTATAATGACGTTATGCGGAAGTGATTTAGCGTGAAGTGATGAGTCGATTTAGCGATGTCCGTCTCTCCGTCCGTTCATCCATCCGTCCGTCTGTGTGTCCATTTAAACTTTGTAAACTTCTATCGGATATTTAAACCTTGTAAACTTCTATCGGACATAGCACGAACGCTACTGAAATTGGTGAAAATCAATTCATGTTCAAACCAAGTCCCCACAGAAATGACCCCTATGAGATTATCGTAAATTGCCATAATATCAAAATTATCATATATGTAGATCTCGGTCAAATTGTCTGTGTGTATGTTTATTATGTCCATCTATCAGTAGTCCAAAAATAAATCCTATAGGTCAATTCTGGGTAATTATCCTACTTGTTTTTTCGTATTGATATAAATATATTTAAAGTTGATCTTCCAAAATATTTTGAGTGTACTTTATGTTATATTAATTTCATTATTCTATAATATTATTTACTTTAATAATAATTTGTCTTTGCAGTTGTTATAATAATTGGTTTTAATATAATAAATTATTTCCAATGAATTTATATTGTCATATAATTGCCTTATTTTCATACAAAAATATAATTTTTGTTTTTCATATGCAAGTAAAACTGATAGTAAAATATGGGTTTTTATTGCTTCACTACAGAAGTTAAAACAAATCTGTTAAAGTAAAAGAAAATCATTATTAAAGCTTTAAACATTTTTCGGCTGAAACCAAACGTGCCAGGCATATGGCAAATTCGAAATCTACACAAAATTCTAAGAAAATTAACCTAACAAAGGCTGGGTTTAAAATTAAAATCTAGCTCCCACCGAGAGACAAAATAGTTTTGGTTTAAGGTATTTTAAAAATCTGCAAAGATTTGATGGGAAACAACATGTTATCACTAAAACCAAACATTATATAAGTATTATTAGTTCGGGTTTGTTTTTAAATAAATTTTATTAGCTTTAAGAATATGCTTCCATTTTGTTAAAAATTTATTTCTAACCAAGTGCAGGAATTTTTCCCTTTCTGTAGGAATTTTTTTTTCAAAAATTCGACATGTGGGGAAAAAGAGAAATATTTCTTACTTTTGTCGAATTGTAGAGATTTTTGGAGATTTTTTTAACAACTTAAAATTATATATTTTGCAATTTTAAAGTTTAAAATTAAAAATATATACCTTTTTTAAGTCTGGTAATACCTCCATAATATGAAGGATAAAAATAAATAAAATAGATTATTGCTGTCTTGAAATTCATTTTAATTTCATCAACTTTTTAATATGTCATTATTAAGCAGTCTAAAGATATTTCTAAGGCTAAAGATACCAATCAAAATGTCAGTGCTAGAATAAATAAATTTTGGGGAAAATATATATTAAAATTTAATGATGTATAAGCTGTATTGACGTTAATTCGTAGTGCCTGTTTAATATAAATGTCTTTAGAATATATATCATATCTTCAAGATATTTACAACAGGAAGGTGAGAAATGCCAAGTCAGAACCAGTATATGAAAATTTTTTAAGATTTTATTTCTGAAAAATAGCCCAACTTTATCAATGGTTCTTGTCCAGATGAGGAAAATGTATGAAAGGTCAATGGTGTTACTATACTGGCCCGACTTGGCATTTTTCACCCCTTGAGAATGCCAAACCATACGAAGGATTTACTTTTTATTTATTTATTTATTTATTAATCTATGGAATAAATCCTAACAGACTATTTACAAAAACATTTAACAATGAATGAAAAATTAAAAAATTTTATTTAAAGTGTTCACATAAATATTATTTTAATTTTTATGACATTTGTATTTAAAGAAAAATCAATAAATCTATAAAGCTTATTAAATTCAATACACATTCGTCTAAACGGACAGATAAAGGTGAGAAGAAACGTGTTGGCCGCTGGGGGATGTTAAATGATATATTGTTGATCAAGAAACCAGAACAAACATCGCCATTAATTATGTTCAAAAGAAACGAAACGTTTAGTACAGATCTGCGGCTTTTTAAGGTTGGCAGCTTAACAAGGGTGAGTCTGCTTTTATACGACGAAAGATTTAATTGGTTAAAATTTAAGCTGCGAAGACAGAATAGTAGGAATTGCTTTTGCACCGATTCAATGCTATCAATATGAGTTTGATAGATAGGGTCCCATATAATAGAGGCATATTCCAAAATTTGTCTCACAAGTGACGTGTATAGTGTTTTTGTTACATACGGATCATTGAACTCTTTAGATCAACGTTTTATAAAACTAAGTACTCTTCTGGCTTTGTTTACTGTAATTATAATATGAGGAACGAAACTAAGCTTTGAATCTAATAAAACACCAAGATCTAAGAAGTTATCGACTTTTTCCAGTTGAAAGCTGGCCAGCACATAATTTACAGATATTGGTCTTTTTCGAGCAAAACGCATATATTTGCACTTTTTAAGATTCAGCTCCATTAAATTTAAAACGAACATGAGTGAAACGAATCCAAATTATTTTGAAGATAGGTATGGTCGGAATATTGGTTATAACTCATAAAGACTTTTACATCGTCAGCGTACATCAGGCTATTTGAAAACTGAATAACCTGCGGTAAATCATTTATAAATAATGAAAATAAAAGCGGTCCAAGATGGTTGCCTTGCGGAACTCCAGATAAAACGTTAATATTTTTCGAACATATATTATTAAAACGTACATTTTGCTTTCTGTTTGTTAAATATGAATATGTCCACTTTATGCTAAGATCAGAAAATCCTTTTAGATGTAATTTCTTTATTAGAAGTTTATGGTTGACTTTATCAAACGCCTTGTTGAAATCAGTGTAAATTGCATCAGTTTGCTTTCTTTGAAGAAAACCACGATTTGCTAATGTTGTAAGATGTAGAAGGTTCGTTGAAGTTGAGCACCGTTTTTGAAAGCCATGTTGGAATGGAGAAATTAATGTGTTGACTTGATGACATAGTTGATCAGTTATAATTTTTTGAAAGAATTAGGTATAGTACTTAATTTTGCAATACCACGATAATTTGTAATGTCAGACTTGTTTCCGGATTTAAATAACGGAATAATGAAAGAGTCCTTCCACGTATTTGGAAAGTATGCGTATTTAATTGATGTGTTAAACATTATTGTCAATGCTAAGGTATACGCACATTTGATTAAGATACTGCTAGGAATTTTATCAGGTCCACTATTATAAGAAAATTTTAGTTTTTTCAAACCATTAGAAACCATAGAGACATCAAAGAATGGTATAGATATGGTTCTGTTAGCAGCCAGTATAGATGGGTAAGTGACAGAATCATCAAAAGTTGAATGGGAATAAGTTGTTGAAAAAAAATCAGCAAACAAGTTACTTATAATAGTGTTATCACAAGATTCAGTATCTTGAAATTTCATAATAGCAGAATAACCAGTTGTTATCCTATACCCTATAATGACTTTGTGCTGCTGTTTGTAACAACCAAAAATATTTGACCTAGACCCATCTTTTATTATACTGATTGAATCAGAATCCCTATCTAATTCGATTTAACGATGTTCGTCCGTCCGTCTGTGTGTCCATGTAAACCTTATAATCAAACTGAACGCTATTGAAATTGGTGGGAATCGGTCCATGTTCAGACCTAGCCCCCATACAAATGACCCCTATGAAATCGACATAAATTGCCATAAGATCCAAATTGTCATATAGATCTTACTCAAATTGGGTTTGTATGCGTTCATTACATCCATTAACGAGTAGTCCAAAAATGATCTCTGTGGGACAACTCTTAGTCATAGGCCCCATATAGAGCTGCTTCCCGATCTTCACTTAAATTTATCAAAAAACAAAGATATTGTGCAAATTCTTCTCAAATTTTGTTTGTATATATTTTTGCAAAATACAAGAGACTTTACCAAACATGGTCAGGATCGGTCCATTTTTGGGCCTAGTCCCCATATAGATATAGCATCCGATATGAACTTTTTCAAAAAAAATTAATAAATATTAATCAAAATCCTACTCAAATTGGGTTTATGCTTATTTTCTATGTCCAGTTAGTTGGGCCTAAGAGATAGGGTTTCTAAACGCCTGGTATAGGGTATCGTATAGTCGGTCTAGACCGACTATAATTTTCTTACTTGTTTTTCTCTTAGTGTTGACAAATTTGTAAAAAGACTTTAGATTACTTTTGAAACTATTTTTCATTTTGTTTACGTAATTAGATTAACAAAATTATTACAGTGCAGTATATTCCGCTCGGTTAATGGTGTATTTCCCATAATCTACAAGAGAACCGGGTAATATTTATTTTTTATTTTTAAGTTTTGTCAGTTGCTTGATATTCCAATGAGGAAAGTTTTTTTTACAAATTTGTTTCGTAACACATAAATCCTTTGCAGAAGAAATCGTACTGTAAAATGTTGCAGTCATATGATCAATAGCAGCTGTGGATCCAAAAGAAAAAGATAATAGACTGTGCCAGTTCGTACTGTATAGAAGTTCGTTCAACAAACAGTGATTAGATTGTGCGAAACAAAAAGGGAAAAAAATTTTAGGTCTTACTAGCTAAATAAAAATAAATGAAACAACATAAAATTGACCAAACAACCATCTAAATAATTAAAATCGGACAGCTTGCCGAAATCAACTTTATTTAATTTTATATAAACATCACCAACCAAACAAACAACAGCCAATATAACCATGAAGGGCTATTTTAAACACATCGAATTTAAGTATGACAGTGAAACTTGTAGAACAATGAAGGAATACTGCAATGAAATAAAGAGACTAGCACAACAACAAGAGCGACTTTTATTTTATTGTCATGCAGGAGCTATGGCATTATACCAAATCATACTAAAAACACCACAACACAGGTAAAAAATTTATTTGAATGCCATACCATAAAGGGTCAGTTAGAAAAAATAGAGAACAATTTCCACAGAAAAATTTTAAACCTGGAAATATCACAAACCAACACGAATATAAAGTTAATAAAAAAGAAAGTTTACCACATCAACGGTGGGATCGTAAACATACTGACAGACGACGATTACAAAACTTTCATAAGCAAACAAACAGACCGAACGCAACACATAAGAAAAGAGATAAAGAAAACACAACTGACCAAATTAAGTACACTGAAAGAAAAACTTTTCAAATCATATGGATTCTTTTTTAACAACCACTGGTTTGAAAATAAAACCACAGTAGATATCCCCATGGAATGTAAATGGATACTTTCTTTAGGGAAAAAATTTGCGTTACCTGTCGACAAACGGAATTTTTCACCTATAAATATAATTGCGGATATTGAGCAGTGTATACAAACGATGCACGATGATGAAGATAGAGAAAAGGACATAGCAAGAACTAAATTTGCTAATAATATAACGTTCTTCAAAAGAAACTTTAGAAACACGCCAAAAGAAAAATTTATTTTGACTATCTTTGAAAAAACAAAGAAATTTCTTAGACAAAATCGTGATATAATCATCATACCAGCAGATAAGGGAAATAAAACCGTAGCGATGTACAAAAACGAGTACAAAGAAAAAATGGAACACCTATTAGAGGACCGCAACACTTATCGGATACTGAGAACCGATCCGACACAAAAACTTCAAAAAATCAACAATAATTTCATATCTGAATTAGAGAAAAAAGGTTATATAGATAAAAATCAAAAACGTAATTTAATTTGCTCCGCTGCTGTAGCACCTAGGATTTATGGATTACCAAAAATTCATAAACCACAAATCCCCTTAAGGCCTATTGTCTCATCAGTACAAATACCATGTTATCAGCTCTCAAAACACATAGGTCAAACTCTAAAACAAATAATTTCTACGGAGTATAATATTAAAAATTCACTACAACTTAAAGAACAGCTAGCTAATATAGAACTGAATGACAGGGATATATTGGTTTCATTCGACGTTGTTTCTTTATTCACGAACATTCCAATCAATACTGCCATGAAAAATATAATGAAAAAATGGTGCACAATTCACAAATTTACCAACATACCAAACCAAAAATTTCTCGAAATTTTACGGTTTTGTTTAACAGACAATAACTATTTTGTACACGAGAACAAAATATACAACCAAATTTTCGGTATGCCGATGGGCAATCCCCTGTCTCCCACTATAGCAGATACAGTTCTAGATAATCTACTTGACGACACAATAAAAGAATTGAAAACCGAGAATATCCATATAAAATACATAGCAAAATATGTAGATGATATTTTAGCTATTATTAGTATAGACGACCTGGATAAAATTCATAGAACCCTCAACAATCAGCACCCCAAAATCAAATTTACCCTCGAAATGGAAGTTAACAAACAAATTGCGTATCTAGACACAAAAATACTTAGAAATGATAATAAAATAAAAATGGACTGGCACTCCAAGGAAACGGCCTCTGGCAGGATTATGAATTTCAACGCAACCCAACCCAAAAGCCAAATTATCAATACTGCAAAAAATTTTATTGAAAGAGTTCTGCGGATAAGTGATGAAGAATTTCACACTAAAAACACACGGAAAATCTACACTATACTCACCGAAAATAGTTTTCCAGTGAAACTTATAAGTAACCTAATAGAAGAAATTAATAAACGATTCAAAAATAACAAAGTTAGCAATACTGAAAACATAAATGATAAATGTTTTTACAGTGTACAATATATCTCAAGATTAACCGACAACAGAAACATAAGAACAGCAATAAAACAAAATAACATCAGCTTTGCGTATAAAGCTAACAAAACATTAAACACAATATTCACAAACGTCAAAACTCCAATTGACCAACAACAACAAAATAATATTGTGTATGAAATATCATGTAAAGGCAGTAATGATCAACAATGTAATCAAATTTACATAGGAACGACAAAGAGAGCACTAACTACAAGAATGGGAGAGCATAGAATGGATATCGCAAAAAGCAAAGAATTGACAGCACTTGCACAACATGTACTTTCAACAGGCCACACAGCTGATCTCGAACAAGTGAGGATAATAGATAAAGAAAGAATAGAAAGAAAACGATTTACTAAAGAAAGCTTACACATCCAAAAGCAAATAAACAGAACCATGAACTTAAAGGAAGATACTAACAACATCAACGCTAGCTACATGGTTGCAATAAAATAGACTGTGATTTTAAATTAAGAGGTGTTTTTTATTATTTTCGTGTTTTATATGTTCAATGTTATATGTTAAATGTAATATATCTTGTATATAAATGTAATATTGAAAATTGTAAGTTTTAATGTTTTTGGTAAAATATTTGTGTAATAATATGATATTTTTTATAATTAAATAGACAAAATCCCCAGAAGAAATCGACAAAAAATCGATGAAACGTCGGGAAAAATTGTAATGAAATTGAAGTTTTAATTACAAAAAGGGAAAAAAATTTTAGGTCTTACTAGCTAAATAAAAATAAATGAAAAAATCCTTATCATTATTTTTACAACGTGTTTTTAAAAGTCCAGAGGGAATATATAAATTTACTTCAATGGTAGGGTGATATATATCTTCAGGAGACGAAATCGGGATTGAACGCTTGATGTAACAATCCGAAGTATCGTTGACAAATATTAAATCCAATAATTTATAATGACTGTTGTATATACCATTTAATTGAAAAAGATTCAGATCGAATTGAATATTGAAAAGCTCTTCACACTTGTTATTTGATTTGGATGGAACAAAATATTTTTCATCAGGTAAGAACTTCCAGGATATTGAAGGCAAATTAAAATCACCAACAATAATAACAAAGTCATCTTGATTAGCTGTACGAAGGATATATTTATAATAGCTTTGCCATGTTTAACGTATACTGGCCTAGTACTTCCACCCTGACTTGGAATTTTTCGCACCCACACACAATGACCCCGAAAAATTTCACAGTGATATTACTAGCTGCTATTGGCGTATACGTGTTACATCTAATACGATATAACTCATACGGTCGATGATTAGATATTTCTGACAGTATTTTGAAACTCTTTCAGCTCACACTCTCTGTCTTTCTGTCTGTCTGCCATGGGGCAACTGGGGCTTGCAAAACCGGACCAAATTTTCAAAACAGGTATTTCGGTATTTCATTATATTAATAACAAAAATAAGAGACACTGCAAAAAATAGAAGCAAAAAATTAAAAAACAAAATAAAATATTTAATTCAGTAATGTATAATTCAAAACAATAATTCTTTTTTTAAAGTGCCACAAAAGAGAAGTAAAAAATATAAAATAAAACAAGTAAGAAAATTATAGTTGGTCTAGCCCGACTATATGATACCCTATACCATGGTTTAGAGACCCTATCTCTTCGGTCCAACTAATTGGATGTATAATATAAGCATAAAACAAATTTGAGTGGCATTGTTATTTTTTTGGCTGCAGATATGAAAAAGTTCATATGGAAGTTATTTTTATATGTGGACTAGGTCGAAATATGGACCGATCCTGACCATATTTGGTAAAGTCACTTTGAAAAAATATATACAAACCAAATTTTAGAAAAAACTGTGCAATATTTTTGTTTTTTGATAGATTTAAGTGAAAATCGGGAAGTAGCTCTATATGGGGCCTATGACTAAGAATTGTCCTATAGGGATTATTTTTGAACTACTGATAAATGGCTGTAATAAACATATACAAACCCAATTTGACTGAGATATATATGATAATATTGAAATTATGGCAATTTATGTCGATTTCGTACGGGTCATTTGTATGGGAACTAGGTCTGAACATGGACCGATTCTCACCAATTTCAATAGCTTTCATCCCATGGCCGGTAAAAGCTTATATACCAAGTTTCATCAATATATATTCATATTGGCGACCTGTAGTTTGATTAAAAGGTTTACATGGACATACAGACGGATCAGTCCGGATCGGTCCATATTTCGACCTAGTCCACATATAAAAATAACTTCTATGTGAACTTTTTCATATCTGCAGCGAAAAAAAATAATAAAAATGCCACTCAAATTTGGTTTATGCTTATTTGCTCTATCCAATTAGTTGGACCGAAGAAATAGGGTCTCTTAACCATGGTATAGGGTATCGTATAGTCGGTCTAGACCGACTATAATTTTCTTACTTGTTTTTATATGTGGACTAGCTCTATCCAATTAGTTGGACCGAAGAAATAGGGTATCTTAACCATGGTATAGGGTATCGTATAGTCGGTCTAGACCGACTATAATTTTCTTACTTGTTTTTATATGTGGACTAGGTCGAAATATGGACCGATCCTGACCATATTTGGTAAAGTCACTTATATTTTGAAAAAATATTTACAAACCAAATTTGAGAAAAATCTGTGCAATATTTTTGTTTTTTGATAGATTTAAATGAAGATCGGGAAGCAGCTCTATATGGGGCCTATGACTAAGAATTGTCCAATAGGGATTATTTTTGGACTACTGGTTAATGGATACAATAAACACATACAAACCCAATTTTACTAAGATCTATGATAATTTGGATGTTATGGCAATTTATGTCAATGTCATAGGGGTCATTTGTATGGGGGCTAGGTCTGAACATTAACCGATTTTCACCAATTTTAATAGCGTTCATCCTACGGCCGATAGAAGCTCATATACAGAATTTATTGAAAATTTATTGCGACCTGTAGTTTGATTACAAGGTTTACATGGACACACAGACGGACGGACATCGCTAAAACGACTCAGAAAGTGATTCTGAGCCGATCGGTATAATAAAAGATGGGTCTAGGTCAAATATTTTTGGTAGTTACAAACAGCAGCACAAAGTCATTATACACAAACCACATTGTGGTATATGGTATAATCAGGATATACCCGCGTCGGTCTCACAGATCGAATTGTGACTAAATACACAACACGTACGTATCGTACAAATACATACGTGGCATGTTAGTGCATGCATAAAGCTTGAAAAAAATCCGGCAGCTAACAGAAAACTCATTTTTCTAGCGTTTCTGGAAAAAATGATATGTATTAAAAAGTGTTTTGTCGGTCTCACAGTCCAACATGCGGGTATAGAAAGGTTAAGTGAAGTTGAAGACGTTGAGAAGAATGAAGATGATGTTCAAGATTCTGAGGAGGACCCGGAATCGACAGATACGAAAATATAACTATTTTTGAATACTTGAAGCTAGTTAGGAAAATCTTGAAAAATCATTAGAAATTAGTATGAGCTAGTCCTAGATATAAAAATTTGAACTTAATTGTGCCCATGAGAGAGAGATTTAACCCTTTCGTTACGACTTTCGAAAAGGTGAGTTTTGATTCAAATTTGAACTGGTTTCATTTAATGGATGCATAATACAAACTACATTAAAATATTTCCACTGCAAATATGGGCCTAGGGTAGGGCTCTGGTACACATATGTACAATCCTTTTTTTATGTGCTACACATACATAGGTACCAGCAGTGCTGGTCGAGGAACGTAGAGGAAAGGACTAAAAAGGTGCTAAAAAGGACCAAAAGACCTGTTTTGGCCTATGGCAATCTGGTGTGGTGGGGAGCTGTGAACGTAAGGACCAGACTTTCTGGACTCGTGAAGGTACAGAGATTGGCCTGTCTGGGCACCACCGGAGCAATTAGATCGACACCACAGGCGGGACTGGAGGTAATGCTGAACATCATGCCTATTGATATTTTCATCAAGAGCACGGCAGCGAAAGTGGCTCCCCGTTTAAGGTAGTCATATAAGCTGGAACAAAGCTCTTGGGGACATGCCACAATACTGCGGACAATGTGCGGAACACTAATTGATCGGGAAACCGATTATGTGTCACCGGTGATGAACTTTGGGGGTAATTTCACGATCAAAATACCGACAAGGGAAGTGTGGGCAGCAAACTCTGTCATAGACAGGGCTGCGATCTCAGTGTATACTGATGATTCGAAGATGGAAGAGGGTACAGGTTCAGGGGTCTACTCCGAGCAACTTGACATTCAGGTAACCCGAAGAATCCCTGACATATGTAGCGTTTTTCAGGTCGAGATTCGCGCAATTCTCATTGCAACGAAAATAATTCTGGAACGGGATATGGATCCAACGACCAATAATATTTTCGTGGACACTCAAAGCTCCGAAATCGAGGACAGTTAGATCGAAGTGTGTGATGGAATGTATCGGGTTGCTCGACCGGATCAGCCTACTTATAGGAGTACTCACTGGACACTGTGTAATAGGGCGGATGGCTGAACGCATAGGTTTCCCGAGAGCTGTATGGATGTGGACAAGGAGGAGTCAGTGCAACATTTGCTGTGTGAATGTCCATGAGTGAAGAAGCGGCGCTTTAGATGTCTAGGGAAAAGATTCTTCGATCACCTGGGCTGCATAGTAGACGTTCCACTTGGCGACCTCGCGGACTTCTTGAGGGAATCTGGCTGGTGCAGGAGGGACACGTAACGGACGAAAGGGGTCTTTTTCGATTGTTATTTTTCTTCCATTTTTAATTTTCTTTTTCTATACCCCTTACACTATATATCTGTACTCTTTAATCTCTATTCCCATCACTACCTTCCGGCGCTTTCTAAAGGGTATCACAATGGGCCATATGGCCTCTGAGTATACCCGCCTTCGGGCGGGCGACCCATTCAGCCTAACCTTACCTAACCAGCAGTGCTGTCTAAAATAAAACCAAATCCAAACTAAATTGATAAACTCAAACAAATTCTTTATTACTTTCTTAGTACTAGTACGACACAAAAGTAGAGTATAAGGAAAGGTAAAAATAAACTAAATAACTAAAATATTAAAAAATAAACTAAAACTAAGAATATTATTTAGAATATTCTGCAAAACAAAACTTACACAGTGGTGAGTTGCACTGGCAACATACTGTTTTTGTACGAGTTTGCTTCTTATTTTGTGAACATCTAGTAAAAGAAAAAGTAATTTTTATACTTACTGTAACCAGAATATTAAATTTAAATTTATAATTTTAATTTATAAAAAACCACGTTCACAGATTATGAAATACTTTTTTAATTAAAAATATAAAAAAACGTCTGACTTTTTCAAGATTTGCACAATAACTACCACGATTGCGGAGCATTTGTCGTTGCTGCACATTGCTAAATGGGGAATTGCCTTTCTATTGAAATAGACTCAATGAGTAAAATACGGTTTGGTACATTATTAATCCATTTATCACACAATATTTGATTAAACGTAAAATAAAAAAAAAACTGTGGTACACTTGTGTACCAGTCGTAGCGTAAGGGTTAACAGATTTGAATGCTCATTATTTTATGGAAAAAGTTTAACTGGAGCTATTAAAAAATCTCAATCTTTCTCTACACCCTATATATGTAACTAGCAATGGAAGCATTAAGTCGAAAAGCTGCAAATATTTTTGGTGCTGAGGGCGTTTTATGTTTTTTGAAAAATAAAACAGAAACAATCAGTTCAGATAAAAGTCGCAATTTGTTGAATTCAATTTGAAATCGAATTGAATCGAGAAAAAGTTACAATATTACTACATTAATAAAATGTCTTTTTGAGCCAACTTCAACAAATTTTTTTTTAATTCAATTTTATTGAGACAATTTAAATTACAGTTAAGGTATGTATATGTTTGGCTTGTCTGCAGGATGTAAATAAAAAATTTTCGCTTAAAGATCAATAAGTTTATAAATTCATTGTGAAAAAAAGTAAAGGTTCTTAAATTAGTTTTTTTCTTCTATAAAAATTATTAATATTTAATAGATGTAGTGGCAATTTGTTGAAAATGTTGGGTAAGGTAACGACTAAGGTGTTTTTGCCATAATTGTTACGATGACGTTCGACTATATATCTTCCATCAGCACAAAGCCTAGTGTTGTGCGCGTGGTCGATAACTTGTAGGAAGCCATGGTCATTATAGAATTCGTTTATCAGCGTTGTATTAAATATGCTTTTAATATTAAGTATTCTTAAATTAGTGGCGATGTTGCTGTGGGTGTTGGTGTTTGATAAGTTGTTATTTGGTAAATTGTTGTTGTTTGTATAAAAGTTGCTTTGGGTGATGTTGCTTGATGTGTTATTGTTATTTGGTATGTTGGTATCGTTTGATGAACTGTGGTTTAACGTATTGATTATCATGTTGTTTTGTGTGTGGTTGTTGTCTGACGAATTGGTGTTTGTATTGTTAAAAATTGCGTTGTTGTTTGGTGTGTTGTTCGTTCCATTGAAGTTGGAGCTGTTGTTTAAGGTGATGTTGCTTGATGTGTTGTTGTTATTTAGTATGTTTGTGTTGTTTGATGAGCTGTGGCTTAACGTATTGATGATCGTGTTGTTTTGTATGATGTTGTTGTTTGACGAATGTCTGTTTGGTGTGTTGCTCGGTAAGTTGAAATATGTGTTGTTGTATATCATATCATAGTTTAATGTATTATTGTGTTGTTTATTTTTTATTAGTATTTTTAATATTTGGTTTTGTGTTTGTTGTAGAGATCTACTATGTGCAGAACTTCCCCATGCTGTTATTCCATGCCTGATGTAGGATTCGGCTAATGAAAAGTATGCTTGTTTAAGCATGCTAAAACTGGTGCAGTTGCTTAGATGGTAAAGGCTATATGATGTTTTCCGCAATTTTTTACGATGTGCTTAATGTGGGTTAGCCATTTGAAATTATCATCAACATATACTCCTAGATATTTGTAGTTGCTTACGATTTTCATGTTGGTGGTACATGTATCATAGTTTGGGAAATTGTTATTTGAAGTTGCTTTGTGGAGACATTTGGTGTCACGAAATTTCAGTTTAATATTAGTATATCTTAATCAGCATTAATTTGGTCTTGCTTGCGTTGATTATCAGACCGTTGTCATGACACCATTTTGCAATTTTGTTGAGCTCATCTTGCATCATAGAGCTAGCAGTCTCTATGTTTTTGTGGGCCACAATAATAGCAGTATCGTCTGCATATGCAAATGTAGTGTTATTGGTCAAAATATTTAGCATATCATTTGCATAGATAAGGTAAAGAATAGGACATAATTTCGATCCTTGTGGAACGCCGTATTTCGATGTTACTTCACTGCTCAATGTATTGCTGTCTTTAACCCGATATGACCTTAATTCCAGATAGTTTTTAAACAACTTCAAGGAGTTACCTCTAATTCCGTTTCTATATAATATTTTCAGTAAGTTGCTGTGAGACAAAGTGTCGAAGGCTTTACTAAAGTCAATAAATTATGCCAAACAGTGTTTTTTTTTTACTCAAGCATTCATTTATATAAGTAGTAAAGTTTCCTAGGAGTTTATGCTTTTTCCTTTTTGGAAGCCAAATTGGTTTGGATGTATGATATTATATTTTAAGTCGTGTTTAAAATATAACTGAACTCGAACCTGTTTATTGTACATGTTCTGTTTTTTCTTACTACACGAGCCACAACACGACTTAAAATATAACTGAACTCGAACCTGTTTATTGTACATGTTCTGTTTTTTTTTCAGTACACGTACCAGATCATGAACTTCAAATAAAGCAACACTCAAAAATGTGTACTTTATGTGTGATTGAAACAAAAAGTACGTGATACAAAAATGTTCGTGTAAATAACGAAATATTAAAACGAACACAGTCATGGTTGTGTGGGGCACCGAAGAAAATTTAAAAACAAACATAATTGATATGAAAATAAAGATATGTGTTGGCTGCTTTTGAACAGAACATTGTGTGTTTCATGTGTGTGTTTTCTGAACCTTGATTAAAACAGCGAGGCCGAATTCAACAGATACGAAGTGAACTTTTCGGTTTCTCGAAACTTCTGCACAAAGATCAGATATCGTCTTTCTTGTGCATCACTTAAAGTGTTAGTGTTTCTAAAATACTATTATCTAAGTGAAAAAATCAGAAAATATAATTTTAGTTATATGAAATAAAAGTAATTTGTGTGAAGTTCAATAAAAAAAATTGTTTTTTTACGGTTATCCGGTATCCGCCGGATAATTTCAAAATGTCTATCCGATAACCACGGTTTCAGAAAATACGGATTTTTGAAAACCATATTCTGATGTAATTATTTTGATATTTTTATCTTACTTTTTATGTTATTTTTCCTCCTTTTTATGTTATTTTTGCATTATTGAAACTGAAAGTTTTTAAATTAAAAACAAAATTTTATTTTTTGAAATACTGAAAAAAGTAGTTTAGGGAAAAATGTAGGGAGAAAAAAGTTGATGTAGGGAAAATAAGGGATTTTTTTCATAAGCGTAGGGATTTCTGAAAAAATCTCCTAGCATCACTTGTTTGATTATGAACATTTTTTCTTGAACCTAATTTAATTACAAATATATTATTACGTTTCCACTAAGTATTGCTCAGGAAATAAGGCACATTGGTCTTGCATCGAAATTTTATTTTATTTTTTAAACGAACTACGAAGCTTTAGAAAGAGAATGCTTTTATTAATTTCCGCTATTCTCTTTTTGAAATTATAATTTACTAATTAGTAACTTGCTATGAAAGTAATCAACGAACTGTAATTAGAGTTCAATGTTATTAATAGGTCCACTTAGTCATTGTGGAAATATACCGTTAATGCAATTTTATAAAAACGTAGTGTTAAACATTTGTGTTAATTGTTTTATGTACTTAATAGTTAACTATCAAAAAGTAGGCATGTGTTCATTTGTTTTTTTACAAAAACATTTTCCATAATATTATGGAATAATTAGCGATGTACATTGATTCTAATGGGTCAAGTTTTCTGTCTACTCACAACGCAAGTATCATTGACATACCAAGTGAATTTAATAAAATAAATTTCCCAAGGGCAGGGTAAGGTTTTAAAGGCGAAAAAAAGCGTATTTTCATGTTTTTTTTTTTTTTTTTTTGAAAATATGAATAATGTTGGATTATATATTTCATATATACGTTATAGCATAATATTTGAAGTATCTTTGAAAAAATTTCTGACTAAAAATGTTAATTAATAAGGCCGCGATTCTCTGGAGGCCCCACGAAAAAAAATTGGTTACGCTGTGTACATCACAACTCGTTACGGGATCATGTGAAACAAAAAGATCGAAATGGGCTCAAAAAGTGATATGTTTCCCTAAGAAATTGGCAGCATTTTGAAGTGAAAACCATGATTTTTGTTATAAAATTTCACTGAATTTGTTGGTAAAAACTGGAAAAAATGGGGCTTTAAAAAAATTTCCCTGATTACTTGTTGATTTATGTGTAGCAATAGTATATTAAATTTCAAAAGTATCAGTCAAGTAGATTTTTAATTGCTTGCGAGAAAATTTGTATAAAATATTTTAACATTTTATACGTTATACCGTATGAGGGCCGGTCAATTTCTCTGATTTAATTCCTGATCACCTTAAAGCATTAATGATAAACCCACACATCAGCAGCAAGAATACCAGAAAAAGTAAGTAAAAATACATCAAGATAAGGAAAAAATATATAAGCTTATATAGAAAAATCTTGGTTTGAGAACGCCAAACCCTTTGGGGGGTTTCACTGTGTTGGCCTAGTACTTTCGCTGACTTGGAATTTCTCACCCCGTAGACATTTAATCCGAAAAAGTTTCACAGTGTTATTTTACTTTATTTTTGCGCCCTCCAAACTACTGTGGAGAGGGTATATATCAGTTTGTCAATCTATTTACAACTAATTGAAATAATTTCTAGAGACCCCACAAACTCCATGTATATATTCTTGATTCATATAAAATGAGAAGTCTATCTGGCACTGTTCGTATGTCTGTCTGCCCGTCTGTCTATTGAAAATATTGCACTAGTTAGGGTTAAAATGTTTGCTATAATCTGTGACAGTTTGGTATTAAATTTCGAGCCTCTAGACCGAGTAAGTGAGGAATGACGTGCGGATATAGAAAGTAAGCATAAACCAAATTTGAGTTGCATTGTTATTAATTTTTTTTGGCTGCAGATATGAAAAAGTTCATATCGGGTGCTATATTTATATGGAGACTGGTTCAAAAAATGGACCGATCCTGACCGTATTTGGTAAAATCAATTATAGATTAGATTAGTAGATTGTATTGTTTTATTGAATTGCTATCACAACAAGAATAAATGCTATAAATTACAGTGATAGCAAGTAACATTTGTAATATTAACATTGAGTTACAGTAAATTTTGAGATTATTAAAAATAAAGTAAATTCATCATAAAAATTAACATAATAATGAACATAATAAAGTTGACATTTAGCACAGATTCAAAAAAAAATTTTAAGTTCCTTTTTGAAAAGTTATGCGTTGCTTTGTACTTGGATATATATGATGGTAAATTGTTCCAAAGACACGTTGTGTAATTGAAGAGTTGTCTTGTAGACATTAGATATTTGTATTTTTGTGATCTCAAGTTTCTTCCACGAGGCGATTGTGCAGAAATAATTTTGTTAAAAAGATATTCTGGGTTTTGCAGATAAATAATCTTATGCATCATTAAAAGCCTTTTATATTTTAATAAATCTTTAAAACTTATATTATGTAACTGGTATGAATATGATGATATAAAGGGTCCGCCACCTAACGTGTTTTTTCAACTAGTGCTTATTTCGTGAATGGTAACACCTAGCTCATGTCTGATTTGACAGATAATTAGTTTTATCCTTCCGCTGAACGAATATGGTTGTGTATATGCTTGAACAACACTGGGAAATATTGCGACATTACTTTGAAAATCATGGCAATGTTCCAGAATGTGTGCAAAAATTGCGTACGGATTTTAGAAGAAGAGAACCACCGTCAGCTCCGTATGTTCGTTATCTTGTGAGAAAAGTGAAAGAAACTGGCATCCTCATCGATAAACCAAAGCGTGAAAAGCCAAAAACAGTGCTTTTGTGGCAGAAGGTGTGCGTGAAGCGCCATCAACATCAATTCACCGTCGTTCTCAAGAATTGAACCTTTCGGAGGCATCATTGAGACGAATGGTTCAGGAGTTGAAGCCAACTGACCATCCAATGCGTTTTCGCTTCGCTAAGTGGGCCTGCGATCGACTTACAGAAGATGCCGATTTTGCCAAAAAAATCATCTTTTCAGATGAAGCTCATTTTGATCTTGGCGGGTATGTAAACAAGCAAAATTGTCGCATTTGGGACACAGAAAACACGCACGCATACATTGAAAAGCCGATACACCCAAAACGAGTCACTGTTTGGTACGGATTTTGGTCCAGAGGCATAATTGCGCCATTTTTTTCGAAAATGAGCAAGGAGTGGCCGTTACAGTCATTGGGTGAAATTATTTTCCATTATTAACCGGAAGGATTGTACTTTCAAATAAAAAAAGAAATTTGAGATAATATTCAGTAGTTTTTTTTTGTAGCATTTTCAAAAAAAAAAAAGTTATTTGGCGGAAACATATCTGGCTACATTATTTGTGACCTCGAGGCGATTAAAATATTTCACACCCGTACAGTAAATCTGGTATTAAATAGGTTTTTGTCAAAAGCATTCTTATTTTAAACGGCGTCGATGATTGTACAGCCCACAAATTTCTCAACATCCCATGAACTTTACTAGTTATCAGCCAGTTATATGGTTAGACCAGGAAAGTTCAGCATTAAATGTGATTCCCAAGTTTGATGATGTTTGAACAAAGTCGATTCTTGAGTTGTTAATATGTAGAAAAATATATCATTGAGTCTTCTTTTATTACTTCTTGAAATGAAAATATATTTTGATTTGTCAGGGTTTATACATATTCCATTCTACTGCTTAAGTACAACTGTACGTCATCAGCATATATTTTTACGCCACAGTAATTCAGAACCTCAGGCAAATCGTTAATATACATACAGAAAAGCAATGGGCCAAGAATAGACCCCTGAGGCACTACTCTATCAACATCCACTGCTTTAAAAGCCACTCTATTTAAAGAAACCACTTGTTTATGATTAATAAGTTAAGAGGAAATAAGATTATTAGCCGAGTTGGAGAAATTCAAGATTTTCTTGAGTTTAGCGAGTAGAATCGAGTGATCAACAGTATCGAAGGCCTTACTGTGATCTAAAAGTACAAGAAATGATACCATATTCTTATCCAGTTTTGATTTAATTGCGTCTACTACATCGATCAGAACCGTAATGCAGCTTCTGTCCTGTTTAAAACCAGATTGTCTGTCCGTAAGTAGATGTTGATCCTTTAAATACTCATTTATTTGCCCGTACATAAGATTTTCCATAACCTTGGATATAAATTGTAGTATCGCAAGTGGTCGAAAGTCGCTGTTGTTCTTTGGAATAGGAATGATTTTTGCCTTTTTCCACATATCAGGAAAAATTGATTTTGTATTGTATTAATTAAATACGTAGGAAATGGTAGAAGTTTAGGAACGACAATTTTTTAAAATCTTGGATTAATTTCTTCTTGACTTAATTGATGTGACACTTTTAAGAACTTCAGATTGTTCGACACGTCGAAAATCAAAACTGTTTTCAATTGGCACAGTATGATTTTTTCGTACTCATTTTCAGTTGGTCTATTCACTTGGATTTCGACAAATTTTTTATTTAACTTATCAACGTCCACATAAAAACCAACAGTGCAAGGATTTATTTTCCCAATACCTATTTCACGGATCTCTTTCCATTTTATCTTGCTATCAATAGCTGAAGATAATTTTTGTCGATAATAATAATAATAATAATAGCTGCACTTTGCAATATATATGCTGTTCACAACTCCCTTTCTAATGGATTTGAACAATGAATGTAACTCAGGCGTTTTAAATTTCTTCCAACGTTTATATGCCAAATCTAGTTTATCAATTAAACGTTTTATAATTGAAGTAAACCACCGAGGCTGTATAGATTTAATTGTTCTTGTTTTTTCAGACACAATTTCATAAAATATTATGAGAAGGTTATTTTGAGTGAAAGCAATTTGATCATTATCATTCTCAAGACCATAAACTGAATCCCAATTTGATTGTGTTGTGTTACGCTGGTTTACCGCTGTATAGTCAATGCAATGAAAATCTCTATAAGTGTAATGTGCATCTTCATTGTTACCATAGGTATGATATATCATAAAAATTTAGTCCTGCTTCGAAAAAACAGGGGTGGAAAATTGATCGTAAAGCAGTATTTTGCTTTTATGATTAGTAATGGGTCGGAACGATCGTATTAACAGGCAAAAGACCGAGCGTTAGCATGAGCTCTGAAAGTAACTTATCAACGAGCAGGTTACAACAATTTACCTCCGTTCCCACATAAATTGAGACGTCAATAGCGTTTGATCGCTTATCAGCACGAAATAGTTTAAATTCCGGCAAATTGAAAATTGAAACATTGACTGACGAATCGAACCAGGTTTCAGATACGCAGATGATGTCAACTCCAGAGGCAACAAAAATATATCTAAACTCATATATTTTGTTATTAAGACTTTGTGCATTTATATGAATAATTTTGAGTTCAGATTTTTCTTTGGAACTATAACTATTACCACAGATCATATATCATAGATTTGAAAGCAACACAATTGTATGTTATTAGAATAAATGATAATAAAAAAAGGAACAAAACTGACACAAATTTTAAAATGAATAAAAGAATTGCAAAAATAAATTAAGGAAAAATAGATTAAACAAGTTATTTTAAAATAAAAAAAAATAAATAAATCAAAAAATAATTATACAAAATGTATGAAGTGATAAGAAAATTGTTAAATTTTATAAAAAATATATAAAGAAAAATATATACTAACCAAATTTGAGAAAAATAAGTGCATTTTTTTTTTGTTTTTTTGATAGATTTAAGTGAAGATCGAGAAGCAGCTCTATATGAGGCCTGTGACTAATAATTGTCGTATAGGGATTATTTTTGGACTACTTATTAATGGATATAATATAATGGACATAATATACATACAAACCCAATTTGACTGAGATCTATATGATAATTTGGATCTTATGGCAATTTATATCGATTACATAGGGGTCATTTGTATGGGGACTAGGTGTGAACATGGACCGAATTTCACCAATTTCAACAGCGTTCATCCCATGGCCGATAGAAGCTTAGTACCAAATTTTATCAAAATATATTCATATTTGAGATATGTAGTTTGATTACAAGGTTTACATGGACACACAGATGGTCGGACGGACGGATGGACATCGCTAAATCGACTTAGAAAGTGATTCTGAGTCGATTGGTATAATAAAAGATGGGTCTAGGTCAAATATTTTTGGTAGTTATAAACACTATTTGGTTTGGGTATAAAAATAAAACAATAGTTAAAACAAGTAAGAAAATTATAGTCGGTCTAGACCATTTTTGGACTACTCATTAATGGATGTAATGAACGCATATAAACCCAATTTGAGTAAGATCTATATGACAATTTGGATCTTATGGCAATTTATGTCGATTTCATAGGGGTAATTTGTATGGGGGCTAGGTCTGAACATAGACCGATTCTCACCAATTTCAATAGCGTTCATCCCATGGCCGATAAAAGCTTATATACCAAATTTCATCAATATATATTCATATTTGCGACCTGCAGTTTGATTACAAGCTTTACATGGACACACAGACGGACGGACGGACGGACGGACGGACGGACGGACGGACGGACGGACGGACGGACGGACATTGTTAAATCAACTCAAAAAATGATTCTGATTCGATCGGTATAATCAAAGATGGGTCTAGGTCAAATATTTTTGGTTGTTACAAACAGCAGCACAAAGTCATTATACCCAAACCACATAGTGGTATAGGGTATAAATATTTATACGTAACAGAACAAGTTCATTAGGGTGTTAAAAAATAAATTGGGTGCCAAACATTTTTTGAAAGCTTAAAGGGTAAAATATTTTTGTGATTTTTTTCAGATTTTTCGGAAGAGGTTTAGAGGTCGCTAAAGTCGAATT
The DNA here is from genome assembly GCA_963682025.1 of Cordilura impudica. Lineage (NCBI taxonomy): Eukaryota > Metazoa > Arthropoda > Insecta > Diptera > Scathophagidae > Cordilura > Cordilura impudica. The sequence continues at coordinate 154,790,860 of OY821520.1, forward strand.
TTACCCAAAAATCGGGATTCCCGAACATTTTTTGAGTTTTACATATTACTTGTCCCATAACCACAATTTTCTTTGTTACAAGGTCAATATTTTAAAAGAAGAATGCTCAAGCTTTACTTTTCTGTGTAAAAATCGTAAGTTAATTACATTTTTTCGTAAATTTTGCATAAATTTTGAAAGTAATGATTTGTAAATTTAAAAAAAAAACTATTAAATTTGCTCTTAACGTTCCAAAGTTATACCGTTTTTATGCTTTGTACCCATTTTGTGAAATTAAAAATATTCTAAGGTGTTTTTGCCAGTTGTGCCAGTTCTTTTTAAAAAAAAAAAGAAAAGTAAAAACATTTTCTGTGTGCAAAAAGATGTTCTAAGATTTATAACAAATAGCGCGAATATTTATAAATCTATATATATTAAATTGAAAAAAATGTTTCTTTGTCCTTTATAGACTCTGAAACAACTTTTTACGAGGTGATTTGATAATGTTGTTCAAAAATTGTTTTAGCGTTCCTCCTGGAAAAAATTAGAAAGGTACACAAGTGAACAATAAATTTTATGATATGGTTTTAGGTAACAATTCATGTTTAACTGGTACACTAAACAAAAACAAGTAAGAAAATTATAGTCGGTCTAGACCGACTATATGATACCCTATACCATGGTTTAGAGACCCTATCTTTCGGTCCAACTACTTCGATATAGAAAATAAGCATAAACCAAATTTGAGTGGGATTTTTATTAATTTTTTTGGCTGCAGATATGAAAAAGTTCATATCGGATGCTATATCTATAAAGGGACTAGGTCCAAAAATGGACCGATCCTGATCATGTTTGGTAAAGTCTCTTGTATTTTGCAAAAATATGTACAAACAAAATTTGAGAAGAATCAGTGCAATATTTTTGTTTTTTAATAGATTTAAGTGAAGATCGGGAAGCAGCTCTATATAGGGTCAAAGGGATCATTTTTCGACTACTCATTAGTGGATGTAATGAACGCATACAAACCCAATTTGAGTAAGATCTATATGACAATTTGGATCTTATGGCAATTTATGTCGATTTCATATGGGTAATTTGTATGGGGGCTAGGTCTGAACATGGACCGATTCTCACCAATTTCAATAGCGTTCATCCCATGGCCGATAAAAGCTTATATACCAAATTTTATCAAAATATATTCATATTTGCGACCTGCAGTTTGATTACAAGCTTTACATGGACACACAGACGGACGGACGGACGGACGGACGGACGGACGGACGGACATTGTTAAATCAACTCAGAAAGTGATTCTGATTCGATCGGTATAATTAAAGATGGGTCTAGGTCAAATATTTTTGGTTGTTACAAACAGCAGCACAAAGTCATTATACCCAAACCACATAGTGGTATAGGGTATAAAAAGAGGTTTTATTGCTGTAGTAACCACATGCGGTTTAATTTACATCCTTACAGAATTTAACAAGTGAAGTGCAAGTCATCATAAAATTAAAAAGTGGAATGGATCAGGTAAATTTTATTCAACTGATTTGCTACTTAAAATGTTATTGGTATTTCCGTTCGTCCGTCGATCCGTCCGTCCGTCTGTGTGTCCATGTAAAGCTTGTAATCAAACTGCAGGTCGCAAATTTGAATATATTTTGATGAACTTTGGTATTTGATCTTCTATCCGCCATGGGATGAACGCTGTTGAAATTGGTGAGAATCGGTTCATGTTCAGACCTAGCCCCCATACAAATGACCACTATGAAATCAACATATATTGCCATAAGATCCAAATTATCATACAAATCTTAGTCAAATTGGGTTTGTCTGTATATATTATATCCATTAATCAGTAGTCCAAAAATGATCCCTATTGGATAACTCTTAGTCATAGGCCCCATATAGAGCTGCTTCCCGATCTTCACTTAAATCTATCAAAAAACAAAAATATTGCACTGATTCTTCTCAAATTTTGTTTGTATATATTTTTGCAAAATACAAGAGACTTTACCAAACATAGTCAGGATCGTTCCATTTTTGGGCCTAGTCCCCATATAGATATAGCATCCGATATGAAATTTTTCATATCTGCAGCCAAAAAAATTAATAAAAATCCCACTCAAATTTGGTTTATGCTTATTTTCTATATCCAGTTAGTTGGGCCCAAGAGATGGGGTCTCTAAAGGCATGGTATAGGGATCATATAGTCGATCTCGACCGACTTTAATTTTCTTACTTGTTTTATATAATTTTAAATATATAATTTTAAATCATTGTAAATTTTCCAATAATTTTATTGCTTCATGCACAACTTAAGGTGCGTATTCAGCACAATAGTTCAACCTTCCGCAAAATCTCCATGTTCAAAGCAGGTCCGGAAGATAAAATTGGAATCTGTTGCAAACATAGGTTTCTGCAGCGTTAATAGCGATGATGATGAAGATGATAATGATTCAGAATATGAGCCAGCAATAAAACTACTCCAAAAAGAATTTGCTACTTCCTCAAATAAGCAACAGCTTTGTGCAGGTCTGGACAGAACTGGAATTAGTTGCCGCAAAGCCGCACTTGCGTTTAGTGGTCAAAAATCTACACGTACCAAGTAACGGCAAAGAATTAGTAAAAGCAGTTTTATCCGAAAACATGCTTAAAAATAAACAAATTCAAGATTTAATATCCGAAGCCAGCCTAGTGTTTTTTGAAGCCTGCAACATATCTGTTGATTTTTTACAAACAGATCCGGAAAATGGCATAACAACAAATCCTTTAGTGAAGCTAAGAATAAAGTTCAGCAATTGCACGTGGTAAATGATGTCGCAGAACGCGGCGTGGCCATGGCTCATTCTTATATAAATGTAACAATTTCTGAATCAGACTTTCAGAATTTATTGCAGGGCGTAGAACTAAAGGTTGATTTTTTTAGCTATTATCTTTAGTGTTTTGTTTCATTGTCAAACATCTTCAGTTTGGTCTATAATTGAACCATGAATCGTCTTACAAACGAACATCGCTTGCAAGTTATTGAATTTTCTTATCAAAATGCGTGCTCTGTTAAGAAAGTTCATCGCGCGCTTCTTCCATTTTATGGTCAGTATAATCGACCCACTGAAGCGGCTATTCGGGCTATTGTGACTAAATTTCGCACCAAATTTACATTGTTGGACATTAAACCACCAACACGCTTACGTAGAGTGCGAACTGAAGAAAATATCGCAGCTGTATCGGCCAGTGTTAATGATGACCATCAATTATCGATTCGTCGCCGTTCGCAGCAATTGGGCCTCTGTTACTCAACAACGTGGAAAATTTTGCGGAAGGATTTAGGTGTGAAGCCTTTCAAAATACAGCTGGTGCAAGAATTGAAGCCGAACGACCTACCGCAACGCAGAATTTTTGGTGAATGGGCTCTTGGAAAGTTGGCCGAAGATCCACTTTTTTACCGAAAAATTGTGTTCAGCGACGAAGCTCATTTTTGGCTCAATGGGTACGTAAATATGCAGAATTGTCGATTTTGGAGTGAATATCAGCCAGAAGCATTGGAAGAGCTACCAAAGCATCCAGAAAAAGTCACAGTTTGATGCGGTTTATGGGCTGGTGGCATCATTGGACCGTACTTCTTCAAATATGATGTGAATCGTAACGTAACTGTGAATGGTGAGCGCTACCGAGAGATGACATCCAATTTTTTTTTGTCCAAAATGCAAGAGCTTGTCTTGCAATGACATGTGGATTCAACAAGACGGTGCCACATGCCACACGGCACGCGCAACAATGGACTTATTGAGAGGCGAGTTCGGGGAACATTTTATTTCACGTTCGGGACCGGTCAATTGGCCGCCTAGATCGTGTGATTTAACGCCTATAGACTATTTTTTGTGGGGCTATGTTAAAGCTCAAGTCTACACAGACAATCCCGCTTCAATTGACGCATTGGAAGACAACATTGAAGCATTTATTCGTGAGATACCGGCAGAAATGTTGGAAAGAGTATGCCAAAATTAGACTAAGCGGATGGACCATTTGAGGCGCAGTCACGGTCAACATTTGCATGAAATAATCTTCAAACGTTAAATTATATTGACCGTACTATCGATTCAAATAAAGATTTCATGCATTTTTCTGAATTTTATGTGTTTTTTTTGGAAAACTGTCCATAGCTCTTAAAAAATCACCCTTTACATCGCAAAAGCTCTAATAAATAATAGCAAAAAAAAATATTTTTTTAATTTGTTTTGGGTATGAGAAGTAAGCTGCCTAGAGTTTGGGGGGAGTTGCAAAAAATTTCAAAATCATCCATATTGACTCTCATTGCAACAGAACCACCCATATTTAATATTTGAAAAGAAAACAAGTAAGAAAATTATAGTCGGTCTAGACCGACTATACGATACCCTATACCATGCGTTTAGAAACCCTATCTCTTAGGCCCAACTAACTGGACATTGAAAATAAGCAAAAACCAAATTTGAGTGGGATTTTTATTAACTTTTTTTGGCTGCAGATATGAAAAAGTTCATATCGGATGCTATATCTATAAAGGGACTAGGCCCGAAAATGGACCGATCCTGGCCATGTTTGGTAAAGTCTCTTGTATTTTGCGAAAATATATACAAAAAAAATTTGAGAAAAATCAGTGCAATATTTTTGTTTTTTAATAGATTTAAGTGAAGATCGGGAAGCAGCTCTATATGGGGTCAAAGGGATCATTTTTGGACTACTCATTAGTGGATGTAATGAACGCATACAAACCCAATTTGAGTAAGATCTATATGACAATTTGGATCTTATGGCAATTTATGTCGATTTCATATGGGTAATTTGTATGGGGGCTAGGTCTGAACATGGACCGATTCTCACCAATTTCAATAGCGTTCATTCCATGGCCGATAAAAGCTTATATACCAAATTTCGTCAAAATATATTCATATTTGCGACCTGCAGTTTGATTACAAGCTTTACATGGACACACAGACGGACGGACGGACGGACGGACGGACGGACATTGTTAAATCAACTCAGAAAGTGATTCTGATTCGATCAGTATAATTAAAGATGGGTCTAGGTCAAATATTTTTGGTTGTTACAAACAGCAGCACAAAGTCATTATACCCAAACCACATAGTGGTATAGGGTATAAAAAACAAGTAAGAGTGTTAAATTCGGCTGTGCCGAATCTTTGATACCCTCCACCTCGGTTTGTGGCAATACTATTAACATAGCTCATGGTAGTTGTGTTCTTGTTATTGTTAATATGTATGAATCACATTTTTTTTGTGGCTTTTTTTATGTTGTTGTATGTTCAACCACTAAACTATTACAAGAAAACACTAGGTTTCATGTTTTTTTTAGAGGTATCTATAAACTTTTGTTCATTTCTCAGCGCAAAGGCTCCCGATTTACTCCGATTTCAATACCAACCTGGTGGGAATTATGGCAAATAATTTTTTCGTAACCTGACCTAAGTAAATGCTTTTTTTTTTGAATGAGCGTGATTTCAACAGACACACGGACAGACGGACAGACGGACAGACGGACAGACGGACAGACGGACAGACGGACAGACGGACATCGCTATATCGACTCGAGCTGTGATAAGGATCAAGAATATATATACTTTATTGGGTCGGAAATTAGTTTTTCGATGCGTTACAAACGGAATGACAAACCTATATATACCCTCTGCCACTGAGATGTGGAGGGTATAATAAAAACTAACATTAAAACAAATCCGATGCATAACTGGCAAAAACACCTTAGAATATTTATACCCTATACCACTATGTGGTTTGGGTATAATGGCTTTGTGCTGCTGTTTGTAACAACCAAAAATATTTGACCTAGACCCATCTTTAATTATACCGATCGAATCAGAATCACTTTATGAGTTGATTTAACAATGTCCGTCCGTCCGTCCGTCTGTGTGTCCATGTAAAGCTTGTAATCAAACTGCAGGTCGCAAATATGATTATATTTTGACGAAATTTGGTATATGAGCTTTTATCGGCCATGGGATGAACGCTATTGAAATTGGTGAGAATCGGTCCATGTTTAGACCTAGCCCCCATACAAATTACCCATATGAAATCGACATAAATTGCCATAAGATCCAAATTGTCATATAGATCTTACTCAAATTGGGTTTGTATGCGTTCATTACATCCACTAATGAATAGTCCAAAAATGATCCCTTTGACCCCATATAGAGCTGCTTCCCGATCTTCACTTAAATCTATTAAAAAACAAAAATATTGCACTGATTCTTCTCAAATTTTGTTTGTACATATTTTTACAACATGCAAGAGACTTTACCAAACATTATCAGGATCGGTCCATTTTTGAACCTAGTCCCTTTATAGATATAGCATCCGATATGAACTTTTTCATATCTGCAGCCAAAAAAATTAATAAAAATCCCACTCAAATTTGGTTTTTGCTTATTTTCAATGTCCAGTTAGTTGGGTTAGTTGAGATAGGGTTTCTAAACGCATGGTATAAGGTATCGTATAGTCGGTCTAGACCGACTATAATTTTCTTACTTGTTTTAATTTCACAAAATGGGTACAAAGCGTAAAAAGGGTATAACTTTGGAACCGTAAGAGCAAATTCAATAGTTTTTTTTTAAATGACTGAGCCTTTATCCACATTTTAAACTGCGCCTTTAGTTTTTTTTAACTTTGATAGAAATTTTAAAAGTTACAAAGCATTACTTTCAAAATTTATGCAAAATTTACGAAAAAAATGTAATTAAGAGGACCCAGATGAGCAATAAAATTACCGAAACTTACGATTTCTACACAGAAAAGTAAAGCTTGAACATTCCTCTTTTAAAATATTGACTTTGTAACAAAGAAAATCGTGGTTATGGGCCAAGTAATAAGTAAAACTCAAAAAATGTCCGGGAATCCCGATTTTTGGGTAAAATTCGACTTTAGCGACCTCTAAACCTCTTCCGAAAAATCTGAAAAAATTACAAAAATAGTTTACCCTATAAGCTTTCAAAAAATGCTTCGGCACCCATGAAAATCAAAAAATATTTTTTCTTGGGACATCCTAATGTTCATAGACATATATTTCAGCAATGCATACATATTTTTGTTTGCTTACACAATTTTTTTGTTATGCATGTGAACAAAGATGGTTATGCATCGCTGATTTTCAAATAGCTCGAAAATACCTAATATTTTTTGTCAATTATCTCAGTGTTAACAAACATGATTATAATATTGTATTAAGAACACGGGTGGAGGGAGTAAATATTCGACTCAACCGAATTTTTACTTAATTGTTTTCCATATAAATATAGCGATATGAAACCACTTTTTTTTTATCAGTAATATTCTGTAGTTAGGGTTTCTTTTTGTACTAGCTTATTTACATTACTTTTAATTTCGTCCACTTGTTACTGTTACTTGGCAAATTCTTAGATAATATGGAGTAAATAAAAAAAATTTTTTAAACAAAATGGTAAAATACCTTATATCAAAAAAAAAAAAAATTATTTCTTTTATAAATAAAAAAAACATCAAGAGAATTTTAGAAATTAAAGAAACTTTTAAATGACAAAAATTTTGATGGCTCTACTATAAAATCATATTGTTTCTATTGCATTATGTTGCATACCTATATATCAACAACAGATTCATAACAATGTAATGCAACATTGTAAAAGTAATAATAGTGATCTTAAGTTAATATGTCACTGCAACAGTTTCTATAGAAATATACTCGTATATGTAAGCATAAACAAAATTTTTACTAGAGCTTATTACTCCACTCTAAGTGAAGAACTCAATATACTTGAAACAACTCAACTCAACTTTTTGCTGAAAAAACCTGAAAATATTACCTCTACAGAAAATATTTTTTGCTATCAGCAACAAAAGAGCCTTAAAGGTATTGTATGTATGTTGTTAGCACAAACGCATTTACGTTCACTGTAAAAAGGGGTTTATAATATGGGAAATGTATGTTATGTTGCACCATTTCATATATGTTATAATTCATAAGTTTTTACTTTCATAGTTTGACCTCAAAATCAACATTGTTAGTTGGTTCACATATAAATATTAGGGTGGATTGATTTTCGATAACAATGGAATGGACTTTCCTTAACATATACAGAGTTTTGAAACAAAATAAATATAAAAGTTATAGTCGATCCATATATTAGAGAAACGTTCTTAGGTCCTACCATACTGAGATTATAAATGCATATACAATAAGAATTAGCATTTCGGGCTTCTTCCCAAAAATGTTAGTCTGAAATATTTTGAACAGCTATAACAGTTTAATGACAAACTAAAATAAAAATTTTGTATAGAACCATCGTGAAAACTCAAAAAAAGTATTTGAATCGCGACAGGATGAAACCGTTATTTCCGCTCATCTTTTTTCTGACTTCCACATATTATTTAAATGTCTAGCTGTTTTTAACCGGTCTTGTCCGGGATAAAAAGGCATTTGACTTGAAACATGGTTCACTATGCTTACCAGGCGCTTAGCACTTAGTCCACAATGAACAAATTCCCCAATAAAATGAAATTTATCCCTAAAAATTTGTATGGCCAATAAATTAGAAGTTTTTGATAAGATGCTGCAGCAAAAATGCTTCAAAAATAAGCTGCGAAACGGCTTTAAGTTTTTTTTAGTTTATTTATAAACATCAAATATAACGGATTCTTTTGCAAATTAAAGTAATCGGAACTTTTAAAAAGTGATCATCATTGAGCAGAGAAGTCAAATTCAAAGAAGTTTCAAAAATGAAAAACTAATGCGACGTTTAAAATTGTGGCCCAAGGTTGTTTTAAGCAACTGCTTATAGTATATCTATTGTAATTATTGCACAAACGTAGATACAATTCATCATAAGACTTTTCACTGAGCTGTGTTCCGCGCAGTTGTCGTCAACTTATTTTAATCGCCAAAATATATTTTTGAGATCATTGCGATATTTTAGCTGAGCTGTGTTCCGCGAGCCCGTCGCTCCCGCGTCCGCGCCCCGCTTCCGCGCGTTTAGCAGCCACACCTGTGCTGCCACGTAGTTGATGCCAACTTATTTTAATTGTCAAAATATATTTTTCAGATAATTCCGATATTCTAGCTAAGCTGTGTTCCGCGAGCGCGTAGCTTGCGCGCACCGAAATGATGCTATTGAAAAGAATACTCATTTTAAATGCGTTTATTGTAGGACATATATTGAGAGCAGTATGCAAGTTTTCACTCAAATAAATATTTAACAAAATTCATTACATAATAATATGTAAAAATTTGAGAATGAATTTGGCGAGTAGTTAATTTTTTATTCCATTTTTAAAAAAATTGGGAATTTGTTCATTTCTTTTGGAGACCTTTTTTAAATTTGGGGATTTGTTCACCGTCAAGTTCTTCCCGGGTAAACCAAATTTCAGAGAAATCCATTGAAAAGTACAAATTTGTATAGGGAAGAAATATACCACACAACAAAAAATTAATTTTATATGAAAAGTGGGCGTAAAAGTAGCGTGGTCGGTAAAAATCATATGGTTACCCTCCCTGGAATATGTACTAAATTTCGGAGAAATCCGTTGAAGGCTAAAAATTACTATAACAAAAAAATATCCCAAAAAAACAAAAAAGAATTTTATAAAAATGTGGGCGTAAAGGTAAGCGTAGCAAAAAATAATGCGACCTTCGCTGGAGTAGGAAGATCACGTTTTCCAAATGAAAGGAAAAAACAAATTTTATATACATAGAAGTGGGCGCAAAGTAGTCGTGGCCTGTAGGAAGCATATGGTAACCTTACCTGGAGTATAGAGATCGTGTTTACCAAATTTCAGAGACATCCCTTGAAAAATAAAGATTTCTATAGTGAACAAATGTACCAAAAAAACAGAAAATGAATATGGCGACCTCCCTGGAGTACAGAGATCGTCCGTAGCAAATTTCAGAGAAATCCGTAAAAAAAACATTGTGTAGCGAACAAATGTACCAAAACACAGAATATGAATGGTATACAAAAAGTGGGCGTAACAGTAGGCGTGGCTGGTACGAAGGATATGGCGACCTTCCCTGGAATAGAGAGATCGTGCGTACCAAATTTCAGAGAAATCCGTTAAAAAATAAAAATTTGTAAAGCGGTCAAACAAACAAACAAACACACAAAACAAACAGAAAATGAATTTTATATATACAGATAGTCCTGTGTAATGTGTACTATTAGTCGGAAGTATCGGATCACTTGTATGGTACTGAGGTTGAAAACATCTTAACGGAAGTTGTTCCTCTTAACTTCTGTCTCGAGTATTGTTTGATTTTTTTTTGTTTTTTTTTATCAAGTTATTGTTACTTTTTTTTATAATTTTTGACCAACACCCAGAGGAGGCCTCCTACAGATGCAGGAAAGAGTGTTTGTGGATATTTGCCTTAAATTTTATGAGATTGTAACTGTCCGGAAAGACGTGTGCATAAAGTTTATTTCACATACGGCAAGTTCGACTGATAAACGAATTTTCTCTATAATGTTTGTGCGGTCAACTGGACAATAGACAGCAAATGGATGTAATCTCCTAAAGAAGCGTGTAGAGCGAACTGAAACTAGGGTACTTGGAATGACTTCGATAATCTCGGAAGAACATTTCCCATGGTAGTATCTATATAACAGTGCTACACAACCCACATTCTGGCGATATTCCATGAGCCAATAGAGTTGGTTACCTACCGTCATTTACGAGCATCAACGCTTTTCTTTGCACGCTGTCCAGTAGCTCCAAAATAGACTTTGAATCTCCTGCCCGTTTATTGGTTTTAAGGAGGTCGAAAGGACTGAATTAATTTTTGCACCGTTTTAGAAAACCAAGACACTTGAATGGTTCTTTCGAAACTTGAAAAACATGCTCGTTCTAAGAACTTGACCTGACTTCTCATGTTAGAACATCAATAGTATCTGATTCCTTAATACTTATATCACCCATACATATTGCATCGTAGAATCCATGTCCCTTTGGGTCAACAGATAACATTGAATCAAACCTAATAGCTTTACCCCACTCGGAGATTGTTAACAGGACTTGATTGAGTGTGTCATTCATGGTCCGTCTTTTGCCTCCAACCTCCAAAAGGCTTGGCCTACACTTGAAGGTAATTAAGAAAGTTATGGATAAGCATGGAAGAAAAATTATAACCTTGGGGTACTTCTGAGGTCGAATCGTCACATTCGTTATCGAAACTTTTCGATCAAAATTATTTTTTTATTTATCAAAATAAAATAATAAGAGTAATTTTACTCTGTCACAGCTAACGAGTTATGGTCCATAGTTAATAGTAAAATTGAAACGAGGTCTGACGATTGTCCGTCTTTCTTAATTAAAAAACAAAATATGAAAGTTCTATTGATTTGACACGATATCGAATGAGACGATTTGCCCCTTGAATTAAGATGAAACTCGTTAGATGAGACCCCATCAATCACAACACGTATTGTGTGGTCTCTGAGAAAACTCGATGTTAGTCGAGAGAAGTCAATACCGACCCCAAATTTAACAAGCTTTGATATCAATGCACCATGCCACATGCGTTCGAAGACCTGGGAAATATCTATAGAAACCACTTTACTTTCACCAAAGTTGTATAGATCGACTCCAGCGCTCAGAAAGTAACTCTACTACAGGTCTCCCGTAGAACGATTTATACGGAAGCCATACTGTCGATCATTAAGAAGCAAGTTGTCCTCTAGGTAGTTGACAAGATGGTAATTGATCATGCTCTCCATCACCCTTGAGACCACAGAACAGATTGCAATTTGACTGCAATTTTCAGGGTTATTAGCCTCACCTTATTTAGGGATTGGTTGGACGTTCGCAACCTTGCAGCAAGAGGGAAAGACTCACCCACGGTATGAAAGGCAGAAAGGGTTGATCAATGGACTAGCTAGTATCAAAGAGCACTGTTTCAGCACCAGTGCTGGTATAAAATCCGGCCCCGGAAACTTATTTACATTGCCAACCGAAAGGAATCTTTTTAACTGCACGTGCTCGGAAGAATATGTTAGGCATAGTACAAGATACACTTTCAATTTTGGGCAGTGGTTGATTACTATGGAGCAAAAATGGGTCAACCGGGTCAGTGAATATTTGGTGATTCATAATAAGAGTTGGGATACCAGAACTACCATTATTTTTTACTATTTTGACATATTACCAAAAGCTCTTACTGCCCCGAGCAGAAAGAACTTTAGCATGAAGACACTGGTCGTAAAGAAACTTTTCGCTCCTTAATGCTTTGGTACATTTATTTCTCGCCAGTTTGCGTAGCAGTTCAGTAACGGAATTTTTATTTTCACGCCAATTCCTGAGTGCTTCATCTCTGGATCTGATTGCATCTCTGCAAGTCTGGTTAAGCCAAAATTTTGATTAGATTTAGCCGATGCATGTTGAAATAAAAGTACGAGCTAATTATTTTCAATAAAAAGGTTGACAAAAGAATTAACTGATAGGAATACTGGTTCGGGAAGAAAGAAAAATACACATGATGCTTTTAAGACCAAGAAAATATAGAACATATCGAAAAGAGCTCCTAGCACATGCATAATTAAAGCAATAAATATTTATATTGCAAATGCTAGAGAAAATTTTGGAATTTATTTCAGGATCCAAAAACAGATGAAATTTTCAAAAAAGTTTCTGGTACTGAAAGCAATGTGCAGTTGCGGCAAAATGAGCGATTCATTTGTTACAACGTTCTCTATAAATATCGATATTTATATTAGGGATTGCTTACAGAAAAGATTCCATCATTTCAAAAGCCACCACAATATGTCCACATATTTTTGGCATGCTGTCTCTACGTTACGAAATCTCTTGAGTGCTATAAGAAGAATAACGTGGTTTTTGTACCAAGAGAGTCAAATGTTCCAAACTGTCCAGAACTTAAGCCAGTGGAGAGATATTCGGCTCTTATAAAAAGGGAGTTGAATAGCACAAAAAATTGTTCCAAAATGTGGAAAATTTTCAACGATGTTGGATTATCTGTTCCAAAAATGGGAGAGTAATAACTACAAAATTCCTAATTGAAGGGTTGTCGGTAAAGGTCTATAAGTTCATAAGTTGTGATTAGAACTATAAAAATTATCTCCGTAAGCTTTTATATAATTTTAATTAAATAAAAAAACTCTAGTTTCAATGGTTTCCTTATTATTAGTTTTGATGTTAAGATTTTTATGATTTCGCTACTTATGTCTGAACATGCACCAACTTGCACGAATTTGAACACCGTTTGCCAGTGAGCCGATCAGAGCTGATTTACCAAGTTACATACAAATTTCTCTCCACCAGAAGTTTGATCACATGTCTTACACAGTCACAAAGATGAGCGGAAACACGAACACGAGTTATATCCATAACTCAACCTAGAAAGGGATCGAAGTTGATTAATATACTAAAAGGTGGCTGCTCACCACACAGTATAAATCTATAATATTAATAGGCTAGGCGATTTCTTGTCACCGATGTTTTGTTCTACCATTTTATCCCGATTTTGGCCATACGTATATTATTTGAAAGGCATTTCTTTTTAGCCGTTTTGCAGATTTAAAGATTTTTAAACATATACATAACAGTTCGACCATCGCTGGAGTACAGAGATCACGTGTACCAAATTTCAGAGAAAGCCGTTGAAAAATACAGGTTTGTATAGCAGTCAAACAAAGAAATAAATAAAAGGAAAAAAAAAATAAATTTTATATACTACTTATATGGCGACCTTGCCTGGAGTACAGAGATTGTGCGTACCAAATTGCAGAGAAATCCACTGAAAAATACAAATTTTTATAGCGAACTAATATACCAAAAAAACAGAAAATGAATTTTGTACAAAAAGTGGGCATAAAAGTAGGCGTGGCCGCAGGAATTACATGGTGACCCTGCCTGTAGTACAGAAATTGTGCGTACCAAATTTCGGAGAAATCCGCTGAAAAATAAAAATTTGTATAGCGAACAAATATATCAAAAAACAGAAAATGGATTTATACAAAAACTGGGCGTCAAAGTAGGCGTGATGGGTAAGAATCATATGGCGACCTTTCCAGGAGTACAGAGATCGTGTGTTCCAAATTTCGGAGAAATCCGTTGAAAAATAAAAATTTGTATAGCGGTCAAACAGACAAACAAACAAACAAACACAAAATGAATTTTATAAATATAGAAGATATTCGCGGTATGTAGTTTAATTACAAGGTTAACATGGATACACAGACAGGCAGCCAAACAGATGGACGGTCGGACGGATGGACATCTCTGAATTGACTCAGAAAGTGATTCTGTGTCAAAAGTTTCTTAAATGTGATCGCAGTGAGGTATCGATTTCAAATGATTGTATTTCCTAAATATATACGATTTTTGTCCACAGCCTTGGTGTAGACCAACTATATGATATCCTATACCATGATTTGGGCAAAAGTGTCGCAGGGCAAGCTAATAGCATATAGAAAATTATTATGAATTTTTGCCGCAGATATGAAAACGTTCATGTCGAAATCTATATTTGCATGAGCACTAGATCGAAAAATTTACCAATCAAGACCACATTTAGCCAAGTCACTTATCTTTCTCAAGAACATATATAGATATAAGTAAAGATCGGAAAGCTGCTTTATATGTGGGCCATGAATAAAAATGGTCCTACAGGGTTTATGTCTGGACTGTTGTAATAAACCTACACAAACCAAAATTTAAGGAGATCTGTATAATATTTTGGATCTTATGGTAATTTAAATCGATCTCATAGGGGTCATTTGTATTGGGAATAGGTCTGAACATACAACGATTTTCAGCAGTTTCATGAATGGCCAATTAAAGCTTACATATCAAATTTCAGCAAACCTGTAGTTTGATCACAAGGTTTACTAGGCAGACGACCAGAAAGATAGATAAACGGACGGACAGACATCGTTAAATCGACTCAGAAAATAATTTTGAACCAATCGGTATAATTAGCTATAAACATATCAGCATACGATAGGATAAAATGGGGTATAACAATATTAACCCACATTGCACAGTGGGCGATTGGGCCTCGTTAGCGGCATTTAATTAATAACTTCTAAACGAAAAAAGATATCTTCAGTCGGTTTTTTTTCGCACCTCTTAAAAAAGTCATAGAATTTTTTAAGAAAACAAAATTTTGTTTAAATTTATTTTTTTAATTTTTAAAATTTTTTTTAATTTTTTTTTAATTTTTTTTTAATTTCAAATTTTTTTTTTTAACTTCAATAAACAAATTTTATAAATCAAAATTATCTTCGGAATCTTCGGAATCAGAATCAGGCATATCTAGATGCTTCAGTAAAAGCAAGCTCTTAACATCATCGTCCATAATAATATTTTTTGCAGACGAAATTGAAGACCCATTTGACAATGAAGATATCAAAGGGTCAGACGAAACTAATAAAGCATTTATGATATCTTCCATTGTATTTTTCCTGCAATTTTTTCTTGTATTACTCTCGCGTATGTTTCGATAGTCCTTGTTCCTGGCTTCAAGAGCTTCTTCGGACATCATACCAATCGGAAGGGAAAAATGGTTTATTATATCTGCTCCATGAATTAAAATTCTGTGAACAGACGATGGCATGTAAAACAAGGAGTATGCTTTAACAAAAATTTCGGCAGTTTCCAATGCGTACGATCCGAATGCGTCCGAATTTATGTCGTATCCACAAGCCAATGCTCGTAAGACTACGCTAAATCGATATATTAAATCATAGCTTACTCCTGTTATACGAGCAGCCAAATTTGGTTGTTGGAAAAACCTCCTTGCAGTGTTTCCGTTGTTCGTGCTGCCAGTACCAGCCATTGGTATATCCACCAACAAATGCATTTCTTCCCTTAGCTTCTGCTGAATACTTCTTTTATTTTGTTCAACGACATCCTTGTCAGCACCACGAGCTTGCCACTTTTGTATTGGTATTCTATATGCAATGTGCAAAACACACTCGAAAAACCTAATCCATGCGTGGAGACTTGATAAGCCATATTCAAATAGGTTTGCATTAATAGGAAAGCTTTTCACCAAATTTAGATCGTTCATATTTTTGGGAGTCGCGCTACAGATTCCGCATGTTTGCGAAGCCGATTCCGATATGACACTGAACGTTTTGCCATCAAGCATGGTCATATGAAATTGGTGATCAATTCTTAAGGTACTCACAAATGTTGGAAAAATATTTAATATTTGGCTGTTAATGTTTTGAATTTCTCTGCGAGACAAGTCTGCCGATTCTTTCTCGCAAAGTAATTTAATGGGTCGACAATATCGGGTAGAAGAAGGCCGATTGTTTTTCCATAAAACTGTCGGTCCTTTCTGCACTATCAATGGTACCATACAAATTGAAAATAAATATTAAGCTATCATGTCTCCATCGAAGTCATTAAATTTTTGCCTGTAAGTAGAATGGCCGCTGCTGCCATCACAACCCCATTTGTAGGTAGCAGTTAATTGGGTGTTATTATTATTTTTAATATGGTTTTGAAAACTTTCTGGGTGTGCTTCAATAATCCTAGCAATCGTATGGTCTACTAAGCTTTGTAATGGTATTTCAGCGAAATGATCAGTGACCGTGATGACACTAGGATAGCATTTTTTTTTCGCACAACGCAGTTTGTCGTAGCATGGATATATATCGGCGTTTTGCCCTTTAGCGGCTCTCTTTGACAAATTCCATGTGTACTTGGTATGTCCAACATCTACAAATAGCGCCAGTGCTTTTTCATCAGAAAATTTTGTCGGTAGACGCTGAGGGGTACTCATAGTTTTCAAAATCTTACCGCTAAACTCTTCGTCGGCGTTTACCATTGACACCACCTGTGAAGCACTACGTTTTCCACCTTTATACAAGCTGCAGCTTGCAGCTACCAACAATGCTTCTGATGGCACATCTTCAGTAAGGCCTGACAATTTCTTAACTTGCGTTTTTTTGCAACACTCCGAAATATCTTTTTGTGGACGTCCAATAATTTCGGAAGATGATTTTTCAATCAATACTAACGGCGTATCTAGCCATTCCTGGTTTTTGTTTTCAAAAAAAACCTTATTTCTTCTACAGTTTTTCCACTTTTCTACAAGCTTACTATTAAAATTTCGCAGCTTTTTACCAATCTCGTACTGCTCCTCCTGAGTATATTTAAGGTTTTTGAGAACAGTACCAAATACAAAGTTTTCCATGGTGAGAAACTTCTTGGTTGGGATCGCTTCTTCATGCCATACTAAAAAATGTACCCGTTTTGCTACCGACATTGTTCCTAAAAAGTGCCATGATTTAAAGGTTAGCAGGTAATAGCAGTTCATATTACACATTTTGGACGCACAATGACTCATACTTCTAGCTAAAAAAAGAGTTAGACCGAATCCGTGCGAATCTTGTAAATTCTACTCCACGAACGACAGGTGCACGCTAGTGCGGGCTAGTTGTTAATACACTTAATTGCCACTACGTTTTATGAACAACACATTTATAGACCGGTCACAAACACTGATTTTTTATGTAATACATACCTTGAAGTTAATAAAAAGCCACACTTTTAATAAAACAATTAAAAATTGTAAATTTACAAGGAGCTCGAAATCAATGCGCACAACAAAGAAAAAATATTGTAAAGCATTTGCTAAAACATATTTTGTGTTTGACAGCTCACAGCTGATGATCGGCTGATCGTAGAGCTTATGAAAAACCGCCAAAAATCTAATCAAAGCATCTGTTATCGATTTGTGAAAAAAATTAACGCTTTTTCAAATTTGAAAATTTGAATTAAATGCCGCTAGCGAGGCCCAATCACCCACTGTGCATTGGTGGCAGAAATATGTGTATATAAAAAATGAAAAGCTTTAGTACGCATAACAATGACGATGCCTTGACCATATTTTGCCAAACTTGGATATGTAACAACGAAAGCACAAAATAAAGTTCTCGGAAAGATATTCCCTTTTACAATATTTCGATATTTGGAGTGTAGAAAATTCTGAAAAGCCATAACACAGAGCTGGCTCAGACAAAAACATGTTGGTCATAATATTTTTCAGATAAACTGTGTAATGTGTTTTTTAATTTTTTTTGATAAATTATCCACTTAAACATTTTATTTTTGTGCTTTTATTCTGAATGTTTAATATTTGTTTATGTGGTGCTTATGGTTTTCAGGAGTCGTCATAAATTTATTGATTTTTTATTTTGAAACAAAATAATCATGTTCATACCCAGCCAATCATTATTTATGCTGTTTTATTCATATTTTATTCATTCAGTTGTACAACGTCATATACTTATTTGCCATACCCAGGTGTATAAATCTATAAAAAAAAACCAAATTTAATACTCCTATTAATAATAATACTAACAAAAAATGTGATGTTACTAACAAAAAAAAAAAAATTGTAATTAGTCCTCCAGGACATAAATACAATGACAAATCAATGCCACTCTTCTACACGCTTTACTCATACAGCTAATTGATGATTTATATTTGTTTCTAAAATACGACTAACAAACATTGTTTATTCGAAAATGTAAGTAAAGATCCCATAGGATATCGTAAGAAAAATGTTTATTTACAAATTTAGACAGCGATATTATATCGACTCAATAATTTCTTATAAATAACTGAGAATTTTGCATATGTCTTAAATTAAAATTATTTTATTCTTTATATTTCGAATTTTCTGCATATTTTCTACAATTTAAAAAAATTATATATCTTGATTCAGCCTTGATTTGCATCAATATAAACGATAAAGGTAATTTTTTTTGCATTTTTGAAGACTGTGATATTTGTTTGGACATTAGAAATCCGCTCAAAACTTAAACTTTATTCGTAACTGAAATCAACGGATATCTATAAATCGATTCAGTAAGTGATTCTTAGTCGATGGTATAATATTTTTGGTAGTTACAAACATCATTCTAGACCGACTATACGAGACCTATATCATATCTTTGGAAAAGAGGTCCTGGGTCCTGCTAACTGAATATAGAAAACAAACATAAACCAAATTTGAGTGGTATTGTTAATTGTTTTTGCCTGCATTTATGAAAAAGTTCATAAGTCGTACTCTCTGTCTGTCTGTCTGCCATGGGGCAACCTCATACCCCCTCATCCAATTGATCTGAAACTTGGCCTATAGTCTTGTTGTAACTACAGATAAATTTTGGGGTAGTCACGCACAATCCCGCATAGTCAAGGAGTGCTGTAAAACTCATTTTCCCTTATCCAATCGATCTGAAACTTGGTCGATAGACTTGCCGTGAAAAAAGATTAACTTTGACTTAGTAACGTACAGTCACGCATAGTCACGCACAGTCACGGATTGATTTAAACCCCATTTCCCCTCATCCGGTCGATCTGAAACTTTATACATAGACTTGTTGTGACCAAAGATTAATTTTAAGACACGAGTAGTCACACACAGTCACGCATAGTCATGCACAGTCACGGATTGATTTAAACCCCATTTCCCCTTATCCAATTAATCTGAAACTAGGTCCATAGACTTGTTGTGACCAAAGATTAATTTTTTATGGGTTAAATTATTATGGGGATAAGGTCGAAAAATGGACCGGTCCTGACCGTATTTGGTAAAGGCAGTTAGTTTTTGCAAAAAGATATACAAACCAAATTTGATAAAAATCTGTGTAATATAATATTTTTTTTTGATAGATTTAAGTGAAGATCGGGAAGCAGCTTTATATGGGAGTTATGACTAAGAATTGCGCTACAGAGATTATTTTTGAAACACTGAAAAAATTCACAAAATGCAAACCCTACAATGCCTGACGCACTTACTCACAGTTTAAATTTTTGACGGATGACGATTATTTTTTACAGTTCAAGGAGAGGAATGGCATTTAAATGTATAGCTGAATCACTATTTTTGAATGACGGACTTGCTGCCAGTGCATAAATTTCTAACGAAAAATTTCACTAGGGCTTAAGTTAAAAACTTAATTTCACAAATAATCTAATTTGTGCTGAAAGAAATCAACTCCCAAATGTTCCCCAACTAAGCCCAGTTCTTACTTTTTGGAGACATTTGCTTAATTAAAAAAAGGGAGAAGCTTAAAGCCAGGAACGGAATTTAAAGGTTATTGGCAGAAATTAAGAAAAAACTTCGTTTTTTTAATTAAATTTAGTCTTATTACTTCAAATAAAATAGTTAGTTGCAATGCGTCTAAGTCGCCTGTTGAAAAATTATGTTAGTACTTATTTCTTATAGCGCTTCTTTAATAAAACTACTTTATTTAGAGATATCAGCGTAGATTTTAAGTTTTTCGATCTGCCAACCCTGAAAGTAGTTACAGCTCAATTCATTCGGTAACTACGACGAAATTTTCATTTTACGAGATATAAGCGATTTTCTTGCATTAACACTTATACCAGTCTCTAAGCTCTATGTATTGTGTACTTAGATATACAAATGCTGATGTGTTAAAACAATTTAAATAAACACTTTTCATAAATTCTTAAATGTGTAGTTTAATGCAATTATTAAAATTGAACTCAATTACAAATTCAAATGTCCACATTAAAATACAATTAAGTGTACAAAAGTAGCAAAGGATATTAGAAGTTTTCTTGTTTCTATAAATTAATAAAATAAATAAATCAAAGTTGGAGTAAATCCATTAATTTTAAATGAACTCGGAAATAACTTCAAATATTCAACGTTTAAGTATGGGACAAAGATTTATTTTTATCTTTTATCTGTTTGTCACTTTTTCATCGGAGTTTTTTTATTACTCTCTGAAAAAATACTGAAATAATGAACAAATGTAATTAATTTTTCCCCTACCCTACTATTATTTTAGAACACTCTCCTGTTTGTGGAGACTATTCCTATAAATTATGTATTCCTCAGCGACAGTCGCCGCTGCTAACGGGACATTTTTGCAAACACTATCGCTAAAACATGATTTAGATAATTTTTTTAATTTGTTATGTAAGTGGTGATCGGAGTGAAGTAATTCATTTGTAATTCGAGAGGTGTTCTCAAGTTAAAAACCAATATAAACATATAACATTTAAAAATATTATTATTGTAATGTATTTACCTTTTAAATAAAATATACACGAACTTGTTCACGGCCACTCAACGAATGACCAAATTCAATTCTTATATGTTAACATCAAAAACATATGACTCGGTTGGGTGTGTTCAGTATACAATCGTGGTTGCATTAAATGTAAGACAATAGGCGTGTTTTGTTATACTCCTTAATCAGCTATGTATAAGTACAATACCTTACAATTATTATCCAAAATATTATCGAAATCGACTGCGGAAGAAGCACCAAGTGCTCCAATCGTTAGAACATGTAAAGCCATTGAAAATCTAAACAAGACCGATATAGTTGGGAATGGTTCTCATCAAATTACAGGCGCAAACATGTATGTTTGAAGGTAGCGAGTTCCAAAGATGAATTTAATTGATGTAAAACTGCCATTCGGAAGTTCCGAAAGCTTTAGAAAAATATTTCACTAAGCTTGGTAACCCTTATCTTAAATACTAACATACTAACTGTGATGTCAACTACATATGTACACCATTTCACATTTTACAACATCTAGTAGGCGGTTTTTTTTAGAAATAAACATAATTTGGTAAAAATGTGCTCATATAAATATAAGTTTTTTGATATATTTATGTTATTTTTAAACATAAGATAAATGATCAATGATTAGATTTTAATTACATCATTAATAAACTGTATCTATTGAAAACGGAAATGTTATTAATCAGAACTGAAACCAAAGAATGTTAAAAAGTAGTGAGTCTTTCTTTGTTTCACTACCAGCTTATTCCTATTTTGATATAGTTGACACTACTTTCTGATGTGGTTAGATTTTCTGTTAGAAATATCTACAAATCGAATTCACAAAATCTATTACATTAATTATATTTAAGACCTTTTTCTTTTAACGATGCCCTCGAAAGTCGAGTGCAAATTCTAGGAATTTTATTTTTTCATTCAATTTATTTCTTTCTATATTTTTTTAATCTCTAATAATTTATCTATATATGTATATAAAAATCAAACGCTGTGTGTTAGATAATCTAAAACTCGAGAACTGCTTCACCGATTTACAAACCAACGTGTGTGTTGGAAAGGTCTACTTTCACTGATATCAACGCATATGCGTTTTACGTACACTTTTGTGATTGCGTATTTTTATTTGTATTATATATTATATATTATATATTATATATTATATATTATATATTATATATTATATATTATATATTATATATTATATATTATATATTATATATTATATATTATATATTATATATTATATATTATATATTATATATTATATATTATATATTATATATTATATATTATATATTATATATTATATATTATATATTATATATTATATATTATATATTATATATTATATATTATATATTATATATTATATATTATATATTATATATTATATATTATATATTATATATTATATATTATATATTATATATTATATATTATATATTATATATTATATATTATATATTATATATTATATATTATATATTATATATTATATATTATATATTATATATTATATATTATATATTATATATTATATATTATATATTATATATTATATATTATATATTATATATTATATATTATATATTATATATTATATATTATATATTATATATTATATATTATATATTATATATTATATATTATATATTATATATTATATATTATATATTATATATTATATATTATATATTATATATTATATATTATATATTATATATTATATATTATATATTATATATTATATATTATATATTATATATTATATATTATATATTATATATTATATATTATATATTATATATTATATATTATATATTATATATTATATATTATATATTATAAATTATATATTATATATTATATATTTATTTATATTTCCTTTTATAGCAGGTGCGGTAACTGATAATAAGGTAAGCGCTATGAATTATTACGCGTATCGGTTAATTTTTGGACAAAATGAATACATTTTGCACTGTCATAAGTTTTTGAATCTATACATTGTTGATATCTATGCAAAAATTGAAACTGAACGTTTATTTTACATCAAATATAATCAACCAAAAATCCCTTCGGAAGAATACAATGATGTGGATCCTAATGATATTGGATATATGGTGATTTTACCACCGTCGTGTTGGTGGACCACGACATATGCATGAATACGCGCAAGATGCAATATGTTATGCGCGTCATTATGGAAGACCTGATTTTTTATAACTTTCGCATTCCATCCGCAATGGAAAGAAGTAAAAGAACATTTATTTGAAGGTCAAGAGCCAGTAGACCAACATGATATTACTGCACTTGTATTTAAGCAAAAGATGAAATCGTTAATTGACATTATGATAAAATTAAAAATATCTGGTGAAGTACGTTGCTGGATGCATTCGATTGAATGATAAAATAACACCGGAACAAATTGATAGCATTATATCAGCAAAAATTCCTGATCCCGAAATTGATCCAGAATTGCATGAAATTGGTACCAGACCATGCGGTACTTTGAATATGAATTCAGTAAGTCTGCAAGATGGAAAGTGTTTAAAAAACTATCCGCAAGCATTAGTTTTTGAAACTATTTCTGGAAATGTTGGGTATCCAAAATCCAAACGATTTGCCCAAGATAATGGTAGATCAACAACAGTCAAAGTGGGAACACAACAAATCGAGGTCGACAATTATTGGGTTGTCCGATATTTACCAATTATATTAAAAATATTAAGGCTCTCATTAACGTTGAATACTGCAATTCAGTTGAAATATATCAGGAGAGGTAGTGTTATTGAAAATTATGAAATAACACATTACCGAATTGGTCGACACATCAGCAGTAATGAAGCAGTATGGCGTATACTTTATTTTGCAATATATGAAAAATGCCCGACCGATCAACAGTAAGCTGTTCATTTTGAAAATGGTCAGCGTATTTGCTTTAATGAACAAACTTCAGCACAAAGAGGAATTGCGTCACCAAATACAACATTGACCGCAATTTTTAAATTGTGCCAAGAAGAGTAATTTGCAATAACATTGCTTTATGCTCGGGGTCCATCATATTATACTCTGAATGCATCAAAAAATTAATTTCAACGTCGAAAGCAAGGCAAACCTATTCAAGGTCATCCAAATGTGTTTGAAACTGATGATTTACGTCGAAGTTACACAGTTCACCCACATAATAAGCGTTTTCATTTGCATTTGCGTTTGATTAATGTTCATGGTCCAACATCATTTAATTATTTGAGACCTCTTGACGGACAATTATGCGCCACTTAACATGAACCATGTCAAAAATTATGATTGCTTGAACACGATACACATTGGGAAAAAGACATTAACTGGTGTGAAGAAATTACAATTTTATTTTCCATCATTATCTCATCTTGAAATCCAGCAAATCCAAATGATTTGTGGATGAAATTTCGTGATTTCATGACGGAAGATATTTTTTTTTATTTAGACATCGGAAATGTATAATGAGACATTGATGTTGATTGAATTTCATCATTCAAACTCAAATAGTTGGCGAATTGATTACATGTTAATCTGTTGACACTGTGATGAATAAAGAAGACGTATTACATTCTTCAACTGAACTTTTGAACTCTCTTGATTTGCCAAGAATAACACCGCATAATTTACAATTGAAAATTGGATCTACAATCATTTTGTTTCTTAATATAAATCCACCCAAATTATGAAACGGAACAATACTTGCGGTCACAAAATTAATGAATTATATAATTGAAGCAATAATTTTAAATGGAAAATTCAAAGGCAAAAATATTTTAATGCCAATCATGATTGCCACTAATATGCAGTTCGTTTGGCTTTTGTAATGACTATTAATAAAGCTCAAGGTCAGTCGTTGCAATTTTGCAGCATAATTTTGCAGCATAAATTCCTGTTTTTTCACACGGTCAACTGTCTGTTGCACATTCACGTGTTGTGAACCCGTCGTCTTTATTCATTTTTTGTAAAAATAGCAATACTAGCAAGTAAGAAAATTATAGTCGGTCTAGACCTATACCATAAGTTTAGAGACCCTATCTCTCAGGCCCAACTAACTGGATATAGAAAATAAGCATAAACCAAATTTGAGTGGGATTTTTATTAATTTTTTCGGCTGCAGATATGAAAAAGTTCATATCGGATGCTATATCTATATGGGGACTAGGCCCAAAAATGGACCGATCCTGATCATGTTTGGTAAAGTCTCTTGTATTTTGCAAAAATATATACAAACAAAATTTGAGAAGAATCAGTGCAATATTTTTGTTTTTTGATAGATTTAAGTGAAGATCGGGAAGCAGCTCTATATGGGGCCTATAAAAATGTGGTTTACCAACAAGCACTACAATATTTTTATACTCTATACCACTATGTGGTTTGGGTATAATGACTTTGTGCTGCTGTTTGTAACAACCAAAAATATTTGTCCGTCCGTCCGTCCATCCATCCGTCTGTGTGCCATGTAAAGCTTGTAATCAAACTGCAGGTCGCAAATATGAATATATTTTGATGAAATTTGGTATTTGATCCTTAATCGGCCATGGGATGAACGCTATTGAAATTGGTGAGAATCGGTCCATGTTCAGACCTAGCCCCCATACAAATGACTCTATGAAATCAACATATATTGCCATAAGATCCAAATTATCATGCAAATCTTAGTCAAATTGGGTTTGTACGTATATATTACATCCGTTAATCAGTAGTCCAAAAATGATCCCTATTGGACAATTCTTAGTCATGGGCCCCATATAGAGTCATAGGCCCCAAAAATATTGCACTGATTCTTCTTAAATTTTGTTTCTCTATATTTTTGCAAAATACAAGAGACTTTACCAAACATGGTCAGGATCGGTCCATTTTTGGGCCTAGTCCCCTTATAGATATAGCATCCGATATGAACTTTTTCATATCTGCAGCCGAAAAAATTAATAAAAATCCCACACAAATTTGGTTTATGCTTATTTTCTATATTCAGTTAGTTGGGCCTGCGAGATAGGGTCTCTAAGCGCATAGATAGGGTATCATATAGTTGGTCTAGACCGACTATAATTTTCTTGCTTTTTTTTTTTTTACTTTTAAAAATTTATGCTTTTTTGTTCTTTTTTTCGGGAAAATGTCAATTATTTCTAGAAGATTTAATCTTTAATACAAAAGTGTAAAAGTGTAACGCGGGCAGGGTTACTCTAGTTTTATTATAAATATTTATTGACCACAGAGAAATAAGAGCCTATAGTTATTTGAACCACCTTGTATGCCACCCAAAGGTATGCTAATTTTAGGCAATTCACAATTTAACACAGGACGTGTGATATGAAATTACTATAATGAAATTCGTTTGGGTTATTGTCGTCATTGGTTTATGTCCAAAATTATTTTTCAACTCAACAGAGGGCTTTTCATATACAATTTTTGCAAACAGAACAAGTTTAATAAACACGCACACAGCGTTGTATAGTTTTATGTATGTGTTACTAGCAACTTTAAATGAGCATTACTCCAAAAAAATGTTCCAGCCGGTGCTAATCTGTACATCTGGTGAATTTATTAATACTAGTGTAGCGCAGCACTCGAAATTCGAGTGCAATTTCTAGGAAATATTATTTTTTCATTAAATTTTTGTTTTCCAATGTTTTTTTAATCTCTATATATAAAAAAAGTTATTAATATTTAAATGAGCCTAAAGGTATGTTAATTAATTTTAAGAATTCACAGTTCAACACAGAGCGTTTGATATATAATTTAAATCATTCGCATTAACAGAGTGTAACGAATTATTATAAATATTTTATTTTATTTAGTTTAATATATTTTTAAGACAGCTTAACACAAATTTTATCATTCTCAGCTTCACCTCCATATGAACTATAAATGTGCCAATTTTCACACTCCTCCGTGCCCGCGTATTGCTTAAAAAGGAAACTCAAAATTTACCTTCACGTATTAATATATAGATTACAATATTATACATTTTACGTTTTAAAACTGGCAACAGTTTTCATGCAAAACTTCAATTTAATTTTAATTTTTATTTTATAAACTGGTGTTAAACATGATGCAAATTTTCATAAAAATGTACATTAACCCTATAAAGTCTAGCAATAGCAGTAAAATGCAAATACAAATTTACTGGATAGCTTTTGTATTTTTTTTTGATTTTGAAAATAATCGAACTCCAGGTTTAATTTATTTTTAAACTTTTTTTTTAACTCATACTCTCGTGGGGCAATCCCATTCACTCTTATCCAATTAATCTGAAACTTGGCCCATAGTCTTGCCGTGACTACAGATTAATTTCGGGATGGTCATGCACAGTCACGCATAGTCACACCAGTCACGGAGTGGTCTAAATGTAATTTCCCCTCATCCGATCCATCTGAAACTTGTTCCATACACTTGCAGTGAAAAAAGGTTAACTTTGACTTAGTCACGCACAGTCACACATTTAAAAGGGATTTCCCATCATCCAATCAATCTAAAACTTGGTCGATATACTTGCTGTAAAGAGAGAATAATTTCGACATAGTCACGCATAGTCACGCTTAGTCTCGCACAGTCACGGAGAGATTAAAACCTCACTTCCCCTCATCCGATCGATCTGAAACTTTTGCCCATAGACTTGTTGTAACCAAAGATTAATTTTAAAATAGTCACGCAAAGTCACGCACAGTAACGGAGAGATTCAAAACTCATATGCATAAGGAAAGAAAGAGTTTTAATAAAAACTTTGTTATAGGTTAGATTATTTATTTATTTCTGTTACAAATTTATGTTTTTTTTTATATAGAATAAGTTAGTTCAAAAAGAATTAAAAAAAAAAAATTAAATATATATAAACATATTTTATAAGTTTGTGATGATACTTGTAACTATGAAAAATACTTTAAACAGGCACACGTCTAAATCGACCTTAAATCACTTTCGTAGTCGATTTAACGACGTTCGTGTGTAAGTACCCGTAAATCTGGTATACAAATTAAGACCGCCATTATACAAAAATCTATGTGAGTCCGATCACAAGGGAGATGTGTAAACATCTATTTACACATCAAATAGTATCAAACAGTAAGCGCCATCTATGTATAGCAAGCAACTGCTATGGTTGTTATACTTTATGGTTGCAGTTTTTTGCTATACATTCATGGCGCTTTCCGCTGGTTGTTGAATCAGCTAAATAAATTTAAATCATAATCTTTGCACCAATACACTTACATATACCTCACACCGATTTACCCTTACATTTAGTTTAAAAGCTTTTATCGGGTATATTTTTTTGTCTGTGTAGAGCGACTTTAATTATACCGTATACCACTACGTGGTTTGGGTATAATGACTTTGTGCTGCTGTTTATAACTACCAAAAATATTTGACATAGACCCATTTTTTATTATACCGATCGGCTCAGAATCACTTTCTGAGTCGATTTGGCGATGTCCATCCGTCCGTCCGTCCATCTGTGTGTCCATGTAGACCTTGTAATCAAAATACAGGTCGCAAATATGAATATATTTTGATGATATTTGGTATGCAAGCTTTTATAGGATTAACGCTATTGAAATCGGTGAAAATCGGTCCATGTTCAGACCTAGTCCCCGTACAAATGACCCCTATGAAATCGACATAAATTGCCATTAGATCCAAATTATCATATAGATCTTAGTAAAATTGGGTTTTTATGTAGTTATTGTATTCATTAATCGGTAGTCCAAAAATAGTCTCTATTGGACAATTCTTAGTCATAGGCCCCATATAGAGCTGCTTCCCGATCTTCACTTAAATGTATCAAAAAACAAAACTATTGCACAGATTTTTCTCAAATTTGGTTTGTGTATATTTTTTTAAAATATAATTGACTTTACCAAATATGGTCAGGATCGGTCCAGTTTTTGACCTAGTCCACATATAAATATAGCACCCGATATGAACTTTTTCATATCTGCAGCCACAAAAATTGATAACAATGGCACTCAAATTTGGTTTTTGTTTATTTTCTATATCCAGTTAGTTGGACCGAAGAGGTAGGGTTTCTAAACCATGGTATAGGGTGTCGTATGGTCGGTCTAGACCGACTATAATTTTCTTACATGTTTGCTATTAAATTTGATAGAAGTTTCAGTATCGGCAACAATTTTAAAGTGGTAGTCGTATCCAATATTGGTTGTAATATTGAGTATAAGACGCAGGTCGAGGGTATCATTGATTCAGCACAGCCGAATTTAGCATTCTTAATTCTTTTTTTTACATAGATATAGGTGAATACAGTTTTATATGTTCTACAATGTTTTTTTTTTTACCAAATGGTAATCAGGATTTTGGAGCAATTTTAGTCGATTAAAATGAAATGAATTTTAGATATTTACTAAATTTCATAGATATACATTTATATTTGTGACCCGTGGTTTTATTAAAAGGTCTTCATGTATACTCAAGTATTCTTGGTATGTAGGTGCAAACATCAATATATAGTCATAACATCTTCATTATCGATTAGTGTAGGGTAGAATAACAAGTTAAAACGTTGAAATAAGTCTCGATCGGCTATACTTTAACTCATACCATGATTTCCGGAAAAGGATCCAATAATTAGAATTAGAAAGGACCAGGTTATTCCTGGTCCATTCATAGTCAACCCATTAACCTAGCGAAATGCAAAGTTGCACTAAAACACTGAAATTTAAACTTATAATATTTCCATACTAATTGTTATTTTTGTGTAGAAGCCTGTAAATTATTGAATTATATATCATAGTTCTATACGCATTTGAAATGAGTTCAAAGTGTAAGTATTAAGTAACCATCATATATTAAGTATGTAAATCTTTATGTTATTCAAATGAATGCACAATTGATTGTGGTTAGTAAAAAGCATAGGACTGAGCATGGATTTAAATATATTTACACTAGATTTAAACCTATTAATTGAATACTTCGTTTCATGGCAAAACTATAAGATTAGGCAATAAATTCATTAAAATGCATTTTACCTAACTTTAAAAAGAAAATGAAGCTAAGGCATTTTCACATCAATTTATGGATTCCTTGATAGGAATCAAGTATTTTTTTTCTCAAAAATTTGACATGTAGGGAAAAGGGAAAATTTTCTTGCTTTTGTCAAATTGTAGGGATTTTTTGCAGATTTTTGTTTAACAATTTAAAATTAAATATTTTGAACTTATAAATTTAAAACATATTCCTTTTTTAAGCCTATCATTAGAAATTGGTAATTCTGGTAATATCTCTATAATATGAAGGAAGTAAATATGTGTCTTCTTAAATAACAATGTCCAGTAAAGAACACTTGCTTGTGCAGTTAACTTGTTGTTTGTGCATCTTTTTTAATAAGTTTTATTAAGTTTGTAGATAAAAATAGCATCAAAATATTATAAATTTAAACATATTTACATTAGAAACATATCCGATTCGTTTTTCGATGATGCTGAAAACACATCAAAGAAATACAGAAAGCAAAGATTTTACTCAAGTTGGTTGAGTGACGAGAAGCTAATGGGATGGCTGGGACAGGCCAAAGATGACGACTTTAAATGCAAATGCAACGCTTGTGACAAAATATTAAATTGCGATAAATCAGATCTAAGTAAACATGCTAACAACCACTTTCATAAAAAAATCTTTTTAACCAAAAACCAAAATTCCATTTGCATTATAAGATCTCACTTGCAAGCCAATTTAATTAATTGTGTAAATTTTAAATGCACATCTCGTCATATAAAAAAGATAAATTATACAGAATTGTAAAACAAATAATATATATACCCTATACCAGGGCTCCCCATTACTCGAGCTTCGAGCTACTCGAGCTACTCGAGCTGCTCGAGTAGTTGATGAGCTACTCGAGCTCAACGAGTAGCTCGAGTAGTAAAAATAGCATTTTTCATGTTTGAAAGCATGTAAAAAGTTAAATATATGTATTTAGTATACCAAATGTATACTTTTTAGAATCGTATAAATACCAGGAATATCATTGTTAAATTTCACTTGAATCGGAGTGTCCCACTGGCGTGGGCAAACTACTACTCGAAAAAGCTCGACGACTTTCCATACAAATGTATGAAAATATTAACTTCATAGATGTTTGACGTCATTTAAGAAAAAATTTCCAAAAAGACATGGTATGATTTTACGTATTTTCATGTCAGTTATATTGGTAGATTAGTCTCCTGAAATATGGAAGCACTCTGATAAAAACTATGGAGTGGGCTAAGTACTACTCGAAAAAGATCATCCACGTTCCACCCAAATGTACGGAAATAATGTTCTTCGTATATGTTTGATGCATATTTACAAAAAAATTTTTCAAGAACAGTTGGAAAAAGCTTTCAGTATTTTAATCTGAATATATGTAGAGGATATGTTTTCAAGATTTCAAAGCATTTGGACAAAAATGTTGACGTGTGGGAACAACTACTCGAAAAAGATCGGAAATTTTGCAAAAAGTGTAAAAAAAATAAAAAAATTTTTTTTTAATTTTTTCACTGTCTGTAATTGACTATATTCAGCGATTACTCATAAAAAATTTTAAGCCATTCCGACCAAAATTGTGGCGTCGGTATAGCAGTACTCGACTGATATTGACCACTTTCTATACAAATGTGTGCAAATATGCTCTTATTTGAAGTTTGATGATAGTTTCCAGAAAATTTTCCACAACGACGTAATAAAAAATTACATTCGTTAGAGCTGTATATACAAAGAGAACACTTCCTTCAAGTTTCAAAGCATTCCGCCAAAAGTTGATGCTTGGAGGACTACTACTCGACGAAAAACAAAAAAATAAAAAATTAATTTTTCCAGAAAAAAAATTTTTTTCTTCTTTTTACTGCCCGTAATTGACCTTATTCACAGATGACTCATTTAAAAAATTAAGTCATTCCGATTAAAATTGAGCTCTGGGCGAACAACTACTCGAAAAAGATCAACCACTTTCTATACAAATGTGTGCAAATTTGATCTTATTTTAAGTTTGATGTAACTTTAAAAAAAAAAATTTCCTTCAGGACTTGCTAAAATTTTTTACTGTTTGTAGTTGCCAATATATCAAGATAATTGTCTTAAAATTTCAAAGTATTCCGACAATAATTGTGCTGTTGGCGAACTACTACTCGATAAAGCTCGACCACTTTCCATACAAATATATGAAAAAATTCACTTCATGCAAGTTTGACATCGATTTACATAAAATATTTAAGGCACACATGGTACAAATTTATGCTTTTTAAAGTTGAAAATACGATTATATTACGTACACGAAATTTCAAAGTAATCTGGCCAAAATTGTGGCTCGGACGAACTACTACTCGAAAAAAATCAGACTCTTCCCATACAAAAGTGTGAAAATTTGCTCTTATTTCATGTTTGATATAATTTTACAGAAAATTTTTTATAATGACATAGCCAAAAGTTATATTTTTTAGATTTAGAAATGTAAGGAGAGTATTTCTTTTAAATTTCAAACCTTTCCGACAATAATTGTGGGGTGGACAAACTACTACTCGAAAAAGCTCGACCACTTTCCATACAAATGTATGAAAACATTCACTTCATGGAAGTTTGACATTGATTTACAAAAATTTTTCAAAAGTATATGGTAAAAATGAATACAAATTGTAGTCCATTATATCAACACATTATTTTTCTAGGGTGAAAGGTGGAAGATCAGTAATTAAAAAAAAATCATTTTTCAAAAAATATTTAAGGAACACTTGCTACAAATTTATAAATTCTAAAATGGCATATAAGAGGACATAACGTCCTTAAAATTTCAAAGAATTATGGCAATAATTGTGCTGTTGCCGAAATACTACTCGAAAAAAATCAGCCAAATCCTTCAGCGAAATCTTTATATGTTTTGAAGTTTGAGGACATTGCATCCTTCAAATTTCAAACTATTCCAAGGAAAACAAGTAAGAAAATTATAGTCGGTCTAGACCGACTATACGATACCCTATACCATGCGTTTAGAAACCCTATCTCTTAGGCCCAACTAACTGGACATTGAAAATAAGCAAAAACCAAATTTGAGTGGGATTTTTATTAATTGGCTGCAGATATGAAAAAGTTCATATCGGATGCTATATCTATAAAGGGACTAGGTCCAAAAATGGACCGATCGTGATCATGTTTGGTAAAGTCTCTTGTATTTTGCAAAAATATGGACAAACAAAATTTGAGAAGAATCAGTGCAATATTTTTGTTTTTTAATAGATTTAAGTGAAGATCGGGAAGCAGCACTATATGGGGTCAAAGGCATTATTTTTGGACTACTCATTAGTGGATGTAATGAACGCATACAAACCCAATTTGAGTAAGATCTATATGACAATTTGGATCTTATGGCAATTTATGTCGATTTCATATGGGTAATTTGTATGGGGGCTAGGTCTGAACATGGACCGATTCTCACCAATTTCAATATCGTTCATTCCATGGCCGATAAAAGCTTATATACCAAATTTCATCAAAATATATTCATATTTGCGACCTGCAGTTTGATTACAAGCTTTACATGGACGGACGGACGGACATTGTTAAATCAACTCAGAAAGTGATTCTGATTCGATCGGTATAATTAAAGATGGGTCTAGGTCAAATATTTTTGGTTGTTACAAACAGCAGCACAAAGTCATTATACCCAAACCACATAGTGTTATAGGGTATAATTATGGAGGCGGCGAACTACTACTCGAAAAAATTCAGCTACTTACATACAGTGTGTGCAAATATACTCTTCTTTCAAGTTTGAAATAAGTTATGATATTTATTTTAGTGAATATTTCATTTTATTTAAGTACATAAAAACTAATAATTTTTTAACAATGAATTTTGAAAAATAATGATAAATAATTTTTAAAGTACAGTATCATTTAATTAATAACATTGAATTAAGGACTTCTATATACTTTACATTAAAAAATCTTTGTTATGACTGAGAAAAACTAAAGTGTTAACATTTGATGGTTTCAGCGAACTTCTTTTAGCAGTGACTACATTACCAGCTGTAGAAAAGCACCGCTCTGATTCTGCTGAAATTGCTGGGATAGAAAGGTATCTCTTGGCCATTCGTGATATGTTCGGGTACTTTTCTTCACGATCCTGCCACCATTTCAGTGGACAGTCTTTCCACTCGATTTGTCTTTCACGTTGATATCTCGACCACTCGATGTCATGGTTATCATTTGTGCTCTGCGTTCGTTTTAAAAATTTGTCGACAGCGCATATTTTAGAAGGCTGAAATGTTGTATATTCTGTTGCTAATTCTTATTCTTTATACAAAAGCTCCTTCACTTCTTTTTCGATTTGGGATTGATTAGAAAGAGTTTCATGCTCCATATCTTTATAACGAGGATCGAAAAATGATGCCAACATTCTTGTTGTTACATCTGCTGAGATCTTCAAATTAAAGCGACTTTCCAGTTCTGCCTTGACGTTTGTTTTAAAAGAAATTGTCGAAACATCGTCGGTTATATCATCATTTAAGTACTCTTCAATCCAGTAGTTTAGTATTGGGCGAACCATCGAAATCGAAGATCTGTTAGAGCACAAAATATCGGTAAGAAGGTATGGTGGTTCCAGAATGCTTTTTATACCCTATACCACTATGTGGTTTGGGTATAATGACTTTGTGCTGCTGTTTGTAACAACGAAAAATATTTGACCTACACCCATCTTTAATTATACCGATCGAATCAGAATCACTATCTGATTCGATTTAACGATGTCCGTCCGTCCGTCTGTGTGTCCATGTAAAGCTTGTAATCAAACTGCAGGTCGCAAATATGAATATATTTTGATGAAATTTGGTATTTGATCTTCTATCGGCCATGGGATGAACGCTGTTGAAATTGGTGAGAATCGGTCCATGTTCAGACCTAGCCCCCATACAAATGACCCCTATGAAATCAACATATATTGCCATAAGACCCAAATTATCATACAAATCATAGTCAAATTGGGTTTGTATGTATATATTACATCCATTAATTAGTAGTCCAAAAATGATCCCTATTGGACAACTCTTAGTCATAGGCCCCATATAGAGCTGCTTCCCGATCTTCACTTAAATCTATCAAAAAGCAAAAATATTGCACAGATTTTTCTAAAATTTGGTTTGTATATATTTTTTCAAAGTATAAGTGACTTCACCAAATATGGTCAGGATCGGTCCATTTTTCGACCTAGTCCCCATTTAAATATAGTGTCCGATATGAACTTTTTCATATCTGCAGCGAAAAAAATTAATAAAAATGCCACTCATATTTGGTTTATGCATATTTGCTACATCCAATTAGTTGGACTGAAGAGATAGGGTCTCTTAACCATGGTATAGGGTATCGTATAGTCGGGCTAGACCGACTATAATTTTCTTACTTGTTATTTGTTCAATTTTGATCCACTCAGCTTCAGATAATTCAAAATCCACCGCAACTCGCTGACTGGTCACAATTCTGTCCGCCAACACGTTTATTAAAGATGTACGATTTTGGATGACACGATCGAGCATGTTATACGTCGAGTTCCATCTCGTCTTATTGCACTGCAATAATTTTAGTTCCGGAATACCTAATTGTGCTTGTTTTTCCTTTAGTGCATTTGTCGCAAGTGTAGAGTGTTTAAAATGGCCAACAATTTTAGATACTTTTTCTATTAGACTTCTAATGTTGCAATTTCCGAATATATTATTAATCACTAGCTGAATTGTATGGGCAGCGCAACTCACATTATCCTTACAAATGATATTCTCTAATAAGGTGATGGCATTTGTTATATTAGCAGCGTTATCGCTAACTAGTGCTGAAATTTTGCATGATATCCAATCGTGTAGAACCTCGGTCATCTTAAGCTTGATATTTTCACCAGTGTGCTTTCCTGGAAGTGATGGTGTGTCCAACACGTATGTTTTCCTCTGTCATTCTTTATTAATGAAGTGGGCCGTCATGCTCAAATACGAGTCATTAGCTAATGATGTCCATAAGTCAGATGTAATGGAAACAAATTCTTGTTTTGCTATTTCGGACTTAATCTTCATACCAATTGTATCTTTAAAAAGATTTAGGCGGCGCTTGATGTCTTCTTCTTTAATTATTTTATAACCAGGAAACAACCCTGCGAATAGTTGAACGCCTGGACTGGAGCAAAATGAAATAGGCATTTGATTGACTGCAATTATCTTTGCTAATGTGTTGTTTATTTCTTCCACTTTAAAAATTATTTATCATTATTTTTCAAAATTCATTGTTAAAAAATTATTAGTTTTTCTGTACTTAAATAAAATGAAATATTCACTAAAATAAATATAATAACTTATTTCAAACTTGAAAGAAGAGTATATTTGCGTACACTGTATATAAGTAGCTGAATTTTTTCGAGTAGTAGTTCGCCGCCTCCATAATTTTCCTTGGAATAGTTTGAAATTTGAAGGATGCAATATCCTCAAACTTAAAACTTAAAACTCAAAACATATAAGGATTTCGCTGAAGGATTTGGCTGATTTTTTTTCGAGTAGTATTTCGGCAACAGCACAATTATTGCCATAATTCTTTGAAATTTTAAGGACGTTATGTCCTCTTATATGCTATTTTAGAATTTATAAATTTGTAGCAAGTGTTCCTTAAATATTTTTTGAAAAATGATTTTTTTTTAATTACTGATCTTTCACCTTTCACCCTAGAAAAATAATGTGTTGATATAATGGACTACAATTTGTATTCATTTTTACCATATACTTTTGAAAAATTTTTTGTAAATCAATGTCAAACTTCCATGAAGTGAATGTTTTCATACATTTGTATGGAAAGTGGTCGAGCTTTTTCGAGTAGTAGTTTGTCCACCCCACAATTGTTGTCGGAAAGGTTTGAAATTTAAAAGAAATACTCTTCTTACATTTCTAAATCTAAAAAATATAACTTTTGGCTATGTCATTATAAAAAATTTTCTGTAAAATTATATTAAACATGAAATAAGAGCAAATTTTCACACTTTTGTATGGGAAGAGTCTGATTTTTTTCGAGTAGTAGTTCGTCCGAGCCACAATTTTGGCCATATTACTTTGAAATTTCGTGTACGTAATGTAGTCGTATTTTCAACTTTAAAAAGCATAAATTTGTACCATGTGTGCCTTAAATATTTTATGTAAATCGATGTCAAACTTGCATGAAGTGAATTTTTTCATATATTTGTATGGAAAGTGGTCGAGCTTTATCGAGTAGTAGTTCGCCAACAGCACAATTATTGTCGGAATACTTTGAAATTTTAAGACAATTATCTTGATATATTGGCAACTACAAGAAGTAAAAAATTTTAGCAAGTCCTGATGGAAATTTTTTTTTTAAAGTTACATCAAACTTAAAATAAGATCAAATTTGCACACATTTGTATAGAAAGTGGTTGATCTTTTTCGAGTAGTTGTTCGCCCAGAGCTCAATTTTAATCAGAATGACTTAATTTTTTAAATGAGTCATCTGTGAATAAGGTCAATTACGGGCAGTAAAAAGAAAAAAAATTTTTTTTTTCTGGAAAAATTAATTTTTTATTTTTTGTTTTTCGTCGAGTAGTAGTCCTCCAAGCTTCAATTTTTGGCGGAATGCTTTGAAACTTGAAGGAAGTGTTCTCTTTGTATATACAGCTCTAACGAATGTAATTTTTTATTACGTCGTTGTGGAAAATTTTCTGGAAACTATCATCAAACTTCAAATAATAGCATATTTTCACACATTTGTATAGAAAGTGGTCAATATCAGTCGAGTACTGCTATACCGACGCCACAATTTTGGTCGGAATGGCTTAAAATTTTTTATGAGTAATCGCTGAATATAGTCAATTACAGACAGTGAAAAAATTAAAAAAATTTTTTTTATTTTATTTTTACACTTTTTGCAAAATTTCCGATCTTTTTCGAGTAGTTGTTCCCACACGTCAACATTTTTGTCCAAATGCTTTGAAATTTTGAAAACATATCCTCTAAATATATTCAGATTAAAATACTGAAAGCTTTTTCCAACTGTTCTTGAAAAATTTTTTTGTAAATATGCATCAAACATATACGAATAACATTATTTCCATACATTTGGGTGGAACGTGGATGATCTTTTTCGAGTAGTACTTAGCCCACTCCATAGTTTTTATCAGAGTGCTTCCATATTTCAGGAGACTAATCTACCAATATAACTGACATGAAAATACGTAAAATCATACCATGTCTTTTTGGAAATTTTTTCTTAAATGACGTCAAACATCTATGAAGTTAATATTTTCATACATTTGTATGGAAAGTCGTCGAGCTTTTTCGAGTAGTAGTTTGCCCACGCCAGTGGGACACTCCGATTCAAGTGAAATTTAACAATGATATTCCTGGTATTTATACGATTCTAAAAAGTATGCATTTGTTATACTAAATACATACATTTAACTTTTTACATGCTTTCAAACATGAAAAATGCTAATTTTTACTACTCGAGCTACTCGTTGAGCTCGAGTAGCTCATCAACTACTCGAGTAGCTCGAGCTTCGAGTAGCTCGGGTAGCTCGAGTACTCGAGCTTGACCGTAGGCTCTGCCCTATACCACTATGTGGTTTGGGTATAATGACTTTGTGCTGCTGTTTGTAACTACCAAAAACATTTGACCTAGACCCATCTTTTATTATACCGATCGAATCAGAATCACTATCTGATTCGATTTAACGATGTCCGTCCGTCCGTCTGTGTGTCCATGTAAAGCTTGTAATCAAACTGCAGGTCGCAAATATGAATATATTTTGATGAAATTTAGTACATAAGCTTCTATCAGCCATAGGATGAACGTTATTGAAATTAGTGAGAATCGGTTCATGTTCAAACCTAGCCCCCATACAAATGACCCCTATGAAATCAACATAAATTGCCATAAGATCCAAATTATCATATAAATCTAAATAAATCAGTAGTCCAAAAATGATCCCTATGGGGCAACTCTTAGTCATAG
The DNA here is from genome assembly GCA_963682025.1 of Cordilura impudica. Lineage (NCBI taxonomy): Eukaryota > Metazoa > Arthropoda > Insecta > Diptera > Scathophagidae > Cordilura > Cordilura impudica. The sequence goes on from OY821520.1 coordinate 154,829,908, forward strand.
GCCCCATATAGAGCTGCTTCCTGATCATCACCTAAATCTATCAAAAAACAAAAATATTGCACTGATTCTTTTCAAATTTTGTTTGTATGTATTTTTGCAAAATACAAGAGACTACCAAACATGGTCAGGATCGGTACATTTTTGGGCCTAGTCCCCATATAGAGATATCATCCGATATGAACTTTTTCATATCTGCAGCCAAAAAAATTAATAAAAATACCTCTCAAATTTGATTTATGCTTATTTTCTCTATCCAGTTAGTTGGGCCTGAGAGATAGGGTCTCTAAACGCATGGTATAGGTTATCGTATAGTCGGTCTAGACCGGCTATAATTTTCTTACATGTTTTTATAATATAAGTTGATTTTTATACCCTATACCACTGTGCAGTTTGGGTATAATGACTTTGTGTTGCTGTTTGCAACTACCAAAAAGATTTGAGCTAGACCCATCTTTAATTACACCGATCGACTCAAGATCACTTTCTGAGTTGATTTGGCGATGTCCATCCGTCCGTCCGTCCATCTGTGTGTCGATGTAAAGCTTGTAATCAAACTACAGGTCGCAAATATGAATATATTTTCATCGGCCATTGAAATTGGTGAAAGTCGCTCCATGTTCAGACCTAGTCCCAATACAAATTATTACATATGTAGATCTCAGTCAAATTTGGTCTATATGTGTTTATTATATCCATTAATGTGTAGTCCAAAAATAATCCCTACAGCACAATTCTTAGTCATAGGCCCCATTTAGAGCTGCTTCCCGTTATTCACTTAAATCTATCAAAAACAAAAATATAGCACAAATTTTTTTCAAATTTGGTTTGTATATATTTTTTCCAAATATATGTGACTTTACCAAATACGGTTAGGATCAGTCCATTTTTCGACCTATTACCCGATATGAACTTTTTCATATCTGCAGCCAAAAAATTAATAATAATGCCACTTGTCTTTGGTTTATGCTTATCTTCCATATCCAATTAGTTGGTCCGAAGAGATAAGGTCTCTAAACCGTGGTATAGGGTATGGTATAGTCAGTTCAGACCAACTATAGTTTTTTTTACTTGCTTATGTTGTTTTTATGTTATTCATATGATATTCTTTTCTTACTTTTTATGTTATATTTCTTCGTTTTTATGTTATTTTTGCATTATTGAAATGAAAATGTAAAATTAAAAATAAAATTTTATTTTTTGGTTTATGTATGTTCGAAACAAAAAATACGTGATAGAAACATGTTCGTGTACAAAACGAAATATTAAAACGAAACAGTCATGATTGTGTTCGGCACCGTACAAAATTTAGAAACACACATAATTGATATGAAAATAAAAATATGTGTTTTTTGGTGTGAGCTATGTTTGTTTAGATATATATAAGAGTTTTTTATTCAGTGTGTGTTTTTTTTCTGAATTCTTATAAAAACTAAACTAGAAATATGAAATTACAAAAAACAAAAACTAAAAACATTTTTCAGAATCAATGTGGCCCATTAAATGGGCCGCAAAACATCGATTCTTTCACTGCTAATGCGGTACGGTGCGCCATCCTATTGAAACCAAATGTTGTCCAGATCCATCCGTCTAAAACAATCACGGGAGCGCTCACCGTTCACTGTAACGCTTTTGCCTTCCGCATATTCGAAGAAAAAAGGCTTAATAATGCCTCCGGCCCAACAACTGTTTTTTTCAGAAGTTATGTGTGGATTTTCTGTGCCCCAGATCCGATTTTTTTTTATGTAACCACCAAGATTAAAAAGAACTTCGTCAAAAAAGATGCGTTTTCGGTAGAAATGCTCATCTTAGCATTCCGTATCCCAATCAGAGAACCGGCATTGACTTATTATTAAATGGCCTATATCATTCTAACTTCTTATCACATACTTAAAAAAACTCGTAGTTCAAAATGCAAATACTAAAGGGACCACCCTGAATGTATCTCAGGTCTATAATCTAACACTTAAATATACAGAAGAAAATAATATAATGTAGTGAATCATATAGTTCGACTTAAATAACTATAATTTTCCTACTCGATTTTAAATAGATAATAGGCAACGAACAATTCTTCATTCTTAACAAAGCACAAACATACACACTTATATATATTTTGTTGTCGTAATAGCAGGCTGAATATGATAACTAACATATTCGTATCTACAATTTCATTATCCTTGTTAAGTGTCTTTAAAATTCGACCTTGAAGATGAACTAGAACATGTCAAAAAGTTAAAGTAGCATTTCAACAAAAGTAAAGAGGGAACCTCAACAATAAAATCTTAATCTAAACGTCTTCATGCCTGCAGATACAGATTTCCATACATAATTTCTATTCAAAATGTTAAGTTAGTATGATGTTAAAATCTTTTTGGAGTAATTTATTCTAGTGTTTACACTGTTCGTCTTTTTGTATGTGGAAGATAACTCAGTATATTTTTTTATGATTATTTGTTTGAGTTTAACATTCGGGTCATATGCCAATATATCATTGATGTTTTACTGCGATGTAATTTTTGTACAGCTTGTAAAGATTTGAGATAATTTCTTTGAAACAGTGTTGGGCAAAATATCTAGTTATACAATTTAAGAATAAATTGTAGCCGTTCAAGCGTTTCTGAACGATAGAAGTGATTAAATGTAAGCCGTACCTCATGAGGTAATTGTGCAGCTTTACTTAAATAATTAAAAATTGGTCTTCGTTGAGCCGAAGTTAATCATTATATTGACCAGAGATGTCTAGGGATACATTTTTGGTGGTGAATATTGCAAGTTTTAGCAGCCATTAATTTGGTGTTGGTCGTAACTGACTGGATATCGTTAAAATTTTGATATTCAGTACAGTATGGTTTTTTAATTTTATTTTTATTTTTAATTCATCTTTATTTATTAAATCTTCACATAGGTTTGTAAACCAACAATAAGATATTCAAATCTTAAAATTAAAACTTAAACATTTAATCCAGCCAGTGCCAGGCAAAATTTCATTTATTCTATATAGGTACATAATCTAATGATAAAAAATTGTTAATAAATGGTGAATACGATTGATGATTAAGTTACGTGCTAGAGGATTCGGGTGAGACTCTAGCTTTTCCAAATAGTTTGCACTATATCTAGTGATTTCGAACTTTACTAGAGAAATATTTAAGACTCTGTGCAAATGTGAGTTTCTGACGTACCATGGTGAAAATCGGGTTATAAATCAAGAGCTTACAATCGAGACTTAACTTTGAGTTCCTGCCATTTAGCCATGTGAATTGGACTAATTTCAGTTTTATTTGTGTCAATGTAGCGTTTATATGGCTTTTCCAGTTAAGTCGGTGATCAAGATGTAGTCCGAGATATTTAACAGAGGAATGTTGAGGTATAGGCTGGTTCCTAATTCGAATTTGAGGGCAAGTCTCCCTTCTTAGGGCAAAAGTTACGTTGACACACTTTTGTTTATTTACTTTAATCTTCCACATATCTAGCCAATCTTCCAGCTGTTCAATATGGCTCTGTAATAGAAGAGATGCTGTAGAGGGGTTTTCAAGTACTCTTAAAATTGCAGTATCATCCGCAAAAGTCGACGTAAGTGTGTTTTCATTTGTTGGCATGTCTGACGTGTAAAGGATGTACAGAAGCGGGCCCAAGATACTACCTTGTGGTACACCAGTATGAATTGTCTGTGAAGGGCTCACAAAGCTTTTCTCTCTTATAGAGAATTTTCTGTTAATTATATAGCTCTCCATCAGCTTATGTGTATTTGGGGGGCAACAACTGTTTAACTTTATAGAGAAGTCCCTCGTTCCAAACTCGGTCGAAGGCTTGCGAGACGTCTATAAAAAGTGCAGAGCAGTACTTTTTCTCTTCAAGAGCTCTTCTTATGGCACTTACAATTCTGTGAACTTGCTCAGTGGTGCTGCGTTTTCGTCTGAAACCAAATTGATGTGCTGGAATGACATTATTTTGATCTACGGATATTGTAAGTTTGTTTACCAAAATTCTCTCGAATAATTTTGACAAGTTGAACAGTAAACTTATTGGCCTATACGAATCGACCTTTGTGTGATCTTTACCTGGTTTAGGTATCATTGTAACGAGTAAAACTTTCCATTTTGGGGGAAAATGTTCAAGGCGTATTATAGCATTAAAACTAAACAGAATTATTCTTAGTGCTATTCGGGGTAACTCCAAAAGCACTTTATTACTGATCCCATCGATCCCCGATGTTTTCTTGGGGTTTAAATCAACAGTAGCCTTTTCGACCTCTCGAATCTCAAAACGAAGGGACACTGCTCTGTGCTGTGAAGTAACAGGTGCCAACTCATCAATAGAACAAGGGGTTATATATGGAGTAAAAACTTTTTTATGTGTGATAACTTTTAAGCCACAGTAAGCTGCCTGATAATGCTTATTCTTTAGAATCAGACAAGCTTTAAGGATTTCACAATCAAAAGAAAGTATTAGAGTTACTAAATTTCGTTTGACTGTTCAAAGCTCTCGCTAGTATTATCGTTCAGATATATGGTAACAAATATTTTCTTTATATAGGATGTGCCACGCCAATTGTTATTTTTGACTCGACTCTCATATCAACTCATAACCACTCATGGGCCAACACAAAGTTTAAAGACTCTCGCTTTTGTAGTCCTTCTGGTCTTTTAGCGTTCAATTTTGTCACCACTACTAACATAAATGTTCCACCAACTCACACAAAGCTTAAAGATTCCTGCTGTCACACTTCTCAAGATGCATAATGGTAAATATTTACTTTGTAAAGGAGGTGCCACGTATTTACGAATAAGATATTAAACATTCTCTCTCTATGTCACGCATACTGTTTACATAAAAAAGTATATTCTATGTTTCCTTTCCAATGGGCACTTAAATGCTGTGAACAATTCAAGCAATATGTAGCCTAAACAAATTTTTGCTTTTATACGTATTTATTTATTTATTTATTAATCTATGGAATAAATTCTTACAGACTATTTACGAAAACATTTATCAATAAATGAAAAATTAAAAAATTTAATTTAATGTGTTCAGGTAAGTTTTTATTTTACTTTTTATGAAATTTGTATTTAAAGAAAAATCAATAAATCTATAAAGCTTATTAAATTCAATACACATTCGTCTAAGCGGACAGAAAAGGTGAGAAGAAACGTGTTGGCCGCTGGGGGATGTTGAAATGAATTATTGTTGATCAGGAAACTAGAACAAACATCGCCATTAATTATGTTCAAAAGAAACGAAACGTTTAGCATAGATCTGCGGCTTTTTAAGGTTGGTAGCTTAACAAGGGTGAGTCTGCTGTTATACGACGAAAGATATAATTGGTTAAAATTTAAGCTGCGAAGACAGAATAGTAGGAATTGTTTTCGCACCGATGCAATGCTATCAATATGAGTTTGGTAGATAGGGTCCCATATAATAGAGGCATATTCCAAAATCGGTCTCACAAGTGACGTGTATAGTATTTTTGTTACATACGGATCATTGAACTCTTTAGACCTACGTTTTATAAAACCAAGTACACCTCTGGCTTTGTTTACTGTAATTGTAATATGAGGAACGAAACTAAGTTTTGAATCTAATAAAACACCAAGATCTAAGAAGTTATCGACTTTTTCCAGTTGAAAGCTGCCCAGCACATAATTTACAGATATTGGTCTTTTTCGAGCAAAACGCATATATTTGCACTTTTTCAGATTCGGCTCCATTAAATTTAAAACGCACCATGAGTGAAACGAATCCAAATCATTTTGAAGATAAGTATGGTCGGAATATTGGTTATAACTCATATATAGATTAAAAGCACCAGTTTGAAAAGAACAGCATATATATAAGTTAACTACTCTTTTAATCAACACTCAGGGTTTCCGCCTACAAATGCAGTTGTTTTTGTTGATTTGAAGAAAATATATTATGAGAATGAGGTAAGAGGGAGTAGTGTTTGTGGATATATACCTTAAATGTTATTAGATTGTAACTGCCAGGAAAGACTTGTGTGGGGAGTTTATTCCACATACGGCTAGTTCGACTTATAAACGAATTAGTAGATTTCCACCTTTGTCATTATAATCACAGCAATTCTTTTTGGCAAGTTTTATTAATTTTAAGGGGTATCTGTTGAAATTGTTGCCTATTCTTAATATTACGCTGTCTGTAAATATACTGTATTACATAATTTTAATATTTAGAATAGATCACATATGCTCCATAGGCTTTAAGTCTAGCGACTGTGCCGCCAAGGCTAAGGGGTAAATATATTTAGATTTGTGGCAGGAAATGTTGATGTTTTATGCCTTGCAAGTGGATATCGCCACAATTGCTTTCAAATAGTAAAGTTAGTGCAGCTCGAAGGAAAATTGTATAGTTTTAATCCGACCTACGCCAATTGGTGTTTCACCCACTGTGTTTTTCGTGTTTGATTGTAGTTCCATGCAGTCTAGGTTATATTCTTCTCCCACTCTGTGCATTACATATATAAGTATAAGCAGGTGTTCTTAGGTACTTAGAAAAAAGCCTTACTAATACATATTACGAGTATTATATAAATTTTCTCCTGTCAAATATTGGTATATTTTCGCCCATTCAAGTACTTTTATTGTTACATTCTAAAAGCCATAGGTTCTCCCTGCCCTTGCAACCCCTTAACCTTGCATCCTGATATCGTTTCGGACACGGATACAGCAAGCTTTGAAGAAGTCAACTTTCTGTATTTCAATACATCTATTTTGGTCGCCACAAGATGTGAAAGCTGTTCTATTATTATCCATATCACTCTCTCCAAAACGTTTCATATTGAACGTCAAATAGGGTAAGTTGCAATTTCTTTCCGACTTTATCCATTAATATTTAGCAATATTTCATAAAATAACAGCAGTCTTTTTCCCGTAATCGAACTTAAGGGTTTTCAATTCTTTTACTTTTTATTGAAAACGTGGAAGCCTATATTTTTCTTTATATATATTTTTTTTTTTTAGTTCTGTATGCCACCCCGATCGCCAAAACCTATACGAAAGGTCAAATACAAACGCTCATAAAATTGTTGAAGATTTTTTATAAAAAACAAGTAAGAAAATTATAGTCGGTCTGGACCGACCATATGATACCCTATGCCATGGTTTAGAAACTAACTGGATATAGAAAATATGCAAAAATCAAATTTGAGTGGCATTGTTATTAATTTTTTTGGCTGCAGATATGAAAAAGTTGATATCGAATGCTATATCTATATGTGGACTAGGCCCAAAAATGGACCGATCCTGACTATGTTTGGTAAAGTCTCTTGTATTTTGCAAAAATATATACAAACAAAATTTGAGAAGAGTCAGTGCAATATTTTTGTTTTTTTGATAGATTTAAGTGAAGATCGGGAAGCAGCTCTATGTGGGGCCTATGACTAAGAGTTGTCCCATAGGGATCATTTTTGGACTACTTATTAATGGATGTAATAAACGCATACAAACCCAATTTGAGTAAGATCTATATGACAATTTGGATCTTATGGCAATTTATGTCGATTTCATAGGGGTCATTTGTATGGGGGCTAGGTCTGAACATAGACCGATTCTCACCAGTTTCAACAGGGTTCATCCTATGGCCGATAAAAGCTTATGTACCAATTTTCATCGAAACATACTCATATTTGCGACCTGCAGTTTGATTACAAAGTTTACATAGACACACAGACGGACGGACGGACGGACATCGTTAAATCGAATCGGTTAGTGATTCTGATTCGATCGGTATAATAAGAGATGGGTCTAGGTCAAATATTTTTGGTAGTTACAAACAGCAGCACAAAGTCATTATACCCAAACAACATAGTGGTATAGGGTATAAAAATGAGAAGCAAGAAAATTATAGTCTGTTTACAGCAACTATCCGAAACCTTATAAATATTATGAGGTTTTGAGCTTATAATCTTTTTTAAAGGCGAGTTATAAAAAAAAACAATACAAGTTGTACTTATTTTACAATCGAAAAATTCAAGTAAATTTTATTTGGTTGTGACTAAAAAAAGAAGCAAATAAATATTCTTTTCTACACAAAACATTTTCATTTTTAACATAATTATTAAGTTTAGTTGTTAATATTGTATTTGTTGAACTATTGAATTTTTGCTATTGTAAAATTATTAAAACTTCTTTTGATTACAAAATATTGCCTAAAAAAGTAATTATAAATCAATCGGTGTGGAGATCTGACAAGGCTGTTGCCAAAAGTGCTGAACAGATGTGTCATTTAGCAAATTGTAAAAGCGTTGTAAATCTATATATGAATAAAAACAATTAATAATATCTTTATAATGTTGTGTTGTTTACTAATTTGTCGCTTTACTAAAATGGCGACTGAGCTAAATTAATTTATAAATCTAAAAATCTATCTATAATATTAATAGGCTAGGCGATTTCTTGTGACTGATGTTTTGTTCTACCATTTTATCCCGATTTTGACCAAGCGTATATTATTTGAAAGGTATTTCTTTTTGGCCGTTTTGCAGACTTACAGATTTTTAAATTTTTTCCTTCATTTTGAGTAAATTATATTTAAAGTTGCTACTAACACATACATAAAATTATACAATGCTATGTGTGTGTTTATTAAGATTGTTAATATGTTTGTAATAGAAATGAGTTTGTTTTTGTGTTGATTTGCAAATTGGCTATAATTCGTTAGCATACTTTTGGGTCTTTATTTAATGAAAAAATAAAATTTCTTAGAATTTGCGCTCGAGTTTCGAGGGCTGGAGTCTGCTAGTATATATTAAAATGCATGTATGTATGTTGGTATGGCTCGAGCCATCCTGGTACAATTTTCGAGGGATATTCAGAATAGCCTGGCGGGTGACGCTGTGGGCGTAGGTGCGTGTCAAAATCAAATTATAATATTATGTAAGGACTGATGGACCGATGTTAATGAAATTTTCAGGGAATCTTCAGTATAGGGGGTGACAACGTGAGTCTGATTTTTTGATCTTTGGAAGTGGGCGGAGGGGCGTAGCAAAATTAAATTTTAATATTGTACCTCTAATGGCATCTTTATATATAAAGGGACGGACTGATTCTAATTAAATTTTCATTTCAATATTGTACCTAAATATCTGACTAAAGTTTCGACACTGTGTATTAAAATTTTAATGTAATATAAAAGCCAGATGTTTTCCTACGGTCAGCAATGCGGACCGGGCCCAGCTAATTAAATATAAATTAAACAGAAGTAAGAAAATTATAGCCGGTCTAGGCCGACTATACGACACCCTATACCATGCTTTTGAAGACCCCATATTATATATGGGGACTAGGTCGAAAAATGGACCGATCCTGATTATATTTGTTGAGATCACTTATTTATTGCAAAAACTTATACAAACCAAATTTGAGAAAAATCTGTGTAATATTTTTGTTTTTTTAGTAGATTTAAGTGAAGATCGGGAATCTGCTTCGTATGGGAGCTATGACTAAGAATTGTCCTATAGGATTTATTTTTGGACTACTGATAAATGGATATAATAAGCATACAGAAACCCAATTTGGCCGAGGTCTATGTGATAATTTGGATATTAGGGTAACTTAAGTCGATCTCATAGGTGTCAGTTGTATGGGGACTAGGTCTGAACTTGGACCGATTTTCACCAATTTCAACAGCGTTCACCCTATGGCTGATAGAGGCTTATATACCAAATTTCATCAAAACATGTTCATATGTGCGACCTGTAGTTTGATTGCAAGTTTTACATGAACACACAGAGAGACGGACGGACAGACGAACATCGCTAAATCGCATTTGAAAGTGATTCTGAGTCCACCGGTGTAATAAAAGAGGGGTTTAGGGAAAACATTTTTGGAAGTTACAAACATCAGCACAAAGTCATTATACCGTGACCACTAGATACATCCAAAATTATTTTTTTTTCTGATCCGTGCACGACGTAGTAAATATGAAAGAAGATGTCAAAAAAACCATAAAAACGAAATCAGTCGCCCGATATCGTCAAAACTGGCTTGTCCCTAGGCGAAACTCCATATTTTGATCAAGTTCCATTCATGCATTTAGATAAAATTTTTAAAAGGTATTTCAATAGGCCGGAAATTTATTTATATGGCCAATTCCCATGTAAAATGGACCGCTGAATCGAATGCAGCTGATAGAATATCAAAAAGAATTATGCCTGACCCTACAGCGGCGATTAAAGTCACATTTTTTCTTTTGTTATTTAATTTTTTATATTTATCATGTCAGGCAGGTGACTGATACGAAAGAGACTTATGTAAAAATGAACCCAACAGGGTTGTAGCGCATTTTATGTAGATGAATTTAATTTAAAAAAAATTAAAATCGCACATTATTTGGATGAGTTATGGCCAATTTCGTTAAAATTGCCATATACATTTTTAAGCGAAAACGTGTATTTTCGTCATATCTTGAGAAAAAGGCATCTGATATTGGTGGTATCATACCAATTTTTATTACTTTCGTCAAGCCCGATTAGCTGAGACCAGCGGCGGATCCAATGAGGGGGATTTTGGGATTAATCCCCCTCAACAGTTAAATTTTTGTATATATATGGATACGCCCCTGGCTGAGACCAATATTGGAAAGACCGAATAAAAACAGTATTTGAATGGGAATATTTTTATTTCAGTGTAGATATGTTGCATTTTAAATGGTACTTAAAAGTTATTATTCAAAAGCATTTCTTTTGTTGTTGTTCTGTAGCCAAACATTTTTTGGTGTATTTCAACTAGCTGCAAAACCATTTGCTTTTCGGTCTCAACGTTAGTGACGTTTTCATTGAATCTAGTCATAAGGCCTACTGCTCTTTCGGCGGCGTCGTTTACAACCAACATTCCCTTGGCGACATTTTACTGAGAAATATATTAAACTTTATTGAACTTAAGGTTTTTTTGATTTCCAAATAATTATAAAAGATGTTTAATATTCAAATGCTTTATTAGAACTGATAAGTTTTTCAATATAATAAAATAGCAAAAACCCAAATATCAGCGTTTGAAAATGTAATATTAAAAGTACCGTTGGTTCTGTTGTTTTTGTTTTGCTGTGTATTTTCTATTCGCGTCGTCACCCGTTCTATAAAATACAACGGAAAAAAACTCACTCAAAAGGAACGAATGACATGACAATTGAGCGTTGAGTGTACTTTCTCTAAATCTACCTTGTTTCGGAATCTTAACGCGCGAATTATAGATAAAATAAAATACACAAAGAAAATTGTGATATATCTATCTTTATTTAAATGAATCTTAAGACTGAGGCTTAAAAATATTTAAAATACAATTAGGGCTAAGCAACGCAGACAAAAATGCTTACGTTGCTGTCTGGCAAAGTGTGGGAATAAAACAGAAATATAATACAAAAAATGTTGCGATACAAAAATGCAATAAGATTCTAAATGGTCACTACACTTTGCCAGCCGTTACAATTAGTTGTGGAGGGGATACGTAACTTCTCCCCCTTTTGAATGAAGACTCTCCTGAGTCTTCTATATTTTTATTATTATTCATTTGATTCGGTTTTTATTTTTAATTGTTTTATTAACAATTTCCTTTTTTTTTTCATTTCTTAAATTATATATTCTAAAGACAATAATCTTTTTTCTTTTTTTTTTTGTGATATATGATTAATAAAAAAAAAAAATATTTTATTTTGAGTATTTGGCGATTATTTCACTTATCTGGGGCGAAGGGTTCAAAACTTCTCTTTCCCTAATTTGCAAGTTTTCCTGGACTCTTTCTTGTCTAATATTTACTTTTACATTATTTTTCTTAGTTAGACAATATAAAATGAGGAACAGAGCAAAAATTACAGATACAAGTGTCAAACTTATCCCATACGACACATTTCTGTGGAATTTTAGTTCTTTTATTTCCTTAATATTTTCAAAATGTTCAGTGGCAATGTTTTTGAATTTAAAATCTATATTTGTTACATCTAATTTGTTGTTGTTTGGATAAAAATATTTTTCCTTGTACAGAACTTTTTTATTTGAAAAACTTTCGTTAAGCATAGAAATATTACAATTGTTGAAAATAATCAAAAAATTGCCTGTAAGATTAAATTTTCTATCGTCACAATCTTGATCGACTTTTACATAATTAGAGTTTTTAACAATAAGGGTTTCTTCGTCTATATTAACTATTTCCGTTTCATTGTTATATATAAATTTACAATTATTAAAAAAAAATAAAATTTTTGCTTTTCTTCAAGGTTCTTATTGCTACGTTATCTTTGTAAATTAAATTCTGGCCGTTAATATCTACTATATATTGGTCTTCTGAATCTATTTCTAGGCTATTTTTATTGGGGATTCTAGTAATTAGTTTTAGTTCAGTTCTTATAAAAGTTTTTGGGATTTGTATTGCTACAATGATAGCCTGGTCACTAAATGTCATAATTCCTACCTTTAACATTTTTAACTTATAAAAATCTATTTCAAAGTCATTTATTTCCTGCGGAGAAAATATACTGGGATGAATTATGTTATTTTTTGCTGACACAATGTTATCCTGGATCTGATCTAATTTGTGTTCCAAATTCTTAAGCTTTGCTAATTGATCCAGAAAGAAAAATCTTGAAATATACTCATTGTTGTCCATTTTAATTTTTCCGAAATAGTTTAATATTTTTTTCCTGTCGTCTTCTAACGCGGATTTTAAATACCCCAGAGATTTATTAAAAGAATCATTAACGATTATTTGTTTATTTAATGTTTCTATAGCCTTATGGGAATTCTGATCAGTGACTGACAAATGGTCATATATTTCCCGTCTATCCTCATCATCCATAGTTCCAAACACCCATTTATATACCCTTCCTCCAAAATCGAACAATCCTCTCCTTTTCCTATTGTCTTTTGGTATTATAGTTTTTATTTTTGATTTCAAAAGTTGTACCTCATTTTCAAGTACATTTCGGTTATTTATATCTAAAGTTTCTATATTTTTCTCTATAGTATCTAGTATGTTTCTCACCTCACCAATATCTATAACGTGGACTATTGTTATAGTTTCGTTTACGATGTCGACTTCTCGCATCTTTATTTCGACAAATCCATTTTCCTCGGAAATCTTATTAACTTGCAGAGTTGCTCGACTCAGCTGCGTCAGGGACATTAGCAGTAGTGTTATTATGAGAATCTGAAAATTTCGAAGGTCTTTTAATATTAGAAACATGAACATTTTCCAATTTTTGTTTCCTAAACTTAGGTTGTTCCTTGTGCCTTACGTTTCTGTAATTCTTTATATAACCTTCTTTCCTATTTTCTACGTAGTTTTCCCTAGATTCATTTCTTCTTTGAATCATTTTGCATTTTGCATTTTCTAATCTTTCCTTTATAATGCTATGATTGATCAATTTATTCTGCACATCTAAGGGACTACATTTTATCGTGCTATGATAGTTACTATTGTACAGTTTTATCGCCTTATTAATTTGGGTATTTATCGGAAGTTTTTCCTCTAAATTAAAGACTCTGATTTTCTCTGTGATCGTACTATTGAATCTTTCAATATCCGAATTACCGGTATGGCTATTCGGTTTTGTAAAATGATATTGAATTCCCTCCTGATCAAGGAAATTCATTACATTTGCGTTATTGAATTCATTGTCTAGTACAAATTTAGTAACATTGCCCTTAATGGCCAAAAATGCCCGAATCTTCCCAACTAGGGTTTGACTATTTCTGTCGTGCAAATAAAATGAAACTACATGTTTTGAAAATTTGTCAATGAAAATTATGAATGAATGTTTACTGTTGACATAAGTATCAACATGAATTATTTCATTCGTTGTGGAAGGGGTTTCAGTTAATCTGAATTTATTTTTAATTGGGTTTCTGTCGTATTTTGCTGATGAGCAAATATGACAGTTGTTTATTATCTTGTGAATTGATAATTTTAGATGCGGGTTGTATACTTTATGTTTGATATTTTCGTATGTAGCTATAATACCAGAATGTCCGCTCTCATACTTATGGAATAATGCTATTTGCCTATTCAGCTCATTGTCATCGTCTATATCTTTAGCAAAGTAGGAACACTTAACAAATTTAAATTTTTCTTTATCGGGAAATTCTTCAATCAATTGCAACTGAACCTTATAATATTCATGATCAGTCACCTCCGAATATATTCCTATTTTTCCTTTAATGATTTCTCTCCTTAGAATATTAGACACGTTCTCGTTTTCAATGTCGTTTCTATCTATATAAATTCGTTTATTACCAAAAACTGTTATCGTGTCCGTTTCCTTATTCTCCACTACAATAATTTGAATTTTAAAACGATTGACTACAGTATCCAAAATTGGAATACCATCATTAAAGTCTTCCTCTTGAGAGTGTATCGTTTGAACATCCATAGAATCTCCGTCATTACTTGTGTCTCCATTATGTATAAAATCTTCATTAAATATTTCTGCTAAATTTATCTCATTTGTCTCCGCATTAATTCTACTTAGAAAGTCTGCAATATAGTTACACTTTCCTTTTATATATTCTATTTTAAAATTATATTCGCCTAATTCAATAAGGTATCTCTGTAGCCTTGGGCTTATATCCCTGCCCGAATATTTGCTCATAAGCCACTTCAGGGGTTGGTGATCGCTTTCCAAGTCAAATTCTTGTCCGTATATATATGGCCTAAAGTATTTAACACCCCAAACTATTGCCAACAATTCCTTTTCAATTGTTGCATAGTTTGTTTCGTGTTTGTTAAGCGTTCGCGAAGCATATGCAACTGGGTGACCATCTTGAGTTAAGACAGCTCCAATTGCATTATTGCTTGCATCGGTGACAATTCTGAAACGCTTAGAAAAATTTGGATATCTTAATACGGGAGAATTTGTTATGAGCTCCTTAAGTTTTTCGAAGGCTACTATGTAGTTAGGGTCATTTTTATTTACCTTTCCGTTCTTCTTTAGATACCTAATCATTGGATATGCTATTTTAGCGTAATTATGGATGAATTTTCGATAAAATCCGGTCATTCCTAAAAATGACTTAATTTGCTTTTCGGTATCTGGAAGCTTAAGCTTCTGTATTATAGAGATTTTGTTAGGATCTGGTTTTACACCACAAGTTGTTAGTACATGACCCAGAAATTGCGTTTCCTTTTTGAGGAAATCACATTTATTTATTTGTATCTTTAGTTTGGCATTTCTCAAGGTTCTAAGTATATCCTTGATGTTATTAATATGTTCCATTAAGGATGAACTAAATATTAGTATGTCGTCCATATAAACAACACATGTCTTATTTATAAAATTTCTAAGTAGCGAATTCATCAATCTCTGAAAGGTTGATGGTGCATTTTTGAGGCCAAAGGGCATTCGTATAAACTCATAGTGCCCAAAAGGAGTAGAAAAGGCCGTTTTTTTTCTATCCTCTTCCCTAAGAAGTATCTGATGGAAACCCTTAGCTAGGTCTATGGTCGAAAAATATTGTGCTCTACCCAGCTTATCTAATAGTCCATTTAAGTTAGGTATAGGATATTTGTCCTCTATCGTATGCTCATTCAGTTTTCGATAGTCAATTACTATTCTCCATTGTTTCTCCCCAGAATTATCGTTCTTTTTGGGAACAATCCACAAAGGGCTATTATAAGCAGAATTGCTCTCACGGATAATATTTTGTTTCAACATTTCATTTATTTGCTTTTCTATTTCACCTTCATGGATTTGAGGGTACCGATATATTTTCGAATATAAGGGTTTGTCAGTGTTAGTAATTATTTGATGTTCTATTTCAGTTGTAGCTGAAAGATTATCTCCCTCGAAATAAAATAGATCTTTAAATTCAGTAAGAAGATTTGTTATCGTTCCAGTCTCTTCTTCATTCAAATGGCTAAAATCAAGCTTGTTTAAAACATTTTCTTTCAAAATTGGTTCGAGTAAACCTATGTTCTCTATATGAAAAGGGTAGTGCATCTCTTCGAAAAGGAATTTATCACCCAAAATTTCCACATAACCATGTTCGTTATTTATTCTCGCCTTAAGGGGTATCAAAAAATCTTGTCCGATTATAGCATCATATTCATCATTCTGAAAGTCAATTACTTTCCAACTAAGCGTTCCGCTACAATTAAAGTCTTTTGGAAAAGGTGTTACTATTTGAAAATGTATTTCATCAATTCCGTTTATCGTTCGATATTTAATAGGTTTTTTAAGTTTTTGTTCCGGGTAATTTTCAACTAATTTATTCCGCTTAACAATGCTCGTTGTTGAGCCAGTATCTATAAGGCATTTAATTCTTTGCCTACCTATAGTAATTATTATTATGGGCAGTTTAGATTTGGAGGCATTGTCAAAAAATTTACCTCGTTTTCCTCGACATTACTAATGTCCATCATGGTGCCGTTATCGTAATCGTTTGTAACGTGCCCTACACTTTCTCCGCGATCAACGCTCATGTGTGAAGTACGAGTCCTATTTGAACTTGTCCCTTGTCGATTATTATTGTTGTAATAACTTCCGCTGTTGTTGCCATTATTGCGGTTATAGTTATTATTGTACCGGTTATTATTACTGTTATTATTATTATTGTTCTTGTTATTACTAGTATTATTATTATCATAACTATTATTATTATTATAATTATTATTGTTCTTATTATTATTATTGCTGTTATTTTTATTATTATTATAATTTTTATTGCTATTGTAATTATTATTACCACTATTATTATTGTTCTTATTATTACTATTGTAATTATTATTGTTACCGCTATTATTATTGTTCTCTGGTCTCCGTTTATATTGCAAATTAACTCTATGGTCAAAAGCTATGGCCCTAGTATCATGTAATAATTTTAATTTCGTATATTTGGCAATTATATCGGTCATTGTTTCATGTTCACCTATATGTGCCCTTATTGGTCCATCTATTTTTTCCAACAATATGTCCACCAAATCCCTATCAACGTTTTCTGGTCTATATATGCCAGGTTTAAATGGATCAGCTAAATAAATATCATTTACCTCGTATTTACATCTCTCAAAATAACTAAATAATTCGCTTAAATTTCTTACTTTTATAGTCCTGCAAGAATTGAAGACCTCCGCATAAGTCCTTTTCGGGCTGAACTCCTGTAGAATTTTGGCTTTCATCTCCTCCCAGGTAGCATTGATTTGTAACTCCCTCACTCTTCGGCCAGCGTTCCCAAGAACCTTTTCGTTTGCAACAATTTTAACGCAAAACTTAATAAGATCGTGGTTATTTCCACAAAGAGTGAGGTTTGTCTCCACGGCATTTATAAATGATCTGCAATTGTGGTTCTCCTCAAGTGGCTTAAGACGCCGAAATTGTTCGATGACGTCCTTGGCTGACATATTAAATAAAAATTGTTGATGCTGCTGTTGTACCTGTTGTAGTTGCTGTTGTTGTTGATCATATTGTAGCTGCTGTTGTTGTTGAGCTTGTTGTATTTGCTGTTGTTGTTGATCCTGTTGTAGTTGCTGTTGTAAATTGATTTGTTGTTGTTGTTCCAGCTGTTGCTGTTGTTGATTTATTTTCAACTCCTGTTGTTTTAGAACAATTTCAAGTTCTACTATTCTTTGCTGCAAATGTTCTGCCATGTTTTTTTCGTTTAGTTTGCGATGTGAGTCGAAAGTATTATTTCGTTTGTTGTTCATAAAAATTTGGTCTCTTATCGTTGTTGTTTATTAATTTTTTACTTTTCAATTTTGGTTTTTTGTTTTTTTTTTTTGTTTAATATATTTTTTATTTTACAATTTTCTGGTTTTTAATGTTATTTAATTCATTAATTTCTTTTTATTTATTTTTTGTTTTTAATCTTAATGGTACTTATTTAATTGTTTTTGCGTTCACTTAGTCCTATTTTTTTTTTTTTTTTTTTTTTTTTTTTTTTTTTTTTTGGTTCTTTTCACTTATTCTTTGGAATAAGTTACTTACGACTGCGCCAATTATAGATAAAATAAAATACACAAAGAAAATTGTGATATATCTATCTTTATTTAAATGAATCTTAAGACTGAGGCTTAAAAATATTTAAAATACAATTAGGGCTAAGCAACGCAGACAAAAATGCTTACGTTGCTGTCTGGCAAAGTGTGGGAATAAAACAGAAATATAATACAAAAAATGTTGCGATACAAAAATGCAATAAGATTCTAAATGGTCACTACACTTTGCCAGCCGTTACAATTAGTTGTGGAGGGGATACGTAACTCGCGCACCGAACAAACTTTTCGAAATTTGCACATATGTAGGTATGATAAACGGGATTAAATTGGGGATTATATAAAAATAGCCCCAGGAACAGGGTTAATTTTCGTTTAAGGGTTAAGTTATGGTACAAAAATTTTACTGTTGGGGGGATTAATCCCAAAACCCCCTCATTGGATCCGCCACTGGTCTCAGCTAATCGGGCTTGACGAAACTAATAAAAGTTGGTATGATACCACCAATATCAGATGACTTTTTCTCAAGATATGACGAAAATACACGTTTTCGCTTAAAAATGTATATGGCAATTTTAACGAAATTGGCCATAACTCATCCAAACAATGTGCTATTTTAATTTTTTTTTAAATTAAATTCATCTACATAAAATGCGCTACAACCCTGTTGTATCAATTTTTACATAAGTCTCTTTCGTATCAGTCACCTGATATGATAAATATAAAAAATTAAATAACAAAAAAAAAATGTGACTTTAATCGCCGCTGTAGGGTCAGGCATAATTTTTTTTTGATATTCTATCAGCTGCATTCGATTCAGCTGTCAATTTTACATGGGAATTGGCCATATAAATAAATACCTTTTAAAAATTTTATTTATTTATTTTTGACATCTTCTTTCATATTTACTACGTCGTGCACGGATCGGAAAACATGATCCATTTTCATACAAATTTGGATGTATCTAGTGACCACTTAGTCGTATAGGGTAAAATGAAAAAAAAAACGAAAGGTTAGAGCAAGATTGTACGCTTTGTAACTCGAAGAGGGCGAGTACTTAAACGAATTGCTTCTAAGCTTACGGATCCAAGCAACCAAATGTTAATTCGGAGAAAAAAAAGAAGAAATATTAGTCATTAACTAAGGATAAACTCATCGATGCTCCAAATGACCTAAAATACGACTACTACATGCTTGCGGAAGCCACGTTTATGAACAAATAAACAATCAGTCCGAGATAGTCAAGTTGTCCTAATGCGTCTCTAGCAAGAATCAGAATATCGAATGTGGCAGAAGCGGCCAAAGAGAGTATGCTGGCACTAGTGCTGGTTGCCTCGTTAAAAGCAGACTAGTCGCGGGAAATCAGATGATAAAAGGCGAAGTGGGTTCTATTCAAACTTATAAATTGTTTCGAACAATAGCAAGCTCGAAATTGGTGCCATGTGCAGTTGTCAGCTTTCGAACACAACATATGTTAAAACAGCTGTTACAAGACCATTTTGTTGCGTTTTTGCAAGTGTGCAGTTTGTGCTGAAAAATTGTCGAAAATCATATCTCTAAAAAATATTTTCGAATTTTGTAAAAGCTAAAGGTTTGTAGTTGAAAATACGTGTCCTGACCTCTGCAATACATGTTTTGGTATAAAATTGTGGTGGAAATTAACAGCTTTGTTAACTCCTTTCTTTTACCCCAACTTTAATTTCCGTAGAGTCAAACTTAGTTAGCTGGTATCGGCCGGTGAAGAGACTGTTATTTTATGTTAATATGTTTGGTCTACTTTGAGAAATGCCCAACATCTGCTGCTTTGTGTCGCTTTTGTTCATAAATTTGTAATTTTTGCACCATATCGTTCTGCAAACGCATCCTTTTTCAGTGTGGCATGATGAAAAAGACGCGTTAAAAAATTTTTCAGCACTGGATAAGTTTGTTTTTCAAATGTTATTGAGAAATCCAACTGCCCGTACAATTTACCTAATATGAAAAAATTTTGCAAAAGCCTTTCTGCAAAGTGGAAAGGATGCCGTCGGTGTTGGGAACGGTTCGTGCATAATTACAAACTTTGTTTGCACGAAGAATATTGCTTATTACCATGCAAAACGTCAGTGCATCAGAGTTTCGGAACTAGTCGAAGACCATGCAATATGCACATGATAGCGATTCGCGTTAGCTTATACAAAGCTGAAAAACAGAGCGTATCGCAAGTTCCTTCAATGCTAGGCACTGATTTGGCTTTTTATACTGATGAAGGGTATAGTGCGTTTGATAAGTTACTATTGCCATGTAGTAGACCTTCAATAGTACACAAATGCATTCGGGTGTATTTGTCAACACTATAGCTCCCCAATCGTGAAGAGTTCGAAAGAATTAACGTTAGTCGATGAGTTGATATTAGTCGACGATCCCATTAACAACCAAGTCATGCAACTTTTAATTTTTTTGTAATATTTAAAATGCCATATAGTTGCATTTTACTGTGGTCGGAAGGATTTGGCGCCCCATATAGCCTACATATAGTCCAAGACCATGGATGAAAAGGAAAATTAATTTAAAATATAAGGAAAGTTCTACCAGAAATATTTTTTCTAGACACTCAACATATCGGTAAAGCCTTACCAATTCTAAGCACAATAAGGTAAATGAAAATTTTTTTCCAGTTTGGTTTGTGCCACTCTAAGTACAACTGGATAGCTGGGTACTCTGGAAAAATCCGCGGCAATCATTAGCGCTGTATTGTAGACCTCTTAATGTAATATTTGCAAAAGAGTCTGCAGAGGTCGGAAAAATTAAATCACAAACTGTAAAATAGGACCCACTCATCTGAGCTGTTCAACATAAATTTCAGCTTACAACGACCGACGTGCAGTGGACCATTTCACGAGAAGGTGATCAAAAATCCATAACTCTTGACTAAATTGAAATGCGCTTTTTTCTCGTTTTGTAGGTGGGACTTAGAACTTTAACTTTTGCTATAAAACGCAAATATCGACTGATAATAAAAAAAAGTTATGAAGGGTTTAAAATAAATTTTCATTTTTAGTTGAATTTTATTACAAAAGAGAAGTGCTAAAAGGTTAAAAAGGATTTTTTTTTATATAATTTTTATTTTTTCATTTAATTTTACAAATAAAATTTTTTTAAAATTTTGTAAGTTAAATTTTGTCAGAAAATGCCAAACTTTGGCCCCCGTAAACTTTTTAGTCCTAATTTTCACAAGGGCCAAAGGTTGGCTTTTTTGGAAAGAGCCCGAGTTAAAATGTAATTCATTAAGCAGCGAACGTAAAAATTGCCTGATATTGGTTCAAGATAGAGAAGTTTCAATGAAAAAGTCGTATGTTTTTACTTTAGTTAAAATTTTTTTATTGTCTTTTTAAATATTCCTATATCATTTTTTATTGTAAATTTATAAAACACTCATATCTTTAAATCAATAAAAATTTTTAACTACTTCAAATTAAACAATTTTAGTAAATATTTCTTCTAAATAGCCTTTATTTGCATTCTCTAGAAGTTGTTTAGCTTCTTCGCCT
Source organism: Cordilura impudica (assembly GCA_963682025.1). Classification (NCBI taxonomy): domain Eukaryota; kingdom Metazoa; phylum Arthropoda; class Insecta; order Diptera; family Scathophagidae; genus Cordilura; species Cordilura impudica. Next base: position 154,851,365 of record OY821520.1, read on the forward strand.
AATTCAATAGAGGTAGTTTTCCATTTTTGACGAATGTTGGTCATATATGGATCTGAAGTGCACAACAAAATAGTGATAAGGTCTTCATTAGTACAACATCTGGACATTTTCCTTGTGTTGTGCTCGCGAAAGAATCTGTAGTCTTTGTTCCTGCTTTCTTGCGCTTCTTCAGATAGATCTCCTATTGGTAGCATATTGTTTTCAATTATTTGTTCCTCATGGTACAAAATTTTATGAACTGCGGATGGCATATATCTCCAAGAGTACTTTTCGTTATAAAGTATAGCTGTTTTATTGGCGTACTTTCCGATTTTTTTTGCATTTATCTTTCCGCTGCATGCTAGACCCTTTGGAATGATTTTGAATCGTCTTATTAACTCGCAATCTACACCTGTGATAGATGCTGCAGTTTCTGGATCGGAAAAAATCTCCTTGCAGTATTTCCATCATTTGAGTTTCCTTCTCCTTGTTTTGGTTGGTCGATTATGAGGCCCAGCTTTAGATATTTTTCTTTTTTTTCTTCATTTTCTTTGTTTTTTCTCACTGTTTCGCCTAACGGACCAAATTCCAAATCAGAACCCAATTTAAGAATATGCTCCATAAAACATATTCTAGCATGAAGAGTGGACATTCCAAATTCGTACGCTTCCTTAAAACTATCCTCTTGTGGCGGTGGTTGGCTTAATTCAATGTCTTTTGGCATATATGTAATGCAGCTTTTACGATGACTTTGTTTCGCTTAAAGCGTGTGCAACTTTTCCATCAATCATTGTGAGACAAATTTTAAAATGTACTTCAATGTCTTGGTCATCAAATGTAAATATAACTGGTTGAAGTTCATTAATCTGATATTTTATTTTTTGAACATTTTCAGTTATGACATCTTTGGTTTCCTTTTTGAATGCAAATTTTATTGGTCTGCAGTACTATGTTGAAGAAGGTGTAGCGTAACACAACTTTTGTAGTGTGCTGTATAATACCGACAATGCATACAGTACAATATTTGCAAATGCGGAAGTAACAAATATCAAAATTGTTTATCGCTGCATTTACGAAACATTGTATGAATGTGCATGCTGTTGTTGTAGGTTGTTGTTACGCTGGCACACTTATGTTTATGCTGACCCAAGTACAGGTATCACGTTATTGTTAATATAGGTTAAAATATTTATATATAAAGAAGACCTTTTTTATAAAAGCATTCATTAATATTCAATTAACAATCATTAATAATCAATTAATAATCAGGAATAGTTTTAACAATAAAAGACCCAGCTCCAAGATTGAGCTGAAGAATTGTTAATAAATAAATACAATTAAATAATAAAATATTAATACTTGTTATGTTGTTTTGTATATGCAAACCTTTTTACTATAAAGGAATGTCATTTTTCCATACATCAATGTCTGTTGCTCTATAATTTACCTGTTATTTAAATTTTTTTTTCCCATTTTGGCAGGTATTTAAACTATATAACTCGAGTTCTGACTATTAATGTTTTTGAAAAATACCTATGTAAATGTACCTGTTAAAATAAAAAGATTTTAAAAATATAATATAACAATTAAGCGCATTATGTCTCAACCCTTTTTTATAAGTAACAACTCGTGTCAACTTTACCATTTCCTTTTTCTGTCAGTAAAAAAACAAATAAACTCACGCAAAAAAATTATATACCGGTACGACAAACTTTTGTACATTACACACAGACGGAAGGACGGACATCGTTTTGATCGACTTAGAAAGTGATTTTGAGTCGATCCGTATAACAAAAGATGGGTATAGGTCCAATATCTTTGGTAGTTACAAACATCAGGGCAAACTCATTTTACCCTAACCACATATTGGAAAAAATTTGCACAAAATATCTGACCTTGGGTCAGAAAAATTATTCTGGTGCACACGAGCGGAAACTGCCGGCTATACAATGGAGTATAGGAGTGTAGGACAGGGTTCGCACTACAGAGTAGTGCAAGATTAAGAACTTGGAAGTTACTAAATTACACAAAATTTATTTTACTTTAAAATCGTTTGAAACAAAAAGTTACAGTTATTTAAAAATTTAAATTTACAAAGAAATTTTTAACATTAGCATTTTCGAAGACCCTATTCGCTGTGATATAGTTGAATAGAGATGATTTTTGGTCCCGTACTCAAAATATGGTCCACAGTGCGACGTCAAAGTGTTTATCGTCATTGCAGAGACTTCCTCGTAAGCTTGCAGCGTTCGTAAGGCCTGGCCAAAAATTATATGTGACCTAGATTTCATTACGAGCTTGACTTGAAACGAATATTTACATCAATTCGGACTATCGAATTTCCATGGATGCATTAGCTTTTCGAGTGTATGTTACAGATAGGATATCGACTACCAATCAAGAAGTGGCAGGTCAGCGGTTTGTACAAATAGATATACAAGGTAGATTTAAGGTTGAAATGACTTTATTGGTGAATATACTAATGCAAGGATCCGGTAACCCAAAAAGTCTTAATTCAGCTCAAAAATTGTTTGACCACTCTATGGTCTCCGGATATGTGGAAAATATTTCCAGTTTTCGTGAATATGCTTTACAAACCGCAAATACACCTATAAATGAAAATCCATGGTATTGCATGCATTGCTCGGTACATAAGATATTGCTTCACAGAGCTGATATAATCAAATGTGTACCACTTTCTACTGGTATGATTCCGGAAATATTTGGCTTATGCATACATATAATACTTTGCGGTCCCAAAGCCAAAGAAACCTAAAAATGACACAAACAGTAACAGGCCAATTAGCCTTCTAAGTAACTTGGGCAAATTATTTGAGAAAATCAGACACATCAGACTTAGTGAGTTTGCAACAGATAACAATTTAATAGCTGAAGAACAATTTGGGTTCAAGAAAGAACACAACTGCATTCAACAAGTTAACAGAATTGTTAATATCGTATTGGAAAATAAGCGCAAGAAACATTCTATTGGGCTTATTCTCTTAGATGTCGAAAAGGCATTTGATACTGTCTGGCACAATGGCCTTATCTATAAAAAACTGAATTCTAACATGCCAAAATATTTATGCAAAATAATAAAAGAATTTCTTGATGAGAGAAAATACATTGTAAGTGTTAATGGATCGTGTTCTTCAGCGTCAACTACAACCGCAGACCTACCGCAAGGTTCGGTACTTTCGCCATTGCTCTACTCTTTATACACATCTGACTTTTCTCCTCCTCCATATGTAGGCACAGCATACTATGCAGATGACACAGCCCTGATAAATTCAGGTAAAATCACCTCAGCTTTACTCAAGAAAATGGAAAAGGGGTTAATAAGTTGCTGCAAATATTTTCATAAATTGAAAATAAAAATTAACCCAAGCTATTATCTTTCCGTTCAACAAGTCCACAAAATGATTACCAAATCGGAATTTGAAATTAGACAATGTCGAAATTCCCATCGTTAACGATGTTAATTACCTTGGTGTCCAGTTGGATAAAAAATTGAAGTTCAAAAATTGATGAAACCGCCAAGAAAGGTTCAAACGTTTTAAAAGCAATTTGGCCATTAATAAACTATCGTTCGTCCCTGAACTTAAAAAACAAAAATCTCATTTTCAAAACTGTAATAAGACCTACATTAACTTTTGCTTGCCCTATATGGTACAAAGCCGCCAGAACACATATCAAAAAATTGCAAATAATCCAAAATAAATCTCTTAAAATAATTAATAACCTGCGTTGGAGGTATTCTACAGATATTCTACATATTAGAAGTGGATTCGAAAAAATTCATGAATTCATTTATAGGTCCTAGCCAATACTATTTTCACTCTAACACGCATTCTACTTACCCTCTGATAAGAGCATGTAGAGAATTCTCATTATAAATATTTAGTAGAAATCACCAAACTGAAAACTATATGTATAAAATTGTTTACAAAGTAAACCGTTTATATATAATGATTTTCTAGTAGTGTTTGAAATTTTATAGTTTTAGAATTAGATTTAATTTCCTTTAAAATATCAAATATACACTATATAAAACATTATAAAGAATTTACTGATCTCATTTGTTGTAATATATTGAATAATATCTCAAACTCTGTAAATATGTATATATAAAATTAAATAAAATAAAGATGATATTTTGAAATTGAAAAAAAAAACTTTGCGCATAAATTCAATGGAAGATCCTATGTGACGGTGATCTTTTTTTGCTCTGCACTGTAGCAAAAGAATTTCTGGTACAGGCGGAATAAGAAAGAAGAAAAAATAATAACCTTGATCTTGAAATTATTTTCAAGTTCAAGTATGTACATATAAACAACACCTTATATGGTAATAGGTTGATGGCAGTTTTTTTCTCTTCATTGTGTTGGATTAAATCATGAACACATTCATATGCAATCATGCTGGTCAAACCACGTATTTTCTTGTATTGATCTCACTTGCTCTCATAGTCATATATGAGTGGGAGTGTTATAAATACTAGAGAATATTATGAATGCATATGAATGTTCTCAATGAATTGGTGGTGATTTTGTTTGTTTAATAAACCGGTTTATATCTGCAGAGGAATGAATGAAGAAGTGTAGCTTGATTAACAAGATTTTTAAAATTAAACAAGGAGTTGAATTTTGTTTATTGAGAAGAACGGTTGAGGAAAACCCCTCTTAAAAATTTAAAATGTAGTCTTAATTAAAGTTTAAAGTAAAGTTAAGTAAATAAAAATTGCATATTGTTGAAAAAAAAATTTGTTTTGCATATAAGAACTTAAAAAGAAAGAAAAAAATTTAAAGATTAAGAAAATTAAAAATGTAGTGTAAGAAAATAAATAATGTTTTATTAATAAATTATAAGTTTAAAATAAAAAATCAACTATTGAACTTAAAAAAAAAAAAAATTACTCAGTGAATAGACTAAAGTCAAAAAAAATTAATGATGCACAAAAAAAAAATGGAAATGTTGCATGATTTGCTGACAAATAAAGCTAAAAAAACAAAAAAAAAAAAAAACTTAAAATGGAAACCCTAATGAAATATGAAGGAGTTTTAATAAAGTTACATGCCAAAATAGAAAAACATATAGCGAGACACAACCACGGCGTCTGGCGGCAGCAGCTTCATCCTCAACAACTACAACCATATGGCGGTAATTAAAAGACACTAATTAAAATGTTTTCTTAAATCTAAATTAAATAAATAAAAAAAAAATTTTTCTAAGATTTGTCTAACTATAAATTAAAATTATTTTTTTTAAAGATTTTTCTAATTATAAATCAAAATTTTTTTCTAATTATAAATTTAAATTAAATATCAAATATTTTTAGATATTAGGTTTGCTAAAATTAAAATTGTGCAAAAATCAAAATTGTGCTAAAATTAAAAATTTTTCTACTATTAAAGATTTTCCTAAAAATTAAAAATTTTCCTAAAGATTAAAAAAAATTGTCCTAAAATTAAATAGTGCTAAAAGTCAACTTTTGTTAAAACTAAAAATTTCATAAATAAAAATAATTTTCCTAAATATGGATAAAATTAAGCTAAATTTAAAAATTCTCCTAAAATTAAATTATGCTATACTTTAAAATTTTTCTAAAATTAACATTTTCCTAAATTTAAAATTTCCCTAAAATTAAATTTTGATAAACTTAAAATTTTGCTAGAAATAAAAATTTAAAATTAACCTAAATTTAAAATTATAGAAATTTAAGAGATTTTTTTTTTAAGATTTTTCTAATTAGAATTTAAAAGTTTTCTAAATGTGAGGTTTTCTAATTAAACCAAATTTTTGTCATTAAAATTTGCTAAGTGTAAGGTATTCTAAATATAAAAATTTACCTAAATACAAAATTTATCTAAAATTACATAAAAGTCTTCTAATTATAAGATTTAAATTAAAATTTTCCTAATTCTACACTTAAGCTGAAATTAAAATTAAGCTAAAATTAAAAATTTTCCTAAATTTAAAATTTCCCTAAATTTAAAATTTTCCTAAAACAGAATTTTGCTAAAATTTAAAAATTCTTCTAAAATTAAAATTTCCCTAAAAATTAAACTTTGCTAAACTTTAAATTTTTCTAAAAAGTAAAATTTTGCTAAAATAAAAAAAAAAAAAATTAAATAAGTTTTGCTAAACTTAATTTAAAATAACCTTAAAATGAAGGTTCAAATAAATTTTTGTAAATACTCAATGTAGAAACCAAACCAAACCAAATTCTTATCATTGAAGTGGGTTACCTCCAAGTAAGATGGAGTCGAGGTAACATGGTTGGGAGGGCAAAAAGGGGCAGAACACCTCGTCCCCAATCCCAAGGTAAGTATGGCCATCCGTCCCTCTTAGTATCCGTTTTTTTTGACAGTTGTTTTTTTTTAATCGCACGTGAAAATCTGTAGTGCGGTTTCCCTGGGCCCGAGCAAGACCCCACCCATCCGGCGAGCTAGGCCCCTACGCCAGCACGTGCGACCAGCAAAGGCTCAGGGAAACGGAAGCGGATCTTCCACCCAACACCGTACCATTACACCTATAAACTCTTTATTAATTTCTTAATCTATATTAATATAATAAAGAGGTAATGTATGTTTGTTTGTTTGTTTGTAGGAGGTAATCTCCGAAATTACTCATCTGATCTTCCTGAAATTTTCACAGAGTCTTACTGCAGATACTGGAAAAGCTGTAAATTTGTGTGAGGTCACCTAATATTAATCTTAGGAGCTATGCCGAAAATGGGCGGAATCCTATAAGTGGGCGTGCTACCTCCCATTCAAGGTAATTACTCAAGATCATATATCTCGAGTACTGTGTCAGAAACAGCTTTGCAAATTTGTCTTAGGTTATCTATAATTAACGTGAGTAGTCAGACAAAAAAAGGTTTGGATTGCACTAAGGGGTGTGGCATCCACATACAAAGTATTTAATAAATGTCATATATCTGGAGAACTGTAATAGTGAGAGCCTTGAGATTTTCCATGAGCACTTTTAATACAAGGCGGTGGGGTAGCCAAGCGCACCGGGTTACATTTAATTAAAAATAAAAAAGTTTAAGAATTTTTTTTTTAATTTTTACAAATTTAAGAATTTTCTTTTTTTTTTAATTTTTAAAAATAAAGATTTTATCAAAACTCTATCTTTCCTTATGCATATGAGTTTTGAATATCTCCGTGACTGTGCGTGACTGTGTGTGACTATCTTAAAATAAATCTTTGGCGCAACAAGTCTATGGACAAAGATTCAGATCCATCGGATGAGGGGAAGTGGGGTTTTAATCTCTCCGTGACTGTGAGTGGCCATGTGTCACTGTGCGTGACTAAGTAAAACTTAATCTTTTTTTTCATAGCAAGTGTATGGACCAAGTTTCAGATCGATCGGATGAGGGGAAATGATATATAGATCACTCTGTAACTGTGCGTGACTATGCGTGACTGTTCGTAGCTACCCCAAAATTAATCTTTAGTCACAACAAAACTATGGGCCAAATTTCAGATCAATTGGTTAAGGGGGAATGGGGTTGACCCACGACAGACAGACAGACACACAGACAGGCAGAGAGTAAGAGTTAAAAGAAAGAGTTTAAAAATCATTTTAGTTGGTTCTTTATTGGGTCACTATTCCTGGAAAATCATCATTTTGAAGAAAACTTTATAATTTTTTGAGTAACTGATTTCATTACGCTAGATCAGCAAATCGGCTACTGTGATCCGGGATGATTTTTTGTAATAAACACGAATCAAAAACAAGTAAGAAAATAATAGTCGGTCTAGACCGACTATACGATACCTTATACCATGCGCTTAGAAACCCTATCTCTTAGGCCCAACTAACTGGACATAGAGAATAAGCAAAAACCAAATATGAGTGGGATTTTTATTAATTTTTTTGGCTGCAGATATGAAAAATTTGGTATATAAGCTTCTCTCTGCCATGCGATAAACGCTATTGAAATTGGTGAGAATCGGTCCATGTTCAGACCTAGCCTCCATACAAATTACCCAAATGAAATCGACATAAATTGCCATAAGATTCAAATTGTCATATAGATCTTACTCAAATTGGGTTTGTATACGTTCATTACATCCATTAATGAGTAGTCCAAAAATGATCCCTTTGACCCCATATAGAGCTGCTTCCCGATCTTCCCTTAAATCTATTAAAAAACAAAAATATTGCACTGATTCTTCTCAAATTTTGTTTGTATATGTTTTTGCAAAATACAAGAGACGTTACCAACCATGGTCAGGATCGGTCCATTTTTGGACCTCGTCCCCATATAGATATAGCATCCGATATGAACTTTTTCATATCTGCAGCCAAAAAATTTAATAAAAATCCCACTCAAATTTGGTTTTTGCTTATTTTCTATGTCCAGTTAGTTGGGCCTAAGAGAATAGGGTTTCTAAACGCATGGTATAGGGTATCGTATAGTCGGTCTAGACCGACTATAATTTTCTTACATGTTTTCTTTTGAACTAAATAACTAAAAGCGGTAATTTCAGACCAATTCACGCATTAGAAAAACAAACGGCTTTTTAAAACCACATATATCACTAACTAAAACAAGTATTTAAATCAGAATTATATATACATATATTGAATATAAATAAATCGAAATAATTTCCACTTTAGTGCTAAAATTGTATCATGTTGTGTTATTTGAATTAGCAATCATTTTAAGCACAGCAACAACTTTTGTCTCACACTGTTTCTATGCGAGCAAAGTATGAGTAGTGTATTAAATTCTGAAACCATAACAATAAAGACTTGTCTGGCTTTAGAAAATTTATTGGGCTATTTATATAAAATTGGCATCACTACATGAGTTCGTATAAAAATTCATACATACATTTTGTATGTGTGTTTAGAGCACTATAGAACTTCTGTTTGAAAAAAAGCACATTCATTAACTTCTGTAAAGTATGACAAGACCCACCTCTGTTCAGACACACACACAAACACACACACACGCATAAATATACATATTCATGGGATATGTAGGTAATATATCTTGCTGGTGTTAATAATTATATCAATTTTCTAAATTAAAATGATGCCATTAATGTCGATGAACAAGGGTCAACAACAACGAATATATTAATACTGAGATAAACTGTTGTCCGTTTAATGACTTCTAAAGACTGCTTATTCTCATGTTGTGTCAAACCATTTTTATGCTATTTTTTGTAATTTTTTGCATGCAGCTTTTGTTAACAATTTTTTTTTTGTCTTGTTAAACATAAAAACAATGTCGTCTCTGAAATGTTAATTTGTCTCTCAACAAATGTTGCACTTTTTTCTGACGCATTTATGTAATAATTTTTCTTCAAGTTTTTTTCGTTGTTACTTGATGATATCTATTGTTTTTTTGTTAGTTTATTTTCTTTCTTTTAATTTTTATCTGAAATGTTTCTTTTGGGTAAGTTTGATGTTGTTCCTATTTTATGTTGAAGCTTCAGCCGCCTTTCTTATGTTGTCTTAAATTTCGCATAATTTATAGCGTATATTATTTCAGCGAACAATTTAAAAAAAAAAAAAAACAGAAATCTTAACTTTCTGTATTGCACAGTGTTTCATTTGAACACATTATGAAATTTATTCGACCTTTCAAAAATATACTTTCACACAAGTTCAGTTTTATATAATAATATAAGCGCATGGTGTTGCAGAATCATTGGATTATTTAATTATCTTCAGTAAATTTGCCAAATATTTTATTTGTCAAAACTACTGTAGCATTTGTTGAGTATGAGTATGAAGATTTACTCTTACGGATTTAATGGTGCGATGTGTCGTGTTTTGACTATTTAGTGGGGTATATTTCTGAGAATTTATACAAGAAAACGAATGATAAATCCTTTGTAAAATTTTAATATACCAAGAGCTTGTTTAAAGTTCACACACATATGCTCAGAATACAAATAAGTTCTTACATGTGTATGCATGTATGTATGTATGTATGTATATACAAACATATGGTAATAGGTTTTACATGTGTATATTGTTTTTAAGGATTTTGGAATGTTTTAAATAAAATATGATTATTGCCAAAAGAAAATCTACTAAAATTTATTTCCTAACGCTATAATTTCTATTTTTATGGTAGATAAAGTTTTTTGATTTATCAGCTGAGAGTGTATTTTTAGCAGATAAAAAATAAATCTGTTTATTGAGCAACACGGGGGGACAAAACGTGACTTGTTGGATGTTATCATTTTTATAGCTGCAATGAGATGGACTTTACGAATATCTAAAAAATTCAAACAGAATATGTGTTAAAATCAACAGGCAAAGATTACATTTACCCAAATTCAAAAAAAGCTTCCTAAATTGTAAAGCATCATACTGAAAACGATAAATCAGCACAATTAATTTCTACTGCACGCAGAAAACAGATTAGATGTGGCAACCGAATTTGTTCTGTATTGCTATGTATGTATGTACATTCACACTATTCTGTTGTGATAACCAAATTATAGTTTCGAAATAACTGTACGAAATTTAATCCTCTGAAAAGTGAGTCTCCCATTGGCCTTAAAATAGTGAAATGTAGTGACATTAATTGGAATTTGCTTGATGCGGTGTGTTTTGATGGTTTTGATTGTTAACTTTAGATTATATAAAGTAATAAAAAGGCATAAGAAATGTTTTTTTTGACAATTTCGGTTTTATTTAAAATCAAAATACCAGAAAATTAAATAAATCAGAATTGTGAGGCTTCTTGTTGATTTTCCGGTTTGAGTGTGAAGGTATTGCAACGATACAGCAATGTTGAAAGCTCAGCACAAACAGCTTTGTTGCAAGTAAAGCAATACGCTCTGGGGTCTAGCCGTCGCATCCGTTATCGAAATTTTTCGATCGAAATTATTTTTTTTATTATCTCAAATAAAATACTAAGAACAATTTTACTCTGTCACAGTTAACTAATTATGCCCCCTAGTTAAAACTAAAAGTGAAACGAGGTCTAACGTTTGTCCGTCTTCTTTTAATAATAAACCAAAATGCGGAATTTCGATTGATTTTACTCGATTCGAATGCGGCGATTAGCCCTCTAGTTTTACGCTGGCTTCCCGTACTCCACACGACATAACTGATCGAGGCGTAAAAGAAGGCACAGCTCCTGCTGTCAGTCTTGCTACTACCTATAGGAAAAAAAATATTTAGTTTTTCTGCTTTTGTGTGTTTGAAAATTATTTTATTTTATTTTTACATTGAATGCTTCCATAGCGCTTTGAATCCTAGGATAGCTCGCTATGCAGCCATGGTTGACTCGTTCTTCAATATTGGGCAGTGCTAATTGTATCGTGAGCAATTGCAAAAATGAATGTCGCTAATTGGTCTTTTTATTGGTTTAATTTCTTTATCTATACTAATCTATACTTTAATGTAATAAAGAGGTAATGTGTGTTTGTTTGTTTGTAGGAGATAATCTCCGTAACTACTCATCTGATCTTCCTGAAATTTAACTGAGCCTTACTGCGTATATGGGAAGTGCTATAGGCTATAATTTTTTAAATATTTTTAGTGGGCGTGGCACCTCCCACACAAAGTAAATTTTGAATATCATATATATTGAGTACTATGATAGGGAGAGCTTTGCAAATTTGTGTAAGGTCACCTATTGTTAATATTGATAGGTACGCCGGAAATGGGCAGGATCGGATTAGTGGGAGTTGCACCTCCCATGCAAGTAATAATTCAGCATTATATTATATATTATATATTTATAGAGAAAGCTTCTCAAATTTGTCTGATGTCACATATTATTAAAGTGAGCAGTCAGAGAAAAAATGGGCAGTATCGAACCAAAAGGCCTGACACCTGCCATACAAAGTAAATATAAAATGCCATATGTCTGGAGTACTGCAATAGTGAGAGTCTTGGGACTTTGTGTGAGCCCATAAATTGTTCATGTGATTAGTTTGACAAAAAATGGGCGCGATTGGAGCAGTGGGCGTGGCACAGCCCGTACAAAGTAAATATATGATATCATATAACTGGTGTACTAAAAAAGGGAAGCTTTGGCACTTTGCTCTTAGATCTTAGAATTTTCACAGAGTATGAGGAGTCGGACAAAAAATTGGCGGGTTCACACCAATGGGCGTGGTGTGCAAAGTAACTATTAAACGTCATATATATGGAGTACTGCAAAAGAGAGAGCTTTGTGACTTTGCGTTAGCCCATAGGTTCTTTGTATGATTAGTCGAAAATGGGCATGATCGAAGCAGTGGGCGTAGCACCGTCCATGCAAAGTAGATATCTAAAATATCATATAACTGGTGTAATATAAAAGGGAAAGACTCAACAATTTGCACGAGTCCATCAGATATTAATGTGAGTAGTCCAATAAAATTGGCCGGGATGGGATTAGTGGGCGTGGCACCTCCTATATAAAAAATATGAAGTTCTACGAAAGCAACAGTCTTTTGACAAGTACATTAGTTATCAATGTAATTTGTCGTGGAAAATATATCGCCAAAATCAAATATCACCAAACCCAAAAATCGCGAAAAAATCGCCCAAAAACAAAAATCTTCAAAATCAAAATTGGGCAAAATCAAAAATCGCTAAAAGGAAAAATTGCCAGATAATATTTTAAGTTCAAGGCCAATAGTTAGGTGTTGCCAGATCTAATTTGGAAAATCAATGTTCTTCTCATGGGCAGCTACATGTACCTTGTTTCAGGGTAGGAACGCCGAAGAATCTGATAGTTGTTGTACCGAATAAAAAAACAAAAAAATATTGCATATTAGCAAGTATCGAAGTAAAAAAATCTATACTAATAATCTATACTAGCATAATGAAAAGGTAATGTGTGTTTGTTTGTTTGAAGTAGGTAATCCCCGTAACTACTCTTCTGATCTTCCTGACATTTTCACAGACTCTTACTGTGGATATGGGAAGTGCTACAGGCTGTATTTTTTTAACATTTTTAGTGGGCGTGACACCTCCCATACAAAGTAAATTTTTAATATCATATATATTAAGTACTATGATAGACAAAGCTTTGCAAATTTGTCTCACGTCATCTATTATTAACGTGGGTAGTCAGACAAAAAAAAATGGGCGGGATTGGACAAATGCGGGTGGCACCCACATACAAACTTAATATTATATGTGATATATCTGAATTACTGACTTTGCGTGAGCCCTTTCATTACGATTCGGGTGGGAGTTGGTAGCGAAGCACACCGGGTTACATCTAGTGTATGATAAATGCAGCAATAAGCGCCCCGGTAGGTGAGTAGGTAGCGTGCTCGCCTATCATGCGGGGGTCGTGTGTTCGATTCCCACTAGAGGCTTTGGTCTGTCGCTGGAAAACTAGCCAAATCCGGCTTATCCCTGGACCCAAAATTAGAATCTGCAGACAAGCCACTCGGCTTCGCGGAGATAGGCTAAAAAAAAAATCACAATATTATAGAAAATTGGAAGTGGCCAGCGGTTTCTTGATCTTCGAGGCACGTGATACACATCATTCTGCCCTTTTTTACCTCATGATCTTGATTTGGCAACTTCTCAGAGTAAGTCATTCCTTTGAGGGAATAAAATGATCTCGATCGCAAAACCACGATACCTTTATTTCGTAACTGGCTGGCTTAGATGGAATGTATTGTGTAAACCGTGTGCGGGCTCTATATGGGAATAATTTTAAGCGAAACTAGCAGGATAATAATGCCGCCAAATTGGCCTGCAACATTTTCCAAACATCGTCAAAGCAGTTTTGCTGTTGGTTATCCGCTCCCGTCGCGTTTTTGCATTATCAAAGCGAAAGACGTTTTTGGTGTGCATGAATCGATCATATGATAATGCGTTGGGCCCCACTCTTCCTTAAACTTAGACAGCCCAGCTTACAATACGATAGCCAAAAATGCACTGAACTCTTTTGATTGTTTTCCAATTCTTTTTTTTTTTTTCGTAGGATTGATTAATCGCTCCCGTCGCGTATTTTTATTATCAAAGCACCGTTAAACCCTAATAAAATGTAAGCAAGTATCGTATCGCTTCAAAGCCAGGTTTAGTCGATTCAGCACACTTTTCTTGGAATATTTGTATTGTTCGGGTATTCAACCCATACAACATTAAGGAGTTGTGAGAGTTTCAAAATCCAAAAGGTCCTCAGGGACCTTCTCAAAGACAGAAAAGTTAAGGCAACTGATTTTAAAAGTAAACTCGATTAAATGAATATCTAATTTTTAGTTCATATAATTGACTTGAGCTTTTTGTACCCTCCACATCACTGTGCAGATGATATATATCAGTTTGCCAATCCATTTGTAACTCATCGAAATAAATTCCGGAGACCACATAAACTAAACATATTCTTAATCATTATAAAAGGAGAAGTCAATATAGCGATATTCGTGTGTCCGTTTGTCTGTGTTTCTGTTGAAAACACGCTCATTAAAAAAATAAACCATCTAACGATAATGTTATTTGCCATTATTTGCGGCAGGTTTGTAGGCTTCTCTAAAAAAAAAAAACAAAAGCCGCAGTATATTTCACAGGTACAAAAAAAAAAGCCACACAAAATGATGTATATATTTTAACCATACCAATACCTTTTAAAAAAAGTACACCTTTTTTTAAAAAAAGTACCCGTTTTAAAAATTGAAAATTAAAAATGAAAAATTAAAACTTTTAAATCAAAAATGAACAAGTAAGAAAATTATAGTCGGTCTAGACCGACTATACGATACCCTATACCATGCGTTTAGAAACCCTATCTCTTAGGCCCAACTAACTGGACATAGAAAATAAGCAAAAACCAAATTTGAGTGGGATTTTTATTAATTTTTTTGGCTGCAGATATGAAAAAGTTCATATCGGATGCTATATCTATATGGGGACTAGGTCCAAAAATGGACCGATCCTAATCATGTTTGGAAAAGTCTCTTGTATTTTGCAAAAATATATACAAACCAAATCTGAGAAGAATCAGTGCAATATTTTTGTTTTTAATAGATTTAAGTGAAGATCGGGAAGCAGCCCTATATGGGGCCAAAGGGATCATTTTTGGACTACTCATTAATGGATGTAATGAACGCATATAAACCCAATTTGAGTAAGATCTATATGACAATTTGGATCTTATGGCAATTTATGTCGATTTCATAGGGGTAATTTGTATGGGGGCTAGGTCTGAACATGGACCGATTCTCACCAATTTCAATAGCGTTCATCCCATGGCCGATAAAAGCTTATATACCAAATTTCATCAAAATATATTCATATTTGCGACCTGCAGTTTGATTACAAGCTTTACATGGACACAGACGGACGGACGGACGGACGGACGGACGGACGGACGGACATTGTTAAATCAACTCAAAAAATGATTCTGATTCGATCGGTATAATTAAAGATGGGTCTAGGTCAAATATTTTTGGTTGTTACAAACAGCAGCACAAAGTCATTATACCCAAACCACATAGTGGTATAGGGTATAAAAATTAAAAATGAAAAATGAAAAATGAAAAATGAAAAATGAAAAATGAAAATGAAAAAAAGAACTGAAACATTAAAAATTGTAAATTAAAAAGAAATAAAATAAAAAATTAAAGTTCAAAAATAAAAAATTAAAATAATAAACATTAAGAGTTAGAATTAGAATTGAAAACTAAACATTAAAAATGTAAAACATATTAATTATAAATAAAAAAGAAGTGATTTTTCTTTAACAAAAGTACCTTTAATAATAAGTAGATTTTCAAAAAAATGCTCGTACCTTTTTCAAAAAAATGCTCGTTTTGTTAAAAAATTATATCATTTTAGAAAATTTCCTTTCGTAAGAAGGAGAAAGCAATTTCCTAAAAAGAACTTTCTTTTAAAAAAATATCTTTTCTAAAAAAAAATTTTCTTCAAAAAGTATATTTTCTTGAAAAATTGCTTTTCCTTGAAAAGTACCTTTTCTTAAAAAGTGAATTTCCTTAAAAAGGTGTGTTTAGCATATAACCATCCCCCCCTGGTTTTTCAACGTGTATAACTGTCACAAATAATGCAATTGCACACAACCATGTTTAATAGTTAGTTTTTCTTGGCTTTTTTTCTAGTTTGCCTTTTTAACGAAGCTTCTGGCGATGCGGGATATCACTCACTTGGTTTTTATCATCGGCACGTGAAGCATCCATCCTATATTCATCCATCCTATATACAATTGGTTTCAACACTCATCATCCAGCCGGACTTCATACAATCCTTCATCATTCATACAACTGTTTATTCCAACATTAACAAGTGGATTTTAATTTTAAAGGTTAAAGTTGTTAATAAAATTATATATATATATATCTGAATTAGAAAACCAGATCTATCCTTTTCATCCATCTTTGTATTTGGAAACGGCTGAAATGTAAGTAGTCAAAATAGCAACAAAAATTCCCATACATTTCCATATCTCTCCCTTTACAAAGTTAAGAACCCTTAGATTTTTCTTAGAAAAGCATTTTCATAATTTTCCATCGGGCTTTCTATACTGCGCACCACTGCGCAGAGGGTATATATCAGTTCGTCAATCCATTTCTAACTCATCGCAATACATTCCGCAGACCCCATATACTATATATATTCTCAATCCTTATAAATAGAGAAGTCGCTCTGGCGTCCTAAAATTTTTGTTAATCCAGCCGATATAATTATAAATCAAGCTTTTTGTTTATAATTGTTGACAACCTTGTTATGATGTTGTGTTTAGAACACGAGTGACGGGTAATTAACAACCTTGTATCTTTTTATTGATGGTTACAGCCATTTATCGGTGTGGCTCATTTCAAATGCATAATTGAAGTAATCTTAATTACACTTAAAAATTATTTTATATATTATTTATTTATTTTACAGTTACAAATTGAAAAGGTATAAGGCAAAAATATTTGAAATCTTCACCCGGATAACTGCTGCTGGCAGTTTTGGTACTTGTAGAAGATAAATAAGGACTCCTTTGTTCCTCTTTGTGCATAGTTATTTTTAGTGGTATATAATTAACATTAAAATTATTCAGAGATAGGAAACTACGAGCTATGAAATATAACTAATTAGTTGGCCATGCAATTCTCTAGCCGAGGCAGATTATATAGCTTAACGAAATTTTCCAGCACTGACCGCCACGACCACTTAAAAAAAGATGCAAAAAGACGGAGGAAGGAGAAGAAATATTTTGATGATAATTATTTATTAAAGGTTTATAACCAGAGTTCATAAAAACCACACTGAATAAAATACTGGTACATATATGTGAACAAACATAGCTCAGACCAAAAAATACATATTTTTATTTTGATATCAATTATGTGTGTTTCTAAATTTTGTACGGTATCGAACACAATCATGACTTATGTGTGTTCGAAACAAAAAATCCGTGATAGAAACATGTTCGTGTGCATAACGCATTATTAAAACGAAACACAGTCATGATTGTGTTCGGCACCGTACAAAATTTAGAAACACACATAATTGATATGAAAATAAAAATATGTGTTGGCTGCTTTAGAACAGAACATTGTGTGTTTGATGTGTGTAATTTCTGAACCTTGGTTATAACTCGTTTGGGATTGTCTTTGTTGATCTTGCAAGTGTTGTTAAGGGGTGGTTGAAGCTCTTTTATTTTTTTTTTGTCGACTCTTAATACGTGCCGATGTTATGGAATGAAAATTGGATATTAAAGTTGTTATGAAGTGGGCGTCAAAAAAAAGTAAACAGTAGTTTTTATTCTTAAAATTGTCTTATAACAAAGTTATTATTGACAGAAGATACAAAATTATATTACAGAAAGAGAAAATGCACCAGATTTTACGCGTCGAAAGAAAGTAAACAGTTCTAACACTTACTTACGCTTTTTTATATATCGGGAAAGAGCCTGAACTTTTTGTGAATAATTTGTATTAATCAAGTGTCTTAATTTACTAAAAATCATTTTAAGTTGATTTCTACTAATTAATTATAACTAAAAAGAAGTTAAATAAACTAATCCCACTATGGGAAGCAAACATCGTCTGATACTACGAAAATTATTTTAGCTTTAAAAGAAAAAAGTAAGTCCCCTCGTGAAATTGGCAAAAGCTTGGGTAGGAACCAATAAAGAAAATAGTTGATTAATACGTGAAACACTACCAATGTGAAGATTTAACGAGATCTGGATGCCCAAAGCGGCTTAGTGGTACCGAATTTGGAGCTGTAGTAAGAGAAGTAAAAACATATCCAGCCTAAAGTTCAGCTAAGTTATTAGAAAACATAACACAGCCATTTACCAAACCAGTAAGTTCGAGTACAGTAAGGAGATCGCTTCACAAAAATGGCCTACAAGAATGAATACCAAGCAAGAAACCTAGCATATCCAAGACGAATCAAAGCAAGCTAACGAATTTCGATAAAAAGTAGAAAAATGAGGCTCTATATTTTAGGTACAGTGTATTATATACAGATAAGAAAAACTTCGAAATTTTCTGCTTTAAAAAGCCCCCAAAAATAAGGCGTGATATGAATGAAACCTTCAAACACGGTCGAGGTTCAGTTATTGTCGTAATCTTGTTTTTATTTACTCCACTATGAAGAAAATGGATTACATGACTAGAGACTGGATCTTTCAACGGGTAAGCGATCTAAAGCATACATTTAAAATTGTGAATGAGTGGCCATTGTCCGGACTCCTAAGACACTTGATCATCAGTCTTAGTCCCTGGACCTTAGCCCGATCGAGCCTATGTGGGAAAATCTTGACAGAAAAATAAGTTGAAGGGTTTTTTTAAGCCAATCAAACTTAAAGAAGGCCCTAAAGGAGGATTGGAGCATAATGTCTCCCGATAAAGCAAAAAAAAACTTGTCCAGTCAACAACTCGAAGACTAAATGAGATGCTCAAGGCCAAATGAAAGCAAACCCAATATTAAAAAATTAAAAAGTCTACTTTCTGTATTGAAGTTTTGTTGACTTTTGTTTGTTGTTTACTTTATTTTGAAGCCTAAAAATTAGTTTTTTTCTAAATAAAGTGCATTTATTTCTGTTTTATTTTACTTTTATTTTATTTTTTTAATAAATTGACCCGACAAGTTTTTTTTGTTTTATATGCTATTCTTTGTCAGAAATTATAGCACTATTTTGGTTTTACTGATGCAGCTTTAATTCTTATGAAGAATTACTTGACCGGGCGTGCTCAGAAGGTAATTATAGGGAATAAGCAATCTGGTTTGAGAGGTATAACCTCAGGTGTACCGCAAGGATACGTTCTAAGTCATCTGTTATTTAGCATTTTTATTAAAGATGTATTTAGTGTCTGTAAGTATGCTCGCATGCATGGTTATGCAGATGATATTCAACTATATAGTTATATCTAATCAAATTGGTTTGATAGAAGATACATGTTGAAGACTTAATGAGGACTTATATGCTATAAGAACTTGGGCTAATACTAATAATTTGATACTAAATCCTAAAAAATCGGTTGTTTTATCTATTAGCAAATTCATACTCAACCGTGGTTATTTTCCAGTATTATATCTTGGTTCCTCCCCTCTGATGTATGTTGACAAAGTAAAATATCTTGGATTTTATATAAATTCAACATTTTCATGTACAGACCACATAAACAATGTTGTGCGTAATGTTTTTCTTGTACTACGTAATTTACGAGTGTCTTCTTACTTTACACCAGCTGAAACTAAGCGAAAGCTTGTTGTTCAGTTAATACTCCCACTGATAACTTATTCAGCTGAGGTATAGAGTAAATTAGATTCACAATCAATGCATAAATTATAGGTGTCTTTTAATAATGCTACGCGATATGTATATGGTCTAGCGCGGTTTGAAAGTATATCATCCTGGCGAAAAATGATCCTTGGTTGTGAGTTGGATGATTACCTTACTATCCGTAACCTAATATTTTTGCACAAGCTTCTGCATCACAAAACTCCTGTCTATTTGTTTGAAAAACTTATATTTGCGAGATCCATTTCTCTAATAATACCCAAACCCAACTTTCTGAAAATAAGTAGATTTTTTTTCGTTAACACAATTAAGCTATGGAATGCCCTTCCCATGCACATTAAACAGATATCGGGAATAAACAGTTTCAAGAAAACCTTATTTGAACATACAACTTCCTACAACTAGCTCTTTTTTTTTAAATATCAATAATTTCATTTTTTTTCTTAATTTATCTTTCATTCTCTCTCTCTTCTCAAAACTATATAGCCAGCTCATTATTTAATTTTATCATTTTGTTAATTTACTGTTATTATCTTTTATTTTTCTATAGAAAAAACTATTTATTTATTCATTTATTCTTAATAATGACTTTACTTATGTAATTCCAATAATGGAAAAACAAATAAATAAAATCTAAAATAAAATCTAAATGTATATATATTATATATATATATATATAAATATATATATAATTTTTTTAATATCTGTATTTAATGCTGATAACTCTTGAAAATCGAGACGGAAAGGTAGGAATATGATCGCTGTTCCTATGCATATAGTTTTCTTTATTTTCAAATTGCGTTTTAATATTCTTTTTTATGTTTACATTTTCAAAAATGAGAAGCAAATTTGAATATTATGTTGGTCTTATCATTCTTTTATTCTTTTTACTATGAAAATAACTTCTTACTAAAAACGATGGCAGCGTATCGCGTAAATAGTCGTGAATAATTTATGTAAAGGAAAAGGATAATGATGAGTCAAGCACAATAGAATTTTTTGGTAAATTGAACCAGTTTTTTCCATCTAATAATATAATTTGTGTTTTATACAATTACAATTTATTCATGCATAGTTAATACAGTACTAATCAAATTAATTTATTTTTACCTCAAAACTTATATAACTGTCGATGTTTTTTGTAAAAACATAACTGTGTTTTTTGTCCTTGTAATATTATGTTTACGAATATCTGTTACTTGTTTTATTTATAGTATTATAAATTCACTGTGCGTTGCAGTTATACATAGTTGTTTGCTAGGAAAATAATCTAATTGAAAATGATAATTTGATATGACGTTGAATATGGTGAAAATTTTAACCCAACATAGGCAAGGTATCTGGGTCGCTCATATAAATGCACAAAGCTTCAATAACAAGGTCGATGAGTTTAGATTGGTTTTCGAAAATTCAAATGTTAGCATAGTTTATGTATCTGAAACTCGGCTCTCCGAAAACGCGTCTAATGGTCTAATTTGTTTAAATGGATACAAAACCTTTAGAACTGACAGATAATGTAATGCCGGGGAAGTTGACATTTTTATAAAAGATAATATTTCTTGTAAACTTAGCTCATGTCTGATTTGACAGATAATTAGTTTTATCCTTCCGCTGAATGAATATGGTTGTGTATGCGCTTGAACTACGCTGGGAAATATTGCGACATTACTTTGAAAATCATGGTAATGTTGCAGAATGTGTGAAAGAAACTGGCATCCTCATCGATAAACCAAAGCGAGAAAAGCCAAAAACAGTGCGTACACCCGAGAATATTGCTGCTGTGGCAGAAAGTGTGCGTGAAGCGCCATCAACATCAATTCACCGTCGTTCTCAAGAATTGAACATTTCGGAGGCATAATTGAGACGAATTTTGCATAAAGACCATGGTATGACGCCATACAAAGTCCAATTGGTTCAGGAGTTGAAGCCAACTGAAAATCCAATGCGTTTTCGCTTCGCTAAGTGGGCCTGCGATCGACTTACAGAAAATGCCGATTTTTCCAAAAAAAAATCATCTTTTCAGATGAAGCTCATTTTGATCTTGGCGGGTATGTAAACTAGCAAAATTGTCGCATTTGGGGCACAGAAAACCCGCACGCATACACTGAAAAGCCGATACACCCAAAACCAGTCACTGTTTGGTGCGGATTTTGGTCCAGAAGCATAATTGGGCCATTTTTCTTCGAAAATGAGCAAGGAGTGGCCGTTACAGCCAATGGCGATCGTTATCGGGCCATGTTGAATGAATTTTTGTTCACAAAAATTTAAGAGGAGGATATTGGCAACATTTGGTTTCAACAGGACGGCGCCACGAGCCACACAGCCGAAGGTGCACATGATGTTTTGCGCCCTGTTTTTGAAGATCGCATTATCAGCCGCAGAGATGATGTCGTTTGGCCACCTCGGAGCTGCGATTTGACTATTATTTGTGGGGTGCCCTCAAAGATAAGTATTACGCCAACAAGCCAGAGATAATTGACGCTTTAAAGGACAATATTCGTGAAGCCATTGGTGAAATGCAGCTGCACAAAATCGATAATGTGCTTAAAAATTGGACCGATCGTGTAGGCTATTGCATGGCCAGCCGAGGCAGCCATTTGAATGATATTATTTTCCATTATTAACCGGAAGGATTGTACTTTCAAATAAAAAAAGAAATTTGAGATAATATTCAGTAGTTTTTTTTTTATATCATTTTCAAAAAAAAAAAAAATTATTTGGCGGACCTTTTATTATAAGATCAGGTGTAAGCTGAGTGTTTCTCTAAACATGATTTAATTTTCCTGACCTATAATTTTCGAATTCAGCACGAATAGAAAATGTATCGCTATCGAGATTTCAAGAACTTAAACCATAATATTTTTCTTGAGCATATTTTCCGAGTTGACTGGAATAGTAGTATGTATTTCATGACATCTTGGATGAACAATTGTTATTTTTTGAGAGTAATGTTGAACGAATTTATGATATTACTGTTCCAATGAAGCCCAAGATTATTTCGGCTAAATCTAAACCATCGTTTTCTACTGATATTAAACGGTTAATTCAACAGCGAGATATTTCCTATTCGATGTGGAAACGATTCAAAACACCTGAATCAAATGCTAAATACCGTATGGCTAGACGTAATGTCTATAGCAAAATTAGAATTGCCAAAACACAATATTACTCAAAGCGCTTTGGATCTGCCCTCGATTCGAAGAAACCTTGGAAAACCATACGTGAAATAGGAATTGGTAAAGACGTTACAGCAAATGACTGTCAAGTTGATATCAATGAACTAAATCGTGCCTTCACAAATTTACCCATGATACAAAATGACAGTTTCCATAATTTTTCAACTATAGGCAATATAAATAATGATAATTCTGTCAGTCTGAGATTCTTTCAATTGTTGCGAAAATTAGATCTAATGCAGTTGGACATGATAACATGAACCCGAAATTAATAAATATACTTTTGCCATTACTGCTACCATATATTACTCATTTATTTAATAATGGCCTAAGCAGTAATGGCAACGATGACATACAAACTTCATGTCCAACTGTCTCCGAGATTGCTGAAAGCATTGATTTGCTTAAAAACAACAAAGCAGCGGGTCTTGACAATATTGCAGCTCAGCTTCTCAAAGTGGACCCTCTCTTTCTCTTTATATAGCATTTATCGATTTCTCCAAAGCCTTTGATACGCTATGACATGAGACCATATGAGAGGCCCTGCATTGCAAAGGCGTGCCGGAAAGGATCATTGCTTTAATAAAAAATTTGTATACAGATGCAACTTGCAGCGCGCTGCATGAGAATCAGCTCAGCAATCGGATCAATATCAAAACCGGCGTTCGACAAAGCTGAATTCTTTTACCCAATTTGTTCAACCTAGTCGTCGATGTCATTATGCTTAAGGCGATAAGCAACCAAAAAGGTATACAATGGCGGCTCCAAGGAAAGCTGGATGATATGGACTATGCAGACAACATCTGTCTTCCAGCATACATATACGAAGATCTGAGAGTAATGCTGAATGAGTTAAGCACGCTCGCCTCCAGGGCTGGGCTCGAAATTAACATACAAAAAACTAAAACTCTGCGTATAAACACAAGCGTCGATACACCGTTTGAGATCAACAACAACTCACTCGAAAACGTACAGTCTTTCTGCTACCTGGGTAACGTAATAACAACAAATGGAGGCAGCGAAGAAGGCATCTTATACCGGCTAAAAAAGGCTGGTCAGGCATTCGGCGCTCTTAAAAATATCTGGAACTCGACAGTGCCATCCCGCCGAACGAAAATCGGAACCTCCAACACGAATGTCAAGTCCATTTTGCTCTACAGTTGTGAAACGTGGAACGCGTCTCCCAGGCTCGTAAACCATATCCAAGTTTTTGCGAACGGATGTCTCCGCCGTTTGCTCAGAATAAGGTGGCCTGAGGTAATTACGAACGAACGGTTATAGATATTATGCAGCCAAACGCCTATTGGTAAAGAAATATCCAGACGTAAATGGAACTGGATTTGCCACACGCTTAGAAAACCTCCTGCCGACATAACCAGAAAAGCAATCGACTCGAACCCGAAAGGATCTCGTACAAGAGGACGACCGGCATATACGTGGGAAAGACAGCTCGTCAAAGACATCGAATCTACGCGAATGAGTTGGAATGAAGTCAAAGGTCGAGCGTCAGACAGACGGAGATGGAAGCAATTGGTTGTGGCCCTATGGTCCTCATAAGAGTGACAGGATTTAATATAACATATTACGTCAAGCATTTTCCCGTCAGTATGGAAGCACGCTAAAATATACCAGTTCGAAATCCGACCAATTGCCATTCTTTGCTTTCTTTCAAAAGTACTGGAAAAGATTCTGCATTCTCAAATGTGTGAATGTATTATGGACAAATGTTTAATAACTGAAAAGTAATCAGGATTTCGCTCAAACCACAGCTGTTTTACTGCTTTGGTTGATTTTGCAGAAAATATACCAAGTGAACTAAATTATGGAATAATTAATATTTTGGTGCTACTTGATCCTTCTAAGGCGTTTGACACAGTAGACCCCTATACTTTGTGCATGAAACTATAATATTTCTTTAAATTTTCATCAGCTTCAACGCGGCTCTTATTTTCATATCTAATGGAACGAACACAATCCGTAGTTTCTAATAATACTTGATCTAATCCATTAGCCCTTAGTAGGGGAGTTCCGCAACGGTCGATTTTGGGACCACTACTTTTCTCATTATATGCGAATGATTTGCCAAAACAACTTTCTCATAGTGAAATGCATTTGTTTGCGGATGACGTCCAATTATGGACAACAGCTAATGGACTTTGTTTGAATCATAAGAAAAAAACTGTTCCTGCTTTCAATGATTTTGTAAAAATGAATAACGGAAGAATAGAGATCGTGCAAGCAACGAAAAATCTCGGAATTATCTTCCACAATCATCTTAACTGGACAAGTCACATTAACTCACTGGTTGGAAAAACGTACATTAAACTTAGGTCCCTCTGGTCAACTCAGTATTTTACACCCTTAAGAGTTCGGATAACGTTGGCGAAAGCATACCTTATTCCTGGTCCAATGTATGAATGTTAGCTCTTTGCAAATTGTGATGCCAGTAGCAAACGTAAGTTGAATGTACTTAATAATAATATCGTTAGATATGTCTTTGGTATCAGGAAGTTCGAATATATTCCATCTTTTGCAAAACGATTTTACAGCGTATCCTTTGAAAACTTGCTTAAGATTCGAGTACTAATATTTTTTCATTAAATTATTTATGCTCAAAATCCACCATATCTTTACACAAAAATTCGTTTCGCAAGATAACAAGGAGGTAGGAAGATCTCCCTAGGTATAAATATCTTGTGTCAGAATTCCAGTTTAGACCAGTGCTATACGTCTTTGGAATATTATTCTCCAAAACCAACAACTTAACAGCGACGCAAACACTTTTAAACTATTTTTATTTAAATTTTTTGCCTGATTTTAAAATAATATTATATTGTGATAAATTAAATTATTACTATTAGTTTTAAGTATTAAAATTTTGTTAAACTTGCACATCTAACAATAATGCTTTCCTGTACTATAATTATCTATAATATTAATAGGATAGGCAATTTCTTGTGACCGATGTTTTGTTCTACCGTTTTATCCCGATTTTGACCAAACGTATATTATTTGAAAGGTATTTCTTTTTGGCCGATTTGCAGATTCACAGATTTTTAAATTGTTTCTTTCGTTTTGAGTAAATTGCATTTAAAGTTGCTACTAACACATACATAAAACAAGTAAGAAAATTATAGTCGGTATAGGCCGACTGTATGATACCTTATACCATGCGTTTAGGTACAACTAACTTCGATATAGAAAATAAGCATAAACCAAATTTGAGTGGCATTATTATTATTTTTTTGGCTGCTGATATGAAAAAGTTCATATCGGGTGCAATATATATGGGGACTAGGTTAAAAAATGGACCGACCCTGACCATATTTGGCAAAGTCACTTATGTTTCGAAAAAATATATATAAACCAAATTTGAGAAAAATCTGTGCAATATTTTTGTTTTTTGATAGAAAGCGGCTCTATACGGGGCCTATGAATAAGAATTGTCCTATAGGTATTATTGTTGGACTACTGATTAGTGGATATAATAAACACATAAAAACCCAATTTGATTCAGATCTATATGACAATTTGGATCTTAAGGCAATTTATGTCGATTTCATATGGGTCATTTGTATGGGGACTAGGTCGGAACATGGACCGATTTTCACCAATTTCAACAGCGTTCATCCTATGCACGATAGAAGCTTATGTGCCAGATTTCATCAAAATATATTCATATTTGCGACCTGTAGTTTTATTAAAAGTTTGCATGGACACACAGACGGACGGACGGACATCGCTAAATCGACTCAGAAAGTGATTCTGAGTCGATCGGTATAATAAAAGATGGATCTCTGTCAAATATTTTTGGTTGTTACAAACAGCAGCACAAAGTCATTATACCCAAACCACATAGTGGTATAGGGTATGATTATACAATGCTGTGTTTATTAAATTTGTTAATGTGTTTGTAATAAAAATGAGTTTGTTTTTTTGTGTTGATTTGCGAATTGGCTATAATTGATTGGCATAACTTAGGGGTCTTTATTTCTGTGGTCACAAGCGATAACCGCCTAAGTCGACTTAAGAACGATTTGAGTTACGTATGCTATCATATTCTACTAAAAACGCTTTATATTTACGTGAAATCCCCATTTCCCTAACACTGTCTACTAAAAAGTTATTAATGAAAACATTCTGACCTAAGTCGTAATGAAGCCCCATTACATTTATATAAAAAGTCATTTTTCTCAAAAGCATGATTTTCGACTTAGGCGGTTAATGATTGTGACCACAGATGTAATGAAAAAATAAAATTAAGTAGAATTTGCACTCGTATTTAGAGGGCTGGAATCTGCTAGTAAGATTTAATCGTATTGTACGGGAAATTATCAAATAAATAAATAAATAAACAAATAAATAAGCAAATAAATAAATAAGTTAATATATATTGGTACTAAGCCGATAGCCTAAGCTGCTAGTACTTTAAAATTAAGTTTGTTCTAATTTTACATTATAGTAAATACCCATATAACAATAATAATAGCAACTACAATAAATTTTTGGTACTTACAACAATATTTGATTCATGTACTCTCCTTTCAGTTAAAATTACCAAACCAGGTTAAAAGTATAGTTTTATTTTGTTGTAACCGAAATCTATACTTATAATTACAAATATGTTTTTATTATATGAACCATCAATTATTCATTACATCTCTAAATACATATGCGATTCAAAATATATTGTTTTAATAGAATTAGGTGTTTTAGCTACCATATTAGTGAATTAATCATGCTATAGTCAGTTTAATTGCACACAGAAAAAGGATTGGTTAAAATTTGGTTACCACACGAAAAAACTAAGAATTTTTATACTCTATACCACTATGTGCTCAGGGTATTATGACTTTGTGGTGATGTTTGTAACTACCGATGTTTATTATAGCGATCTACTCAGAATCACTTTCTGATTCGATTTAGCTATGTCCGTCCGTCCGTCTGTCCCTGTGTCCATAGAAAATTTGTAAACAAACTACAGGTCGCAAATGTGAATATATTTTGATGAAATTTGGTATATAAGTTTTCATCGGCCATAGTACAAACGCTATTGAAATTGGTGAAAATCGGTTAATCAGACCTAGTCGCCATGCAAATGACCACTATGAGATCGTCTTAAATTGCCATAATATCAAAATTATCATATAGATCTAGGTCAAATTGGGTTTGTGTATGTTTATTACATCCATTTATCAGTTGACTAAAAATAAACCGTTTAGTACAATTCATAGTCGTAGTCCCCATATAAAGTTGATTCCCGATCTTTACTTAAATCTATAGAAAAAAATATTGCACAGATTTTCCTCAAATTTGATTTATATGTTTTTGCAAAAAATAAGTGACCTTACCAAATATAGATCGGTCCATCCTTCGACATATTCTCCATATAAATATTGTATCCGATATGAACTTTTTCATATCCGAAGGCAAAAAAATTAAGAGCAATGCTTCTTTTCTATAACTAATTATTTGGACATAAACGCATGGTACAGGATAGACCTATTATAATTTTCTTATTTTGTTTCAATGAAGTTACTTCAGATTCCTAATGGCCAGAAGTCCAGTAAATTTTGTTGAATTTGTGCTACAGAAGTAACATTGTCAAGGCATATTATCTAAAAATACGCAAACTAAAGTCATTTTGATATATTATTGAATGGATTATTCTTTTAGGAACATGTTGTGGAATGAATGGATTGTCGGTATTATAGAAGTTAGATTTTATTTATTGAAAAGTGCAGTAACTTTAGTATATGTAAAAGCACTAAAAAGTATTGAAATTAAATTTTGCTTAAAAAACAGTCACTGTCACAGTTTAATCGTGATTGCTGATGATGAAACGCGAAGTCGTTTTGAAGTGCATACAAAAGTGAGTTTTTAAAAATTATTTATATAAAATTATTAAAAAGTTAAAAAAAAATACATACTGTTAGTCTGTGCGGTCAAATTAAAGTGACATTGTTTTTTAAGCAAAATTTAATTTCAATAATCTTGGACCACACGCCGTTCAACAATATGAATACATTTTATTCAGAATACTCACTAAAAAGTATTTGATTATTTATTAATTGTAAAATGGGAAATTAAATATGAATAGAATAAATAATATCTTGCAGGATATAAAAGATATTTACACACTAACCCCATGTTATACTTATAATGTTTATATTGATTAAATTTTGAATACAGTGGGTGACGTTTTTTTTCAACTGTTTTCAAAATACAATTTCATATTTAAATGTTCTAAACATATAATTAATTGTTATAAAATAATGGTTAGAATAAAGTTTTCTTAAGAGTCAAAAACCAGAATAATAGATGATTTTACTGCTGGTCTTAAGCAAAAGAAAATTTGTGAGAAATATTTTATAAATAAACCCATAATTTGAACATTTAGGCGTCAAAGATTTAAAAATATAGAATTTTAAATATGTGCTAGAAAAATATACCGATGAGTAGTTAATGCTGATCTTGGTTGTTATAGTCCTGTGAAGAAACCACTGATATCAGAGAAAAATCATTTGGCTTGCACAAATTTTGCTAAAGAACACATTAACTGGTCAAGAAAGAATTGAAATAATGTTCTATTTTCAAATGAGTCTCAGTTTAATATCAGAGGATATGATGAAAGAAAGTTTGTATGGCAAGCAAAGGGAAAAATCCTAGGCCCAATATTATGGTATGGGGCTGCTGAGGGTTTAGTTCATTAAGTAAAGACCCTCTAACTGTAATTAGAGACAGGCAAATTCTAAATGACGTGGTGTATCCATATGGGGCGTAGGAAAATATGCTCCTGGTCCGGAAGTTCCAACATGACAATAACCAAAAGCACACCTCCAAAGTTGTAACCGAATGGCAACAATTTAATAGAAAATCTATGGGAAATTAAAGAGCAGGCCTGGGCAGTCTTTTAAAGCTTAGGAGCTACTCCTATCTATTAGAGAATCTAGCGATCTAGCACATTATTTTGAGTAGTATATTGAACTCAACAATATTAGTACATACCTTCAAAATACTCATATTATGGACAATATATGAAAAGCAAAATGTACATAATTTTATATAGAAAAAAACATTTTTTATTTTTTAGCAGTATAGGTTCGCTTCGAGATCATCTGGGTTTTCAATATCTGGGACCCAGTGGGATGTGTCAACTCTCACACAAAGTATACATTTGTCAAATTATATCTACAGTGCTATCAAAACTATCAAAGCTATCAAAGCTTATTACTTATAATAGTGCGTAGTCAAGCCAAAAATACGTGGCACCTCTCCTATAAAGTTCATGTTTAATATCATAATCTTGAAGACCATATATTACAAATAGAGCGAACAAGAATTTTGTTTATGTAAACGGAATATTTTAAATCCACACAAAAACTATTTATCTTACTCTAACTTTAAATATGCTTTAATTTTTCTTAATTTATGTATGAAATAATTTCAAGGCATGAAAAAATATCTCTATGGCAACTAAAGTTTTACATACCAAATATGAAAAAAAAATCTGTGCAATATTTTTGTTTTTTCAGTAGATATAAATGAAAACCGGGTATCAGCTTTATGACTATGACTAAAAATAGTCCTAATTGGACTACTGATTTTACCAAATTAATGGTGAATATTTGGAAAATAACCGATAATTGTATATACAATATTTTTTTTTGATATTACTTGCAACCGTATAGGCTAATATAGTTATAGACTACAATACACATTGGAAACTTTTGCCAATTTTGTTTTTTAATAAATAATATTAAGTTCTAAAATGATGTTTTTTTATACCCTCCACTCCAGTGTGCAGAGGGTATATATAAGTTTGTCATTCCGTTTGTAATAATTAGAAAAAAAATTTTGGACCCCATAAAATATATATTTTTGTGATCCTTATAACAACCGGAGTTGATATAGCGATGTCCGTCTGTCCGTCTGTCCGTCTGTGGAAATCACGATGACGGCATCAATCGGACAGCTAGGGTGCTCGTTGACATAAAAAATGATTCGCTAACATCCTAAAGGTTTGCTATTTAAAATCGTCCAAATTGGTCGATTAGGGCCCGAGATTTGAATGAAGAACTAAAAAAAGTCTTGAAAAAATATAATTTTCTATGTTGTTCTTGTCACAATCACGCCCTGAATAGTGCAGCTACAGTGATTATATTTACTGAGAATCATTCACCAAACTCATGGGAAGATTTCTGTTTCAAAAATCATTAAAATCGGTGGAATAGGCCCAGGGAAATCTCTGAAAAATTAAAAAAAAAAAAATGAAAATTATGATGTTTCTATATTGTTCTTGTTGTTATTCTAAATGTTGTGTTGTAGTCATAGCTGAACTTGTTGTTTTTGTGGTCGTTGTGGTAATAATATAATAAAAACTAACCCTTTGTACATTTTTTTATTAACTCTGGTAGAAAAATTTAAAAGTTTCCATTGTTTTGGCATCACTCTAAAAATTTGTTAGATCATTTCTGTTATTACCACGAGCCTGCCTGCAAAATTTCAGATCGAATGGCTCACGGGAAATTGGTTAAAATCGATCCAAAATTTTTTCGACAAGCAGACACTACGAGTTAATATAAAGGAATTAAAAATTCACCAACATCTAAAGCAAATAATGCTAAAAACCTAGTTGTTAATAAAAAAAAAAAAAAAACAATGTAAATATAGCAAAAACAAATTTTATGTATAAATTTATTTATAAATTTATATAAACATATTAAATAATAATACCAATAATATACATATATACATATATATATATATGTATATCCATAACAACTGCATGTTAGAAATAAGTCGGTATATTATTTTATTTACATAAAATTCTGCAATATTTTGTTGTGGGGAAAATACATTTCTCTTTTGCATTAACAGAGTGTCACTTCATTTTGCTCACCGTGACTATGCCACAGTAGATGGCGCCACAATTTTTGTTTGTTCTAATTAGCTTTGCAATAGTTATTTCTATTTTAACATGAATGATAATATTTTCAACTGGATATCATACAGAACAATGTTAAGAGTATACACGGGCTGGTCTTTTATTTCATATGTATTTTCAAACTTATGAACATAAGTTTGGCATATTACCTTTTTGTTGTCTTAACAAAATAGAGTTACCGGATTCATCAATGAGTTTTTTGCTTTCAAAACCTACAAAATATCTGATTGCGATTACATCTAATTTTTAAAAATTGTTTATAGTTACTAGAGCATTATTAATCACATAAATACAAAATTGCACTTTTTAAATTTTCCATTAAAATTTAAGAAAATATCAATTCTAAAAACTGGAATTAAAAATTTCCAATTATAAATTACAATTAATTGAATTTCAGAAAATCATATCAAAACGTCGGAAATTATAATTTTAAATTTAGGAGACATCAATTGCATCTTTAATATATAAATATTATTCGTTATACACAAATTGAAATTCCAAAAAAAAAAAAAAAAACACCAAATACCAAATACCTAAAGTTTGTTTTTTATTGTAACCTATGTTAACATTTAAAAAATTTTTACATTTAAAAAAATATTGACATTCAGGAGAAATTAATAGCTTTTCAGTACCGCGATTTAGTAACTTCTTTTAACGATAGTCAAATCGTTAAAAAAGAAAATTTGCAAATTATCAGTAAAATTTTTAAACGATATTCGCTATTGTTAAAGTCAGCTGTTGTTGTTATCTAAACGACAACCATTTTTGTGTTGTTTATTCAATCGATAAAAACTTCAGTTTTTAGATTGGAATGTCGTCATACATAAATAAAAATCATAAAATAGTGAAAATATTTTGCTTTAATTAAAAAACTTTTTTATATAAATAAAAAAATTAAATTGCATATTCAATTCATTATTTCATTTTCAAATAAATACACAGAAATATTAGTAAAAATATAAAGATATTAAACATAAACATAAAATCATCCTGTCAAACACGAAGTAATTTGTTTTTTTCTATTCTTCTTTGTGTTTTTCGCTTATTTTGACAGAGATGC
This sequence comes from Cordilura impudica, assembly GCA_963682025.1. Taxonomy (NCBI): domain Eukaryota; kingdom Metazoa; phylum Arthropoda; class Insecta; order Diptera; family Scathophagidae; genus Cordilura; species Cordilura impudica. The sequence continues at coordinate 154,884,220 of OY821520.1, forward strand.
CACTCGTATACAATTTAAATTAATAGAAAAATAGAGTTGTCGATTGTCGTTAAGATGTATGTACTTAGTGAATCACTTAATCCTTAGTGCAAACAACAATAGCTGTCGATATATTTTGCGATTGTCGGATCGTTGAAATTTAAGGAATCGCACTACAGAAAACATTAATTTAAATTAAATGAATTTTAGAAAACGTCAAATGATATTTAAGAATTGCGAACATAAAAACTGTTACATAATAAACGTTATTTTTTGTATATAGATTTTCACAATTTTTTTTGGATGAAAATTTGAAGTTTTCAGAAAATAAAGAGAACAAATTATTTTATTTAAAATGTTTGGGACATTTGGTTTTTTGCGTTTGGCATCCCTAATTTGAATATTTATTATTATAAATTTATTCTCTATGTTTTCCAAATATGGCAATATTTTAATAAAAAAATTGAGAGAGTTTTTTTTGGTTATTATTTTGTTACTCCATCCGAACTATATGGCCGCAATGAAGAAATATTTGGCCAGTTAAATGAAACTATACTGCCATCTCCAATTAGCACGATTTAATGCATATAGCCACCCTACACAACCATTACCTTTGCAATGGAGGTTAAGGCGAGCTATTTAATTAGCAAAAACTAAATTAAACGAGAAGTTATGTCATATAACCGGAAACGCATACATATAGGTATATAACCTAAATGCATGCCGATCAGCAACCACGATGGCCGAAGAGCAAACACCGAAATAAATCCGAAATAATAGAAAAGTCGAAAACCAACCCAAAGAATTTGCTGAAATAATTTGGTATTAAGTTTAACAAATTGTTTACTTTTTCATTTACATTTATTATCAAGACTCAAACCGAGGTGGAGGGTATCAAAGATTCGGCACAGCCGAATTTAACACTCTTACTTGTTTTTTGATTAATCACTCTTGGGTGCGTTCTCTATCAAAAGATAAAAAAATTTTTACAAAACATACAATTAAAACAAATATGGAAAAATGAAAAACTTTTAAACTTCTGTACCAGAGTTTATTAAAACAATAAAAATGGAAGATGGTATAAAAGAAAATGTATAAAAACTTAAACGTTATTTAAATATTTATAGTTTTTGACGTTTTCTTTCAACTGTTTTTTATATACAATTGTTTTTTCAATGCTTTAATCTTATAATTAATTGTTATAAAATAATGGCAAGAATAAAATTCTGTGAAGAGTTAAAAAAAGAATATTAAACGATTTTATGCTGATCGTAAGCAAAAAAAAACTTGTGAGAAATATTTTATGTATAAATTTATAATTTTAAACATTTCCAATATTGTGAAAGAAGTATGGTGACAAGTCAACATTTAGGTGGCAGGCCACAAAATTCGAGTCAAGGACAAAATATATTAATAGCAAAAGAGTTTTAAAAATATCCATAAATGCTACCTTAAGAGGTCATTCACAATCTGAAACCAGAAATATATCCAGACGATAAACTGAGGCTGATTTTGGTTGTTTACGCCTGGCTTGCATAAATTTTACTAAGGAACACATGAACTGGTCAAGACGGAATTGAAATATTGTTATCTTTTCAAATGAGTTTAGTTAAGAGGCCATAATGGAAAAACGTTTATACGACAACCAAAGGGAGAAAGACTGTTCCCAATATATACAAATACAACAAGTAACAACAAGTATAGTCGGTCTAGACCATATATACGATACCCTAGCTACTATGCGATACCCTATATCATGCGTTTAAACACACTACCCAACTATTTAGATATAGAAAATAACCTTAAGCCAAGTTTGAGTGGCAAGTTTTTTGTCTTCGGATATGAAGGATACTACATTTATATGGGCACTAGGTCGAAAAATGGACCGATCTTGACCATTTGTGGTAAGGTTACTTAATTTTTACATACATAAACCAAATTTGAGAAAAATCTGTGCAATACTTTTGTCTTTTGATAGATTTAAGTGAAGATCGGGAATCAGCTTCATATGGGGGCTATGACTAAGAATTGTCCTATAGGGTTTATTCTTGGACTACTGATAAATGGGTGTAATAACCTTACACAAACCCAATTTGACCCAGATATATATGATAATATGGATATGATATTAAAGCAATTTAAGTCAATCTCCTAGGGGTCATTTTTATGGGGACTAGGTCTAAACACGAACCGATTTTCATGAATTTCGATAGCTTATATGCTATGGCCGATGGAATCTCACATACAAAATTTCATCAAAATATGTTCACATTTGTGACCTGTAGTTTGATTGCATAGTTTACATGGACACACAGGCGGATGGACGAACATCGTTAAATCGCCTCAAGAAGTAATTCTGAGTCAATCGGTACAATAAAAGATGGGTCGAGGTCAAATATTTTTGGTAGTTATAAATATCAGCACAAAGTCACTATACCGTACCCTTATAGTGTTATAGGACATAAAAACCCAGGTTAAAAATGAATTACATCCTCTGTGTATTGATATACTTACTTACAAATATATCAAATGGGTGTATTTGTTGCGGATGAGTTTTCAGTAGATGTGTGGCCTGAAAGAAAATAAATAAATATAGAGGGATGGTATAAAAAAATGCGTATTTAAATACCTGCGTTACTGGTCGTAGTGGTGGTGTCCCCTTGATGTGGTGTGGCTGTGTAGTTGGGGTGTGTTTTTTTTGCGACGGGGTCACCTAAAATTTAAATTTGCAAGCAGTCAGTGACCATGGTAGGGAGGGGATGTGGGAGGTAGAACATCATATCTCCCCTCTGAATTGTTCAACCGTTTGTTTTTGTGTTTGTAGTTTTTTTTATATTTTTTTTTTTGTTAGTTTTGTAATTGTGCTTGTCCCTGGGCTGTAGTGGTGGGTTGGAACCAGACCCGTTGCTTTAAGCGAGCTAGCCGGCAACACCACTACAGTGCCTTTGGGGGCACGTAACATATTTTGTAAGTAGATATCATTACTGGTAATATAACAAATAATGACTAAGCTATAAAATACTTAAAATACTTAATACATACAGCGGTTTGTATGAACAAATTTTTTTTTGCCGAATTGTGAGGTGTGCGGGTCGGCTTATTGTGACACTGGATCTAAAACTTTAGTGCCCAAAATTGTAGCCAAATAGGACAATGCTTTCTGGACGCGCATTGAGTTCAAAATTCAAATATGGATTTATCAAAAAAAAAAAAATTAAGAAAATTAAGAAAATCGAGCTCATATTTTTAAAAACATTTAAATAATTTACAACAACAATATTTTTGCATTCTCCTGATCCCAAAATGATCTTATGTTTATGCCGTTCTAAATTAATGTCATCTCGGTACGTATTTTTTTAGCACAATTTCAAAATCTCCAATTTTGCTTTTTCAAAAATTTTGTTCAAGAAATTTTCCGGAATCAAGGATTGGACTTCAGTGTCTTATTAGCAAAATGTATGTGATTAAAAATGTCAAATATTGTAGGTATCCTGTTCTTAATTTGGCGAGGGCAGCGTTTTTATTTCAGCGGATTTGAAGAAAAATTTGATTTTTCATACTTTTTCAACTGTTAGGCTACATCTTCTTGGTGTTTTCATATTTCAAATATCTTTTGTCAAAATATTATACTACTTGATGTAAGTTCGCAATCCTGTAAATTATGGTTAGATAGAAGCACTATAAATCCCCCTTTAAGGTCAAAAGTCAAATTTAAGGATATTTAAATTTTTTTAAAACAAAATATCGAAATAATATATATTTGTGGAAAGATTTCGATAAAAGTTGTTGATAATATTTTAGTAATTCTAAGAAATAATATTCTGGACTTAATTTCTTATTTATGGTTAGATACAAGCACTATAAATCCCCCTTTAAGGTCAAAAGTCAAATTTAAGGATATTTACATTTTTTTAAAACAAAATATCGAAATAATATATATTTGTGGAAAGATTTCGATAAAAGTTGTTGATAATATTTTAGTAATTCTAAAAAATAATATTCTGGACTTAATTTCTGAAATTAACCCTTGGGGTACTCTTGATGTCAAATTGACTTTATATGAAAATCTATAAATATCTTCCTCATCAGGAGTTTTTTAAATAAAACTAATTTAATGTATTCATAAAATTCCTCAATTATCAAATCCAAAAACTTATAGGGCTGTTTAAATTACCGCAATTTGAAATTTTTTGAGTAATTTCATTAAAATGAAAAAAGTATTCTATCCACTGGACGTCACATGTGCAAAAGTATATATAGGGTTAAAGAGGACGCTTTCACCTTTCTTCGGGTGGTATACGTTTCTTGTTCCCTTTTGTTCCCTATTCCACAAAAGTTGAAATTTGACAAAATTATAGTAGTTTAGTAAATATTTCAGAATGCCCCTAATATTAAACAGCAGGTCTGTGACCTCTAACAACAACTAAAGACTGCAATCCTACCATCCTTGTAAAAAAGGCGACAGGTCATTATCCAATGATAACTTGCGATTACTAACCATTTATTTTTGAAAAAAAAAATCACCTTTATCTGAAGTTAAAAAAACAGTTGAATTTGACAGCATGCCACGCCTACAATTAACTAGAATTTAACCTAATTTTATGGCTTTTTATCTTTTTATCTTAATCGGGCTATATTAGCTACAAAATGACGTTAACATTTTAAAAATCGGAGACGAAAAAATTAGGCCACAGTGCGGTGTTGTGAAGCAGTACTAAAAAATAATGGATACCCAACAAAATATTGATACCAAAGACATAGGGAAGTCTTCAAAAAATGTATAGTAAAGGTTTCCAATGTTTTGTAAACGGCATGAAAATGAACACTAGTAGGTATGGTTATTATTTTCTCAAATTAAGCTCTTTTATATTTGTTCCGGCCTGTAAGCTTTTTTACAGGCGATTATTAAAAATCAAATTTTTGGATTTTTTTTTCAAACAAGTACTTTATTTGCTTGTTACTATGCGACTAAAACAAAATATATTCTTTTATAATAAGGAAAGAAATACACAATATATCTTCATTATGAAGTTTGTAATTCTCCGTTACAATTATTAAATATTAATGTCTTGCTAATGTTTCGTTGTTATAAAAATATGAATAGCAAGTTTAAACAAATGAAGAATATACACATCAATATACATATTGATGTGTGCACAAAGAGAGTGATTTTATATTGCTGCGCTGCATACAGATGTGTGTACAAAGACGATACGTTTAACTTCTTTTAGATGCTGCCTCTGCTGGCACAGTGTTTTGAAACGAACATCCTCCCCCCGTTGGAAAGCTGGGGTTTCCAACAGAGTTATCGTCAATGGGCAATACGGCCAATTTTGCAACAGCTCGTCGACTTGTACCATTGATGGTTTTAACTAAAGCTACCCGCACTACTCCATCCTTGCCAGCGATCACATTCACTATTCGACCCAGTTGCCATTTCAAAGGTGGAAGATTTTCGTCTTGCACGAGAACCATGTTACCTTCAGCAAGGTTTGTGCTTGGTGAACGCCACTTTGATCGCTCTTGTAATAATGTTAAATATGAGCTGCTCCACCTTTTCCAAAAAATTTGTTGCATGTGGCACACTCTTTGCCATCTGCTTAAACGACTGATATTTAACTCCGTTATATCAGGTTCCAGGAATGTTGTTAATGGCGCACCTATTAAAAAGTGCGCAGGAGTAAGCACCTCAAGATCGTCGGGATTCTCTGAAATTGGACATAAAGGTCTAGAATTTAATATAGCCGATATTTGACACACCAAAGTCCGCAATTCATCAAATGTTAAGGTTTCTAGGCCCACAGTTCTATAAAAATGATATTTGGCTGACTTAACTGCTGCCTCCCAGAGGCCACCAAAATGCGGCGATCTAGGGGGTATAAACTTCCAATCTATTCCATCCTCTAAACATTGTTGATGAATTTGCTGCATATGAGGCTGGCTAAAAAATAGCTGTCGTAATTCTGCTAACTCATTTTTTGCACCCACAAAGTTTGTGGCATTATCCGACCAAATTATTTTTGGTTTGCCACGAATTGAAATGAAACGTTTAAGCGACGATAAAAATGCTGATGTTGACAAATCTTGCACTAACTCCAAATGTGTTGCCTTGGTTGAAAAACAAATGAAGACGCAAACATAGCATTTTGTTGCTGGTCGATTTCTTACCTCCGATTTGTAAAAAAAGGGCCCACAGAAGTCAATTCCAGAGGTATAAAATGCTCTATTGGGCCTTACGCGATCTTGCGGCAAGCTACCCATCATATGCTGTGCAATCTGGGGTTTGAGTCGAAAACATTTAATGCATTTACCGATTATCGCCCTTATTGTTTTTATACCACCAATAGGCCAGTATTGTTGTCGAATATTTGCTAAAAGACACTGCGGTCCAGCATGTAATAATTGTTGATGATAATACATAACCAGTGATGAAGTAACATTGTGATGTTTCGGAAGAATAAGTGGGTGTTGCGCCTCGAAACTTAAAAATGAATTTTGCAAACGACCACCTACTCTTATTAAGCCTTCTGAATCCATAAAAGGGGTAAGGGAATATAGTTTGCTATTTGTTTGAATATTTTCTTTTTTTCTTAGAGCTTTATACTCAGTAGCAAAATTCACGAATTGTATGTTGCGAATCAGAATTTGAGTCCCCATTTTTAGCTCTTGCGGCGTAAGTTCTCCATTATATTTTATATTTTTTGTTAGATTAAGAAATCGATGTATATAAGCAAAAATTCGCTGCAACTTGGGAAACGAATTGTGATGTTTGCAACTTAGCGAAAGATCAGTAACAGATGAAATGATTAAAACAACTCGACGCCGCTCAGGCAAGTCAGAAATAAAATTAACTGCCCGCGGCCAGTATTCTGGCTCTTCATATAAAAAATCTGGACCCTTTTTCCAAAGATTTGAATCCAAAAGTTCTTTTGGAGTAGCACCCCTCGATAAAATATCTGCTGGATTTGATGCGGTGGGGACATGATGCCAAAACATATTGCTAGTTAATTTCTGTATACGACTTACTCTGTTAGCAACAAATACGTTGTAGTTTGATGATTCTTCGCGCAGCCAAGATAATACAACCATAGAGTCAGACCAACAATGATATTCGTACTTATTGTTGAGAGTATTTGCGATGCCTACTAAAAGCTCCGCGAGAAGCAAAGCCGCTGATAATTCAAGCTTAGGAACAGTGAGAGCCTTTAAAGGGGCTACACGGGATTTGGAACATAACAAGTTTATTTTTGTTTTTCCTTCTGCCTCCGATCTCACATATACGCAGGCACCATATGCAGATAGACTTGCATCACAAAATGCATGTATTTGTATAATCGATTCTGAAATGGAAACAAATCGAGGAAATGTAAATTTGTGAACTAAAGAAAATGTTGATACAAATTGCACCCAAACCGAATGTAAGTCCTGCGGCAGGCTTTCGTCCCAATCCAATTTGCTCTTCCATAAGTTTTGCATAATTATCTTTACTTTAGTAATGATTGGTCCGATCAATCCTAGAGGGTCGTAAAATCGGGCGATCGAAGATAAAATAGTTCGCTTTGAAATACATTTACTATCCACAACATGCGAAAATGCAAATATAAATGTATCAGATTTTGGATCCCATACTAAACCCAAAGTTTTTGTTATGTCGCTATCATCTTGAAATTTTAAAAATTGTTCGCGATCGGAAAATGGTACTCCATTCAGAACAGAAGTATCATTTGAACACCATTTTCGAATATCAAATTTACCTCGTTTAAGCAGTGCAGTGACTTGTTGCCTAATTTCGATAACTACCTTTACAGAGTTACCACCAGAAATTAAATCATCAACGTAGAAGTCTCGTCTGACGACCTCAGCACCGATAGGAAATAATTTTTCTTCATCTAATGAAAGCTGATGCATTGTGCGAATTGCCAGAAAAGCAGCAGGCTTAGTGCCATATGTTACAGTACGCAGCTTGTAGGTTTTGATTTTTTTCATAGGGGTTATCTCTCCATAGTATGCACTGAAGAAAATCATCTGGGTGCGAAACACGAACACAACGATACATTTTGCATATATCTCCACTAAGAGCAATTTTAAAAAATCGAAATCGAAGCAAAGTATTAAACAGCTTTGGCTGTATGGTTGGTCCCGAATAGAGCGTATCGTTAAGTGAGAGACCTGTTGTTGTTTTGGCGGAGCCATCGAAAACTACCCTAAGCTTTGTTGTTGTACTGTCTTCCTTGTGTACACAGTGGTGAGGAAGAAAATATGTTTTTACTTGCTTTGGTATGGCCGCTATTAAAGACATATGTTGTAAATCAGCGTACTCATTCATAAAAGCTATGTACTGCCTTTTAATATCTGGTTGTTTATTCAACTTCTTCTCAAGGCTCATAAAACGACGTAAGGCAATACCGTACGAATCACCAAGCTCTCGAATATTAAGTTTTTTCGGTAGGGTTGTGGAATAATCACCGGCATCGAGACGAATTGTATTATTTTTAAAATGATTTTCACAAAGTTCGTCATCCGTTGAACAACTCAAACTATTTTCAAAATTATGTTCAACCTCCCAAAAACTTTTGACAACATCAATTAAAGATTCACTTTCCCTTTTAGAAATACCTGTACATGCCGCTGCCAATGAAATAGAACTGGATAAACAAACACCTCCACCAGAGACCACCCATCCGAGTCTAGTTTTCTGCAATACAGGTAAATTTTTTCCAAAATGAAATTGACCAACACTCATAAGCTCGAAAAATAAACCAGCTCCAATTAAAATATCAATGCGACCACTCTTATAAAAGTCTAGATCTGCCAGTTTTATATTGGGAGGAATTTTAAATTGATGCACATCTAATTTTGTATTTGGTTGATACTCGGTTATGGTGGGTACAACTACAGCAGAAAATGAAACAGAATAATCACCTTGGCAAGATTTGATGAATACATCACCTGATTTGTCAGCTACTAAATTACCATCTCCGATGCCAGAAATAGAGATACATGATTGCTTTACCTTTAGCTGCAGCAGATTTGCGAAACGACTTGTAATAAAATTCAACTGTGAAGCTGAATCTAAAATTGCACGGCATGGCACAAAAGCACCAAATTTATTTTTTACCAAAACGATGGCCGTGGCTAATAACACATTATTAGCAGTTGGAGATTCCAGCGGCTCGGCTTTGGCATTAGACGATAACGATGAAACGAGAGTCGATTTTACAGCTGTTGACGGCGGCTGATGAGAAATTGAAGATGACTCTGCCTTGTTGTTTTCCATATGCAATAAAGAATGATGGTTCATCGAACAATGACGACAGGATCCTGATTTACATTTCGAAGATCTATGGCCCTTCCTCAAACAATTGAGACACAAGTTCAATCTTTTTACTTCCACAAAACGAAGTTTAGGCGAAAGATTTCCAAAGCGAGAACAATTAGTAATGTAATGATCATTTGCATCACAAAAAATACAGGTAGGAGTTGCAGTGCCAGAAGAGACAAGGACATTTCGAACGTTGCTATTTGATTTTTTGCTGATTTGCTGGGTATCCACTTTTGTCACGATGGAGTTTTCAACGTTCTCAAGCATTCGACATCTACGTTCGAGAAATGATGCCATAGATGACCAAGTTGGCAATTGGTCACTCTGCAATCCTTCTTCCCATTTAGCTTGCGAGTTTGGGTCAAGCTTTAAAGTGACTAGGTATACTAAAAAGCCATCAGCAATCTGTTCCTTTGTACATATTGTCTCAAGTGCTCTCATATGCGCATTGAATTTGTCGCTAAGCTGCCTTAAACTTAAAGCCTGTCCCTTTTCAACACACTTTAGCCCGAAAATGTCCTTAATGTGAGCCTGAAAATTTATTAATTTATTATCAAATCTATTCTTTAACAATGTAATGGCCTTATCATAATTTGCATCAGTCAGTTCCAACGCTGAGATCGTATCTAACGCAGCTCCAATTAAACTGGCACGGAGATATTGGAATTTTTCCAATTTGCTTAAATCCATATCGTTAGATATTACTGTCGTAAACATGGAGAAAAAGTTAGGCCACTGTGTATAAGAACCGCTGAATTGGGGTAATTTTAATTCAGGTAGTCTAGTCCTACGGGCATTCATGGGGTCGTCCAACGAAAATTGATGAACAGTCGAAGAGTGAGGGGTAGAGCGATTGCAATTTACATTCATTTTGCGCTTTATTTTTCCCTTGACTTCAAAATATGTAGTCATAAAGTTTAAGCGAACTTCACCATACGTATCACCTTCACCTCTATCTTCCATAGCCGAAACAAGATTTTCAAATTTGGAGTTCAAGCTCTCTACGTGATCGAGACGAATCGATAGATCGACATCATCTAGTTTATTTAAATTGTCAATATTGAGGCAAGAATTAAAATCGTTCAACTGCTTAGAAATCGATGATATTTTATTTAAATGCTGGGACATTTCAAAACCTTCTTTGCCACCTTCATTTGTAGATCCCGTATTTTCGTCAGGCATTACGATGTGTGTTGTATAGATGCAGAATATGTTGTATGCAGAATGGAATGTGAATGGTTTTCCTCTTTAATTTGCAAAATTGTTTTATTTGGAAAAGTCTACGATGTTGAAACTTGAGTACGATTTTAATGAATCACGAATTAATATCCGAGTTGATATTATTTGTTAATTAGGAAAATTCTTTGAATTTATTAATAATATCCAATTGATATTAAACCTAAATGCGAAAGTGTGATTTCCAAGATCACGTCGGGGTCACCAATGTTCCGGCCTGTAAGCTTTTTTACAGGCGATTATTAAAAATCAAATTTTTGGATTTTTTTTTCAAACAAGTACTTTATTTGCTTGTTACTATGCGACTAAAACAAAATATATTCTTTTATAATAAGGAAAGAAATACACAATATATCTTCATTATGAAGTTTGTAATTCTCCGTTACAATTATTAAATATTAATGTCTTGCTAATGTTTCGTTGTTATAAAAATATGAATAGCAAGTTTAAACAAATGAAGAATATACACATCAATATACATATTGATGTGTGCACAAAGAGAGTGATTTTATATTGCTGCGCTGCATACAGATGTGTGTACAAAGACGATACGTTTAACTTCTTTTAGATGCTGCCTCTGCTGGCACAGTGTTTTGAAACGAACAATATTAATATTTTTTAACTTTTTAAATAAATAAAACATAAAAATTGTTAAACTAAAAAAAAGCTTTAAATTTCGTGATCTTTGTTTCCATTATACTGTCACTCACTGTATATGTACAATAATATTTAAGGCATGAAGAAAATAAATTTTTTTTAAATTGTGTTAATTGTTCTTGTTTTTTACATCCTTTGTCGATGTTGTATTAAATACACTTTTTTAGACATGTCTTGTAATTTTATACACCACAACACTTCACTTAAAACATGGAATAATTAGACTCTCAAAAAACTACACCAAACTTATTTTATAACAAGAAAAAATATACTTTGTGAATTTTAGACGTCTCTTTGGATGCCTATTAAGTAGTGCATTTGGAGTGAAGTCTTCACAGGTTTCTTTTTAGCAACATTGACGAGCATTTCACTTTGGCCTTTTAAAGTCTTGACAATCAAACATCCATGACAGGGCACACCAGCTTAAGTACAGGCGTATACAGTTTTTTAATGTTGGAAAGGTGCGTTCATATGAATGAGTAGGGCGGAAACTCTTCAACTTTCTTTTATATTGTAGCATTCATTATCAAAAAAAAACAAAAATAAATCCTAAGAATTAATCATGACAAAACAGTAGCTGTAAAAGAATGCTCATAATATGGAACTCACCCAATCGTACAGTCTTTAAATTTAAAAAACTTAAAAAAAAAACATATTTTAATGTTTTTGGTTTTTAGTTCTGAAAATAAAAATTTTTCATTTATTTTTCCAAAATTAACAAATTAATTATAAATTTGGTTGAGTTAATCATTTCACTTTATATCTTTGGCAATTACAATAGAATTCGACTCATACCATCGGCCATACATTTGTGTTTCTCTTGTTATAGCCGAAAATTTTTATACAAATATCTGTTTATATATTTTGGGCCGTATGCAAAAAATTAAAGTGTACTTCAAGTAGACTTTATTGTATGTCTTTCATCCAAAATTTGTTGATAAGGTCTACTTCAGGTACACTTTATTTTTTTTGCATACGGCCCTTTATGTTTAAAATATGTTGCTGTAATATAATTAAATATTGCAATCACCAATATTTATTACTGTAGACATTTATACTTCCTTAAATATAGTTGCCTTGATTGAGTTGGTTTAATAGTTTGTATAAATACTTTGATTGATAAAAGGAGCTAAAATTGCTCTTGCAAATACTTTGATTTTAAAAGAATTAAGCTACAAATTACACTACAGAATAGTATTACATAATCTAATTATTGCAGTGGCAAAAGAATTCCAACCAATTACATTTCTGTGTGTATGTGCACAGCAAACAAAAATCACCAACCGAAATGTTCTAGAGTACAACAACTGTAGTTTCGATTATATCAACATATATTTAATTGCAGCTAGCCGTTTTCTATTGTGATCAAAGAAACGAGGACGATCTCAGAACATTACGCCCTGGCAAAAAAAAAACGCCAGAAATTTGAGGAAAACTCTCATTATTTCTCAGCATAATCACCTTTTAACTTGATACACAATTTCCAGAAATATTTAATGGCTTTGATACCCTGTTCATGGTAGGAACTCCTTAACTCCTGAAAATAGTTATCAACGGCAGATTCCACCTCTTCATTGTTGGCAAATCTTTTACCACCGAATCTTTTTTTCCCAAGTTTGGAAACTGAAAATAATCCGAATAAGATATATCTGGCGAAGAAGGTGCATGATGAAGGAATTTGAACTTTAGTTCATGGATTTTGCCCATAGCAATAGTGCATGTGTGAACTGGTGCATTGTCTTGATGAAACAACACTTTCTTTTTTGCTAAATGCGATTTTTTTTTTTCAAAATCGCATGAGCACAGCAATAAGTTAACATAATGCTTACCGTTGACTTTTTTTCTTTTTAAAGATAATCAATAGAAATTATCCCACGCACATCACAACCCATGGTTACGAATCGACGCAAAAACTCCGCGTTATTGCGTTGAAACAACTTCAGATGCTGTTTTTGTTCATTTGTGAGCTAACGCGGCACCCATCTTGCGGGCAGCTTTCTAATCTCTTAATTTTCGGCCGATATGCGATGTAACTGCAACCGACGAATATTCAATACTAATTTGTGGTATTGGATGTGGTATTGATTGTGGTGTTCGTCTTGGCAGCTCGTATGGTCTCGTTTGAACTCTGCTACTCAATATTTTATAGTTGCAAACGAAGGAGCAGACTCCCACAGAGTAGAATCTAGATCGGCTTTAATATGGGTTGCACTGAATTGAATTCAATAACATAACGGGGACCAATTTTTACCACGTTAAATTTTGATGGCTCCGAAAAAAATACTGTTTTATAACAAAATAGTTTTTTTTTCCAAATTGTTGCCGTCATCTATATACCAGGTCATGTTCTGATGATTTGCATGTATCATATATACACAAGATGACCAACACATGTGTGATTATATACATCTTAGGGTATTTTAACCCTATAATGACGAGCGTGTGATTACTATATCTTAGGGCATTTTAACCCTATAATGACGAGCGTGACGATCTCGTAACTTTTGATTTAAATGTGTCTATTATGGACCACAATTCAGACCATCTAGTGGCAATGCTTGAATTAAATAATATGTTTTATATTTGCGTAAAGGCCGGCTCTGAACGTGAACCGATTTTCTCCTATTTCAATAGTGGTCATCCTTGCAAATTCCATCCATATATCGTACTGTGGACACCTGTAGTTTGTATACAAGGTTAACATGGACATTCTTAGCTGAATCTTTCTATTATACACCGGTTAAAGGTAACGATTGGATTGATTACATTATCTCTAATTTATCAGAGATATGCTTATACCACATCAATGGAATCCGTAATACCTCCGATTAGCTGCTTGATTTAGTGTTTGTTAATGAACCAATTGACTACATTTTAAACCGTGTTGATCCTGTTACTAGACCTGAGGACCTATATCATCCAACGATGGAATTAACTTTCAATATTCCGGTTACTCATAAACGTCACAGTAGTAACAAAGGGGTTACATTTTTGTGCTTTAAACGTGCTAATTACAACGAACTAAATCTATGTATACTCAACACAAATTGGCTTCAGCTTTTATCTATATCTAATGGTACTAAACCATCTATTGATGCGATGGTTGATTTATTTTACGAAACCGTTTTTGACTACATGAACGAATATGTCCCAAAAACCACTGCAACCAATCATTCTGGTCCTCCTTGGAGCTCTAAGCAATTATAGTGTAAAAAAACTGGTTTAGTTTAGTTATTATGGAAAATATTCTATTACTTGAGCCGAGTACAACTTACTCAACACGGAATTATACAATAATTTCCCGAATAATATGAAATCGAATTTAAAGATAGATCCAAAATCATTCTATAAGTTGGTAAAAAATTTAAACCACGAGTCCAATGACGATTTGGTCATCTGCAACATGTTTGCTGAATTCTTTGGAACCACGTATTCTTACGCTTACTACTATCCTTCCCTATTTATTCAATATAATTTCAGTGTGTACTTTATGCGGATATTGTTAATAGTTTGAAAATTTTTAAATCTTCAAACAACAGTGGACTTGACGGCATTCCTAGCTGCGTACTTATTAATTGTGCTCATGCTATAGCGACTCCATTAACCATCATGTTTATTATATCCCTGAAATACGGATACTTTCCTAGATCTTGGAAAGAATCTTACATCATTCTGTTATTCAAATCAGGAAATAAATCAAATATTAAAAACTATAGAGGTATATCAAAATTAAGTGCAATTCCCAAGCTCTTCGAAAAATGCCTTACTGATTCTTTTTGTAATCAAGTATCATCGTTAATGTCACCTTTTCAACATGGTTTCCATAAAGGATATTCAATTTCAACAAACCTGTTACAAGTCATAACTTTGGTAAACCGCGGATTTATCAATGGTCAACATACCGACGTTAATGATACTGACTTTGACAAAGTCAATCACGTTCTTCGTCTCAAAAAGTTACACCTAATGGGGTTCAACAGTAATTGTGTGAGAGGGATTAGTTCATATTTAACTGGCAGAAACCAACGTGTCATTTTTATACCCTATACCACTATGTGGTTTGGGTATAATGACTTTGTGCTGCTGTTTGTAACAACCAAAAATATTTGACCTAGACCTATCTTTAATTATACCGATCGAATCAGAATCACTTTTTGAG
Source organism: Cordilura impudica (assembly GCA_963682025.1). Taxonomy (NCBI): domain Eukaryota; kingdom Metazoa; phylum Arthropoda; class Insecta; order Diptera; family Scathophagidae; genus Cordilura; species Cordilura impudica. Next base: position 154,899,573 of record OY821520.1, read on the forward strand.
TTGATTTAACAAATGCTCCCTTTGGCCCCATATAGAGCTGCTTCCCGATCTTCACTTAAATTTATTAAAAAACAAAAATATTGCACTAATTCTTCTCAAATTTTGTTTGTATATATATTTTTGCAAAATACAAAAGACTTTACTAAACATGATCAGGATCGGTCCATTTTTAGACCTAGTACCCATATAGATATAACATCCGGTGTGAACTTTTTCATAGACCGTCTATAATTTTCTTACTTGTTAATAATATAATGTCTGAATAATATCAGTAAAATCTGTGGTGCCTCAAGGTAGTCACCTTGGTCCAATTTTATTCTCACTGTTTATCAATGACCTACCAATTATACTTCAATATTCTAATATTTTTATGTACGCTGATGAAGTTAAAATTTTTCTGAACTCCAGTATTTATGGCAATCAAATGTTTCTTCAACTTGACTTAGGTAATTTCTTTGTATGGTGCAATTCCAACTTAATGGAATTAAATTTGAACAAATGTAAGCACATGTACTTTTCCAGAAAATTTAGCACTATTGGTTCCTAATTTTTGGGTAGTTATCAGCTGGAATCGGTGGACTCGTTCCTGGATTTGGGTATTCTATTGGATGCAAAATTAAATTTCATTCAACATTTTACAGCGACATTTAATAAAGCTCGTGGTGTTCGTGCTTTCATAAAACGATGGGCTAAATAATTCATCGACCCTCATCAGTAAATAACTTTACACATCGTTAGTAAGGCCGATTTTAGAATACGGTTCTGTCATTTGGGATCCTCAATATAATGTTCATTGCAATGAAATTCAATCCAAAAACAATTCCTACTATTTTGTCTACTAAATATTTATCGCAACAATGTTATAGAGTTACCATCATATGCAACTAGTCTTGCTATAATTAAACTTCCCACTCTGGAAAGTCGAAGAACAATGCTCAATGTGTCGCTTTTATTTAATTTGATTAATGGTGATGTTCGCTCTGATTTCCTCATAAACAACTTATCATTCAATATTTACAACGATCAACTAGAAATTTTATTCCACTGCACTTGCAATATTTTCGTCAAAACTATGCCAATGATGATCCCTTTAGAAGAATTTGTTGTGATTTCAATAAACTATATAATTGTATTGATGTTTCTACTAATGTCATTAACATTAAACGTAATATTATATTGTTTTTAAATACATAATCTTCAATCTAGTTATTGTAATATATTTTTGTATTATAGAGTGTAAGGTATTATACCGTAGACTTATGAAATAAATAAAAAATAAAAAAAAAAAAAAAAATAAATAAAAAAGACAGCCGAATTTATATCGTTAAATCGATACAGAAAGTAAGTCTAAGTCGATTGTTAAAAGTTTTTAGAACATTATTAAGATTAGAAAAAAACGATGTCATATGGAATACGAGTTTTAAGTACAATTTGCAACTGTACTCCTCACCAACTTCTGCAAGAATCTTGAAAAACACATCCATTTTAAACAAACATTTATAAAATTGTTTTCATAAACGAATCTTAGCTTAAAATACCTATACCTTGTGTAAATAAAAGAATTTTAAAATCGGTTCGACCCTATTTGAAACATATTTTATATGTTTATATTTTATTAAACATATTTGTGCCTTTTTTCTTTGTTTTTTTTTTTAATTTTGAACATTTTTTTTAAACTACCGAACCCCGCCTCACACTTACTCACCCCAACTGATCGAGAGGGCATGCCCCCTTAATATGGGGACCGCGTGCAAACCATGGTCTGAACCCTGGCGGCTTCTAAGAGCTCGCAAGTAGATTGTGTGTTCGTAAATCAGCTGAAGACTATGTCATCTGCTGATATTAGGAATAGACAATCTTAAAAAACATAAAGAACAAAACAATAGTCTATTGAGGTATTCAATTTTTATTTTTATTTATTTATTCATGTATTAACTTACAATTACAAATTATAAGCTAATATTAGGATTAGTGCAATAGCTACTATGGCCTTCAGCACAAAATAGTATTAAACAATAACAATAACATTATTAATTAGTAATTGAATTCTATATAAAATTATAAGTGCCAGTTCTTTTTAGGAATTTTATTATTTTTTTTATATTATCTGGGGTCGGATTGGATAAATACCCAGTAGGATCAATACCTTTAAAACAATTCTGTCTATGAGTAATGAAATTTGGGCAGTTTGAGAGGAAGTGGGAAGGATTTGGGGTGGGAGATATGCAGTTACAAATTTGAGGGATTGTAATGTTCATTAGGTGTCCGTGAGTCAGTTTGGAATGTCCGAGTCTTAGCCGTTCAAATTTTATCATATCTAATCTGTTAATGCCAGCAATATTTCTTTTTAAGAAAGATCGAATGTCTTTCATTTTATGATTTAATGTTTTGTACCATGTTGTAGTGTTCCTAAGTTGGGATTTTTTTTGTTATCAATGTAATGTTCTGTGATAAGTTTTTCCCAGTCATAATGATTATTATTAGGTGTTGTGATTAACGGATATATATTAGCCCTTTTTGCAATGAGATCAGCTAATTCATTACCTTGGATACCGCAGTGGCCAGGAATCCAAATCAATTTTATATTTGGTTGCTTGTCGATTAACAGGTTTCTTATTTCGTTAATATAGTGATTAAAATTGTTTATATTTGCAATAGATTGTAGTGAAGAAAGGGAATCAGTACATATTGCAAATTTACCATTGTTTTGACTCAAATATTTAATTCCTTCATAGATAGCTATTAGTTCGGCAGAGTATATAGAACTAAATTTGGGTAGGATAGCATATTTGATTACTCTATCATCAGTAGTTATGCTGAAGGAAGTGGACGTATCAGATTTTGATCCGTCAGTGTAAAGAAATTTATAATCATAAAGTGTATCTTTTAGTTCATTGAATAACATTATGTATTGGTGTGGGCTAGAAATAGATTTGGTGTAGTAATAAAGGGAAGTGTTAATAGTGTTTTCTTTGAGAAACCATGGAGGATATTGTTTGCCGCTGGGCTTTATTATGCTGAGAGGAAGCTGTAGTTCAATACAATTTTCTATTGTGCGATATATTCTTGGAATTTTTTTGGAAGTCTTGTATTTTTTAAAATAATTTAAAAATAGGAGTGTTTATGCTGAAAGCTAGTGATTTCAAAAGTTTGGTAGTTAAAATAGTTGTCTGTGTTTCTAGAGTTGCTATGTTAGATTCAAAAAGCATGTTTTTGATTGGGGTTGAACGAAAAGCACCCAGTGCAAATCTCACTGCAGAATTAATTATGGTCTTAAGCTTGCGTAATTTTGAATTTGGAGAATGACCATAGATCACTAGCGCGTAGTTAATTTTTGATAGGAGAATAGATTTGATGATTGAGATAATAGTATGTATTACAGTTCATTTTGGGGTTTGAGAAGGACTTTATGATATTAAGACGATTTGATAAAGAAGAAACTAAATAATCGATATGGTGGTTCCAACTGTATCTTTTGTTTATATGTAGACCAAGTATCCTCATAGATTCAACTTGGTTTAAAATTGTTGAAGAAGAGTTTATAGTGCACATACAGTTTTGCGGCATATAGGGATAGTTTTACATTTTGAGACAGAAAGAATTGCACCTGAAATCGTTGACCATTCATCTATATCATTAAATAGACGGTTTAGGTTGATTGTCGGATTTTTCTTCTTGTTTGATTTTATAATTAGGTTAAAATCGTCAGCATAAGCCACAAAATCGATTTCCTTGTGCATAGAAAAAATTGAGCATAATTTATTGTAGGCAATTAGGAATAGTGTAACTGACAATGGTGAACCCTGTGGTATACCATTAGATAAAGGGTGGAGGGTAGAGTGACATCTGCCTATACGTACTACTATTTTCCTATTAGACATAAAGTTTCTAATATAATTAATTATATTAGGGCCCATTTTCCACATAGTGAGCTGATCGATTACTGCATGTATACCAATTCTATCAAAAGCACTCTCAAAGTCTAGTGATACTATTGAGACATGTTTACGTGCTGATAGGCTAGTTGCAATATGGTAATCTAAATTCAATAGAAAATCAATTGTGGATTTTCCTCTTCGAAACCCGAATTGACGGCTATCTAGGAGTTTATGTGATTGCATAAACCACCAGAGTCTGTTAGCTATTATTTTATCCATTACTTTTGATATGCATGAGTTTAGCGAAATTGGTCTATAAGATTTTAACGGAGTTTTATTAGAACCTGGTTTGAATATTGGTATTACAATACTGTTCTTATATTGTTGTGGAATATATGTATTAATAATTGTGTTGTGCAAAGATAGTAGCCGTTGTTTCATTGTTAGCGGTAGATTTTTAAGCATGGGGTAGGACACTCTGTCTAACCCTGGCGTTTTTCCTTTCATTCTAGTCAAAACTGATGAAAGTTCTAACGTGCATATAGGATTCTCAATTATTAGTGCTTTACAAGAGGGAGTTGCTGGAAGGTTTTCTCGAACGACTCTAGCTTTGTGTGTTATAAAACTTTCGTTAAATATCAAATCTGAGGAATTTTCTGACGAAAAGGTTGTAAATTCTTCAACCATGTCTGACTTTTCAGTCAACATAAGATTCGGGTTGTTTAACTTAGATATACAGTGAATTGAGTTCATTATTTTAAGCCCCGTAAAGCTTCTGATGTTATGCCAAATTTTAGCGGTTGGTGTAGATGAGTTGATAGTGGAACCAAGTTGGTTAATTGTTTTCGCTTTTGACAGTTTGATTTTTCTTTTAAATTGCGCTCTAATTTTTTTGAAATTAATTAGGTTCTCGAGGCTCATATCACGTTTGTAGATGTGCCAAGATCTGTTCTTTTCGGTTTTAAGTTTGTGGAGTTCGTTGTTCCACCATGGAACTTTTCTGCTAAAAATATTTCTAGACTGCGGTATAGCAATATTTGCTGATTCGTGGATTATTTTAGAAATGTTGGCTGCTCTATATTGACATTGTCGCTAATTTGACGACAAGAATCAAAGTACAGACACTTACTTTGAAATAGTTTCCAATTGGCCGACTCTGTCTTAAATTTGGGTCTATAGGTTGGACAGCTAGAGGTAGTATTTGAATTGTGAAAGAGCGAGATTATAATAGGGTAGTGATCACTTCCATGCAAATTATCTAGAATTTGCCATTCTGACTCAATTGCAATTGAAGGACTACAGAATGATAAGTCTATGTGTGAGAAGGTGCCATGTGTACTAAAATGTGTGGGAGAGATAATATATTCCGAATCATTAATAAAATTAGTTAGAATTGTCTCTCTCCTATTATTTGAAAGTGAACCCAAACTGGCATGCCAGCTGTTGAAGTCTCCTATGATAATACTAGGTGTTGTAGATACTGTAAAAACATTTTCCAGATTCTGTACAGAAAAATGTTGGTGTGGCGGGATATATGAGCAGAATATATTAAATTTCAGCTTTGAAGTTATTTCAACACAGATAGTGTCTATGTTTATATTGTTGCCTAATATTATTTGTCGATGTTGAATGGAGTTATGAACTAATATGGCTACCCCTCCGTAACTAGTGTTAGATGTATTGGTCGAGTATAAGGTATAATTAATTGGTATGTTTATATGTGTCAGGTCATGTAAATGTGTTTCTTGAATACATACAATTTTAGGCAAATAGGTGTTTATGAGAATTTGAAGTTCATTATAATTATTTTTAAACCCGTTCATATTCCATTGGAGGATGTTAAATATCATTTGATAGGGTATTGAAGTTTAAATATACAATTAGAATTAAAATAATAAATAATTTTAATTTGTAATGAACTAATTTTATAAGAGTTAGCCAAAAAGGTGGGGCACTTGGGTAAGGTATCTGATTTAAGTTTAAATATGTAAAAAAAAAACAACATAAATAAATAATTGAGAGCAGAAATAATGAATAATAGAGATTTGTAAGAGTTAATATTAAAAATAATATAAAAATAATATAATACTTTGTTATTGTTTTTAAAATAAAATTTAAGAGTTATTATTGTAAATATTTACGAGGAATTTTTCTAGCGCTTAGCCTCAAGCTCCAGTTGTTTTTTTACTTGCGATCTTGTTCTCTTAGATGTGTTTCTAGGTAGCAGTATAGTTTTTTTATTTGTGAGTTTTTATTTGATGTGTTTTGTTTATCAGTGTCAGAGATGTCGGTGATGTCACTCATTACATCGGCATACTCTTTGATTGTACGTGAATTTGTTGGTAAGTTCGGTGGTGGCATAATATTCGATGTATTTGGTGTATATTTATTGTTTATTCCAATTGAGTGGTTGTTGTTTTGTGTTACTACTGCAGAGTAAGATGTAGTTTGGTTGTTGTGTCTTTGTTGATAAATTGTTGATGCTCTTTTTTTACTAACTTTTTCAATAGTTATTATTGCTTGTATTTCTTTCTCTTTAAGAAATACTGGGCAAGGTCTATTGACAGAAGCATGATCGCATTTTTCATAGTTTAGTGTTTTGCAGTTGCTGCAATGAGATGGTCGGGTGCATATCTCCTTTAATTCGGCATTAAGGTGGTATGATTGTGCGCAGTTGTAACAAATTTTATAATTTTTACATATTTTCGAGACATGGTCATATTGAAAGCAATTATTACACTTCAATGGGAGGGGAATATATGGTCTTATGCGTAATTTTTCATAACCTACCGCCAATTCAGACAGCAGTGAAGGCAGTGCAAAGGTTATAATTATAAGACCAGTTTCATTAAGCTTGTCATCCACTTTTTTCATTATTTTTTTCACTGCACAAACATTTTGTTTTTTTAATTCCGATAGAATTTCTTCCTCATCAATACCCCGCAAATCGTTGGAGTAAATGACTCCTCTTGCGTAGTTGAGGGTTTTGTGCTCGGTTACTTCGACTTTTATTTCGGGAGATAGCGAAGTTAATTTTATTAGTTGTCTTGCTTGAGTGTAGTTTTTTGTTTTTATAAGTATAGAGCCGGTTTTTAGTTTTTTGCACAGAACAACTTCTCCACCAGCTATGCTGTCCACTACTTTCTTTATTAATAAGGGAGAGACATTTGCGAGAGATTCAGTGCTATTCACACGTGACATCAACAAATATTTTTCACCAGGAGAGATTATATTTAGCGTTTTCTTTTGATCTAACATTATTAGTGTTTGTGTGTAATTGAATTCATCAGGCGGCTTGTTCATGTTTAGTACTGTTTAATATATGTAATATGTAATATATTTATTGTATTGTTCAAGATTATTAAAAAGAAACACGGAGCGATAAAAGTCACGTCTGTCTTCAATGAGAGAAGTTTTGCAACTGAGGTATTCAATTATATCGCGCATTACTTTCAACAGATTTCAAATAAAATCAACGATATTGTGTAACACATTATAATCATGACAAATTCTGCGGAAAGGGAGAATTAGCATAATTAATCGTAAAATAATCCAAATGAAGCGGATTAAAATGTCTTGTGAATCTACAAGTTGTGTTAAAATTTAAATTTGATAAAAGAAGCTCAGAGTTAACGTCACCATTCGCAAGGCTGAAAACAATGATAATACCCAACATACTCTCATGAGTTCACATTACACCACTCAACTACTAAATTAAGCTCACGCTGAAGAGTAATATGACCATTTATTTCATTAAAACTATGAAATAACTTAACATCATCTGCATACATCAGGACATTGCAATTCGGAATTACAGTCGGAAGATCATTTACGAATAGTAAAAACTGGTCCCGTTATTGCCTTAATAGAATTGGTTTGTCTGTCTGTCGTGGGTCAACTCCATTCCCCCTTAGCCAATTGATCTGAACCTTGGCCAATAGTCTTGTTGTGACTACAGATTAATTTTGGGGTAGTCACGCATAGTCACGCACAGTCACGGAGTGATCTAAATGTCATTTCACTTCCCCTTATCCGATCGATCTGAAACTTGGTCGATAGACTTGCTGTAAAGAAAGTTTAACTTCGACATAGTCACGCACAGTCACGCATAGTCAAGCACAGTCACGGAGTGACTTAAAACCCACTTACCATTATCCGATCGATCTGAAACTTGGTCAATAGATTTGCTGTGAAGAAAGATTAACTTTGAATAGTCACGCACAGTCACGGAGATATTAAAACCTCACTTCCCCTCATCCGATCCATCTGAAACTTTGTCCCTAGACTTGTTGTGACCAAAGATTAATTTTAAGATAGTCACGCAAAGTCACACACAGTCACGGAGAGATTCAAAACTAATATGCATAAGGAAAGAAAAAGTTTTAATAAAAACTTTGTTTTTCTTGGTTAGATTATTATTGACAAAATTTTATGTTTTATTTGTATTTTGATTCCAATAGAAACTATTGCCTAAATCTCAACTGATCGTCATATGAAAATTTACAAAAAAAACAAGCGACCCGTTTTCAAAGCATTTATACAAACTAGCAGATTCCAGCCCTCGAAGTACGGGTGCAAATTCTACTTAATTTTATTTTTTCATTAAATGAAGACCCTTAAGTTATGCTAATCAATTTGATTGATTGCTTGATTTATTTTAACAATATGTATATCAAATTGAGACATAACATTAAAAAAAAAAAAACTACGAATTTACATTGGTCATTTAATTATTTAAACAGCATAGAGTAGAAACGAAATTATAAAAATTAATAAACTATTATTAAGAAAATTCGAATATTATGAGATCTCTATATTTTAAACATATTAATAAATATTTATATAAACGCATATAATCTTCGCCGTTCAATATGTCATAAACTTCAATAGCATCAATAGTCAAAAATCTTTTACCAAAAGAATTTAAACGATAACTGTAAAAAATAGGACATCAAAAGCGCGAGCATTGAAGTTCAACAGGCCACCCCTGGCTTTTAGGATTACACAAACAAGGTGTGCTGAACTAATATTGCAGAAGGATGGGCGAACATCATATTGCAATGTAGGGTACAAATCATGGAAACGCGAATTTCGTGCCTTAACAATAAATTGTTCGTATTCTGTAGTTCTCAAAGATTCAAGTATACTATTGTGTTGATGTAACATATTACTTCTACTAGTTCCAATATCAGGGGTTGTCCCAATTGCATTGTATAGATTTGTCCAATGTGGAAACAAGAAAGTATTTTCCCGAGCTGTCTCTTCAGATAACAGTCTTGACAGTCTATTGACAGGCAGATATAAAACTTTTCCTATATAATTGAAGTGTAATTTAAGAGTTTCTAAATATAGCGAAGACAACCCAGTTTCTACATGTAGCATACAGTTAGGAGTTTTTTCAGGAAGATATAGCATTTTCTTCAAGAAAAAACGTAATAATTTCTCCACATCATCGTATCTAAGAAAACCTCATACTTGGGCACCATAAAACATTATGGATCTTGCGGCCGTATTAAAAATTTTCAACTTGTTTGATAAAAGTATTTTCCTATGGTGAATGCAGATTAATCAATGGCATTTATAGCAGTCTTAGACGAAGCAAGCTTAGATTCGAGATGTTTTCTAAAAGACCGATTATGTGTTAGAGTGATGCCTAGATATTTATACTCGTTTATTACATCTATTTGATTTTCACCATACTTGAAATTTAAACTTTGACTGACTATTGAGGATGTTCTAAATATCATTACCTTCGACTTTTCAAGATTTATTTTCAGACACCATTGCTTACAGTAAGCGAATAGTGCATCAATCATGTTCTGCAACATCAAAGGAGGGTCAGATAGTAGAATAATGTCATCCGCGTATAATAATACTTTCACAACAGTTCCAGCAACATTGGTTCCACCCGGTAAATTCTCGTGAAGGTCATTCAGGTAAATTGAGAACAATAGTGGACTTAACAAACACCCCTGCTTTACACCTTGTGAGACTGGAAAAGAATTAGATAAAGAACTGCCATCCCAAACCTGGCTAGTTGTATTATCACATAATTTTTGAAGTATGACAACTAATTTCCGGGACAGCCCAATAGAACATAACTTATAAAATAGTGAATTTCTCGGGATCATATGAAACGCTGCCTAAAAATCAACAAAGAAAGCGTAAGTTTTCTTTTTCTTCATAAAATTAAGATTCACAATGCTCGTTAAATTGAATAAATTGTCAACAGTTGAATAATCCTTTCTGAATTCCGCTTGATATTCATTAATAATATTATTACATTCTAACCAGCTATTCATACGGTTGAGTATCATGCCAGTAAATAGATTGTAGATAGTAACAAGGAGAGATAAACACCTACAATTCGTTACAATATTAACGTCACCTTTTTTGAACAAAGGTATTAAAACAGAGCACCGAAAAGTGTCTCGAATATCTTGCCGTAGAAATATACTGTTAAATGGAGATAAAACCTCGTTCCGAAAACATATAGGTGCGTTATTATAAAATTCGTAACTTATTCTGTCTTGTCCAGGTACTTTATTTGATTTAGAAGATTTCAAGACAATATCAAGTTCTCCCATCTCAGAAGGTGAGTCCAGAAATGGGTCAATAAGGTTGTTCATTGACCAAGAAATGTCACAACTACAATCTACTTGGGATAGAAGAGATTTGAAATAATCATAAAAATGGGAAATGCACAAATTGTTTCCTATCTTATGTTGGCAATTTTTCAATGAGTTCGCTAACTTCCACCAGTCACTGCTGTTTTTAACCACATTCAACTTTAATATATTATTGTTTCTGAAACTAAGTTTCTTACCATCACATAACTTAGAATATTTAGTTTTGCTCCTCATATACGCCTTCTTGTTTGATTCTGTGTTTGATTTACGATACCGATTTAGTTTCGCTAGCATACGCCTACGAGCATTCTCGCACTGTGAATCAAACCATTTATTCTTGGGTTCGAAGCGTTCCTTTATGAAATTATTGCCTGCATATGTTTAATTTCTCCTGTATATTCATAGAAGATTGTAAGTATTCCTGGTTAGCAAGTCTGTTTAGGGCGTCCACGTATCTACTCATATTGCTTGGTAGCCATGGTAACTTTGGTGGAAGAGCCAGATCTTTAGTATGAGGATTGGCTCCCAAACACAGTGACACAACTAAAGGCATGTGGTCTGAAAATGGTTTACTTGAAATTTCAAAATTTGACAGCAACTTAAGAAAATCAAAAGAACAAATACAATAGTCAATAGTAGAACTTCCCATAATCCCACAGAATGTAAATTCACCTTGTCATACGTCCATTTAATATAATGCCACCAATATTTTCAAGAAAAGCTAATAACTTCTTCCCTTTGTTATCAAAAGTTTTACCTTTAAAATTACGTTGCTGGGAGATTAAAGGAGAGTCAACCAACATGTTTTCATCAAGCGTTTGTGCATTAGAAACTCTTGCGTTCAAATCACCAACAATGAAAAATGATGTGGTGTTCAGACTATAAAAAAGACATATAAGTTTTTCGAAATACTGAGACCATTTAGTGCAGTTTATGTAAGATGGAATGAAATGAAAACAGATATCATTTAGTTTAGCAAATAACGATACACCATTCGAAAAATTGACAAAATTTTAAGTTAAATTTACTTTGAATGCTTTTCTTGAAACATACAACCCACCGCCAATGGCACGGCCCAATGAATGGTTTTTTGTAGCATCCACCCAGTATAGGATATAATTTTTAAAATAACTAGAAAATTGTATGCGTTTATCAATAAGAATATGAGTTTCAAAAAAAAAAAAAAATATCAAAATTGTTAATGTATGAAAAGGAATTTTCAAATTTTTGTTTATTACTAAGCTTAGCAACATTATAAGATACCAATCGACACACTTCTGGTTACTAGTTGAAGCTTGAAGTATTTGAGGTGGCTGCTGCGGGCACAGTACTGGACTTTTGGGTTTCGTTTGCATCGATATTACACTCAAAACTCACAGCAGCCATTCATTTTCGTAGAAACGCGGCATCTGTTTTGTTTGCAGTAATAATTTTACCATCTGCGCATGAAAAAGGCTTGTCATCAATAAGGATGCGATGGTCACCGTAACGGACTTTTATGCGTTTGTTTGCCTTTTTAAAATTCTTACCAATCTGACCCAGAAAATATCTTTTGTTGCGTACATCCGTAGTATAGTCCTTATCAATATATATATTGGAGCCAACAAGAAGTCTACGAGAAAGAATGGCATTTACTTCCATGACTGAATTAAGTGTGAGCAAAAAAGACTTCCCACCAGCTATATTACGGACCTTGACAACATTTACGGTGACTTTACAGGTGCTTTTGCATATATGTTTAAATTCATCTAGGGCTCGTGCACAGAATTGCCTGTAAGACCACTAATAACAATATTATTCCATCTGCTTGCCTGATCCACTTGTTCAAGTCTGTTTTTAATTTTTTCCAATTCGTTCTGCAGACGGGCATTTACGCAACGCAGTTGTTGAATTTCAGTAGATATGGTTACAAGGTCATCTGTTTTTACAATGTTTTCCAATTTAGTGTCCAGCGCATTATTGAGTTTCAGATCGAACATCGCCCAAGAAAAACAGTCAACAGCAGAAGAAGACGCCACAGCCGGCGATGCTGATGTAATGACATTTCGGCCAGCCACTGGAGTAAGGGATGATGCTGCTGCTAAAGTATTATTATTCATTTTGTTATGTTTCTTTGGTGTATTGTTTTGAAAAATATCAGGAGAAGTTTGTTGGAAATTCCTTTTTGGTGCATCCATAAAAAAAGTAAGGTTAGAGTTCAGAAAAATTTAGTTAGGTTACACTTATTATGTAGCAAAATGAATATTTCCTTTTATTGCACAAAGGTTAACAGCACAATAAATAAATAGTTAATGTGATAATTCACTTTGAACTTTGAATTAATTATGAATAGCAAATAACTTGTTTTTTTTTTGAAAAAATATTATATAGAGCGATAAATAAATATTTGTTTGACATTTCAGTGCAGGTTGCCAATCAATTATAGCCAGTTTGCAAATCAATACAAAAAAAAGCAAACTCATTTTTATTACAAACACATTAACAAATTTAATAAACACACACATAATATTGTATAATTTTATGTATGTGTTAGTAGCAACTTTAAATGCAATTTACTCAAAATAAAGGAAAAAATTTAAAAATCTGTAAATCTGCAAAACGGCTAAAAAGAAATACCTTTCAAGTAATATACGTTTGATCAAAATCGGGATAAGATGGTAGAACAAAACATCGGTTACAAGAAATTGTCTAGCCTATTAATATTATAGATTATTAAAATTACTAAATTAAGTCAATTATATTAATAGGAATATTTTTAATTTGTAATGACAATAGAACAAAGAAAACTATGGTGTGCAAATATTCAAAACAAATTAAATAAAACTGGTTATTTAATACTTTTTTAATCTGCAATAAAATCACCACCTAAATTACATTTCTACCTATCATTTTGTTTTGACTGTTTTTATACTCTTACCACTATGTGATTTGAGTATAATGACTTTGTGCTGTTGTTTGTAACTACCAAAAATATTTGACCTAAACCTTTTAATATACCGATCGACTCAGTGTATCTATGAAAACTTTGTAATCAAACTACAGGTTGCAAATATGAATATATTATATAGAAATTGGTGAAAATCGGTCCATGTTCAGACCTAGTCACCTATGAAATCGACATAAATTGCCATAAGATCCAAATTATCATATAGATCTCAGTCAAATTGGGTTTGTATGTGTTTATTATATCCGTTAATCAGTAGTCTAAAACTAATACCTATAGGAGAATTCTTAGTCACAGCCCCCATATAAAGCTGTTTTCCGATCTTCACTTAAATCTATCAAAAAACAGAAATATTGCATAGATTTTTCTCAAATTTGGTTCGTATACATTTTTTCAATATATAAGTGACTTTATCAAATATGGTCAGGATCGGTGCAATTTTCGACTAAGTCCCCATATAAATATAGCACTCGATATGAAGTTTTTCATATCTGCAGCCAAAAAAATTAATAATAATGCCACTGAAATTTAGTTTATGGTTATTTTCTACATCCAATTAGTTGGACCGTAGAGTTAGGGTTTCTAAACCATGGTATAGGGTATCGTATAGTCGGCCTAGACCGACGATAATTTTTTACTTGTTCTTTGTTATTTTATAGACAAATTTATCATTAATTTTTTTTTCTATAAAAACCATATTTTTCTCAAACACGGCAAAAATACCATATGCATACGAATACCGTATGCATTAATAACCATTACGACTCAAGTGACAAATGAAAAATAGAGTGTTGCCATCATAGAGTTTAATAAAACGTTAAAACGTTTATTACTTAAAATAGTGATTATGAATACAAATTTTTATCAAACCTTTTTAGGCTTAAAATTTGTCTTAACTAATTTGTATTTGAAACCTTATTTAAGGTTTTTTATGAATATGGCTGTAACAATTTACTTAAGGTGCTATTAGACGATGTGTTTTTTCCATATGTACTGTCACTTTTTTTATCCATATGAAATTCAGCATGTCTGTCAAAATTGTCGTTTACATACGATTCATAATTTTTGCTCTCACACGTGCATATGTATTTGCGTATGACATAACCTCTAAATGTAAACAATAGCTGATTTAATTTGTGAATTTACAAAAATTTATTATTAAAAAAAAGTTATATATTTTTTAATTGTTAATTAATATTAAACAATTTATTTTTCTTTCAATATTAATCTTTATAATTTACTCTGTTTTTTTTTCGCCACAAGCAGTGTTGTATTTTCATATGTTTGTCGTGCCAAAATAGAACCTGTTCTAATTGAAAAATGTACATGTGACTTTCCTCATGTATTGTACATAAACAATGTTGCATATGTATCACACGATGTGTACAACTTTTGTTGTGGGAAAATTTGACAGTACATATGTAAAAAACACATCGTGTAATAGCACCTTTAATAAAAGGAATATGGAGCGTATACGGAATACTCTGATATTTCTGTGATCACAATAACTTTTTATATAAATGTAATGGGGCTTCATTACGACTTAGGTCAGTATCTTCTTATACCCTATACCACAATTTGGTCAGGGTGTAATGACTTTGTGCTGATGTTCGTTACTACCAAAAATATTTGACCTAAACCCACTTTCTCCGTCTGTCCGTCTGTGTGGCCATGTGAACCTTGTTATCAAACTACAGGTCGCATATATAAAAATATGTTGATGAAATTTGGCGTATTAGCTTCTATCGGTCATAGCATGAACGCTGTTGAAATTGATGAAAATCGGTGCAAATGACACCTATGAGATCGACTTAAATTGCCATAGTATCCAAATTATTACACAGATCTCGGTCAAATTGTGTTTGTGTATGATAATTGCATCCATTAATCAGTAGTCAAAAAATAAATACTATACGACAATTCTTAGTCTTAACTCCATATGAAGCTGATTCCCGAACTTCACTTAAATCTATCAAAAAACAATAATATTGCACAGTTTTTTTCTCAAATTTGGTTTGTATATGTTTTTGCAAAAAATAAGTGACTACCAAAATAGTCAGAATCGGTCCATTTTTCGATCTAGTCCCCATATAAATATAGCATCCGATATTAACTTTTTCATATCCGAAGGCAACAAATTAATAACAATGCCATTCAAATTTGGTTTATACTTATTTTCTGTATCCGTTGTTAGGAAAATGGGGATTTCATGTAACTTTATATTTTTTTGTTAGAAGAATATGATAGCATACACAACTCAAATCGTTCTTAACCCATTAGATCCCACTGTACTCGCTTGAGTACAAAAACGTCAATTTTGTGATGCTGACATGTTACTACTTCGGCGCTGAGTACTTAGGCCTCAATGAACAAATGCCCCAAAAAATTAACAAATACACCAATTTTTATGGTTTTTGGGCCACAAGTTAATTTTTTATTCCAATTTGAAATATTTTTTGGCATTTGTTCATTTTTAATTTGTAAGTTTGGGGCCTAGATTCATTTTTTTTTACAAGACTGATGAATATACTCCAAAAATAAACTACTAACCAAAAATAAAAACGACGAATTTTTCGTTCTGAATATTCGTCGTAAGAAATAAAACTCATATGTGTTTATGAAAATGCACACAATCAGTGAGTCGAACGAAACACGTAGTGCGTAACGAACTCTGCGTTAGGTTTATTTCTATTTCTTACGCCGACGAACGATGAATAAATTAGTGTAGAGTGGCCGTATTTTAATTCAATTTTTCAAATGTTTTATTAAATAAAGTTATTTTTGTCCTTAAGAATTGGTTTGTATTTTATTTATAACTTATAAGTTAAATAAAATCTATTTTCAATTATATAATTTTCTTTTACATAGTTTTTTGTTAATATGTATTCTTTTACGTTTAGTGCTTCTTTTTTTTTTTAAATATGGTCTCATTATCAGCAGCAACATGTAACCAAATATGACATAAAATTAATTTGTTAACGAAAATTTATGTAATTTTTTCAGAATTAAAAAATTTAACGTTGCCGTACAAAAAATTAAGGCTTTTACCATCGTGAACATGATGTTTACAATTGTAACAATTCGTACAAAGTTAAAAATTCTTTTATTCATATTTTTCCAATATTTATTTATATAAATTACAAACAATTTCAATTGACATTACAGCTGTTATGTGAATTCGTCGTAATTGTATTTCATTCGACGAATTTACGCAGCGAATTGTTGCCGACAAATTCGTCGAGCTGTGCGAAATTCGGCTTTCGTCCCAGTAGTGTTTCCACCTTTATTGTTTTGCTTATAGGTTATTTATTTTCATAAACTGAAAATATATGGGGAATCGTTTGTAAAATGACGTAATCAGTAAATAAAATGTATCGTAACTATGTTCCACAAGTGCGCCGCTTCCGCACGGGTTTGGCAACCATACCCGCGCCGCTCAGTTCTCGTTAACTTATTTGTAATCACCGCAAAACATATTTTTTGTAGATCATTCCGATATTTTACATTTTTATGAAAAACGCAAAAATGCTATGAAAGTTTTGTAAACATTGCAAGATGGTTGCGAGCTAAAGCTCCGCAATCATGCTTCCGAAAATAATACAGAATTTAAATGCGTTTATTGTAGGAGAAATGTTGAGAGCAGTATGCAAATTTTCATTTGAATAGGTATTTGGCGAAAAAAAAACCATTAAATAAAAATATGTGAAAAATTTTGCGTATTGTTTTTTGGAGCGTAAGTAATTTTTTATTTGGTTTTTTGAAAAATTGGGTCATTTGTTTTTTTTTTGGGGCATTTGTTCATTGGGGTTTAAGTATTCAGCGCCTACAACTTCTTTTAAAGAGTTTGTTTATTATACATATTAGTAGCGTATAGAATTAATATATTGAAATGGTAAACAAAAAAGTGTAACGGTAAATTTGCACATTCTTTTTTGACTGTTGGCTGTTTTAGTTTTTGGATTTTTTTCAATTTGTTGAAATTAATTAGTGCCAAATTAAAGTTAAAAACAAATTAAACACATCTATGTTTAAATATAAAAAAAAAGTAATAGGGAAGTTATAAGGAAAAGTGGTTTTTGGTAATCATATGTATTTAATGTAACTTAATGCTGCAACTTTTGCATCTATATTGTCCATTGTACTCTTTTGAGCACAGGCTATAAAACACTATCTAAAAAACTTTTTTATTTTTTTTTCATTTTTTTAATATTTGAAGATGATTATTACAAAAAGAAATGCGATTTTTTGTTTTGTTTTGTTTTAGATCGCAACCTAATGGGTTAAGTCGCCTTAGGCGGTTATCGATTGTGACATCAGATTCATTTTCTAAGAAAATAGGTATTGATTTAGAAAATATTCTTTTGATTACATTACGTTTAATACCTTATCAGTTTTTATTACACTTGCACCAAATTCCAAATTAAAAATGAATATGAATAATTTAAGTTAATGCTTCCTTGCAATTTTAAATAATTTAAATTTTTTTTTCGAAAACAAAAAGAACTGTCTATTTAAATACATAAAAAATATTCAAGCTAACACTTAAAATAAGAACACGATGACGATGATGCTGCTCCAGCTGATGGTAGTGATGGTGATGATGATTGCACTGTTAAATAAAAATCTCTAATTAAATTTTAATTACAGTAAATATGTCTACTTCTTAGAGTCATTCTCGGTACGATTACATTCAAACATTTTCATGTGAATTTTCCACTTTGGCAGACACAAAATAAAAATGAGGAAAAATGCACAAAATTAAAAAGAAAGCAATGAAAAAAAATAATTTTTCCAGCATACTTGAGGTTTAAATAGCAAGAGTTCTTCTTTTTCTTACTATTAAGAACAAAAATTAAGGTCACAGTATTAACTTCAAAATGTATCTCCTTTACGCGATGAATATAGATGTTTTTTTTTTTAATTTCATTTATTTTATTATAAATCGTTTATTTACAAACCAGTGTCGCTAAAGCTGTTTAATTTCTACTTAATAAAATTAAATTGCTGTTTAACTTTATAATATGCTAAACATTATTTATATAATTTAGGTTGGCACCAATTTATTAAGTGAGTTAATCTAAATTGGTGGAGTAGAGGTAGTTTAACGTTACCAAAAAGGGTTTATAATAGAACTAGCTGAACGAACAAATGGCTTTGATGGTGCTTTCAATTTCAATGCCAGAAAGTTAAAAATATTATTCAGAGGTGACCAACAAAGAAAAAAAAATTAGAAAACATTTTGAGATATTTCAAGGCTAAAGCATCCTTAGTTTAAATTCAAATAACGGAAATAATTACTAAAAGGTTAGTTCACAAACATATAATATAAGGTAAATAATGGATACAGAAAATAAGAATAAATTTGAGTAGGACTATGTAATATTTGTTAAAGTTAAAAATATATTAACATTCTATGAGGTGGCCATTTATATCAGCTACCGCATTTGTATATTCCTACTGTAAAGGATATAAATAGATTTAAAATTATTATCTTATCATAAGATTAAAAATTTTTGTAGGTCTGAATTTGCAACAGGGAACATGTGAAAGAGCTGTTGTGGATATTTCACTGTTCTCAAAATCTGGTAACTTCATTCTCCTAAAAGTTTAAATAAACATGCATAATTAGCAATTATGCAAATTTTTGTCTTTAATTACATTCACTACATACTTACTTATATACAAGTTATATTAAGGTATACGGGGAACAGAAGGAGTTGTACTAGAGTGGCAGTTTCTTCTAGGCAGAGTAAACACAAGTAGATATAAGTTCAACAAATTAAATTCAGTTAAAAGTTTATTCTTATTTGCAAAATCCTGACCTTCTTGTATTTTCTGCTTAATTGGCATTTATAATTACAAATAACTTATGCAAAAGAGATTAAAGGCGGCAAGACTACTTAAGTAGTACGAAAGCAGGTAAGAGAATTCTAGTTGGAGAAAACCGACCATGTGATACGCTAAAGAAAGATTTAATTGATAATTATTAAAAGAAGAATGGAATTGGAGATGATGACTCAGAAATTGTACGATACTTAAGTCATGATAAAATGAATTGACTATATCTGGGAATTTAAAAAGTTTCTACACTGGATCTAAATAATATATGAGGCTAAGCGGAGGTCCAAGGAATCATTTTATAAATTCTGCATTTTAAACTTTTACCCAAAAACCAAATCAGTAGCACTGAGTTTCGAGAAATCATTCGCAATATATGTGATTATAACAAGGCGAGAGATAATCTAAGTAAATGTTTAAATAATTTCATGAAATTGCTAATCTTATAGAAGAAGACATTTAACAATAAATAGCATGTAAGGCTTACAAATATTAATAAGAAACTGATAAAGAATAACCTGACTCGGTGAATAAATAAAAACTAAAATCCCTAACAATGTGTAAAAATAACCTCTTGAAGTTGTGACCAAAGAGGAAGAGCAAGGAGTTGGGTAGCACATTAAAGAGAATTAATAACGTAATCAAGAAACTTTATAGAAAGGCGGTGCATGATTTTTATATATTTACTAATATAATAAAGATGTAATGTGTGTAATGTGCAGAGTCTTACTGCGGAAATTTTTAATATCACATATATTGAGTACTATGATAGGGACAACTTTGCAAATTTGTGTGAGGTCACCTATTGTTAATATTAGTAGCTACGCCGGAAATGGGCGGGATCGGATAAGTGGGTGATAGAGAGAGCTTTTCAATTTTGTCTGATGTCAGCTATTATTAATGTGAGTAGTCGGACAAAAAATGGGCAGTATCGGACCAATTGGTGGCACATTTGGAGTACTGTAACAGTGAGAGTCTTGGGACTTTGTGTGAGCCCATAAGATATTCATATGATTAGTCAGACAAAAAATGGGCATGTTCGGAGCAGTGGGCGCGGCACCGCCCGTAAAAAGTAAATATATGATATCATAAAACTTGTATACTAAAAAGGGAAGCTTTGACACTTTGCACGAACCCATCAGATCTTAGTATGTGTAGTCGGCCAAAAAATTGGCTGGTTCACACCAGTGGGCATGGCACTCCTCATGCAAAGTAACTATTTAATATCATATATCTGGAGTACTGTAAAAGAGAGAATTTTGTGGCTTTGCGTGAGCCCATAGGTTCTTCGTGTGATTAGTCGAACAAAAAAATCCGCGTGATCGGTCTAGACAGACTATAATTTTCTTACTTGTTTTTAAATATTTTTAGTGGGCGTGACACTTCCCATACAAAGTAAATTTTTAGAATCATATATATTAAGTACTATGATAGACAAATCTTTGCAAATTTGTCTCACGCCATCTATTATTAACGTGACTAGTCAGACAAAAAAAAATGGGCGGGATTGAACAAATGCGCGTGGCACTCCCCATACAAATTTAATATTAAATTTGATATATCTGAATTATTGAAATAGTGAGAGCCTTGGGGCTTTGCGTGAGCTCTTTCATTACGATTTGGGGGGGAGGGGGTAGCGAAGCACACCGGGTTACGTCTAGTATTTTTCACGGAGTGATCTAAATGTCATTTCCCCTCATCCGATCGATCTGAAACTTGGGCCATACACTTGCTGTGAAAAAAGACTAACTTTGACTTAGTCACGCATGGTCGCGAACAGTCTCGGAGAGATTTAGAACGGATTTCCCCTATTCACGCATAGTTAAACATAGTCACGGAGTGATTTAAAACCCATTTCCCCTTATCCGATCGATCTGAAACTTGGTCGATAGACTTGCTGTGCGAAAAGATTAACTTTGACATAGTCATTCAAAGTCGCGCATAGTCACGCACAGTCGCGGAGTTATTTAAGCCCTATTTCCCCTTATCCAATCAATCTAAAACTTGGTCCACAGACTTGTTGTCACCAAAGATTAATTTTAAAATAGTCACGCAAAGTCACGCACAGTCACGAAGAGATTCAAAGTTCATATGCCTAAGGGAAGAAAGAGTTTTAATAAAAACTTTGTTTTTATGGGTTAGATTATTTATTTATTTTTTTAATAGATAAAATCTTTGAATGAATTCCTCTTATACCATTATCATCTTATTTGGGGAATATATAATTGATTCGCAGATTTGATAGTCGTGATTTCCTTAGACGCACAGATGAACAAAGCTATATTAACTCCGCTTATTTTAAGGATCACGAATATACATATTTTATGGGGTCCAGATCCTTTCTACTTATTACAAATGGAATGACAAACTTTATATATATACCTTCTGCTCTGTTCAATGGTGGGACTCAAACTTTATAAAGTACAGAAGTCTCTGTTGACTTAACCACACTGGGTGGGATAATATGCGTTCACCGGCGCCCTGACATACGGCAAATTACAAACTTGGAGAGATGTGTCTGGCATACTCTCCACCCTTTTTTATTGGGTCGGGCCTATCTAAATCCCGTAGCTCTAAGGGTCGCAACGCCCGGATGAACGCAATCCCATGTCGAACTGTGTTCTTCCCGCGATTTTGAGCTACCACAGCCACCACGAAGCTTCCCTATGGGCCGTTCCAAAAAACCCATTTAAGCGTTCAATACTTCCTTGTCGATCTTCAACAGCACTTACAGAAACACGTACCCTTCAAAAACATTAAAACAGTCAAATCCACCTTTTTTCTGCTACGTTTAACTTTACAAATTATCTCCATCAGAAGCCAGTTGATATCAACATCTTTCAGATCGCACTTTCAGTTGCTGTCCGACTGTCTTGGACGCTGTGTTGGCATCTGCAGCTGCCTCAAACGCCTTCGACTCATCTTCAACCCAACCTCTTGCTTCCAATTCCACCGTAATGGTAATCTTAGTCAGGAGCACTGACTCACCCACTACCCATTCCGCTCATGTACCATCGATTATACCTTGGGACACCATGTGAAACCTAGGTACACCACACAATTATGGTATGTGACAACAATTTCTCTGGCAGGTTTTTATAGCTGCACACAGAAAACAGCTTCATTGTGGCTACCAAATTTATTACCAACCGAATTGCGACAATGCTAACAACCGATTTTCCGGTTGACAATGCTTACAATTCTATTGCCTTAACAGTTAATATTTGATCATAATAGAAAATTAGCAGATGATAGTAAATTACTGCACTTTAGAACAATTCGGTTGGCAAATATTTTTTCGGTGTGTGCAGTTTTATGCTTTTGTTTTTCCTATTTCTGACATGGACAATTCCGTTAATCATCCTCGGGCATTTGGCTCACCCATATAGCCTTAGGTGAGGTTTCGTTTCCAAACTGGCCGGTTTGGTTGCTCCAGTTATCTGCCAAGCAGGATCACACTGGTAGACCTTAATCTTAACCGTTAGCCGCTAGAAATAATCACCAGAATTAACTGGGTTTGGAGATAGGCTATAGGCATATATGCTGCATCACCGTTACTTGCGAACCAATAACTTTTCATGACCCAACTTTGCTCCCTGTATAAAGTACAGAAGGTGCCGGTTAGAAACTCCAAGAAGAATGTCCAAAAACTTTTCATGATACAACTTTGCTCCATATATAAAGTACAGAAGGTGCCGGTTAGAAACTCCAAGAAGAATGTCCAAAAACGTGATAAAAAAACTTAAACGTATTTTCATCAAGAAGTAGAAGTTCGCGAACAATCTAAGACATCAAAAAACGAGGTTCCCAGAAAAATTTTATTTTGACAGGCTTTTTCTAGTTTTGGGAACACAAATAGTTCGTACGTGACAACAATACGATTAATACCGATTTGAACATTGAATAATTCTTACAAAAGAGACTTCTTCCATTCCAAAAGCAGTAGCTAATTTTACTTGGCCTGATCGAGCATCACGTCATTATAATAAATCGGCTGTTAAGCGGTACGCAGAAAATGATATGAATCTTGTATTACTAGATGAGAATCCATCATTTGCCCAGAGCTAAGAGCCATAAGAAGATATTGGGCCCTTGCAAAAGGTGTGTTACCAAGTCACTAACAAGTCTCGTAAATTTTATGTGTCCAGTATTGAAAGTAATTTAAAAACGTTGCTTTTTCGGAAATGTTATTAATCTTTCCTGAATTTAATTTTTTTTGATGTGTAAACATCTATACGCGCAGGGGGGTAAATTTCTATTTCACAATACAATCACAAAAACAGCGTAACTCATATTGGTGTGAGCTGAAGCAGATAACGCTGTGTGACTTATGATTGTATTGGTGAAAAATTTATGATATGTTCTTTTCTAAACATTTTCCAATTGTCTTTCAAAGAACATCAATTGTATTTCAGAAACCATCAATATAATTTCAGAAAACATCATTTGAATTTCAGAAAACATAAATAGAATTTCAGAAAACATCAATATAATTTCAGAAAACATCATTTGAATTTCAGAAAACATAAATAGAATTTCAGAAAACATCAACATAATTTCAGAAAACATCATTCGAGTTTCAGAAAACATCAATTGAATTTCAGAAAGCATCAATAGAATTTCGGAAAACATCAATATAATTTTAGAAAACATCATTCGAGTTTCAGAAAACATCAACTGAATATCAGAAAACATAAATAGAATTTCAGAAAACATCAATATAATTTCAGAAAACATCAATTTTATTTAAGAAACCATCAATATAATTTCAGAAAACATAAATTGAGTTTCAGAAAACATAAATAGAATTTCAGAAAACATTAATATAATTTCAGAAAACATCACTCGAGTTTCAGAAAACATCATTTGAATTTCAGAAAACATAAATACAATTTCAGAAAACATCAATATAATTTCAGAAAACATCATTCGAGTTTCAGAAAACATCAATTGAATATCAGAAAACATAAATAGAATTTCAGAAAACATCAATATAATTTCAGAAAACATCAATATAATTTCAGAAACCATCAATATAATTTCAGAAAACATCATTTGAATTTCAGAAAACATAAATAGAATTTCACAAAACATCAATATAATTTCAGAAAACATCAATTGTATTTAAGAAACCATCAATATAATTTCAGAAAACATAAATTGAATTTCAGAAAACATAAATAGAATTTCAGAAAACATTAATATAATTTCAGAAAACATCACTCGAGTTTCAGAAAACATCATTTGAATTTCAGAAAACATAAATACAATTTCAGAAAACATCAATATAATTTCAGAAAAAATCATTCGAGTTTCAGAAAACATCAATTGAATTTCAGAAAACATCAATAGAATTTCAGAAAACATCAATATAATTTCAGAAAACATCATTCGAGTTTCAGAAAACATCATTTGAATTTCAGAAAACATAAATAGAATTTCAGAAAACATCAATATAATTTCAGAAAACATCATTCGAGTTTCAGAAAACATCAATTGAATTTCAGAAAACATCAATAGAATTTCAGAAAACATCAATTGTATTTCAGAAAACATCAATTGTATTTCAGAAAACATCATTTGAATTTCAGAAAATATAAATAGAATTTCAGAAAACGTCAATAGAATTTCAGAAAACATCAATTGTATTTCACAAAACATCAATTGTATTTCAGAAAACATCAATTGAATTTCAGAAGACATAAATAGAATTTCAGAAAACATCAATATAATTTCAGAAAACATCATTCGAGTTTCAGAAAACATCATTTGAATTTCAGAAAACATCAATATAATTTCAGAAAACATCATTCGAGTTTCAGAAAACATCAATTGAATTTAAGAAAACATCAATAGAATTTCAGAAAACATCAATTGTATTTCAGAAAACATCAATTGTGTTTCAGAAAACATCATTTGAATTTCAGAAAACATAATTAGAATTTCAGAAAACATCAATTGAATTTCAAAAAGCATTATTTGAGTTGTTGAGAACATTAATTGTTTTTCAGAAAACATCAATAGAATTTCAAAAAGCATCATTTGAATTGCTGAAAACATTAATTGTATTTCAGAAAACATCAATTGAATTTCAGAAAACATCAACTGCATTTCAGAAAACATCAATTGAATTTCAGAAAACAGCATAATCGGCTTATTTTTTATGCACTGGAAAATATGATGTTGATGTTTTCTTTAATTATTAGATGTTTACACATCTCCCTTGTGATCGGACACACATGATTTTTTTTCTTAATTTTAGTTGATATTTTAAATGTAAACAAATTTATGGTGTTTGAATATTAATTTATGTTTAAAGAATAAAATTTATAAAAAAAAAATAATCAATTGATGTTTTCTAAATCAAAGTTATTATGTATATCCGATGTTTAAATATGATTTTCTGAACTTCAGTTGACATTTTCTAAATAGTTTTTGTGGCAAATATTCTAAACTGCAATTGATGTTTTAAAACTTTAAATTGATATTTTCGGAACTACAATTAATATTTTCTAAATTATAATTGCTTCCGAAGTTCAGCAACTGAATTCCAATTGTTAAAATTTTTAGATCTCTACTCGAACCTCTGTACTTTTTTAATATTGTTGTCATATAAATGTTTTTGATATCTAATTAAAAATGTTTACAAACATGCTAATATAGAAATAGTTATTGCAAAGCTTTCTTGTCTATATAAATCATAAATTCCAGTTATATATTGGCTAATATCTAATTAGAACAAAATTTTGGTGCCGCCTACTGTGGCATAGTCATACCCAAGATTAAAATAAAGTGCAACTCTGTTTGTTAATACAAAAAATTGTATTTTCCCTGAGATGAAATATTATAGAATTTTATATAAATAAACGAACATACCGATTTATTTATAATATGCGCTTTTATGTATATAGTAACTTACATATATATATTATTTTAAGTTTTTTATATTTGCTATTTTTTCCAACAGTTGTGTCAATATGTAACATTTTGTGATGTTTTAAAAATCACAGAATATTGATTTAGATTATATACATATATACATAAATATATATGTAAATATTAATAACTTGGTACTTTATCATTATTTGTTTTTGATGTTGCTGATTTTTTGTATTATAACCATACATACACACTCATGGAGCAAATGATATAAACAAATCGACCACAAAAACAACCACAGATACAGCAACATATTACAAAAATAAAAATTTAGAATAACAACGACATAATAGAAAAGTCACATTTTTTCACGGTATTTTTTAGTTTTCCATGATATTGCGGTACGTCTGAAACCAACTTTGACGATTATAAATAGTAAACTTCTCAAGATGGTAGTGAATGATATTTACTTAAATTGATCACACCAGACCAGACAGACGGACAGAACGGACATCACTATATCAACTCCGCTTATTGTAAGCATCACGAATATACATATATACTATGGAGTCCAGACTTTTTTTTTTCCAGTTATCAAAGATCGGAGCACATACTTTATTTTCCGGATGGTGCGGAGGGTATAAAAATGTAGTGTCGTGTAGTTTTTAAAGTGACTTTTTTACTCAACCTAATGGTACACATTAAGGCAAAACGTTAAATCTACAAACCTTTTCTTATTTCACCCAAAATATTTTATTCTCTATTATCTACTTGAACTTATTTATCATTAATTATAAACTCTCATTGATTTCATATATTGTATATCCCAACTATTTCTTGTGTAAAACTAAACACACTTGTTCACCTATTTACAAATGTCAATATAAACGACAGGAAATAAAATTTTCAAGAGAAAGGGTCAAGCGCTACATCATCTGTACTATTTTCATAAAATAATTTAGATCAGCTTATTCGTCAAGCTTCACATATTATGCTTAGCTAACCCGACCTTTATGAATATTTAGAATCAAGCACTAGGGACGGTAACAAAATAAATATAAATACATTTTCGACTTATATATGCAAACAAGCAGATCACCCAGTTGGCCACGTCTTAAAGACATCTTAAACGACGCTCAGTGGCGCCCTTAGAGCAAACGAGGTTGCAAAAATCAAAATTTTCATGTGCGCCGACGAAGTTTTGAATAAACCCATGTTATGGAAACTTTTCAGCGATTTCAAATGTGCTACTCTTAATAATATCACATTTTTAGTTTAGAAGATATAACCGTTCAAAGTTGACCGACTTTCGGTTTTCAAAAAAAAAAAAAAAACACAATTTTTAGTCAATTTGTTGCGATTTCAGGTGTAATATCACGAAAAATAGGTAACGAATCGCCTTATTTTTTTTTGTATTAATTGATGTATTTACTGAATATATAATGATTAAAAAATTAACTGTTTGCTTTGTGTTTCTCCTGGTAAATCACTATTTAAAAACTATCCGTTTTTTTCACTATTTTCCAACTTTGACGGAAAATAAAAAAAATCTATATTTTTCTATATTTGCCATATTTGCAAAACATGCTCTTTGCTTATTTCTTTACATAATTCAAAAGGCTTTATCTGCCCGTATGTGCCCGTTTGGCTTCTAGAGGAAAAAAAGTTTAAAAAGACATGGTTGCAGAAATTGTATGGCGTGCATCCCTTGCATCCAATGTTCCTGAAAACGAGAACCGCCCTTAGCTGCCGCACGTCCTTAAATGAGATGGCCAAGCAGTTCGACATCAGGCTCATATGGGTCCCAGGGCACAGGAACATACCGGGAAACTGCAAAGCGGATGAGCTGGCAAGACAGGGTACTACCTTACAGGTTCCAGCGGATTTGGAATGTGTTGGTACACCCCTGGAATCGTGCAAGCTTGAACTTCGGCTTCGCACCGCTGGCATAACGAATAACAGATGGGGTAATGGATTAACGTGTAGGATCACAAGACAAATCTGGCCTGGTCCGAATCGAAAGCGTACAAATGCGCTATTATCACTCTCCCGTGGGGAGATCTTAACGGTAGTTGCTGTTGTTACTGGGCACTGCTTTATAGGGAGACACGCTGAGCGCCTTAAGGTCTCGTCAAATGATTTCTGTCGTAGCTGCTTGGATGTGGAGGAGGTAGAGAGCGTAGAACACTTCCTCTGCCACTGCCCGGCGCTATCCAGAACAAGATTACGGACATTGGGATCGCCGTTTCTTCACGATCTCTCTGACCTCTCAAACGTGGAAATTTCACATCTTAGGGGCTTCATTAGAAGCCCGAACTGGTTCTCCGGTGGGGAATGAGGGGAACACCCATTCGTCCCGTGGTATCACAACGGACCCCAGAGTCTAAGTGTGCTGGTCCTTGATCAGCAGCCACTTCCAACCTAACCTAACCTAACCTATCCCTTACATGTTTTGACTGACAGTAGTTTGATCAAATAGTTTGAAAATTGCATTTTAAGTCCGTTGTCTACCTGTGAGCCTCTGCCAAAGTCTACTCCCAATATTCTGTTACAGACACAGGATGCACAAAAAACTACTCATTGAAATTCGCAGGTACGCACCTCGCTTGAAAATTACTTTGGAGTACAAATGGTAGGCACAAATTTTATTTAGACACGAGCATAATATCAAAATTGCATAATTCAGCCTAAATCCAAATGTATGCAGGGAACAGGTGAATTTTTAGGCATGGTAGCATAAGCCTATATATTGCAAAATAAGCATAATGCCTGGATTAGTCTACGACTGAAAGTTGGCGCAACAATTACTGCATGGCGTTAAACAATTTAAGTACTGAAAACATGGCGTTGAACAATTTAAAATTATTTGAACTGTTTAGAAGGTCAACCAAACCAAAGTTTTTCACGGAAGCTGCTTTAGAAGAACTTGATAGCTTATACGGAAATATTGAGAGAAGCGAAATTATAAAAAATAATTTTTATCTGATATATGCAAATATTAAGGCAAAATGGGTGAAATCTAATCGAACCATTCAGAACTTCAACTCCAAATACGAGGACTGGCTTAATGAAGACACCATCCTGGATATATTGGCAGTAGATAAACCCACCACATCAACCAGAGGAGCAAAAGGAAGGCCAAAAAAAGTATTGAGGAGTGTTCAATTTTCACAAGAAAGAGGAAACTTGCCGATGCCACTAATGACTTGACCACGAAGCATTTATCGGACGCGCTGTCTATTAAATATACAAAGGATAGTGAAAGAGTTAGGTCACAGATTACAAAATTTGTTGCTGATGCAAGCCCACTGCGACTAAAAAGGATTAAGAAAAGCATTCCCACGCCCACAAACGCACACATTAAAAAGTATGGTTCCGAAGAAGCCTTGGCCTTGTTTGTGGACTTACAACTTTCCAAAGAAAAATATGAGATACTACGGGCATCCTTGATGCGACACGGGGCTCACGTTTTACCAGGATACAAGCATATTACGCAAGCCAAAATAAATTCACGACCACTGCATACGGAGTTTACGGAAGTCTCTGTGAAAGCCAATCTGCAGGATCTCATGGGCCATACAGCAAAACGGTTGTTGGAGAGTCTTCCTGAAAATGAGGTGAAAATTCTTCCTGAGAAACTGACATTGATCAGCAAATGGGGCTGCGATGGATCATCCGGACAAAGCGTTTATAAGCAAAGGATATCTTCCGATGACGCTACAATATCGGACGGAAATATGTTTATGGCATCTGTTGTTGACATTGAAGAACAAATAAGCAAGATTAAGCCTACAAAGCTGCAAATTGGAGAAGGAAAATATATTGAATGCAATTACGAGTTCCACCTGACCATGGTTGATGGAAAAGTCGTAAACGAACTGACAGGAACAACTTCAACATTGTCATGCCCGATTTGAAAAAGAGTCAGAAGAACTTTGGTAACTTAAATGATTCTACAAACGAGGAGAATTACGAATGTGGAATGTCACCATTGCACGCAAGGATAAGGTGTATGGAGTTCTTGCTGAAACTGGCGTATACCCTACCACAAGAGGAGGAAGACTTCGATGAAAATACATCAGTAAAGGATAAGGAAAAGATCAGAAAGAAGCAAATACAGGATGCTTTTTTAAAACAAGTTGGACTAAAAGTAGACTGTCCCAAGCACGGATACGGTAACTCAAACGATGGAAACACTTTTAGGAGATTTTTTGAAAATGATGAGGCAGTAACTAGAATCACTGGAATTGACAATCAAATCGTGAAAAGATTGGGAACGATCGTTAATGTTTTAAACTGCAAAGAAAATGTCAATTCTACAAAATATGGAGAATATGCATCGAAAACTGCATCTCTATTAGCAGAAATGTATCCACAGAAGAAGTTGACCCCAACCGTCAATAAAATATTGGCGCATGGCAAAGATAGAATTGAGTACCAGTCTTTGCCAATTGGAGAGCTTTCTGAAGAAGCACATGAGTCTCCTAACAAATTTTATAAAAAATATAGATTGCAGAACACATTCAAAGCATCAAGGGTAAGGCAAAATGAGGACCTATTAAACATGTTGGCAGCATCTTCCGATCCACTTATTTCTTCCCTGCGGCATGTGAAGTCACGAATAGAGTTAGAAAATAATTATAGTTTAGAAATGATTAATCTTTTAGATATACCTTCTCTTACGAATTGTGATGAATATTTTACAGAAAATTGAAAAAATAAATTTAAAAAAAAAATAATTTTTTTTTAATATGTTGGGTAATAATATAAAACATAAAACCCTAAAGAAAAAAAATAAAAACAATTTAAAAATGTAAAAATAATTTTTTTTAGTTACCATAAAATTGATTTTTCTACAAATTTTAACTTTGATAACCCATAAGTAGGCCCCTACAAAGCGTAGCACCCCTTCCAAACGCTCATTTCATAGGCTGAACAGTTATCTATCATATGCTGTTTAAACTGTTCAATTATGTTATTCGGTTCAAAAGATATGATTTTTGCAACGAAAAAACTCAAATGGCACCACTGTGCGACGGGTACAAGACAATAGTAAATCGTGGAAGACCAATTGAGGACTGTTCAAATAAATCGTCGACGAAATTTTCATACAAATATCCGCGGAATCATACAAGACCATAAGAGAGACACTTTCGCTTATCTGGTCGTTGACGATTGTATGAGCGAAAAAAGTTCCACATTATCGCCGACGACCATTTAATCGACAATATGCTCCATCTTCTCGTCGACGACGACGTAGGCGATATAATCTACATGTGATCGTTGACGTCCATTCCGGCGACATTATCCTTCATGCTGTCGTTGACGACAATATAATAGGCACATTCCACCACACTATCGTCAACGACAATATGAGGAACACTTTCGCTCATACTATCGTCAACGACTCTATGAGGGACACTTCTCTGCCAACAAAGTAAAAAGTACACATTTTTATTTTTTTTTGATTTAATTTTAATTAGTCACAATAATGAATTAAAATATAAAAATACATACACAAAAAACTATAAAAATAATTTATTAATCTTAAAGATAATTTAACTGGAAATGATTAATAATTTTTTGAAATTTTTAACTGTACGTTTGGCCTTCAGTTTTTGTTGCTTCTATTAAAAGAAAATATAAATAGATTTAATTCACATAAAGACCAATCAAAGAGTTCTTTTTTTATTAACTTACCAAATATAGCATTTAATACGTTTCCATAAGTTTTTAGTGATTATTTTCCTTTTGTTCCATCATAGTTGAAATTCATTATTATGTCCTTCCCTAAAACTCGACTTATATTTTTGATGCTGCCGCCTACGACACGTTTCATCACACCAACCTGAAATAATAAAAAAATTCAATTAAACATTATTAAATTCAATAACCCCATAATTTTACTTACAACCTGCATTTTTTCTTCAGATGCTAAATCCTGTTCCAACTTTTTTAAAGTATCATCCAACTGTATCGGGAATAACGTAAAGCCCTTGATGAAGACATTTTATTAATAATTGATTTGCTTACCTTTATAATAAATCACTTATAAATTTTTAGTATTAACTTTTTACACTTTCGTATAATTTAAATGACACCTTCTCTCTTTGTTAACCAACTGAATTATATAATTGATGATGATTTTTCTAATTATCTTGTTTTGTCTTGTAGCCGTATTTAAATCCCGTTATTTTTACCAAGAAAATTATTTTTTGAGCACGCAAAGCATATATGCAGTACGTGAACAATTTGAAGACATTGTCGCTCATGCTGCCTTTAACGGTGTTCAATCAACAGAGTCAACAGACTCATACACGACAAAACCGATTTTTTAAGTATTTATTGTTGTTTCGAGCTTACTGGTCTATTTTGAATATGCAAATAAAACGAAGTTTATTTCATAAGTTTCCCAACGTTTCGTCAGTCTATGCCGACTTCTTCAGGGTTATTTTTTTTTATTATTTTGGAAATTATTTAACAATTATAATTGACATTGGAAATGGTCGTCCAGTATTAATTAAATAAATATCCCAAAAGGCGGTTGTTAAAGTTGTAAAATTAAAAAAATATATAATAATAAATAAAACTTGCACAAATAATTACTACACTAATATCACAGTTGCTACAATACTAAAGTATAAACAGAATTTGTGTCGTTTTTATCTTCTTTTGTGTTCATAGAAAACTCTCCTTTTTGTTGTATCCTAAGGCTTTCCAACGTCAGTCTTGTATTTTCCCTCCTCTCAATATCTAAAATTTTTATGTTGGTGAATCCGCTCTGTGGTTATTCTCGTACATGTGTTGTGCCAATCCAGTTGTTTGTTTTTTCTCTTTATATCAGCTTCGTGCTCTGCTATCCGTGTGTTTAATGTTCTTTTTGTTTGTCCAATATAAAACATATTGCACTGATCCCGTTTTCTTCATTCCCCTTACTCGAAATTTGATACACAACGCTGCTCTGTTCCATTTTCGCTGTTTTCCCTTTTGTGTTGGAGAAAAGAGTTCGCAGTGTGGTGTTTGATTTGTGGGCAAATTGTGTGTTTGTATTTGGTATGATCGCTCTCATTGTTTTTGTGTCTGTGAGCGAAGGAATAAAGTTAACTGAGAAATAACTTTTTAATTCAGGGTTGTCATCTTGTTGATTTTTTGTTTGATTTTTATTTTTCGGGCAGGTGTAATTTTGTATAAGTGTGTTAATTGTTTGTTTTGGAAAACTGTTTTTAGATAAAGTTTCTTTTATTATTTCAATATTTTTAATTTTAAACTCAGGATCGCTGATTGTTAAAATTTTTTCTATAAAGTTGTTGGCAGTGTTAACAACCATTTTCTTAGGTTGTGTGGAATGGAAGTTGATAATTCGCCCTGAAGCTAAATGTTTTTTGTACCAGTCAAAAGCAATTTTGTTGTCTTTTCGGTGAAGTTTTACGTCTAAGAATGGTAAATGATTATTTTTCTCCATTTCCGAACTGAATTTAAGTTTGTTGTGATATCTGTTGAGAAGTTCTAGAATTTTGGTGTTGTCATCTTTTTTAATTATAGCGAAAAAGTCATCTACGTATTTTAATATTATTTTTACTTCTATGTTTTCTTTATTTAATTGTTTTTTAGTTTCATCTAGCAGATCATCTAATACTACATTTGCAATTGTTGGTGATAGTGGGTTTCCCATAGGCATGCCAAAAGTTTGATTGTATATTTTATCTTCGAATTTGAAATAATTATTGTCTATTAGACAAAATCGACAAATGTCGTGCATGAAAAATTATAAAATGTCCTAAAGGAATCGTTAAAGACAATGTCATCTACGACGATTTTGCCAACTGGGCAACTCTTTGAGTCAGTGATACTGTGTCGATCAAACAAGCTGGCTTTCTATGTGTGTATGTTCATGTAAATATTCTAATCAAACTCTAGATTTTGATAAATTTTGTGGTGTTAGCTTTGGGCTGTTGTAGGTCTGCCGCTATTGAAACTGGTGAAAATCAGTGTACGTATCGGCCTAGCAACTGCACAACTGGCTCGTTAAACCCTCAAACTGGCTGATTTTATTTTGATGGATTTTACTAGGGTAGTGTTGAAAAAAAAGTACGTTAAGTAAAAAGTTTAAAAAATGTTTCAACGACTGAAAGAATTCAAGCAAGCGATGGTTTTTATCACGTTTTATTTTTCTGATTTTGTATTGTAACGTACGATAAATAAATAAAAGAAACAACTGGTTGCTTTGAATTTCTAAAAAGAACAACGTTTTTTATTTTTTTTTTATTTGACATTTACAAAAATAATTTGTAAAATTTATTTCTAAGCCAACTATAAAAGTTTTTATATACAAATATGTACTTCGTAACATTTTCCCCTCCTTAAGAATCAATGTTATATCCACGGTATGCCGCCAATCGATCAATATGTACAATTTTAAATTTTGTTTTTGGAAATTTTCGAATTCGAAAAACTACGTCATTAATTTTTTTAATTATTGTGTACGGTCCTTCCCATTTAGGTGTTAACTTAGGCGATACTCCAACATTTCTTTGTGGATTATAAAGACAAACCAAATCATTTTCATTAAAAACTCTAAATGTAGAAAAAATGTTGTAATTATGTTTCATTCGATCACTTGTTAGTTTAAGTTTATCTCTAGCATTTTCGTGAATTTCTTATAATCGATTTTTCAATTGACTACCATATTTTGTAGTTGTATTCGAAGCTGATGGAGGTGACCCAAAGATTAATTCAGAAGGCAAGCGAACATCAAAATCAATTATCATTTCACTAGGCATTTTACCGATGAATTCATGCACTGCACCTCTGCTGTTTCACATCTATCACAACGGCTAATTAAATTTTTTACGTCAGTTCTCATATCGGGAAATTGAAATATTATTTAATTTTAGCCAAAGTTCATGCATTTCAGAAAGAACATCAGTTTTAATGGATGATGGAACTATGATTAGCAATTTAGATGATTTGCCATCAATATATACGTCGTTTTAGAACACCATTTTCCAATATTAAGGAGTCCCATTGTATCCAAAACATCTTTGTTTTTCTACTACAACTGCTTAGTTCTTCTTTTGACGGTCATTTACCAGACTGCATCCATGCTAAAACTGAAGAAATATGGCAATCCGATTGTTGTTGTCTTTAAAATTCAGATCTGTCCACAAATCACCATACAACTGTGCCTGTAACCTTCTTTTCATTCGTGGTTTAGACAGTGTTTACAGTTGGAATAACATGGCCTTCTGGAAAGAGCATCAGCACTTAAATGGTTTCTTCCTGGCCGGTGTTCAATTTCAAAATCATAAGTCTGCAGCCTTTCAATCCATCGTGCAGTTTGACCTTCTGGATTTTTAAAATTTAATAACCACTTTAATGCAGCATGATCAGTACGAAGTAAAATTTTTGGACCATACAAATATTTATGGAAATGTTTTACAGCATCTCCAATAATTCATTTCCGGCTTTGAAAGTTTTCTGCTGTAATAAGAAATAACTTGTTCAGCGCTGTTTATATTCTGAGACAAAACTACACCGAAACCATTATCTGAAGCATCAGCATCAAGGATGAACTGTTTGCTAGGGATGGGGAAAGACAAAACAGCAGTATTTGATAAATAATCTTTTAACTTCTTCTGCTCCTAAGGACTTTTGCTCCTAAAGCAATTTCAGCAAAATTTTTTACAAACTTACGGTAATATGTACACATACCCAAAAATTAACGTAACTAATTTTTATTTTTCGGACCTGGCCAAGATTTAATTTTCTCTACTTTATCTGGACCAGCGGCAATGCCATTTTTTGTTACAACATGACCTAAGTATTTAACTTTATTCAGAAAAAGTTGACACTTTTTAGGGACTAGTTTCAAATTTATGCTTCTAAATCTTTTGGAGACCTCTTCTAGTCTATTTTTGTGTTCGTCAAATGATCTTCCAAAGACACATCATCGTCAAATGATCTTCCAAAGACACATCATCTAAATACACGAGGCATGTTTCCCAATTTAATCCATGCAATACATTCTCCATTAACCGTTCAAATGTCGTAGGCGCATTGCAGAGCCCAAATGGCATGACATTAAAATGCTATAAACCACTATCAATACTAAACGCTGTTTTATGTTTAGAATTATTGCCCACTTCAGCTTGCCAATATCCGCTCTTAAGATCTAATTTGGAGAATAACACTGAGCCCGATAACGCATCAAATGTGTCATCTATTCTTGGAAGCTGGTAGCTCTCTTTTTCTGTCGCACTATTTAATCATCAATAATCCACACAGAATCTTAAAGAACCATCTTTTTTTTTTAACCAACACAACGGGAGAACACCAAGGGCTGTTGGAATGTTCAATGATACCATCGTTTTTCATTGCTTCTGTTATGTTTCGAGCTTCTAAATGTTTAGGTAAAGGAAGGCGCCTAGGTGGTAATTTAATAGGCATATTAATTCCTGTATTGATTTCGTGTGTAACAAGTTTCGTTCTCCCATAATCAGAACTCGATGAATTAACTATATCGCTGTAGTTATTTATTAACGCATGTACTTCATTATTTTCCTTTTTAATTAAATCATCTGACAATACATAATATTTGATTTTTTTTTTTTAATAAATTGTAGATTGGGGTCAACTCCAAAAGCGTTAATGGGGTCATATTATTTTTTTTCCGAAATCCTAGGCTATTAAGATAAAAATGGGATTTTTGTAAAATATTCTGTAGATGTACTATTTCTAAATACTTTGTATCAAAAATTCATCACTTTATATATATATTTATATATATATATATATATATATATATATATTTAAGTAGAAAAGTGATGAATTTTTGATACAAAGTAAATACTAAATACTTTGTATCAAAAATTCATCACTTTATATATATATATATTTAATTCA
Source organism: Cordilura impudica (assembly GCA_963682025.1). NCBI lineage: Eukaryota > Metazoa > Arthropoda > Insecta > Diptera > Scathophagidae > Cordilura > Cordilura impudica. The sequence continues at coordinate 154,936,643 of OY821520.1, forward strand.
TCACTTTATATATATATTTTCTATATTTAAGTAGAAAAGTGATGAATTTTTGATACAAAGTATTTAGAAATAGTACATCTACAGAATATTTTACAAAAATCCCATTTTTCTCGAAATCTGAAAAAATAAAATCGTTGTCAAAAAAATTCTAAAACAGGGATTTACCTAAAAATTCACACAGTTAATCTCTACCATATATTTAACAAGAGCTAGATGAATTTTTTTAAATTTTGTTTAAGAACATTTTTCAAAATTTGAAGAAGGAGTTTTCAAAATTTTATCAAAAAAAAAAAAAAAAAAAAAAAAATTCCATTTTCGGTCTCAATGCATAATAGGTTAATAAAACAATACTTCGATACTTGGTAATAAAACAATACTTCATATCTAAGTACATACAGCTATAGAGACTAAAACAAAATATAGGCTTTAATTAATTTCTTAAAGTTTAAAAAAATGCCATCAAATTTCATGACCTATTTTTTTTTTTGGCACAAAAGTGGTCTGGGGCATTTGCTGTTTCTTGGTGAGTTTTTATTCGATTTTAAAGGTTTATGGCTTTTTGGAAATACAATTTAATACTTATCCCGAATTATATAACAACTTGTCAGAAATATTAAACGATAGAACGAAATTTTCGTATAATCTGAAAGAAAGTCATATTTTCCCCATATAAAACACACTTGAAATTTTCAATCGCGTTGAGCCACCTCTAAATGGTTTTTGATTGGCCCAAAACTTTGTAATTCACAGTTTTTTTGCTATTTGCATATTTCTAGGGGGTGCGACCGAGAATTTGAAGACTTTCTTTTCTCCATAATATGAAGGGCCACCATAGTGACCATCACACAGATATAGAAACTTAAGATTGGAGTTGAAAAATTAAAGAATTAAAGAATGCGTAAATTGTCATTTAGAAGGTATGCAAATAGATAAACGCATTCTAATCACATTTTGGAGTGAAGGAAATTATTTACTCGTCTAAACGATATTTAAAGCACATTTCGTATCGTCCGCACTATCGTAAAAATTGTTTTTTTTTTCAATTATCTTTTATGCTCAATTTTATTTAGCATTTTTATGAGAGTATGCTCTGAATGTCCGTTGCGAACGAACATAACAAACATAATAATTTCTTTATTATTTTTGGTGTGAATAACGAGGAGGATATAAAAACAATATCTAAACATTCATCTATAAAACATTCAATCAAACACGTGTATGAGCACTTTCTTAGAACTAAAGAATTTGGGGTATCCTAAATATATAACAAGTCCGAAAATCTGACAAGTACATATTCAGTGTACTAAGAAGCGTCGTAACATTATAAAAGTATTTGATATCCTAATCAAAAATTTATTTGCTTAATCTCCCGTAAACTATCTTAAAATTCAAATTCATACCTTAGCCACTCAAACAACACCACTTTCAATCTTTTCAAATCTAAATTCAAATTAAATATGCTGACCAACTTATACCTAAATCAATATCAATCTTCATATTAAATTCTCAATACCCTTATCAAAATGCAAAGCAGTATTGTATTGTATTATGTTGAAAATACATTGAATGTTTTGCTATTGTTTTTATTCATTCTCAACGAGAAGCGACTGTGGCAAAGAAAATGTTGCTATAAAATATATTATTGTTACGAGTATTGTTTATATTTTCAAGTGCGATGATTTGCGGCGGAATTATAATATTTATCGTCATAAAAATGTTATATGTTTGTTCACTTGTCTGTTGTTGTATTTTATTCAGGAACATCTTAGTCTTCTTTATAATTTATGGGATAAGATTGGATTTATTATATTTATCTTTTTATTTCATATTTATGTTAACCAAAGTGTCATCGTGTTTTTTTTTATCTTCTAGACATTTGCCAGAATATATACATATGTGGATAGATTTATAATGCGATAATTTTGTTTATTTATCTATTACTCTTTGGACCAAAATTGCCTACATACGAAATAGTTTTCAATACAAAAAAAAAAAAAACAATTAAGAAAATTATAAGTGTTATGGACTGACTGGGCTCTTTCTCTATACCATCAGTTTAGAGAAAGGGTTTTAGGTCCAGCAAATAGCATATAAAAACATGCATATATCAAATTTCTGTGTTATTGTTATAAATTTGTTGCCTGCCGATATTAAAAAATATCGTAGCGGATGTTATTTTTACATGTGGACTGGACAATAGGGTCGTTCACAAATACATGGGTAAATTTTTTTTTGTCGCCTACAGTTCAGGACACGTCCTCATTCTTTTACATTTACCTATACTAATATCCTCACAAAATTTCTGTATTTATTTCCAATTCTAAAATGGTGCTCGCTGATCAAGCAGTTGTCACCTGCAAGCGCTCTATGACTGTTTTCATGTATTCATACAGAAAAATTATTAAAAGTTGAAATAAAACCAATTTATTCAGACATGCATGTGTCTTGAATTCAGTAGATAACAATATTAATGATGTATTACAAAATAATTAGCACTTTTAATATTTTTATTCATTTGTATTTCCAAGGCTATTAACAATATCTCGCTTTGTGGCTTCTGAAGACACTACTTTTCAATTTGCTGCAACCGCTTGCAAAAGAAACTGTTTATCATCTTCATCATTGGTTAACAGTTTGTTAAAATCTTGCATTAGCTGAACACCTTCCTCAACTGTATCATTAACTAATCTTAGTTCTTTTATTGTTTTTTTCCCTAATTGATAGTTGCAATTTTCCTCCCATTTTCTTGGCGATAATGTTAAGAAAGAGTCACTAATATTAAAACGAGAAAAAAACTTAATGTTACTTTCAGTTGCAAAATCTTCAAGGCTAACATTATCTTTTAATACGTTTATTGCCCTGATCCTCTTACATTCCGCGAATTTTTTGCGTTTTTCATTCTTTGAATAATTTGGCATTTATCTTCTGCTAAAATTTTTTCTGAAAATAATGCTAGAGCTACTAATTCATTAGAAATATACTACAAGTGTTTTTCGAAAACTTTTCCTGTTGCTTTTCCAGTTTTAGGGTCAATAACCTCATATTTTTTTTTTGGTCTTTCCATAACTTCAGATCATTTTCAGGGGCTTCGGCAGCAAGTGTAGCTTCGATTCATGCTTTACTAAATAAAAGAGCTTCAAAATGTACAAATCGTCGGAGTTGTATCTGTTCTTTCTTTATAGTATGGAAAACATCTTGCTGTTCCCTGAATGGGAAGATTTTAAAAGCATATAAAAGTTTAGCTATCCAACGAGCCTGGTGAATTGCACCTGGTGCTTTCTAATGCATTTTTTGAAGTGGATTAAACAAATCAGCAAATGTCAACTAAATTACCTCTTTATTGCCAATTCTAATTAAGACTTAAGAGTTATCTACAGATAAAAAAAATTTACAGTAGACGATTTAAATTCTTCAACGCTTTCTTAAATCTGTTGAAGAGATGAATTTCTGATCAGGACGATGGTCCAAAATATACAGTGAATACTTTTGCCAAAATAAGTTCCATGATATAGTGACGACAGGCTAGCCACAACAGTTCATGACCAATGTGTCGTTCTAAATTAACTTATGCCCCATTTAAATGACCAGTATTTACAGTCGTATCAAAACTAATAGGTTGAACTTTTCATTCTACATTCCACTGTTTTAATAGTGTGAATACAGATTTTGCAAAGTTTTGCCCTGTACCTTCACCATCCAGTTTCAGCATATACAAATAGTCGATCACATATATGCGATAAATATTCGGGCAGTAGTTTGCCATACCAATGAAGTCGTAAATTGAATGGCTGGGCTTGGATTTTGTGAACGCTGATTGAACAAATTCTTTTCTAGCTCTTTTTCATGATCGTGGAACAATTGTGCGAAGTGCTTCCCGATCTGATATTTTATTGCGATCTAAAGCACTAGTAACATGGGGTGTAAATAATTGAGCGGAGGGCAATTTGGGGGTAGATTTTAACTGTTTCACTTTAGCTTTTTCATCATGACTTTTATTTTTACTGTGTAAGAAATCTTCGTCACAACTGGATTGAGAAATTGAGTTTTCTGAATCAGCAATTGGACTAACAGCTGAGGTTGATGCAGCTGATACTTCAGAAAATGCTTTATTCTTTCGTGCTTCTTCTTTCTTTTTTCTATCAAGATTTCTTTCTGGCTTTTTGATCAGCTGTTTGTCTTGAGCACCGAAGTACATTTTACGTTTACTTCTCTGATCCACTAGGAAATCACAGCCTTCCTTTCTTTTTAAAAGATTCAAAGCATTGGCATGAGCAACATCAAACAGAGAGTCTTTTTTGAAAAAAAGTTTTCTTTTTTTTTGGGTTTTTGAGATACGACCTTTATTCTTCTTCAACGAGCTTTTAATTGCAAGCTTTTCAATTGCATGAGTTACAAGTGTATTAGGAATGCCAGCTTTTCGCCCCACAATCATTACTTCTTCAGTTGTTATATGACTAGCACTTCTAACTGATCTAGTATCACTCAGATGATAATGGAACCGCTGTAGGACTTGCTTTATTGCTGGTAACTGTTTCAATGTGATTAATGAATTTAAATTTGTAAGACCAATCAAAAATATTTTTGATTAGTGAGAGGAGTTGCTGATGCCATTGCAACTAAGTCAACCAGGAAAATTTTGACTGTAATAAATATTCTTTAACTTCCAACAATAAAGGCTGAATTATAATTTTATCGTAATATCTCAATTACATTTATTTTTTTATTATTGTAATAAATGAAATCAATGCAAATAAACACTTTTTGATAAAACAAAAAATATTTTTTAGGCATGCCTTCTAGTCTAAAACAAAAAAATTTACTGAAATTACTAAACAGCATAAAATGGCAAGTCATCGAGCACCCATTTCCAATACGAGTAGAAATTAGAAATTTTAGGAGAGTGATATTATTAGTAATTATAAAAAAAGTAGAAGGTATCTTGGTGTTTACTGAAAAAAAATTTCTTTTTGAACCAGTCTACTAGGAAACCAAGGCCATATTGGTCACTTAAAAAAAAACATATATGACTCAAATTTGAGGAAAATCTGTCCAATACTTTTGTTTATTGGTAGATTTAAGTGATGATCGGGAATCGGTTTTCTATAGGGACTATGACTAAAGATGGTTCTACAGGGTTCCTATTTGGGTAATAATTAAAGGTTATAATAAATATACAACAATTAAATTTGACCGAGATTTATACGGGACTAGGTCTGAAGATGCACCATTTTTCACCAATTTCAACATCAGCTGTTCTTTGGCCGACAAAAAAATATTAACAAAATTTTATCAAAATATATTGATATTTGCGAACTGTAGTTTGATAACTAGGTTTACAGACAGAAAATGATACTGAGTCGAGCGTTGTAATAAAAGATGAGCCTTAGTCAGATATTTTTGGGTTACAAACATCAGCATTAACTCATTATATCCTCACCACGCACAGTGGGATCACTTCATACATTTCTTAGCAAAAAGTATAAGGAGTGCTCGTGGAACATTGAAATTTGGCCCAGGACCTTTTATCAACTCAATTAAGAAAAATTTTAATTTTCATCAAAATTGACCACGCCCATCGCTCCTGCTCATATAGCCTAATATGATTTTGTCGCCCTAAATTTTTATTTCTTTGCTAAAAGTCATGACACTTGGCACAAGTTATCGGTGTTATGAAGTTGGGATATCTGGAGAGTTTCATGGAAATCGGCCACGCCTATCACTCACAGCCCGCATACCCGTATATGAATTTTTGGACCCAAATTTTTGTTTCTTTATTAATGGTCTTTTAACTTGACTCAAGTTATCAGCAATATGAAGTAAAGATGTTTGCAAAGTTTTACAGAAAGATGCCATACCCACCGCCCATATAACCCAAAAAAGTTTTTATTTAGAAATGTTGTTTTTGAAACAAACTGAAAAAGTTTTGTAATTCGGCTTAAAAGCTATAAGTAACAATATTTTCCTTTGAAAAAAACTTGATGAAATAAGATAAACGATATAATCACTGATAAATATTTTTACCTGTATGCAAATATAGACTTTTATTCATCATTCTATCATTTCTTTAACGATATCATCTAGTTCCAAAACATGTCTATAAGGTTGACATCTCATGCTAGTAATGTAAGGAACTGACGATGCAAGAATGCGATGCAAAATAGCAATATTTGTTGCGAATCTGTTGCACTTTTTCGAAGACTTTAGTCTATACCGTCTATAGTCCTTTTTTCGAGCTTCTTCAGCTTCTTAAAGCACATGGGCTTAAAGGTATTCACCATTTTATATCTTGTTTCTTTGAATTACTGAAATAAAATTTCGTGTGACTTTATTTTATAAAATTTATAACACTGTTCAACGGTACATAATATTAATCGAATTTTATTTACTAAGTCAAAAGAAAACACTCCCACCTCTAATTTTTTTTGCAACTAAACCACAAAGGTAGATAAAGCTCACCTTTTTTTTATCCAGGGAACAAAAAAAGCTCTGAATTTTTAAGTGGCATCATAAAAACCTGAATATTTATACCCTATAACACCATGTTGTTAGGTAATGACTTTATACTGCTGTTTGTAACTACCAAAAATATTTGAGTTAGACCCATCTTTTATTATACCGTTCGACTCAGAATCACTTTCTGAGTCGATTTAGCGATGTCCTTCCGTCTGTTCGTCCGTCCGTCCGTCTGTGTGTCCAAGTAAACCTTGTAATCAAACTACAGGTCGCAAATATCGTTCGGCCATAGGATGAACGCTATTGAAACTGGTGAAATTCGGTCCATGTTCAGACCTAGTCCCCGTACAAATGACCCCTGCGAAATCGACATAAATTGCCATATCATATAGCTCTCAAATTGGGTTTACATGTGTTTATTATATCCATTAATCAGTAGTCCAAAAATAATCCCTATAGGATAATTCTTAGTCATAGGCCCCATATAGAGCTGCTTCCCGATCTTCACTTAAATCTATCAAAAAAATTGCACAGATTTTCCTCAAATTTTGTTCGTATATATTTTTTCAAGTATGGTCAGGATCGGTCCATTTTTCGACCTAGCACCCGACATGAACTTTTTCATATCTGCAGCCAAAAAATTAATAACTATGTCACATAAATTTAGTTTATGCTTATTTTCTTCATGCAATTAGTTGGACCAAAGAGATAGGGTCTCTAAACCATGGTATAGGGTATCGTATAGTCAGTCTGGACCAACTATAATTTTCTTACTTGTTATTAATATCTTTTTAAAAAACAATATTAGAGAAATGGGGATTTCACGTAAATGCGAAGGCATTGCAGCCAAATTCCTTAACGGAAAGTTGCATTGGGTTAAGCCCTATATTCCAAAAACTTGGTGATTACTTCTTGAGGTGTTCCCCTGCTTACGTAAGAAATGTTTTCAAAACAAAAGTTATCAGTCAGTTGGCATTGGCATTCACAACAAAATACAGTAATATAAAGTCAAATTGAAGTTGTAGTGTATACATACTGTAGAGCATTCAGATGCAGATGTATTAATACTAAGCATAGGGTGATTCACTTAAGCAATTTAAAATTACATAAGGTAGCATTGAACTATATGTGTTGATCGTAGTATTTTTCGAGACAATGAGAAAATATATGTGTAGAATAGGGCGGATCGATTTGTAGGGATGCAAAAAAATCGCTCATGTGACAAGAAAAATCATATTTTAGGGATCAAAATAAGAAACTTTGCCCAAGGAACCATACCTCTAAAACGAATTCTGATGTCCCGACTCTTGACCTGTCTGTCTGTCTGTGTGCCATGGGTCAACTCTATTCCCCCTCATGCAATTGCTCTGAAACTTGGCCCATAGTCTTGTTGTGACTACAGATTAATTTTGGGGTAGTCACGCAGAGTCACGCATAGTCACGGAGTGATCAAAAGCTATTTACCCGCATCCGATCTTTTTGAATAACATAACATAGTCAAGGCGTATGATTGTTATTTATTAGCAGAGTAGAAGATACGTACATAGTCAGCCCAATCCTAAACAAAAATGTTGATTTTTTGAAATGTTTGTATGGGGAAGCCCCCCATGGGGGTTCCAGGGGGTATGCCACTGGCATGGGTGGGTCGGCCATCAAAAGTTAGTGTGGGTCGATCATACATTTGGACTCGATTGGTGCACTCTGAATGGGTCAGAGTCAGACAGACAGACAGACAGACAGGTCAAAAGTCGGGACATCAGAATTTGTTTTAGAGGTAGGGTTGCTCGGGAAAAGTTTCTTATTTTTATCCCTATAATATGATTTTCCTTGTCACTTGGGCGATTTTTAAATCGACCCGCCGTAGTGTAGAATAATAAACAAACCGAAATTATGGATAAAGAAAAGGGTTTCCTATTTCGATTGTTTTATGTAGTAAAAGTATTCGATTGTGATGCATTTTATGACATCATAAAACATAAACACAGGTGCTTGTGTGTACTTGACGCACTGACCAGCCGTAAGATAATTGGCACATCTATGTCACGGGTGCACGACACACATATCAATTCTCCAAAATGCTGCTATTGCACTCAGTAATTTTAAGTAAATATGTTAATTATGGATAGTTAGTGATGGAATAGTGAAAGTTATAGTTGGTCTTAAGCCATTCAAAGATCATGGTAAATTATAATAATTATAAGTGTAGTATTATAGGGTTAATGGAGGGCACACAATTCTGCACAAATGTTCCTTAAAAATATATAAATTTTTCCTTAATATTCTAAAAATAAAAAAATTAACCAAAGTTCTTAGAACTTTTTACTATTTCATAGAAGGATATACTATTCCTTCCTTCCTCTACATACCATAGTCTTGTTTATGACTACGATTTTCAACAGGAAAAAAACGCACAGTACTCTTTTTCATATTTGACTCAAATTGGCGGTATACATTTCCATTGAATGGAATAGAATAGCACAGAATACTAAGTTGCATGTTTAGCTTAAATTAGCACAATTTGTAAATTTTAGAACATTTTCAAATAAATTTATAATAACCAATAAATTCAGTTATAAATTGAGTTATGTTATGAATGAAACTGGAATTTTTATATCTAAAAGGCGTTAGTTGTTAGCTAAATTTTAAAATAAGAAAGAATTGCATTTATTTGGTGCTTACATAGCTTATTTCCGTCTCAGATAAAGTAACAAATAAAAATTCATTGTTTGCCCAACCCTCTAATATCTTAATATTTGTTGTTGCTCATATGACTATGGATAAAAAATCATGACAATGGTTTTAAATTTTTTCCTTTTTTTCTATATCGTTTCCCGATCATTGTAAAAGTATTTGGATTACTTGGTTTACTCCGCTAAGCGCTAGCTTTTTGGGTAATGTGGCACAGAATAGTGAAAATCACTTTTTTTGATATAAAAATTTGAGACCCTTTATTGATCAACACTGATTTTTTCAAATATTTCCGATGACGTACCATGCAGATTTTGAAACTGTTGTTACTTTCATTACAACTGCTATAGTTTTCGAAATTTTGCATACAAAAGCTTATATTTCGGACTCAGCAGTGAAATTTTTTAAATAAATAAAAATACGTTTTGACAAAACTAAAAAAAAAACAAGTGAGAGTGTTAAAGCTATGCTGAATGTTTTATACCCTACACCTGGGTTTTACTTTTACATTTATATCTAGTCCTATTGCAATATCTATAACAAATATAAACAAAATATTTAAGAACTTAAAATCTAGTAAACTTAATACCAAATTGTGTAAAGAAACATACTGAATTTTTAGAATTTTTTAGAGGTGTCTCCATATTTTAGCTCATATCTTGGCATTTTAAATACCAATCTGCTCGAAATAATGGCAAGCAATAATGGTTTATTTTGTGAATGAGCGTGATTTCAACAGACAAACAGACAAACGAAGACGGACAGACGGACATCAGTATACCATTCTCACGGACGGTAAAAAATATTCAATACACAAGAAATTTTTCAGTTCAAAGATATTTCGATTAATATTTGTTCAGTTACATACAGTGGTCGAAAATATTATAAGGACGTTAATTAACAAATAGTTATTAAAGATTATTTAACATAACGTTAAATCAGTTGATAAATAACAATTTGTACACCATAAAATTGAATAGATTAAAAACATTTTTTGTACATTTCCTCCAGGTTGCAATCAGATTCCACCTTATATCTCTTGTATTGCTCCCGTGTATAAAAGAAAAAAATCGTTAAAAATTTTGTTAAGTTTACTTTATAATCGGTTAAAAACTTTAAATTATATTTTATAGTATAACGTTTTAATTATTTTCACCTTCTGTGCAACATAAAATAACAAATTTTCTATTTCATCGTAATCTTTACCTTCACTTCAGTTATCACAGCTTCATTTAATAATGATATCGCCTCATCCAATAAGTTCTACAGTACCCGAAAAACTTTACGAACCGCCTTTAATGCAAAACGAATAAACTACTTACTGGGCTATAAAATGATCGCTTCCCAAAGCTCCAGGTGGCTGAAATTTAGCATCCTTTATAAATCTGACAAACTATACAGGCATATCGATTAAATCATAAAATCTATTTACACTCACACAAAAATAATAAAAAAACGATATTTTTATTTAGTTTTTAAAACTTTGAACTGCCAGCAAAATAAACAATTTACCACCTTTCAGAAATAATGAGTTCACTTTGGAACAATTATAAGACGGGTATAATAATCACATGCAAATTAAATTTGACCGAAATTTGTGGTTACGTCTACGGGGACTAGGTGTGAGTATGCATCGATTTTCACCAATTTCAATAGTTTGAGAACATTCTTGACATGGACATCGCATTATAATTTAAAGTCAAGTATGACGTTATGGACGTAAAAACAAGTTTTTAATTTTTTTTAATTTTTGTAGTACTCATTTCACATTTAGAACAAGTAAGAAAATTATAGTCGTTCTGGACCGACTATACCATGCGTTTAGAAACCCTAGATATATAAAATAAGCATAAACCAAATTTGGGTGGCATAGTTATTAATTTGTTTGTCTTCGGATATGAAAAAATTTCCTTTATATAAATCAGGCAATAAGGTCAATATGTCTAACTACAGAGGCATCGCAAAATTGAGTGCAATTCCCAAACTTTTAGAAAAAATTATAAAAGACTCGTTATCTCATCAAGTTTCATCCATACTTTCTCCATATCAACACGGCTTTCGTAAATCTCGTTCTACAATCACGAGGACGTTCTACAATCACCAGAACTCACTACTATTATAAATGATGGATTTAGAGATCGTATGAAAACTAGTGTAATTTACACCGACTTTAGTAAAGCCTTTGATAAGGTTAGTCACGATTTATTATTATATAAGCTGACTTCTATGGGTTTCAGTAATTCTTTAGTTTTCTGGTTAAGATGTTATTTAACGAACAGATTTGAGCAGATTAAATTTAGAAACGATGTCTCTAAAAAAATCGAAGTGTTTTCTGGCATTCCACAAGGAAGTCATCTTAGTTCAGTACCTTTTACTTTATTTATCAATGATCTCCCTTTTGTTATTCAACACTCTAAAATTCTCTTATACGCTGATGATGTCAAATTACTTTCCTCCCTCCAAAATTACTTTCAACACTTTTTTGCTACAATCCGATTTAAATAATTTTTGTGGATGGTGCAATGTAAACCTAATGGAGCTCAATATAAAAAAATGCAAGCATATGTCCTTCTACAGATGTAATAATCTACATAATGATACATTCTCATAATGATACATTCTCAGATCTTGGCATTTTATTAGATCATAGATTAAATTTTCGTCCGCATATATCTTCAGCAATACACAAAGCTGATGGCGTTGTTGGATTTATGAAGCTATGGAGTAAAGAATTTTCTGACCCATATGTAACCAAACAGCTATATACATCCCTGGTTCGTCCCATCCTGGAATATGGTTTTATAATATGGGATCCATGTTACATTATTCATATAAATTTCGCCAAATCTGTCCAGAAACTTTTTCTTTTAATCTGTCTACGTGGGCTTGGTTGGAACTCCCGTGCCTTACTCTCTTATGAATCCAGACGCTCTAATCAAGTTACTGACATTGGAAAGTCGTAGAACAATGATTAGAATTTCCTTTCTACTCAGTTTATTAAATGGCGACATTGACTCCAATTACTTCTTAAGTAGAATTCAAATTAATATACCATCGAGACCTACAAGAAACTTTAAGCTCTTAAATATTATTTATTTTCGATTTAACTATGCTACTAATGATCCATTTCGCCTGTTGTGTGAGCAATTAAATGGAATTTACCACATCATTGATTTTTCCGAAAATAAAGAATCTTTGAAACGTAAAATTATTCTATATCTAAAAAATTAAGTCGTCATTATTTCATTTGTTATATGTATTTTATACACTAAATATAAAGGGTCCGCCAAATAACTTTTTTTTTTTTGAAAATGCTATAAAAAAAGGCTACTGAATATTATATCAAATTTCTTTTTTTATTTGAAAGTACAATCCTTCCGGTTAATAACGGAAAACGATTTCATTCAAATGGCTGCCTCGGCTGGCCATGCAGTAGCCTACATGATCGGTCCAATTTTTAAGCACATTATCGATTGTGTGCAGCTGTATTTCACCAATGGCTTCACAAATATTGTCCTTTAAAGCGTCAATTGTCTCTGGCTTGTCGGCGTAACACTTACCTTTGAGGGCACCCCACAAATAATAGTCCAACGGTGTCAAATCGCAGCTCCGAAGTGGCCAAACGACATCAGCTCTGCGGCTGATAATACGATCTTCAAAAACAGAGCGCAACACATCGAGTGTAGCTTCGGCTGTGTGGCACGTATTGCCGTCCTGTTGAAACCTTATGTTGCCAATATCCTCTTCTTCAATTTTTGTGAACAAAAATTCGTTCAACATGGCCCGACAACGATCGCCTTGACTGTAACGGCCACTTCTTGATCATTTTCGAAGAAAAATTCTGCAACATTACCATGATTTTCAAAGTAATGTCGCAATATTTCCCAGCGTTGTTCAAGCGTACAGACAACCATATTCGTTCAGCGGAAGGATAAAACTATTTATCTGTCAAATCAGACATGAGCTAAGTGTTACCATTCACGAAAGAAGCACTAGTTGAAAAAAAAACGTTAGATGGTGGACCTTTTATTAGTCTGTAATGACATTTGTAATTCCATAGACTTTAAATAAATAAATAAATAAATATCGGATGCTATATTTATATGGTTATTAGGTCAAAATAAGGTCCGATCCTGACCACATTTGGTAAGGTCACTTATATTCTGCAAAAACATATGCAATCCAAATTTGAAAAAAATCTGTGCAATATTTTTATTTTTTGCTATATTTAAGTGAAGACAGGAAATCGCCTTCTTATGGGGGCTATGACGAAGAAGTTCCCCATAGGGTTTATTTTTGGACTACTGATAAATGGACGTAATAAACACATAAAAACCCAATTTGGCCGAGATCTATGTGCTAACTTGGATATTATGGCAATTTAAGTCGATCTCATAGGGATCATTTGTATGTGGACTAGGTGTGAACATGAACCGATTTTCTTTAGTTGCAATAACTTTCATCATTTGGCCGATTTTCTGCGAATGGAAAGAAGGAGTTACTTTTATTTGAAAAAAGTTATGTCGAATACGTTTTTTATCTATACTAATATTATAAAGAGGTAATGTGTGTTTGTTTGTTTGTTTGTTTGTTTGTTTGTAGGAGGTAATCTCCGTAACTACCCATCCGATCTTCCTGAAATTTTCACAGAGTCTTACTGCAGATATGGGAAGTGCTATGAGGCGTGGTACCTCCCATACAAGTAATAGTTCAATATTATATATTTCGAGTACTGTGCTAGAGAGAGCTTTTCAAGTTTGTCTGATGTCACCTATTATTAATGTGAGTAGTCGGACAAAAAATGGGCAGTATCGGACCAATAGGCGTGGCACCTACCATACAAATTAAATATAAAATGCCATATATCTGGAGTACTGTTACAGTGAGAGTCTTAGAACTTTGTGTGTGAGCCCATAAGTTGTTCATGTGATTAGTTAGACAAAAAATGGGCGTGATCGGAGCAGTGGGCGTAGAACCGCCCGTAAAAAGTAAATATATGATATCATATAACCGGTGTACTAAAAAAGGGAAGCTTTGACACTTTGCACGACACCATCAGATCTTAGTAAGTGTAGTCGGACAAAAAATTGGAGGGGTTCACATCAACGGGCGTAGCACTCCACATTCAAAGTAACTATTTAATGTCATATATCTGGAGTACTGTAAACGAGAGGGCTTTGTGGCTTTGCATCAGCCGATAGGTTCTTTGTATGATTAGTCGAACAAAAAAAATGGGCGTGATCGTAGCAGTGGACGTAGCACATCCCATGCAAAGTAGATATCTAATATCATATAACTGGTGTTCTATAAAAGGGAAAGACTCGACATTCTGCACGAGTCCATCAGATATTTATGTGAGTAGTCAAATAAAAATTGGGCGGGATGGGATTAGTGGGCATGACACCTCCTATATAAATAATATGAAGTACTACGAAAGCAACAGTCTTTTGTTAAGTACATTAGTTATCAATGTGATTTGTTGTGAAAATATATCGCCAAAATCAAAAATTCGCCAAAACCGAAAATTGCGAAAAATAAAAATCGCCCAAAAAATCTTAAAAATCAAAAATGGGCAAACTCAAAAATCGCTAAAAAGAAAAATTGCCAATTGACATTCTAAGTTCAAGGCCAATAGTTAAGTGTAGCCAGATCTAATTTTGATAATCCATCTTCTTCGCATGGGCAGCTACATGTACCTTGCTCCAGGATAGGAAATCCGAAAAATCTGATAATTGTTGTACCGAATGAAAAAACAAAAAAACATTGTATATCAGCAAGTATCGAAATAAAAAAAAACTATGCTAATAATCTATACTAACATAATAAAGAGGTAATATGTGTTTGTTTGTTTGTAGGAGGTAATATTTTTAGCGGGCGTGGCACCTCCCATACAAAGTAAATTTTAAATATCATATATATTAATATGAGAGAGAAAGCTTTGCAAATTTGTCACAGGTCATCTATTATTAACGTGAGTAGTCAGATAAAAAAATGGGCGGGATTGGACAAATGCACGTGGCACCCGTACACAAACTTAATATTAAATGTGATATATCTGAATTACTGTATTATTGAGAGCCTTGGGACTTTGCGTGAGCCCTTTCATAACAATTCGGAAGGGGGGGGTTATTTATTACAAATAAATAAAAATTAATAATTTTACAAGATTTCTATAGAGAACAAGTGATTTTTTTCCTGAGGTTAACATATTCTGTGTATTACAGTATCGAGGGTATGAAATTTTAGTTAGTTAAGTTATATACCGTTGAAAAGGTCATTTTGTCAAGTTTCTCAGTGTATGCTTTATTTTTAAGGTTTTGGAAACACTTGCACACTAATAGGAAAAATTGAAAATAATGCATTTGTGAAAAATTGAAAAACCGTTGTCTTCAGTTACAAAATATTTATTTTGATAGATATCCCACTCCCATCCCACTAAGCAAAATCCTAAGCTTTCTTATGAAAAAAAAAAAATGCCCTTTCTGAAAAAAAGCAAAAAATGCTTTGATTTAGCAAAAAAAAAGTCTAAATTTTTTTTTGTTTTTTTAAAGTATTTTTTTCCCGAAATATTGAAGAAATAGCTATCTAAACGTTTGGGAGAAAATTTTCTAAGAACAATAGGTAATAAGTTACATGGATGACAAGAAACACCTTTTTGGCCAAAATGTTAAAATTTGATCCCCTCTAACTCAGAAAGATCTTAACCGATCTTGTTGAAAAATTGTGTCTAAACTACTATCCAATAGGACTAATTTCATCCCGATCGGAGGACATCGATTTCAAAAGTTGGTGCACTTGACATGAAACCCCCCATAAATAAAATTAGATGTGAACTTTTTAATATATTCACGCCACAAATTAATAACAATACCACTAAAATTTTGTTTATGCTTTTTTCTATAACCAGTTATTGCCTCAGTAAAGTTTGATTTAACACCCTCTCTAGAAATACATAGTATAGACCAACGTTTTTTTGTTGCCTCATGTAAAAATGATTAAAAATAAAATTTTATTAATAAGTGAAGGAAATTGTTTTCTTCCCTTTTTGAGCGTAATGCGGACACGGAGGAGTGTGAAATTTGCCATATTGGCAAAATTGGCGCATGGAGGAGAAATGCAGAATTTTAAAATTTATGCATAATATATGTTAAAATAAAATAAAATATAAATAATAAATTCTTTTTAAAAGAACCTAAAGGTATGCTAATCAATTTTAGCCAATTCACAATTAATCGATTTTATTATAATTGTATATCATACGCCCTGTGTTGAATTGTGAATTGCCTAAAATTGATGAGCATACCTTTATAGTTATTACTTATTTTCATAAATTTTTTATATATATATAGATGAAAAAAACTTTGAAAGAAAATTAAAATTTCCTAGAATTTGCACTCGAATTTCGAGTGCTGGGTATTAAGTATTAAGTATATTAGGAAATATATTAAAAAACAAAACCGTTTCTTCAATATTTTTTATTTATTACTAGTTGTTTTTAGTTTTAGCAAGCTAATCGATTATAACATAACGATTATTACAATTTATAATACAATCGCTAATGAAAGCTGAAATGCCAGAAATCGGTCTGATTAAAAAGGCAGAGAAATACGAAATTTTGGAAATATGAATATGATTTCTTCTTCTCTACCACGCACCATTAAAAACAAAATCGAAATTTGCATATTAATTATAGTATTAATTGCAATATATCTTAAAAAGAAACATTAAATCTTAAATAAAAAAAAATATTTTTGTTGTTGTAGATACTATAATTTTAAATGAATTGTGTTTATATGATAGTTCTAAGAGAGTATTTATTGTATTTTAAAATATAACAGAATAACCATAAACATTATTATTACTTCAACAAATGTTTCTAGTTGTAAACGAATTCCAACCAATCATTTTTCTGTGTCCAACAATGCGTTTTTATTTAAACATGTGTTTCTCTACAGTTTTCTTATTTATTTTATTCCATTTATTATTAGTTTCATTTATTATTTTTAGAAATAAAACATGTCAAATATTGGATACAACTACAATATTGCGATATGTCTAAAACAACAGTATACATCTCTGTGTTACGTGCTACTCAACAGAGTTTATTTAACTCTAGATGTATACAAAGTGTTCTTTGCTACCACCAAATTGACTTTTTGATATTGATGTTTGATTATGTAAGTGTTCGCTATTCAACTAAACGCTCTGAATCAAATATCATTAATAGCATAAAAAATACAAAACTTGTAAATATTTGTCAAATGGTTTGAGACGTGTATATAAAGTAATGTCATTACAAACAACTTTAATATTTTCAACAATAAACATTTATTTTGTAAGCAGCTAAACTATAAAATAGTAAAAAGTTATAGTGATGAACATGACTAGAAACCATAATAAATAAGCAAGCAGTCAAGCAAATAACCAAACATCTAAGCAACCAACGAACAAACCACCAAACTAAGTAAGAAAGTTAACTATGTAATGTTTTTCAATTACAATATTCTTAAATACAATAATATCGAATTGAATATTTCATCAAAATATAATTTGCATATCAATAATGTTGCAGACTTATAACGCTTTTAGACTGTCTCAGAATTGATTAAATGTTTTGTAACGTCACTATGACTACAAACATTTGCCTCAACTGACATCTCGTAATTTTCTATTGATTACGTTTGCATTTCATCTTATCAACTAACAAAAAATTGGCAATTTAATTTTAGATGTCAAATGTTGCCAGCGGCTGTAAATGACAAAACATTACAACCTGTTTTCATACAACCGACAATAATTGACAGAAATTGACAATGAAAATGACGTAGTGGAAACCAGGCATTAGATTGTAACAACTTGTTAAAAAATAACTAATTAAAATCATTTTAGCAAAAATGCTTCATATAAAACTGAATGTAGTTCGAACAGGCACGAATATCCAGAAACTCAAAAAAGTTATTCACTTTTAAACTGAGTGATTATTATTATTAAGTATAATTTACTCAAAATAAAGGAAAAAATTAAAAAATCTGTAAATCTGGTGAACAGCTAAAAAGAAATACCTTTCAAATAATATACGCATGGTCTAAATCGGGATAAAATGGTAGAACAAAACATCGGTAACAAGAAACATAATAGTATCATAACCCTATAAGCAAATCGGTAGTCGACTACAAAAAAAGGTTCTTTCGGATCTCAACGATAATAAGTCTTCGGGACCGGATGGTATACCAGCACTGGTGCTGAAACAGTGCTCTTCGACGCTAGCCAGTCCATTGGCCAACCTTTTCAGCCTTCCGTACCGTGCGGGAGTCTTTCCCTCTTGCTGGAAAGTTGCTAATGTCCAACCAATCCCTAAAAAGGGTGCGGCTAATAACCCTGAAAATTACCGTCCAATTGCAATCTGCTCTGCGCTCTCAAAGGTGATGGAGAGCATGATCAATTTCCATCTTGTGAACTACTTAGAGGCCAATTCACTTCTTAATGATCGACAGTATGGCTTCCGTAGAAATCGTTCCACGGGAGACCTGTTACCTCTACTTTCTGAGCGCTGGAGTCGATCCGTTCGCAATTTGGCTAAATTAAGGTAGTTGCTCTGTATATTTCCAAGGCATTCGATCGTGTGTGGCACGGTGCATTGATATGAAAGCTTATTGCATTTGGGGTCGGTAATGACTCCTCTCGATTTATATGGAGTTTTCTCAGAGACCAAACAACACGTGTTGTTATTGATGGGGTCTCATCTAATGAGTTTCAGCTTAATTTAGGGGTATCCCAAGGTTCCGTTCTTTCTCCTTCCCTTTTCCTTATCTTTCTTAACGACCTTCTTGGTCAAACTTTTAATTCTATTTTCTCTTTCGCAGATGACAGCAGCATTTGTCATGCATTTTCCTTTAATTGTAGGCCAAGCCTCTTGGAGGTTGGGGGGTAGAAAGCAGACAATGAATGACACAC
The DNA here is from genome assembly GCA_963682025.1 of Cordilura impudica. Classification (NCBI taxonomy): domain Eukaryota; kingdom Metazoa; phylum Arthropoda; class Insecta; order Diptera; family Scathophagidae; genus Cordilura; species Cordilura impudica. The sequence goes on from OY821520.1 coordinate 154,955,738, forward strand.
TCAATCAAGACCTGTTAACAATCTCCGAGTGAGGTAATGCGAATAGGGTTGATTTTGATGCGCTGAAGACTCAATGCTGTATGTTGACTCATAGGGCCATGGAATCAACAATGTCATCTATATATATGGGTGGTATAGGTATTGAGGAATCGGATACTCTTGATATTCTAGGCATGAGAACTCAATGTGATGTTCGTTGGAACGAGCATGTTCTTCAAGTGTCGAAGGAAGCATTCAAGTGTCTTGGTTTTCTAAAACGGTGTAAAAATTACTTCACTCCTTCTGATCTCCTTAAAATCTATACCACTTACATCCGACCGAAAATGGAATAAAACTCCCATATGTGGGCAGGAGCTTCAAAGTCTATTATGGAGCTACTGGACCGTGTACAAAGGAGGACGTTGGCGCTGATCAATGACAGTAGGGTATCCAACTCTATTGATTCATTGGAACACCGTCGGAATGTGGGTTGTGTAGCACTGTTCTATAGATATTACCATGGGAAATGTTTTTCTGAGATTAGCGAACTTATTCCAAGTGCCCGAGTTTCGGTTCGCTCTACCCGCTTCTCTAGTAGATCATATCCGTTTGTAGTCTATTGTCCAGTTGACCCCACAACGCATTAAGAAATTTAAGAAGGCTATTTAAAAAAGAAAAAGAAATTTATTCAAATAAACTAATTTCAAATAATGTAGTTGAAGCCACCTGCTCCTTTGCCGATTTGCAGTGTCAAAGTGAAAGTCGTACTGAAAATATTAGTATTAGCAATATTTTAGAAGGAGAACCTGTAATAAAAAAAAACATTAAAAGAAACAGGTAAGAAAATTATAGTCGGTCTAGACCGACTATCTGATACCCTATACCATGCGTTTAGAGACCCTATCTCATAGCCCCAACTAGCTGGACATAGAAAATAAGCATAAACCAAATTTGAGTGGCATTTTTATTAATTTTTTGGCTGCGGATATGAAAGAGTTCATTCCGGATGCTGTATCTATATGGGGCTAGGCCCAAAAATGGACCGATCCTGACTATGTTTGGTAAAGTCTCTTGTATTTTGCAAAAACATATACAAACAAAACTTGAGAAGAATCAGTGCAATATTTTTGTTTTTTGATAGATTTAAGTGAAGATCGGGAAGCAGCTCTATATGGGGCCTATGACTAAGAGCTGTTCCATGGGGATAATTTTTTGAATAAGATCTATATGACAATTTGGATCTTATGGCAATTTATGTCGATTTCATAGGGGTCATTTGTATGGGGGCTAGGTCTGGACATGGACCATTTCTCACCAATTTCAACAGCGTTTATCCTATGGCCGATAAAAGCTTATGTACCAAATTTCATCAAAATATATTCATATTTGCGACCTGCAGTTTGATTAAATAGTTTGTTTACATGGACACACAGATCGACGGACGGACATCGTTAAATCGAATCAGTTAGTGATTCTGATTCGATCGGTATAATAGAAGATGGGTCTAGGTCAAATATTTTTGGTAGTTACAAACAGCAGCACAAAGTCATTATATCCAAACCACATAGTGGTATAGGGTATAAAAATCGGTGATTGGTACTTTAAAAATAGGCCATCTCGCAAAGTGGTTTCAAAGCAGTACCTCAATGTAAGTATTAACTAAAAATGGCATAATTTGCTCTAATAGATAATGATTTTACAGATCGTCGTTCGTAAGTTATTGTGTTCTATATGCTTTTTTTTGATTAATCCATGTTTAAGTTCTAATAGTTCTTACTCCTAAAGGCGTTTTCAAAGAGGAAATTTTTTAAACAGAAAAAACCACAAACTATAGTACTTTCCTTGGTAGGAAGGTCGCAACAATTTTATCGGTTCAGTTTTTTTTTAATTAAAAACTAAACTTTAGCAACTAAACTTTAACAAAAAGCATATAGAACACAATAATTTACGAACGACGAGATGTCAAGGACGCAGGTCACTGCGAAGATTGTTCCAACCTCAAACAACTTTTGAAGAAAGATTTAAGGAAGTAAACAGTAAGATATTCCAAAAGTAAAATATGCACAAGGCTTAAATTAATTAATATTTATATAATTTTCAGATACTTTACGAAAGATTCAAGGTAACTAACTTTTTGCAAACATTTTCCTAGTTTTACCTACTAATTTCACCTTGCTTATTCCTTAACATATTTAATTACAGAAATTATAGTCGAACAAAATGATGTTATAATGAAGTCCCTGGCTGAGCAGAAAGTTTTGACTGAAAGGGTTCTTCACCAAGAAGTAACAAACAATAATGTGCGCACAGTTTTCCCTATAAAAAGTATAGGTGATTTGACTGAGCTAAACGACACAATCATGAACTTTATGTAGGATTGCAAAATTTTATTACACAAATTTAATACCTCCCTAGAATTTTATTTCACAAATTTTATACCTCCTTAACATACTAATAGATGTTAATATATATTTCAAATAGCTCCACGATTTAGTGCTTTGTACAGATTAATATGATGAAGTAATTGTTAAAAGGACGCCTGTCAAAAACTTTAACAGAGGTATTTTTATGAATATTATGAATATCTGTCTAGAAATTAATATGGATGGAATCCATGGCAAGAAGAGACTAAGGGACTTCAAAGTTTTCTTCCAAGCTTTAACGGGTAACCTATATATTAAAAACATATTGATTTCACATAATATAGGACATTTACATTTTAAACAGATACCTGTCGATCACTTGGCTCTAATGAGTAGGAAAACGACATCAGAGGTGATCTAAGAGTCATTAAAAAACGGCATATCCGTGCTGAATGCGTTAAAAATAAAAATAAAATAAATTGTTAAATTCGGCTGTGCCGAACCTCTGATACTCTCTACCTTAGTTTTACGTTTCTACATATTTCACTAATTATTTATAACAAACTAACTGTACCCGGTTCGCTTTGCTGGCCCCTAGTAAAGATTTTTATACCCTATACCACTATGTGGTTTGGGTATAATGACTTTGTGCTGCTGTTTGTAACTACCAAAAATATTTGACCTAGACCCATCTTTAATTATACCGATCGAATCAGAATCACTATCTGATTCGATTTAACGATGTCCGTCCGTCCGTCCGTCCGTCTGTGTGTCCATGTAAAGTTTGTAATCAAACTGCAGGTCGCAAATATGAATATATTTTGATGAAATTTGGTATATAAGCTTTTATCGGCCATAGGATAAACGCTGTTGAAATTAGTGAGAATTGGTCAATGTTCAGACCTAACTCCCATACAAATGACCCCTATGTAATCGACTTAAATTGCCATAAGGTCCAAATTATCATATAAATCTTAGTCAAATTGGGTTTGTATGTGTTTATTACATCCATTAATCAGTAGTCCAAAAATGATCCCTATGGGACAACTCTTAGTCATAGGCCCCATAGAGAGCTGCTTCCCGATCTTCACTTAAATCTATCAAAAAACAAAAATATTGCACTGATTCTTCTCAAATTTTGTTTGTATATATTTTTGCAAAATACAAGAGACCTTACCAAACATGGTCAGGATCGGTCTACTTTTGGGCCTAGTCCCCATATAGATATAGCATCCGATATGAACTTTTTCATATCTGCAGACAAGAAAATTTAT